>CM045736.1:33881395-33918895 GCA_024760905.1 Plotosus lineatus
GCAAGCACAGGGAAAACGTATGCAAGCTCCACTTAGAAATGCATTCACTGAGACCAGAGCTGGATCGCTGGACTTTATTGCCATGAGACAGAAACTAATACACTAATGTGTAACCCCATACAAATCACTGTTGCCCATATATTCCTCTTTAAATTGATTAATAGATCGATTAACTCATCCATCCATTCATCCATACATCCAGCCACCACAATCCTTGCTGTCTATGTAAGCATTCATCCATTCAACCTAGTCTATATATCTGCCGATCTAAAACCTTGAGCATCCATCCATCTAGCCATCCATTCATCAATCCATCCACAGTAACACTCAATACCAGCATCTTATTGTTCTTATGTTGTATAATGTATACTTATGTGTGTGCAGCCAGCTACTGTTGATATAAAGGTATCAGCTATGTAGAATACACAGGCAGTCCCAAGAAGGAGAGATGAAGCACAGTTAATAAAAGGCCAGAGAGAGAGAGTGGAAAAACTAAACAAAGATTTTTTGGGGGGGATTCTTGTACTCATCAGCAAAAACTGAAATTAGAAGACAATCAGACCGATTACAAGATCATCAAGGAAAAAGAGGAGTGGAAGACAGAGAAATGGAGGTGAAAAAGCCAGAGGACACTGTCAAACTCTTTCTCGTTCCCTCGTCTCCTTCTGGTCTGGTGAAAATTAGTTTGTTGTTACTACCTGTCAGATTCTTTGTAATTTAAGTTGGCAAATGTGTCTAAAAATGGAAATAACAGACTCCCCCATAAGAACACAATGCAGATGTTGCTATGGCAGCACAGCCTGATCTGACAGCATGACCTACCTCCCCGGCTGAATGCAGTTTTTCAATTGGGACGCCTACTCTGATAGATTCTTCTCAGTTGATAGTTGAGGAAATTCTCCCATTATTTGAAAGTGAGGCCATATTCTGCCAAGATGCTACTGTCAGATTCAAAAATCAGTGCAGCTGTGTGGAGTACAGGCAAGAGCAAATTAAAGACATGGAGTACAGGAAATTCACCAAAGGAAAGTTCTTGATTTAATTGAGCAGAACAGGACATGCTGAGCCCCGAAGCCTACATACAATGACTTCCCTCGGTTTCTCCAAGCACATACTGAAAACACAGCACCATCTGGAAAGACCATGTGTTGAATTATTGATATCAATCTTACACACACACACACACACACACACACACACACACACACAGATATATATAAAATGCAAAAACATTCTGATCTCTCCTTAGAAATGGGTGCTGCAGAACAGATAGCCTCCAGTGGAATACTGCCCACTCTATCCCAGACTCTGAGACAGAAGGGTTCACTCACATCTAAGGTCACATTGTTGGTGGCTGAAATGGCACGAGAAGGTAATAGAGCAGCTAGCAACATTTATTAATAATATTATATAATACATTTCCATGTATTGCTTGTTGTAAACCTTAGTGGTGTGATGTGAGAGGGCCAGACTTCATTTTGCCAAACCATCCCATCACAATATGAGGTGAACAAACAGCCACATCATTTTAGAACAGAAAACGTCTATTCAGGGTCTGTGAAGCCACATTTAAAGCAGAATTAAAATAACTAGGAAGTGTTTTCCCCTTGAATTCTAAAACACCAGCAGTATTTTCAATAAGTTGGAAGGTTAATTCCCTTCCTTGAAGAACAAAGGAGACAAAACCTCTGTCAAAAACATCTTAAAATCTTTGATACTCAGAGACCAGCCCCTGCAAAGTCTAAACTAGAGTGGCACTCCTAGAGTGCATGTACCTCTGAAGCATTGAGAATCTAGAACATATGCTCTGTATGAGTTTTTATTACCTATGTGCATGTTTAATCATATGTAGGTCTGTATGTGGTTTACTGTAAGTGTTCCCCATAACTGTGTATCTATAAGTACTACTATGAACATTTTGTGCATTCAAAATTCTCTGGCCTTGATTTTGACCTTTGAAGGTCACTTAAGGTCACATGTAACTGTATCAATTAAAAGACCACATAGGACTTTTAGGTTTGCACAGTAATGGCTTGTCCATTGTAACTTGACTCAAAATTATCAAAGCTTAATATCCTATGATCTTGACATTCACTTTTCAATGCCAGTTAAGCATAAAGAAGTTTAAGCAGCTTGGGAATGTGTATATGGTGTACTATCTGTCCCTCATTTCATCTGTGGCTCTACTGTATATCACTTTCTCAGACATAAGCGATTTCAATAACATGGGAAACACACATCTCCCAAAATCTGTGACCTTGCTTTGGCCTTCACTTTTGACCTTGCCTTTCAACAATCAAATAATCTCTGGGACTCAGGTAGGGCTGTGCCCCGACCAAGTTTAAGGAAAATTCTTGCAAGGGTATGGTCAGGATATTGTTTACTGGCAAACTAACAAGTAGACAGATGGATTACAAATGCCAGTGATTAAAATACAGTACTTCCACTAAAACACTGTTTTTGGCAGAGGTTGCAAATACTATGCCTTTAATTTGTGGCTTTGTTGGTGCTTAGCCTTTCTAATGGCTAAATCAGATGTATGTATGTTTTTATATTATAGCTGCTGTAAGGGAGCAGTGTATCCAGGCAGGCTTGTTGACTGCTCTGGTGCCTTTACTGAACTCTCTAGACCAGGACCTGCTGCTGCACACCGGCCGTGCCATCGGACGCATTTGCTTTGACAACAGTGAGCACAGTTGTTTCTGAGCCAGCAGCCTTTTGTTCAAGAGTAGACAAAGAAAAGCATTCATTACTGACAAAAAATACATGGCATATCTTATACTCCAAATGCCATTTGATTTTTCATGATATTCCTGAGCTCAAGTTCTCATGTTTTAATTTTTTTTCTCATTTACATGTACAACATTTGGCAGATGCACTTTGAACTCACTCTCAGTGAATTCTTCTACAGTATTTCCCTCCCCAGTGAACTTGCTCATATTTTGTTCTCTTTCTGTCTCTGCATTCCTTCAGCTGTGCAACAGACCCAACTAGTGAAGAGTGGTGTTATTCCCAGACTGGTCACCATTATGCGCCAGTACCCAGAGAATGATCCACTAGTCAATGTTTGCCTTCTGGCTTTGTGCAATCTTGCTGATATGGGTGAGAATGACAGCAGCTTTTAGTTAAACAAGCGATCTCTCCATTCATATATAGTATGTTCACTTATTTAGATATTTATTTATTTTACATAATGAGCTATAATGAATTGCCACCATACATGTAATGGAAAGTGACGTTAATGGTTGCTGATTCTCTGGTTGTGCTCAGATCTAGCAAGAGACGCTTTGGCAGAAGTTGGGCTGGCAGATATTTTGACCTTTCAGCTGAAGCGGGCGCCAGATGCAGAGCGCCGCCATCTTATACTGGAGGTGCTGGGCTCACTGGGAGAGAGTGGTAAGCCAGACTCTATCTATCTATCTAGTGCCTGAGTCGTAGGATGACCATTGGCGACCCGCCATGAAGGATAACGCCCTGGTTATCATCTTCATGGAGGTTTTCTTGGCAGGATTAGTGCAGTGGTTTGCCATTGCCTTCTGTACGATGCGAACCTACGGGCAATTTTAAACGGCCAATTAACCTACTGTGCATGTCTTTGGATTGTGGGAGGAAACCGGAGCACTCGGAGGAAACCCACGCAAGCATGGGGAGAACATGCAAACTCCACACAGAAACACCCAGGCCGGGAATCGAACCCAGGCCTTCTTGCTTTGAGGCGGACGATTGCACAAAGCCAGACTCGCACTTCAGCAAATGTGCTGAAATGATGGGCCTTTATATATCCATTCATTCATCTCTTAGCTGAACAGTTTATCCATCAGGGTTGTAAAGTCAGCTGAAGCCAATCCCAGCTGACTTTGGGTGAGGAATGGGGTACACCCTGAACAGATCTCCAGTCTATTACGGGACACAAACACATAATCACACCTATTGACACTATAGAATAGATATTTCAACTAACTTGCATATCTTTGGACTGTGGGAGGAAACCCACACAACCGTAGGGAGAACATGCACTTCACACTAAAAGGCATTTGGACAAAATTAGGACCATGATCTTCCTGGTTGTTGGGTGACCGTGCTAAAAAAATGAGCCAACAAGCCACTGTTTATCTGAGGTTGGTAAAAATTAAGTTACACTGTAAAACTGACTTGTCGTAACTTAACAAACGGAGTATCCTGATAACCTAAAAAGTTTGAATTTATTAAAACTCGCATAGAAAGTTAACAGAATCCAGCACTTGCACAATGAGGCTATGGCATTGCTCTTTAAACAAACCACTGAGAAAACACATCAGCCAACTAAAATTGCAATAAAACAATGACCTCCTCCATCAGTGGAACATGGACAACATGGGGACTTTGATCATCAAGCGAAGATGAAGAATGATCGGCCACATCCTCATTATGAACAGTGATTTTATCACAAAGGAAGAGCTTCAATGAACCCTTAATGACATGGAGAAGGAGGGGGAAGGAGGAGCTAAAGCAGCCATACCTGGGGATCCATTGAGAGCCTGAAAAGTACAATCGAGAAACATGTTGTTGCCCTGCACCAGTGCGCAGAGTACGATATGATGGTGAACATACAACTTCAATGGACCTAATTTAAGGCAACAAGATTACTCATGTTTTAATCTAAAACAACAAATTATTTTACAATGCAGAACGGAACAGCTGTACTTTTTTTTTTTTTTTTTTTTTTTTTTAAAAAAGAAAAACCAGAAAAAAGTAATGAATTATATAATACACTGAATATGTATTGGATATGAAAGGAAAGTGTACAAGACGGTGATGAGGCCAGCGATGTTGTATGGTTTAGAAACAGTGGCACTGAGGAAAAGACAGGAGGCAAAGCTGGAGGTAGCAGAGATGAAAATGTTGAGGTTCTCTGTGGGAGTAACGAGGATGGATAGAATCAGGAATGAGTACATCAGAGGGACAGCACATGTAAGACGTTTTGGAGACAAAGTCAGAGAGGCGAGATTGAGATTGTTTGGACATGTACAGAGGAGGGATAGTGAGTATATTGGTCGTAGGATGCTGAGGTTGGAACTACCAGGCAGAAGGCCTAGAGGAAGACCAAAGAGAAGATTTATGGATGTGGTGAAGGAGGACATGAAGGTAGTTGGAGTAAGAGGAGAAGATGCAGAGGATAGGGTGAGATGGAGGCAGATGATTCGCTGTGGCGACCCCTGAAGGGAAAAGCCAAAAGGAAAAGAAGAAGAAGACTGAATATGTACTGTGTTGCACAAACAATCATCAATACATTATCAGTTATAATTATCACTGTGGGTATGCAATTGTGTTTGTGTGTATATGTTTGTGTCTTAGATGCACTAAAGCTGCAGTTTGTAGAGGGTGGGGTGCCTGAAGCTCTTTCCGAAATGATTCGAGGATTGCAGGGTGACTCGGACCCTCATGATCTGTGTAGTATAAAAATAGCGTCCAACCTCATCGTGACACTACTACTGGGGGGTAAGACTGACCTGAATCTGCTGTTTTTACATCACTAATATCTTATAATATAAAAAAAATCTTAAGCTGAACCAGTATGGCAGATATCTTAGGCCTTTGCTTTCTCTAAATTTACTATCAAAGGTTGACATGCCTTAGATATTGCTATGTTCCATAATTTTACCATCAATGTTCATGTCATTTATTTTCAAGTTACATTGTGTGTGGTCATTCCAATGAATTGCGAAGTGTTTAAATATATATCTATTTTTAAACTGCCTTCCAGATGAATCCATGCAGAAATGTTTTGGAGAGGGAACAGGAGGTGTATATCAGGATGTTTTGTCCTGGTTGCAGTCTTCTAATACACAACTTCAGCTGTCTGGAGCACTGGCAATTGCCAATTTTGCCAGAAATGGTGAGCAATATTTGTTTAGTATAAAAAGTCAAAAGCATGTGTTCTGTCTATAAGCTTTCTACTAGGGTCATGGGGAGGCTGGAGCCTATGTCAGCAGAGCCTGGGCAAAGGCGGCATACACCTTAAATAACTCGCCATTGCAGGGACAACACAAACACATAACCATTCACAAAAACACACTCGCACCACATAGTGATAATGTATATACTGTGCATGCCTTTAGACTGTGGGACCTGGAGGATTCCCATGCAAACATGGGAAGGACATACCAATGAATACAGGTCCTTCTCAAAAAAATTAGCAAATTGTGATAAAGTTCATTATTTTCTGTAATGTACTGATAAACATTAGACTTTCATATATTTTAGATTCATTACACACAACTGAAGTAGTTCAAGCATTTTATTGGTTTAATATTGATAATTTTGGCAAAAAAAGTAAAGAAAAACCAAAAATCCCGATCTCAAAAAATTTGCATATTTCATCCGACCAATAAAGTGCTTTTAATAAAAAAAAAAAAAGTCAACCTTCAAATAATTATGTTCAGTTATGCCCTCAATACTTGGTCAGGAATCCTTTTGCAGAAATGACTGCTTCAATGCGGCGTGGCATGGAGGCAATCAGCCTGTGGCACTCCTGAGGTGTTATGGAGGCCCAGGATGCGTCGATAACGGCCTTAAGCTCATCCACAGTGTTGGGTCTGGTGTCTCTCAACTTTCTCTTCACAATATCCCACAGATTCTCTATGGGCTTCAGGTCAGGAGAGTTGGCAGGCCCATTGAGCACAGTAATACCATGGTCAGTAAACCATTTATCAGTGGTTTTGGCACTGTAAGCAGGTGCCAGGTTGTGCCGAGAAAATGAAATCTTCATCTCCATAAAGCTTTTCAGCAGATGCGAACATGAAGTGCTCCAAAATCTCCTGATAGCTAGCTGCATTGACCCTGCCCTTGATACAACACAGTGGACCAACAGCAGCAGCAGCTGACATGGCACCCCAAACCATCACTGACTGTGGGTACTTGACACTGGACTTCATGTATTTTGGCATTTTCTTCTCCCCAGTCTTCCTCCAGACTCTGGCACCTTGATTTCCGAATGACATACAAAATTTGTTTTTATCCGAAAAAAGTACTTTCTTCTGCCGCTGTTTCTGGTTCAAAAGTGGCTTGAACTGGGGAATGTGGCACCTGTAGCCCATTTCCTGCACACGTCTGTGCACGGTGACTCTGGATGTTTCTACTCCAGACTCAGGCCACTGCTTCCACAAGTCCCCCAAGGTCTGGAATCGGCCCTTCTTTTACTTTTTCCTTCCCACAGACGTCCCAATGAGGTGCCTTGATACAGCACTCTGGGAACCGCCTATTCGCTCAGAGAGTTCTTTCTTGTCTTACCCTCTTCCTTGAGGGTGTCAATGATGGTCTTCTGGACAGCAGTCAGGTCGGCAGTCTTACCCATGATTGCGGTTTTGAGTAATGAACCAGGCTGGGAGTTTTTAAAAGCCTCAGGAATCTATTGCAGGTGTTTAGAGTTAATTGGTTGATTCAGATGATGAGGTTAATAGCTCGTTTAGACTACCTGAACATGATTTGCTAATTTTTTGAGATAGGGATTTTGGGTTTTCATGAGCTGTCTGCCAAAATCATCAGTATTAAAACAATAAAAGACCTGAAATATTTCAGTTGGTGTGCAATGAATCTAAAATATATGAAAGTTAAATTTTTATCAGTACATTACAGAAAATAATGAACTTTATCACAATATGCTATTTTTTTTTAGAAGAACCTGTATGTTAACCAATTTCCCACCAATGTAACTGTCTAGGTTCAACATCCACACATGGTTTTCTTTTAGTGTTCCACAGTAATGGCATGTCCGTCATCTCTTTCCCTTAAAATTATTAGAGCTCAAAATTCTGTGAATTCAATATTAACTTGTCAAGGTCAGTCAAACATAAAGAGGATTAAGCTGCTTGGAAGTGTGTGTGTGTGTGTGTGTGTGTGTATATATATATATATATATATATATATATATATATATATATATACACACATATATATGGATTCATACTATTTCACTCACACATTTGATGGATGTAGATGGCGTACACACTGAATAGCTTACAAGACCACTGCAGTAAAAACATACACACAACCATTCGCAATTACACTCACACCTGAGGGCAATTTAAAACAAACAATCAGCATACTGTACATGCCTTTGGACTGTGGGAGAAAACCAGAGTATATAGAGCAGGGATGTCAAACTCATGCAACAAAGGGCCATGTGGCTGCAGGTTTTTGCTCCAACCAAGCAGCAGCATGCCTGACTTGAGTCATTTAATCAACTATCTGAGTTTTCAGGCAGTTGATTGGTTAATTCCTGTACAGAGCACATTTATTGACCAATCAGCTGCCTGAAAACTCACACCAGTTCATTAAATGTCCCAGGTGAGGTGTGCTGCTGCTTGATTGAAGCAAAAACCTGGAACCACATTGCCCTTTATGGCATGAGTTTGACACCCCTGACATGGTGGAATCCCATGCAAACACAGGCAGACCATACCAATAGACATGTTAACCAACATCCCACCAAGGCCACCGTCATACTGTTTGAGAACAGTTTAAAACTAATTGACAAACAAATCCCGAACCACTCTACCTAGCATTATTTATTTTAAATGTTGGCTAATCTATTGCTTCATTGCTATCTTGTTGACTAGCACAAGTTTAAGGGACACAAATGTTTGACTTAGTTTGTGTAGCAGGGTACAATGTAAATGTCTTGCCATTATTATTTGGAGGTTAGGTTAAATGCTAGAAGGATAATATTTTCACCTGCAGTGACATCAGTGCAATGCAAATGTTACATGACGTCAAATGTGTTCTTGGTTCTGTAATGGCATTGGTTCAAAGACACAAGTGAATGTGTTTATTTCTCAGTTGTTCAGGTATCTGTGTGATGTCTAATCTTAATAACTTTTTTATCTATTTCATTAACATCATATTTTAGGGTTGGAGTAGAAATTAGTTGTGCAAAGCTAAGGAACCGCAGGTCCCATGGCCTGTACTAAATATATAGTGTGCATGTTACAAGTACGATTGCCTCAATTTGCTCTCTGCTCTTCATGCCACATGTCGCTACTATTGCTGCTTTATCTTTCAGACAGTAATTGTGTGAAGATGATGGAACTGGGGGTTGTTCCATATATCTTAGATCTGCTGGAACAACATGTTGATGAAGGAGATGTGTCCGTGCAGCATGCCGGACTAAGTGCTCTTAGAAATCTTGCCATACCAGGTACCAACAATTTACTACTTAGCCACATTTACTTTTTTCACGCAAGAATTTATAGAAGTAATCAATGGCTCTATTATTGTTTTGGTATATAGATACAATTTATTTGTACCATTTCATAATTCCATTGTTCTGGGATGTTTCACTGCTGTTTTATCTACTCTATCACTATTCAAATTCATTAATTTATTCATTCGTTCATTAATTTTCAAAGCCACTTCATCCTAATTAGGATTGTAGGAAGGCTGACCCCTATTTCTGCTGACTCTGTGCAAGGCCTTACACTCTGGACAGCTTGCCAGACCCTCACTGTGCTCACACACACACACACACACACACACACACAACAATTCACACTCACACCTAGAGGTAAGAACAGCCAGTTAACTTGCTGTTCATAGTTTTTTCGGACTGTGGGAGGAAACCAGAGTACCCAGAGGTAACCCAAGCAAGCATGGGGAAACATGCAAACGCCACACAGTAACACATGGGAATCGAAAGCAGGCCTTCTTGCTGTATGGCAGACATGGTAACCACTGCGTCACCGTGCCACCCTATTATTCAAATATTAAAAGCAAAATATACTTTCTTCCAGGCATACCACACATTTAGTACCTCCTGATAATACAAACCTTTAATAGTTAGAAAGACTGATGAGCTGATTTTGACACTGCACTCTTTTCAATCTAACCAGTTTCATTTTCTTATAGCATCTAATAAAGTGCGCATGCTTGAGGACGGAGTGATTCAGCGGATCAGGACTCTGCTGCGTTCCGACATGCCTCCTGTCCAGTTCAAGCTGCTGGGGACACTACGTATGATGGTAGATGGCCAAGGTCAGAGCAGCATTTGAATACAAATTGCAGTATAAACCCAGCTTTCTAGTTGTTTATACAACCCCTGGCAAAAATTATGGAATCACCAGTCTTGGAGGATGTTCATTCAGTTGTTGAATTTTGCAGAAAAAAAGCAGATCACAGACATGACACAAAACTAAAGTAATTTCAAATGGCAACTTTCTAGTTTTAAGAAACACTAAAAGAAATCAAGAAAAAAATGTGGTAGTCAGTAACACTTTCTTTTTTAGACCAAGCGGGGGAATAAATTATGGAATCACTCAATATTGAGGGAAAAATTTTGGAATCACCCTGTAAAATTTCCATTCCCAAAACTAACACCTGCATCAGTTTAGATCTGCTCATTAGTCTGCAGCTAAACAGGAGTGATCACACCTTGGAGAACTGTTGCGCCAAGTGGACTGACATGAATCATGGCTCCAACACGAGAGATGTCAATTGACACAAAGGAGAGGATTATCAAACTTCTTAAAGAAGGTAAATAATGCGATGCTGCAAAAGATGATGGTTGTTCACAGTCAGCGGTGTCTAAAATCTGGAGCAAATACAAACAACATGGGAAGGTTGCGAAAGGCAAGCATACTGGTAGACCAAGGAAGACATCAAAAGCGTCAAGAAAAAATTTAAAGCAATATGTTTTGAAAACATAAAATGGACAGAAAAATGAATGAGGAACAAATGGGAGGAAACTGGAGTCAACATCTGTGACTGAATGGTAAGAAACAGCCTAAAGGAAATGAGAATTACCTACAGAAAGTCATAAATATTGACTAGAGAAGATGCATGTTCAGATAAAATGGCTTTATTAAATGTCCAAGAAGAGATATCCAGAAAAAAGAATCCAAAATTAAAGTCAGGTAACAGGCAGAAGTCAAACAATCACACAGACAGTTCATCAAAGGCAAATCCAATATCAAGATCAACCGATAGGCAACCCCCATTGCAGCTAACTGGGTTATCAAAGGCCAGCACTGTCTATGGTGTGAGGCATGTAAAAGAACCATTGCTGACTTTCAACAAGAGTAGGTTACATAGTAGGGTGGTCCTTATATGTAGCAAAAAAAAAAATTCTGGGAAATAAAACTGTCTCACCCCCTAAATTTGATCCTTTTGGTCTAAAAATGTGTCATACAAAATATTCTGTATATAAAACAAAGTTTGGCCTGTGTTCAAGCCACCTCTTTCATTGCCATAAGCTCAATGTTAAAGTGTCATCGTATAAGTATTAAAATATATCAAGTGTTGTTCACCTCTCATATCTTTTTATACAGGTGAAATGGCAAGCAATTTGAGATCAAAGAATCAGATCTATTTATTACAAACAGCAAAAGCATACACAGGAGGTTGTAAACTACCTACAATTGGAGATGCTCTGCAGCATTACGTGTACCTAGTGAAAGGACATTCAAGAAAACATGATCAATTTTATGTGAAGTCCTAGTTTTTGTCTCGCTTAGCTGTGAAAGCTCCCGCTGGAGATTTGGGTTTACTCAAATCTTTCAGAGAATCTTTCAACATGCCAGCTGCACATGGTGCCAAAAAAACCTATTAGGTCAGCTTTGGTGCCTCAGTGAAGAATTGATTGACATTCTTCGATTCAGATATTAACTCTACTGAGAAGCAGGCAATGGCTGGGGCAGTTGATCTGGAAGGATTGCCCAATTCACCAAGAAGGATCTTCTTGAAGATTTCAGCTATATCTGGGATGAGACTATGTGACTTTGTATCCCAAAGGACACTCAATTTGTTCAAAATACTAGATCTTCCTGATAGTTTCTTGCAGAAGGACCCACAAACCTGGGAACAAGATTCGGATTTCAACAAAGCGTTGAAAGTTGTGTCTGAATTGCATGTTGTGAATGGCACGGCAGAACACGGTGTTGCCCTTGTACAGGAGTACAGTGGCCTTCTATCTAAGGATGAAGAACAACATTAGTTCCTCCTTCAGATCATTCAGGACCACAGGGAAAGATTTCCTACTGCCAGAAAAAAGACAATTGTTCATGAGTTATGAAACTAAAAGAACCTCACATTTCAATCTTGACATTGTTTTTTGTTCGAATAGTATTATACTTCAAAAGTTCATTGTTTTTGAGCATAGCCTAAAAGTGATTACATTTTCATGATTTTTTTGCACAAAGTGGCTTCTTATTAAATGGAACAAAATGCCAAGGTGAGGGGTCACAAATTAAAAACTTTTTAAAAATAAGGGCCACCCTATTACATAGCCATCAGTGTGTTTCCACCTTGCAATGGCCTGGCAAGCTGTCCAGGGTGTACTCTGCCCTTGCCCGGAGTTGGCTGGGATAGGCACTAGCCTCCACACGACCCTAATTGAGATTAAGCGGTTACAGAAAATGGATGAATGAATGACAGGTAGGCACCAATCATGCACAAAGATGTATATGTGTAGCAATAACAACAGTAAACCAAAGAGGTCAATACACAAGATATCGATTCGAATACACAATGGCTGAGACATCATAGAACAAGTTCACAGGAACAATGCTTTAAAAAATGGTAAAACAAAGTCCTTAAGTAACATGGCGCAAGTGATCAGTGATCATTGTGAACAGTTTTGTATGGTTCTGTAATGAGTGTCAGTAGTCAGGTGATTGAGGTTGGTGCAGGGAAAGTGTGGTACATGTCTGGGTGGGTGCAGGAACAGGAAGATGTCACGATACCGAGAAATGTTGTCACATAGTACTTATATTTTATTTTCTTAATCAAATTTCTTTATCAATGTTCTGTATTTGATGTGATGATTTAACAATAACAGTTGGCACATAAATGTTTCAAAAACAGTCCATCCACAAAATAATGAACAGAAAATCCCATTAAACCTTGTGGATTATCCTTCCTTATCATTGAGACAAGATGCGTGTTCAAATTGTTATTCTAGAGGCCATAATTAGGTTCTTTTCAAAGTATATTATTACTTTCACTGGCTTGCAGCAGCCTCCAGAAGCTTTATAACAGACAATAGAATATATTCTGTACACACACACACACACACACACACACACACACACAAGTTGGTGTCTCATAAATTACTAGTTATGTTCAAGTAACTATTGCACTTGGAAAAGGCAATGAATGCAATGGAGAAAAACTGTCAAGCACATCACTCACACATGTACGTACTTTCTTTCTATGCCACCCTCTGTGTGTGTGTGTGTGTGTGTGTGTGTGTGTGTGTGTGTTGTTTATACTAGATGAGACAGCTACTGTTTTAGGCAAGGATATGATATTACTGGCAAGGGTTATGGAGTGGTGTGAAGCAAAAGACCATGCTGGTGTCAGAGGAGAGGCCAATCGGCTTTTAGCAGCACTTATCAGGCACAGTCGCTCCCCAGTGAGTCTCTCTCTCTCTCACACACACACATATCACAAAATTTACCAACTGTTCTTATTGGACTCCCATTTGAGGTCATGTAACTTCTGCAGTACTGATTCAGTGCTCATTTTTGTCCTGTCAGGAAGTCATCCATGCTGTCATCAAGGCAGATGGGGTCCAACACCTCATCTCTATGGCAACCAGTGAACACGTCATTATGCAGAATGAAGCATTAGTTGCTTTAGCCATTGCCTCTGCAATAGATATTGGTACAGTCCAATATTTTTGAACGGTCAAGTTTTACTGGTTTGTAACTCTACCGAATGACTACAAATATGGAAACCTTGTTTTATAAGTGTATTTTATGGTTCGGTTTCATGTAATATGGATGCTAATTGCAAAAGATTGTCTGAAAATGTTTTTTCATCTTCTCATAGCCCATACTTCCTATTGTCTGTTATGTATTTGTGCATCTGCCCAGAGGTGGTGGAAGAGCCGTTCAGACATTCAGATCTACTATCTACAGTAAAGAAGATGCTGGATGACCCCGTATGTGCAGTGGAAGTCAAATTTAGCACATTAGGTCTTATTTGCAGTCTGGCTAATTCCAGTAAGTATCCTAAAGGTCTTATTTTATTCCTTTCAGTAACCTTGCAGTAATTCTGAATGTTTTTTTTTTGTTGCCTTCAATATCCTTATAGGGCACCTGGCTCAGAAAATAACTCTTGCCCTACTCATGGTTTGACCATGTTCGAACTGAGTCACACATTTTTGAATAAATTCCTCACACGAACCTGTCTTTAGTTCAGGCTCAAAAATGTGCTATATGTACACTCTGATAATTACTAAACTACTACAGTAGGCCCCTGTTATTCGTGGGGGTTCGGTTCCGGCCCCTCCCTCGAATGAAGAAAATCCGTGAGTTCTGTACCCGGAAGTAAATCATATTACATGCGCGAATGATCAACGCAGAAGTAAAACCCTAAGTATCATTTCATATTAATCATAGAATCTTCTAGCCCTTCTGTAATGCCAGGAACATTCAGCCAGATCCAAAAATGCAGGAGACAGTGTGATGAACACGGATGAGCTTTATTATTCACAGGGAAGGCACTAGAGCATGGGGAAATCGTAATTACTGTTATGGAAGCCTCATTATTGCTAAGTGGAATCAGGTGTGTGTTTAGCACTCCATCCGCGTGTGACGGCCATGCCCTCTCCAATGCGCAAAGAGAGACAGAGAGTTAGCGCCACCCAAAACCAGAGTCTCTCACAACACCGACCAGAACACACTAAAATAAAAACCACAGTACAGTTAAAGAGTCTCTCACAACACAGACCATAACATAGTGTACTGTATTCAATAATTTTTTCACTTAATTTGCGGACCTATGGTATGAGTTACGGTACTGTTAACTTCTGTTGAAAAGACGACGGAACGGATTAAAACCATTATAGCTATAGGAAAAGCGGATTCAGAATTTGAACAAATCGGAATTCGTTCAGCCGTCTGGAATGGATTAAATTTGAGTACGGAGGCTCCACTGTATATAAGAACATAAAAGTGTGACGTAATGAACTTTCAGCCGGAGCCAGAATGCAGGAGACGGTGTGAGAGGGCACGGAGTTGATTTATTATTCAAAGAGGACGCACTTAAGCAGAGTGCAAACACAGGAACTACAGTACTGGTGATGAAGAGAAACATAATAAACATTGAACACGAGGAAACTATGGCGCTAGAACCAGAGCCAGAGAGAAGAATTTTCTGGCAGAGAGGTGACTGTGCGGTTTGTGTTTACAGGGAGTAGATGAGAGGAGTAAATTCAGGTATGCACTGCTGCAATCAGCCCGATTAGGTCAGCCACGCTCCTGCCCGGAGCAGGGATACAACAGAGTTAGAGATTAGAGCCGCCAAAATCAAAGTCCCCCAAAACACAGACCATAACAAAAAGAACATAAAAGACATGAAGTGTAATAAATTGGATATCAAAAGGATAAACTGAGATAAACCTGCTACAGCACAGTACATAAAATCTCACACACAAACATTCTAAACATTAACTTAGGTACTGTACAGGAATAATAATTGAAAAACACTTTTATACTACAGTACTTTACAACAGTTCAGATAATTATTCCTCTTCAGACACTTCAGAAGAAACTGTCGTTTCTTCAGGACAGTGTTTTCTTCAGAAGAGACCTCTAACATCAGAACCTTTTTCTGGCACTTAGCCAGAGAACATGCACAGCGTTTGAGTGGTATCATAGAGCTTAACTGGTAATTAAAACACCCTAAAAAATGCACATTGATAACTTGTGCGTGAATGAGAAAAAAAGGGGCGTGTACATCATCTCAACCAATCTGCAGGAGGAAGAACAACCATTGGCTGAATTTCAATCACATGACAGTTACTTCCGGGTCAGTCGGCAATCTGCGAATATGCAGGGGCGTGAGTGCAAAACCACGAATGGTCAAGGGCCTACTGTATTATGAACTTTATTCATTATTATTGTTTCATGTTTTGCTGTAACTCTATAAGAATTTCCCCTTTACCTTCACTTGCTGCAAACATGTAAGGAAGTCATGTTGCAAAGAGGCACACCTTGTTCCAACATCAACCACGAGATGTCTCACCTGTTTTTATGTGGGCCGACATATTTACAATTGTGTGTTTGGGTACTGAAATGGCCTATTGTGGAACCTGTGCTTTTGTGAGGGCAAAAAGGCAGATGTACAATTGTACATCCAGCTGCCAAAGGATATAAATAACATGCATAAAATTGTGCAGTAAATCAGGCTCAGGGAATTTGCTTTGGGCTTGTTAGCACACTGAACATTTTTGGATGAAGTTAAGTAATTTTCGATGGTGAAACTTGATGTCCAGAAATTTGTGTCTCTTATCATAGAGTATTACCTCCCTATCACACAAAATCACCAACAATCAGGGAAGGACATAAGCATGCCCATGCCCCCCCCCCCCCCCCCCCCCCCCTGTGATGATGATACCACCCACATCTTTAGAAACTGCTATGCATGCATATTTTGAGACGGCATGTACCCTTTGTACAGTTGAGCTCACAGATGCCCATGATTGGCTAATGTTCACTTTGAGTGAGAAGGAGGAGTACGTATGCCATTGGTCTTACCACTAGAGCTTGGCCAATTATTTTCTACAGACTTGACGTCATGAATGTCTGAGCATCAACCTGGATTTGAAACAGATCTCCAGGTTGGTAGTTGCCACCTGGCAGTGACTGTCTTCTTTAATTAATTATGAGTTGACTTTTTTTATTACAAACATCCCTATTAAACATTTACTGTATTCATCTTTAATTTTCAAGCAGGGGTTAAAAGCTCATTTTTGGTGAATGACTGTCCATGAATCAAAAATAATACCCGATGTTTCATTCTAATCCCGGCCCCCATTTTTGCTGAAAATGCCATTTGTTTTTCTCTCTCTCTCTTCCTCAGGCATGCTGAAAGAGCAGATGGATGCTCTGAACCTGAAGGACAGCCTGTCCAAACTCTCCAGTCACACCAGCACCAAGCTAGCCTCACAGGCACTCACAGTAATTGGTGTCCTCTCTGAAACTAGCTAATCCACCTGTCCCAACTCAATGATTGATGGGATTGCTGATGAGAAGCACACCCTGTATCCCCTTCATACACGTCTCATCAACCAGTCATTTATTCAGTGAGACTGAAGCAATCTTAAGCAATCTGTTTGTGAGCTCACTAGGAAATGTGATGATGACCATAATGACAGAGACGCTTAACTGGATGATAAATAAAGGATCATTACATGGTTCATTTCCTCATAGAAGACCTGTGATATCCTTGTAGATATATAATACAGAAAGAGGTTTTGGTGCTGAATAGAAGCACAATTCTCTCAAAAGTCTATGTCCTTATCTGAACCCAGTGAAGAGAAAATTAGGTATCTAAAAATAACAGATGCCATACCAGGAAGAAATATAGAATCATAGTGTTCTCTCCAGTTGTATGTACCTTAGATTTAAAACAGACTCATTTTCTCTGACTGCTCATTAGTCTCACCGAGAAAATGGAACATGTTTGTTGGAATGAGTGATAAAATTGTGTAAATATGCTACTCTGTCAGTCATACATTACACTGTTAACCATACTCTCTTTACTTATGAGATGCACATTGACTTATTCCCGCATTTACTAAATGTGGAATGTGATTATAGAGCCTGAGAAGAGCTCAATTTGAATTAATTATTTAATCATTATATTATAATTACAGCATAGCTGGTTGTACACGTATTGAATAGATTTTTTTCCATACAAATACTTTGATTATGTTGATCATTCTATTAGCTAACTATGAACAGAAGAAAAGTTATTGTATATATTTGCAATACCAATTACACCAACAGGAATGCTCGAGATTCTGTAATCTGATCTAAACAATAGCAAATGTGCAATCATGATGTGTGTTGTTGGATAATACAAAGCTCTGCACTGTATGTGTTTGTGTCACTAACGAATTCTTGATCTGCTACAAGGTAAATCACAGTTGGGAAGAAGTAACCATTCAGAATAGCTATTCTTAGCAAATTATGTGTGAGGAAGGTTTATCTGCGCATCAGTCAAAAATAGATGAATTTCAGGGATTATGATTAGGAGGGAAATAAATGTTTTAGTATAGACCACAGGGGAACATAAGACTAGAAAACCAAAATTTGATTTTAATGATCCCCTACAAGGATAACAACCTACAAAATTTCAATACAAAAAAATTAGCTCAGGGCCACAATGTTTCACTGTAAATCGTAGTAACTAAATAACCAAGACGGAGGAGAGCCCTCTTGACCTTATATGTTATCTGTGAGGAGGAACCTTGACCCATGCCAAAATTGAAATAATCATTCGACTAATCTGATGTCAATGATGGATAAATTGGCTTGTAGAAGAATACGAAGAATTAGATGCTGACTGTCAACTAATCAGAAATGAAAATATTTTAAGTGAAATGGAATATGGAAACTGATTCATCAGCTATCTTAGGATTAAAAAATTTGATTCATTCATTCGTTTTCTGAAACGTTTAATCTCAATTAGGGTTGTGGGGAGGCTGGTGCCCATCTCAGCTGACTGTAGGAGAGGGATACACCCTGTACAGCTCACCAGCTCATTGCAGGGCCAACACTCACACAACCATTCACACTCACATTAACACCTACCATGGGACATCCACCTACCCTACTGTGCATGTTTTTAGACTGTAGGAGGCGGAAACCGGAGTTCCGGGAGGAAATCAACACAAACAAGGGGAAAGTGTGCAAACTCCACACAGAAATGCCCAAGTTGGGAATTGAAGCCAGGCCTTCTTGCTCTGAGGCTGATGTGCCAATCAATACTCCACCGTGCTGACATATAAAAAACATTATTATTTATTTGAGATTTTCTTGTTCCTAATTGGAGAAATCAAATCATTCTTTTCATTTCAGCTGTTCCCTTTAGGGGTCGCTACAGTCAATCATCTGCCTCCATCTCACCCTATCCTCTGCATCTTCTTCTCTTACACCAACGACCTTCATGTCCTTCACCACATCCATAAATCTTCTCTTTGGCCTTCCTCTAGGCCTTCTGCCTGGTATCTCCAACCTCAGTATCCGACTACCAATATACTCACTATCCCTCCTCTGTACATATCCAAACCATCTCAATCTGACTTTGTCTCCAAAACCTCTATCATGTGCTGTCCCTCTGACGTGCTCATTCCTGATGCTATATATCCTCGTTACTCTCAAGGAGAACCTCAACATTTTCATCTCTGCCACCTTCAGCTCTGCCCCCTGTCTTTTCCCCAGGGCCACTGTTTCTAAACCAGACAACATCGCTGGCCTCATCACCGTCTTGTACACTTTTCCTTTCATTCTTGCTGATACTCTCCTATCAGATATCACACCGGACACTTTTCTCCAACCATTCCAACCTGCCTGCACACGCTTCTTCACCTCTTTTACAGACTCCATTGCTCTGGATTGTTGAGCCTAAGTACTTAAAATCCTCCATCTTCCTTATCTCTGCTCTCTGCAACCTCACCATTCCTATTGGGTCCTTGTTGTTCACACACATGTACAGTATTGTCTTACTGAGGCTAACCTTCATTCTTCTCCTGTAATATCATAAATGACTTATTGCATCGTTGCCTTTAGATAGATTAATTGATTATTGCACTTACTAGTATGTGCAACACAGTACCATGACTGTCTGCTTTTAAATTTTTCTGAAAGGATGATAAAAAAAAATTATAGAATTGGGCTTTTGTATTATAAAGCAATTATTGAATGAGAAAGCCAAATTCTATCAGACCTATATGACATATTAGAGATTATTCACAGCCCTGAGTGGTTTTCTTTCTGGAGATCCTTCAGTCTCTTACCATTCTCTCATGAGGGAGAGTGGCAATACTAAATTGATGGATAATAGATTTGAATAAATGATATTAAATATATTTGAATACTGTATGTGTAAACATGGTGTGTTGTGATGGACTGATGCATATCATGTCCAATGTTTCCGGCACAAGTTCCAGACCCAGTGACCAGAATAAAGTCCATTCATTCATTCATTTTCTGAACCGCTTAATCCTAATTAGGGTCACAATGATGCTGGCGCCCATCTCAGCTGACTCCAGGCGAGGGCGAGCTACACCCTGGACAGCTCTCCAGGCTATCGCGGGAGCAATCAGAATAAAGTGATTAATGAAAACGAATTAATGTAATGAATAAATACTTTACGTTTTCTTCTTACTTTAAATCAGGAGTTGGTAGGATTTAATAGACTATGTTGGAAATAATTCTTGACTTTTTTGCTGTCACACAAGCCTGGGGGTGTTATGATGGTAAAGTCAAAATTTAAATGGTCCCTCTGTGAGGGTTTCCTCCAGGTTTTCTGCATTTCATTCACCTCAAGCAGCATCTCCTCTGGCATATTTGCCTTGGGCAAAGAGTTATTGCAATAGATTCCTGTTTCATGATCAGTAATAAAACATTTTCGGCAAATAAAGGAATTATAGGTCATTTAGCATACTGCATGTTGTTTTTCAAATGAAAATCAATCTTAGCTTACATTTTAGTGATATGGCTTCATTGGAATTATATTTTATATTTCAGATTATAGGGAGCCACTAGATACCAAAGAAAAGATTTATGGATGTGGTGAAGGAGGACATGAAGGTAGTTGATGTAAGAGAAGAAGATGCAGAGGACAGGGTGAGATGGAGAGAGATGATTCGCTGTGGCGACCTCTGAAGGGAACAGCCGAAAGGAGAAGAAGAGAAGGGAGCCACTAGATGGAGACAGCAGCAACCCTTGACATGCAAAATAGCCTTCAGGTTTTGTACCTAATACAGTAATTTTATACTAGTGGGCTGGTTTACTGATCCAAAGATCGTAGGTTTAAGCCACACTATCACTTAGTTGTGACCGCTGTCCCCTCAGTGCAGCTAACTAAGTTATCAAAGGCCAATTATGTCCCTCACTGTCTGTGGTGCGAGGTATGTAAACAGACCATTACCGACTTTCGAAAAATGTGTCAGAGTGTTCCCTGCGATGGCCTGGAGAGCTGTCCAGGGTGAACTCTGCCCTTGCCCAGTGTTGCCTCAGATGGGTGCCAGCTGCACCATGACCCTAATTAGTATTAAGCAGTTCATAAAATGAATGACTTAATTAACAATACTACATTATAGTACTGTATATGCAGTAGGGTCCATTAGCATTTTGACACACCACCACAAAATATTTGATGTAAGTAATCAAAGTATACACATTTATGCATGAATATATAAAAAAAATCAAAACATCTTTCTTTCATTTCCCCAATTTTTAAAAATTTTACTCAGTTATATAAAAACCTCTGCCAAATCAAATGTGCGAATCAGATGATTCGCTGTGGCGACTCCCGAGTAAAAGGGAAAAAGACGAAAAGAAGACAGACAGATATGTCCCAGTGTACACTGAAATTAAATCATAAAAATGAACCTACTGTCTTGCTTTTTCTCCCCCAAGTGGTTCTGACATACCACTTACCTTTGTTCCTTTTTCTTCTTCCTCACTGCACATTTCCTTGAATGAGTAACTGGATTTTTTTAAACCAGCTGTCTATCACAGCATTACAACATGTGAAAGGTAACAGCTGAGCTAAAAAAAAAAAAGAAAGAAAGAAATCAAAACAACCCATTACTATGCAGTGCAAAAATAATGTACAAGACAAAGATGCACAGGGGCAGTGGTGGCCTAGTGGTATAGGTGCTGGCTCACTGATCCTAAAGTTGGGGGTTCGAGCCCCACTCACAACAGGTTGTCACACACACACACACACACACACACCCCCTTCGCCCGTGCAGCTAACTGGGTTATCAAAGACCGGCCATGTCTTGCACTGTTGATGGTGTGAGGCTTATGTAAAAGAACCATTGCTGACTTAAGAATAGGCTGCAAAGCCATCAGCCTGTCTCCGCCCTGCGATGGTCTGGTGAGCTGTCCAGGGTGTACTCTGCCCTCGCCCAGAGTCGGCAGGGATGGGCGCTAACCTCCCCGAAACCCTGTTTAGGATTAAGTGGTTACAGAAAATGAACTGAACTGAACAAAGATGCACCCTAGCAGGTAGTGGATAATTATATGCTAATGTATTTCTGAAATATGGAGTAGTACACCACTGTAGACCCAAATGGTTTTTATTGCAGAGTAAAAAAAAAAAAATATATATATATATATATATATATATATATATATATATATATATATATATATATATATATAAGAAAAAACATGCAATCTAAACTCCCACAGGCTGTATACTGCATCTAAGCGAGAAAATACATGCATACTATTCTGTTGATGTCCAGAGGTCACGTTACAGGCAAACATCTGTCAAATAAGTCCAAATTTTGTTTCAATCATTGTCTGCTATAACAGAGGGAGGTTATACAAATTACACATCAATTTTATACTTTCATTCGAGACTTTTCTGTCCTTTAAACTGATTAAAGACTAAATACTTTTTGGTTATTTGTGTTTTATCAGAGTGTGGGGCATGTTGATCTGAACATAGCATATGGACACTCTGTGGTGATGGGAAAATGGGCTACAGTCCCAGAGATGAGTTTCCTGTGCTTTTATTATACACAAACCTGTACAGCCTGCTGAGAGTCAACTGTGTTTCAACTCAATTTACTGGATGTTTCTCAAAATCCTGAATGGACTTAAAGAACTATAGTGTAAATCAGATAAATTGGGGCAGTGGTGGTCTAGTGGTATAGGGCGCTGGATCACTGATCCAAAGGTTGGGGGTTCGAGTCCTACTCTCCACAAGGTTGTCACTGTCCCCCCCAGTGCAGCTAACTGGGTTATCAAAGGCGGGCCATGTCTGTCACTGTCTATGGTGAGAGGCATGTAAAAGAACCATTGCTGACTTTTGTAAAGAGTAGCTGCAAAGCTGTCAGCGTGTTTCTGTCCCTTGCTAGAAAGGGTTGTGACAGGAAGGGCATCCGACGTAAAAACTTCTGCCAAATCAAACGTGCGAATCAGATGATTCGCTGTGGCGACTCCCGAGTAAAAGGGAAAAAGCCAAAAGGAAGACAGACGGTGTAAATCAGATAAATTGATGATCCAGATTTGTCATGCATATGGTGCTATGTACTTACACATTTTTTAATTCATAATTTTATTATAACTATGAATTTGTAAAAATTCAAACAAATAAATAAAACAAAAATAACAGACATGAATTAAAAACCTACTTTTAATGTATTATTATGTATAAAAGTATGCTTTCCGTGCATTGTTAAATATAGATATAGATATTTATTTAGCGTGTTTGATTGTGGAGTATTTTTAAACATCTAATATAAACATAAATATCACTTTTCAACAGATTTGCCATCTCAATGATACTTGAAGTAATTTGACTACAATTTCTTCTTCTTCTTTCCTTTCGGCTTTTTCACTTTCTCGGGAGACGCCACAGCGACTCTTCAGATTCGCACATTTGATTTGGCATAGGATTTTTTACTTCGGATGCCCTTCCTGTCACAACCCTTTTAGCAAGGGACAGAAACACGCTGACAGCTTTTCAGCCTACTCTTTACGACAGTCAGCATTGGTTCTTTTACATGCCTCTCACCATAGACAGTGAGAGACATGGCCCGCCTTTGATAACCCAGTTAGCTGCACTGGGGGGGACAGTGACAACCTTGTGGGGACTAGTAATTTGTAAAAAAGTAATTTGACTACAACTATTGTCCCTATTTTTCCCTTGCTACAAAAATATGGCCAAAATATGCAAATGGTATCTACAGATGCTTGAGAAAAAACTGACCTGTAAAATTGTGTAAACATTCACAGAGCTGTATGGGTGTGGCCGACTATGTCATGTGATAACTGCCCTGAGAAAAGTCTTTCCTGGAAGTGTGTGTGTGTGTGTGTGTGTGTGTGTGTGTGAAAGAGAGAGATTACCCTTTAGAACTGACTCACGGGTATAAAAAGTGTCATTTGGCGTGAAAGCTGCCATGATTTTGAAATACTATAGTCATATAGTTTACACTGAAGAAATACTGGAAATCGCTCTCAGTATTGGTAAGGAGAAATTCTGAGTATATGTAATAGGAAAAATAATGCTGATATTGTGATATAGATATGAAGATTGTGCAGAGAACATGTGTTTGTGTCAGTATGCTTGTTCCTTATGGAAACTAGATCAGTGAAAGTCTGCGATATTTTCTTTTTTGCCATCTGTGGTCACATTTTCTCTAAGGTAAAGGAGTCAGGTTTTTAATTTATGAATATTTAAAAAAATACTGACTAATATTGCCATGTCTCTCACTGTCTATGGTGTGAGGCATGTAAAAGAACCATTGCTGACTTTCGACAAGAGTAGGCTGCAAAGCCATCGGCGTGTTTCCGCCCTGCGATGGCCTGGCGAGCTGTCCAGAGTGTACTCTGCCCTCGCCCGAAGTTGGCTGTGATGGGCGCCAGCCTACCTGAGACCCTAATTAGGATTAAGCGGTTACAGAAAATGAACTGAACTGAACTGACTAACTGACTTGTGTGTGATTTTACTTATATATTTTTATGACATGAAAAATCTCTGATTAGAACATGTATTTGTAAAAGGACAGAAAGAAGGTATTTATTCACCCACTCATTCCTCACATTTTACCCTCAGTACTTCAATTTTCAGTAAGCATAGTAGATCATAAATTATTTATTAATTATGATTTATTTCTTCTTTATAAAAGATCTTACTCACTCACTCAAAAAAACCACTCACCACTATATCTCCTTACACATGATCTGAAGCAACAATTTAGTTATACAGTACTAAATATTCAAAGAAGAGTGAATTCAAAAACGATTGGAAATGCATCCAGAAATTTCGGAAAGAACTGTAAGATGATAAGAGCAGTGGTGGCCTAGTGGTATAGGGCACTGGATCGCTGATCCCAAGGTTGGTGGTTCGAGTCCCACTCTCCACAAGGTTGTCAATGTCACCCCAATGCAGCTAACTGGGTTATCAAAGGCCGGCCATGTCTCTCACTGTCTATGGTGTGAGGTGTAAAAGAACCATTGATGACTTTCGACAAGAGTAGGCTGGAAAGCCATCATTGTGTTTCCGCCCTGCGATGGCCTGGCGAGCTGTCCAGGGTGTACTCTGCCCTCACCCGGAGTCGGCTGGGATGGGTGCCAGCCTCCTCATAACCCTAATTAGGATTAAGCGGTTACAGAAAATGAACTGTTAGATGATGTTTGTAATTAAGACAAGGGTGGGAATATTGTCTTATTTAAATATAAACACTTAGTACCGCAGAGAGAACATACAGGCACAGTTAAAGTTCTATAGTTGTTGTTTATACTTATATTTCTTCAAAATACCACAGTTAAGACCCTGTTTTATTCATTGTTTGGCAACTTTATTTATCTTGCTAGAGAAATGGTGTAAATTACTGAATCGGGAAACATTTATTAGGCAGAAATAAGCAAGTATTTTTTTTTTTAATTCCAGGGTAGTATTAGAAGGCTTTACTTCAGTTGTTTTTCTTACAAAAAAGGATGTGTTTTATCACTATGTAACCCAAGGCTTTCAATGATATTGAATTGTTCACTGTTTATTTCCAAATGCATATCCACCTGTTCTGAATACTTAAGAACAATAGAAGAAAAAAGATGGTAGGAACCATTACACTATTAAATTACCAAATGTACACAACAGCTTTTAGAATGCAAGATTACATAGAAGTTAGGTTGTTCAAAATCTACTCTACATAATACTGTGAAATGATCCAGTGAGTAAAAAAACAGAGACTATGAGTAAAAAAACAGAGAAACCCCCTGTTGGATGTGTGTGAACTTTCAACCTGAGAAACCATCATGTTACTGCGACAAATATAGACACATGGGCTTTGATCTTTTAAGGTATACAAACTGAAATTTTGCAAGTAGGAAGCCATTCCCTAATTAAAACCAACAGTGATACAGCACTCTTTGGGCCCAAGCACATCTTAGCTGGGCTGATATTGGATCAATGGTCAGATGAGTCCATATTTCAGCTTGTTCTCATGGAAAATGGACATCAAGTTCTGTGTACTGTACCGAAATACAAACAGTCATTTAGACTGATGTCAATAAAAGGTACAATAGCATCTGTGATGCTATGGGGATTAGCATGGTTAAGTTTAATGTTTATGAATGTACCATTGATTTGGAGGTATATATTGGAATTTTAGAGAGACCATCTACCATCACTGCAACATCTTTTCCCAGAAAACCCATGCATATTTCAGCAAGACAATTCCAGTCCTCACTTCTTGTAAGATGCAATAGTGTGAATTCATAATGTGCTTGACTAGCCTGCTGTTATTCCAATTCTTCATGCTCTTATAAAAATGAAGACAGCATCAAGAAGAAGAAAATAAACCAGATTGTTGAACAGCTGAATTCTTGTATCAAGCAAAAATGAACAAATATTCGAAATCGCAAGAGTGCGGCAATTAGTATTCTAAGTTCCTAATAAGCTTAATTAAAAGGAAAGGTGACGTAACACACCAGTAAACATGCCTCACCTCTGCACCAGGTTTTGTTAAGTGTGTTGCAGACATTTATTCATTCATGTTCTGAACCGCTTAATCCAAATTAGGGTCACAGGGAGGCTGGCACCGATCTCAGCTGACTCTGGGCAAGGGCCACCCTGGACAGCTTGCCAAGCCATCGCATTTCAAATACACACTGACAATAATGCAACCTACTTTTGACGAAAATCAGCAATGGTTCTTTTACATGCCTCTCATCGTAGACATTGAGAGACATTGGTGGCCTTTGAGAACTCAGTTGTGTTGCAGGCATCAAATTCTAATTTGGTTAGATTTACAAAACAAAACAAGACACTACAGAGTGCAAACCTCCCCCAAGCCCAGCTATCACCCTGGATCATTCCTGGATCCAGAATTTGATTAAGGTCATTTCCAAAATTTCTTTAGGGTGTTCATTGTCCAAACCTCCACCTCCGATAGAAACTGCAAATGCTATGGGTTCTGTCGAAATGTTTCTTTGAAGAAGGTGTGGCTGCAACTGATGCAACTCCCATGTTATAAATGGCATAGAGTGTACATGAATACATTACAAATGTGTGTGAATGTGCATGTATTTTTTAGCTATGTTTTCTAAAATAGAGAGACAAAATGGGAATCAGCAGTCCCATTGAGAATGCTGTTGCCATAGCAACAGCGAGAGAATGATGTCAAGAGCTACGTGTGCTGCTGAAGGTTGTGAGAGGAAATAGGTGTAAGAGGAAGAATTCCACAGCATTTTTAGTTTTCACATATCTATTTGGAAGATGTAGGTGCCAATGTTGATGCAAACTAAATTATGTTTAAATTGTACATTAATTTAATTTGTCACCTCTTTCCATTTTGATGAAAACACACTGAGATTGACTTTCTGACTTTAATTCTGTCCTTATATCACCGAATGCCCTCTTCATCTGCATGTTCAGCTCCATCATGCCTTCACTACATTCACACACCACTCCCTCTCGCCTCCCTCTCCTCCCTCTCTCTCGCACAGACACATATCATCCTAAACCCTGTAAGAGCTGGGGATTTAAATATCGGCAACTGAGGTAGGTTTGTACTCAGATGAAAGACGAGATTATCTCAAGGATTCCTTCATCTTTCTCAACTGCTGGACAAGCGTTAATGAGCTGGAGGAGAAGGAGGAGACTCTTGGCTAGGAAAGATGGGGTCAGATGGAGTGACTGAGTGAAAAAGTGCAGGACGGGTTCACCTGTGGATGCACAAAGGGGAAAAAAGACACCAGTGCTGTAGCCTGTGCCCTTTGAAGGTCCTGCACAGATACTGCGATGACTATACACCGACATTAGAGGAATGAAAAAAGGCGAGGGAGCAGAGAGGGCTAGAAATAACTGTGGTGGAAAGGCAGAACAAAGAAAAAGCTAAAGAAGATAATATAAGTACTGCCTGCAATTCTCATAAGAGGGTAAGAATTATTTATCATAAGTATGCTGTGTCATGAAACTATGAAAAAAGATAGTTAGAAAAATTATTGTCCGAAGCCTCTGTGTGTCTAGTTGCTCTCTCTGTCTCTCTGTCTCTGTCTCTCTCTCTGTCTCTCTGTCTCTCTCTCTCTCTCTCTGTCTCTCTCGCTCTCTCTCTCTCTCTCTCTCTCTCTCTCTCTCTCTCTATATATATATATATATATATATATATATATATATATATATATATATGCATATATATATATATATGTGTGTGTGTGTGTGTGTGTGTGTGTGTGTGTGTGTGTGTGTGTGTGTGTAAAAGAGACCATGTATTGTCAAATATTTATATATCTTAAGGCTAAATAATGCATGCAACAAGGTCCTGAGTGAACATATTCTACAAACCTTGCAATACCTTTAAGAGATAAACAATGAAGTTACTGCCAGCAGATATTTTTGGTATGGTGTACGAATGAGAATTTGCATCATTTCCCCTAACAGTTCAGTTAATAGAGATAGCAGGCCTGGGAAAAATGAGTATATTAACTAATTGACTTCAAAAACACCTTGCTCATAAAATCAGTTGATTTTTTTATTACTGGTTTCATGGCCGTGCATTCTGTCAATCAGAAAGCATGATGGTGAATGAAAGCAGTCTCTCATATGTCCACTTTTGTATGTTGTACATTTACCATCTCATGAGAGGTAAGAGGTATGATTTAAGAAAAAAGACCCTCCTTCCACTTTTCCCCATGTTTTTCAAACTCATATTCTCTTAAGATAAATAAAGAATGTATTAGGAATTATACATTTAATGTTTTGTCTTTCATATATATATATATATATATTATCATATATTCTCTCTCTCTCTCTCTCTCTCCCTCTCTCTCTCTCTCTCTCTCTCTCCCTCTCTCTCTCTCTCTCTCTCTATATATATATATATATATATATATATATATATATATATAATATATATGTATAGTGCAAAATGAGTACATCCCATGTAAACTGCTGATTATTTCAACATATTTTGAACAAGCAAACATTACACCCTCTTTCACACAGCGGCGAGAGTTGGTGAAACACTGAAACAAAAACACAATGAAAGTTAGTTTCAAGACATTTAATCAACATTTTTAACATTTTATTAATATTCTTTTGTGGAACAAAGTAGGTACACCCTTTGTCTCATATTTCCCCCTTTTGCAGATCCAAATTCTTTTTGGTTTCACCGTTTTGCATAACTGTCCATTACTCTCTATTGTGTGGTTGCTGAAATGGTTGTCTGCTCTTCCATTGGTTGCTTGGTATTAGAGGGATCTGTTTTGCATCTACTTCCTTTTTTATCCCCAAACATTTCATTAGGGCTTAAAATTGTGCAATAACTAGACCGACTGTTAACCTGATATTTCTTTTTTTTTTAACCATTCCATGGCTCTTGGACTTGCTGGTGTTCAGTTCATTTTCTGTAACCACTTAATCAGAATTAGAGGCGTGGGGAGGCTGGCACCCATCCCAGCCGACTCTGGGCGAGGGCAGAGTACAACCTGGACAGCTCGCCAGGCCATCACAGAGCGGAAACACACTGACGGCTTTGCAGCCTACTCTTGTCGAAAGTCAGCAATGGTTCTTTTACATGAACGTCACTCCATAGACAGTGAGAGACATGGCCGGCCTTTGATAACCCAGTTATCAATACTGGGGTGGGGGATCAGTGACAATCTTGTGGAGACTGGGACTCAAACCCCCAACCTGAGGATCAGCAATCCAGCACCCTATACCACTCGGCCACCACTGCCCTGAAGACATGCTGGTGTTCTTAGGATTTTCAAATTATCCTGTTGAAAGGTTGACCTCCACCTCAACTTCAACCACTGCACAGATGGCATTAAATTTTCTTCAATTTCTCTTTGATATAATCCAGGATTTATTGTCAGTGACTTCAAGGTGCCCAGACCTTGCTGAATGCCACATTTTGTATGAGACCCTGTACTGTAATTCTAACCAACTCTATGATTTTTCAAATCAGAGGGCATTATTCCAAGTGGCGTGGTCATTAGCAAAGTGTAATCTTGCACTATTCTTTCTTTTGGAGAGCAAAGGTTTTTTCCTGCCATGCATGTTATTGAGGTCAAATTTATATTTTTGGTTGTAGATATATGTACTTTCACTCCAACAGTTGCAAGCTTCTTCTTTTACTTTCGGCTGCTCCCTTCAGGGGTCGCCACAGCAAATCATCCGCCTCCACCTCACCCTGTCTGAAAACTCTGTGCTGAAGTTTTGGATCTCTTGGAGATTTTAAATAGATTGCCCTTCGGGGCAGTTGTTTGAAATTTATTTCAGTTTTAAATTTTCCTGACAGCAAAATGATTATTTCAAATAATTTTGAGATATACTTTATATCCTTTGATAGACTCATAGGCATCCACAGTCTTTAGTCTGAAGGCCTTAATGAGTGTTTTATATCTGGGGAATACATCTCATCTTTAGAACACCAGACCCTATGTCAAGTTGAAATAGACAGGTTCCACCTGCGGGAGAGTCTAATCTATAGGACCTAATCTAGAAAATCTAATTCTACAGTAATGATATGAATTTAAATGAGAATAACCGTGAGAGTTTACTTTTTCAAGTGACTAATCTGTGCCGCTCCCTTCAATTAACACGATTATAATTTATACAAAATGCCAGTTTTATGGTGAGTTGTTTGAGTATATCTTCTTGCGTTGGATCAAGAGGGGTGAAATGCTTTCTTTTTCAATTTTTTTTGAAGCATTTTAGGTTTGTAATCATCCAATGTACTTTTTTTATATGATGGCATTACAGAGATGTGTATAATCCTCTCTCAATCCTTTTTTAATCTTTTCTTGTTCTTACTGGACATGATGTGATAAGTATTGTATTTTTAGTGATTACATTTTGCAATATTATGTTTTACATTTTTGGCCCTAATTGATTCTCCAGTTTATCCTTCTGGGGAATATCAAAAGTTGCATACTATAATCCTACAGCAGAATAATTTTTAGATAAAGGGAAGTGCAACCCAGAAATAGAACAAGAAGTTACAGGTTTATGGAAAACCAGGGAGTTAGCTTCGGTGTATGTCAGTCTTTGTATCCTTACCTGACGGACTTTCTTCTGAATTTCTTTCCAGCTCTTATGAAGAGTAAATCAGAACTAATCTAATCTTCAAACATAACTTAAAGTATCACGCCGTAACATTGTAACCCTGTAAAAACTATCCAATATACTTGAAGTCTATGTATAAAATAAACAATTTTAATAATTATTATTTAATTAACTCAATGAACTAATTAGAAGGCATCAGAAGTGATTGTTTTACTTTTAATCTGAAAAACATAATATAATTTATAAATACAGCATATGTCTCACATGAATTTGAATTTGATTTCCCTATCAAATGAGCTTCACACTATATGCGATAAGGATTTGTATAGTATTTTAATTGCACAGTACTGGTATTATGAGTTTTGCATGAATATTAGATGATCCAGATAAATTATTTAAAATATGTGTAACCAGTAACAGATGCTGTTATTTCATCTTCTTTCAGTTTTCTATGGCAGAGATTGGGTGCCCTGTGGCCGAACTGTTTCCACCTGAGAGCCCCATCCCATCCCACCCTTCAGTAATGAATAACATTATTATTCCACTTTCTGCAAAAGTAAAGGACACAAAGTCTGAGGACCCACAGAAAAGTTCTCATGAAGTACCATGCTCAGAAACTATCCAGGAAGACAGAGAATATATAAATGAAAAAGACAAATGTCTTCATAACATCTCACATTCTCATAGTATTGCAGATGTTCACATATCTGATGAAGCAGATTCCAATGTGGCACCTGAGGGCAATAATCAGAATGAACAGGCATCAATTGTCTTTACTGAAAAAGCTTCCTCGTTACATAGATACACAGGAGAAGAGAACCTGCCACCATCTAAGCAATATTTTCAGAGGAATCACTCAGATTCTCAGCCTACTTTTCTGAAAAAGAACCAAGAAGCACTTGCTCTATCATTAGTTTATAAGGAGGCCATGGATACACAGCAATGCAGTAATGTAACTACATTCTGCAGAGCAGCAAGCAGCCCAATCCAGCCAAGATCTGTTCAAGTTTGCACATCTGGCTGTGCTCAGGTTTCAGGAGAGTTTGCCAGGGACACCAAATCCTCTCAGCATGAAGAGGCTACTTGCTATAGACCGTGCCATCATGTAGCTGTTGAGGACACGTTTGCTGCCTACTGTCACCCCCAGCCCATACCCGCTCCTGCTCAACTTACACCCCGACTAATGAACATGGAGGAAGACTGCAAGAAAGCAGGACCAACCTTGTTATCTCTTCCTCCACTTGTTTCCTCCCTCAGTGAGACAAGGCTGGATTCTAAAAGACTGGTCCACTGCTGCAGCCTGGACTGTAACTGGCTTGGTCCTTTGTGCCAGGCTAGAAGTCAGCAGCAATCAGTGAAAGAAGTTAAAAATATGAAAGATGCAGAAACGATGACCTCTTTAATGGAACTGAGTGACAAGGGGGTACAGGTGGGTCAGGACTCAGAAACGTCACCTCAGCATGTCTTTCCAGAGGTGTGTTTGGTGGATGAGAGACAGAATAAAAATGATACTCTTATAGGGCAGCACAAAACCCCAGTAAAGGATGTGAAGTGGGACTCAGAGGGAATGACCTGGGAGGTCTATGGTGCCTCAGTCGACCCTGAGGAACTGGGCCTAGCTATTCAAAAGCACTTGGAGATTCACATCAAGGAGACTGCGGGAAAAGCAGCAAGATTCTCACAACAGAACACAACGACCTCACGATTGAGAAACAAGAAATTGGGGCTGAAGAAGAGAAGGGGAGTACTGGAAGCTCTTCAACCTTCAGTGTGTTGTAGCCGTTCCTCTACTGAAGTCGACTAACCACCAGACTAACCTGCATGTAAATATCTGAACAGCATAGATTTGTCTGAACTTGTCCATAATGTATGAAGGAGATAGTATTTGGAGAACATGTGCATAAGTCTTCCTTTCAGTTTCAGAACCTCATGCAGGAAAAATTTTAATTGACCTTAAGGGCTATTTGTTTGGTATAATGTAATTCTACATATTTGTTTGTCTACTAGTGGAGCACTTTATTTCTTATTGTAGTACTGCCCAGTCAGTAAAAACAATAGAAAGTTACGTTTAAGCAGCAGCGTAATAGCTTTCAGCAGCATTTAAACCGGACTCAGAATCCGAGACCAACTCACACCTGCTGACCTTCCACTAAAGTGAAACAACTGAGCTGATATTGCTCAAACAAAGGTCGTAGGTGATCAAGGTAACGAATTAGTTAAAGATATTAGTTGAAGTCCCAGAACTGGGAAAGTTTATGTCCGCCTTCACCGCATCCATAAATCTTCTCTTTGGTCTTCCTCTGGGCCTTTTGCCTGGTAGTTCCAACCTCAGCATCCTACGACCAATATACTCACTATCCCTCCTCTGTACATGTCCAAACCATCTCAATCTAGCCTCTCTGACTTTGTCTCCAAAACATCTAACATGTGCTGTCCCTCTGATGTACTCATTTCTGATCCTATCCATCCTCGTTACTCCCAAAGAGAACCTCAACATTTTCATCTCTGCTACCTCCAACTCTGACTCCTGTCTTTTCCCCAGGGCCACTGTTTCTAAACCATACAACATCGCTGGCCTCATCACCGTCTTGTACACTTTTCCCTTCATTCTTGCCGATACTCTCCTATCACACATCACAATCGGACACTTTTCTCCATCCATTCCAACCTGCCTGCACGCGCTTCTTCACCTCTTTTCCACACTCTCCACTGCTCTGGATTGTTGAGCCTAAGTACTTAAAATCCTCCACCTTCTTTATCTCTGCCCCCTGTAGCCTCAAAGTTCCTCTTGGGTCCTTGTCGTTCACACACATGTATTCTGTCTTACTAAGACTAACCTTCAATCCCCTCCTTTCCAGGGCATACCTCCACCTCTCTAGATTTTCCTCCACTCGGTCTCTGCTCTCACTACAGATCACTATGTCATCTGCAAACATCATAGTCCATGGAGATTCTTGTCTAACCTCATCTGTTAGCCTGTCCATCACCATAGCAAACAAGAAGGGGCTGAGAGCTGACCCTTGATGTAGTCCCACCTCCACCTTGAACTCTTCTGTCACACCGACAGCACACCTCACCACTGTCTTACATCTCTCATACATGTCCTGCACCACTCTAACATACTTCTCTGCCACTCCAGACTTCCTCATACAATACCACAGTTCTTCTCTCGGCACCCTGTCATATGCTTTCTCCAGATCCACAAAGGCACAATGCAGCTCAGTCTGACCTTCTCTGTACTTCTCTATTAACATCCTCAAAGCAAACACTGCATCTGTGGTGCTCTTTCTGGGCATGAAACCAAACTGTTGTTCACAAATGCTGACCTCTGCCCTTAGTCTTGCTTCCACTATTCTTTCCCATAGCTTCATTGTATCTGAACCGGTACAGTATTTGCATCTTGACGGATGCTGTTTTACTCACATTGGAGAACTTAGCACAGTTCTTTTGCAGATTATTTTATCATTAAATCCCACTTTTAAACCCCCCACTAATTTTAACATAATACTGTAAACATAATAAAATATGTCAGTTGGTCCAAAAATTATTTGAGACCATATCATTAACAATGAATTGGAAAAATCTTGGTAGCACACTGGACTGGTGACACATCTGCATCAAAGCAAGAAGGTCCTAGGTTCAAATCCCAGACTCGGGTGTTTCTATGTGGAGTTTGCATGTTTCTCCGTGTGCTTGTGCGAGTGCTCCGGTTTCCTCCAACAGTCCAAAGACATGCATGTTAGGCTAATTTGTTGTTCAAAATTGCTCCTAGGTGTGAGTGTGAATGGCTGTGTGTACAGTATATGCATTGCCCTGCAGTGGTTTGGCGATCTGTTCAGTGTGTACTCTGCCTTCATGTAGTGTTGGCTAAGATGAATGGGCTCAGCCTACCTTCAACCCCAGTAGGATTAACCGATTCTTCAAATGAGTAATTGAGTAATGAGAGGCAAAAATCCTAACCTGAAAAGATAAGACATTTTTTAGACAGTACATAATATTTCCAGACCTCTGGGTGTTTACCTTTTCCAGTCAATTATGAAAAATGTGTACTAAAAGTTGCAACAAACATTTGAGTGGTTAAAGTAAGACTGGTATAAAATAGGAAAATTTAATCATTAAAGGTCCTTTTTTTTTTTCAAAATGTAAACATTTCTATGCTCATTAAAAAATGAGATCAGTTATATGTATTGTATGTAGAACGTTGTAATAAGATACAGTTCAGCTTAAGAGCTGAAGTGTTGCACCATTGACCGGACTTAATGTCTCTCTCTATTTCATTTTACCTGAGATTAAGAGGGTATGATGATGGTACAATGAGTAGCACTCAGTTTATTATTTCTATTATCATTGTTCACTTGATCTTTCAGTGTCTGCTGTGTGGAAAAAAAGTGCTTTAGGCCGGATAAAAAAATTGCGGTTTCTCATCAGCACCCACAGCTGGAAATTGTTGTTATTGTAAGCCTTTGGGGGGGGGGGAAAGCCACCCTCAGAACTTCGAACACAGAAAGCAAATCCATGTTAGGCTGAGATTGGTTTAGTTTTGTTTGAAATGGTTGTATTTTGATAAATATTTTTGGAACTGGCTGCTGTTTTATACAGTTCAGAGTTTAATACATGTTAAATGTACATGTACATTTGAAAGACTGCTGGGGATTATGGCATAGCTCCAGTCACTTTACTTACATTTAGGTTTTTGAAGCCTTCGACGGTCACCCCATTTCTCCATTAAAAAAAATACAAAAACAAAAACAACTGTAAAGACGGACAAACAAAAACCCTGTGTGCTGAATTTAGGTTTTCAAAAAGTTCTGATAAGAAACTGTTTTTTTAAATCTGGTTTAAAAAAAAACCCCATAAATGCTTGTTTATATTTTGGATGTCTGTCTGTCTGTCTGTCTGTCTGTCTTCCTTTCGGCTTTTTCCCTTTTACTGGGGAGTCGCCACAGCGAATCATCTGATTCGCACGTTTGATTTGGCAGAGGTTTTTACGTCGGATGCCCTTCCTGTCACAACCCTTTATCAAGGGAGAGAAACACGCTGACGGCTTCGCAGCCTACTCTGTACGAAAGTCAGCAATGGTTCTTTTACATGCCTCTCACCATAGACAGTGAGCGACATGGCCCGCCTTTGATAACCCAGTTAGTTGCACTGGGGGGGGACATTGACAACCTTGTGGAGAGTGGAACTCGAACCCCCAACCTTAGGATCAGCGATCCAGCGCCCTATACCACTAGACCACCACTGCTCCTATATTTTGGATGTACTGTTGCGTTTTGGATGTACTGTTGCATTTTATATAACAGCAATAAAATAAGGAGGACAATGAAAAGCACAGCTGAAATCGTAGAGATATGAGGCATGCCACTGCAATGTGTGTTTACTATAGAAAAAGCTAATTCTCAGAAATAGCAGTTTGAAACAAGTGACTCACATATCATCTGTTTAATTTTGCTGCAACTATATTCCATAATATGTATTGTGTCTGTCATTAAATACTGCAACAGAGCTTATAGATAAGACTTTTTAGAGCAAATAAACATGTGCTATGTCGTATTCTTCATCTTCTTCTGCTTGATCTGGGGCTGGATCAGGGGGCAGCAGCCTTATGAGTGAGGTCCGGATATCCCGCCCACCAGCTACTTCTGGGGGGTGGGTGGGGAGTTGTGTGGTGTTTGCAAGCTCTTTCTGTGTTTATGTGAATTTACTCTGGGTATTCTGGTGTCCGCTCATGCTCCCAAGATATGAACATTGGGTTAATTTATCGCTCCAAATTGTTCCTAGGTGTGAGTGCAAGCATGAATGTGTGTTGTCATTGCAGTCGGGCAAGCTGTACAGTGGGTATCCTGCCTTTGCCCAGAGTTGGTCGGAAAACCTCCAGCTTCCTGCAAACCTAGTAGAATTAAATGGTTCAGCAAATGAATGAACTTTGCATTTTTGACAAACTGGATGAATTTTGTGATGACACAGTCCATTTTACTGCCGAACATCATTTAGATCCTTGCTCACTGACTCATTTGCCTAACCAAACATCTCGTCAGACTACCAAAGGGCAAGCACATACACACAACAATTCAGTACCTCATATCCACACCTAGAGATAATTCTGAGCGACCAATTAGCATCAAGTGCATGTTTTTGAAATATAAAAGTAAACTGGGGTCCCTGGAGAAATCCCACATGGGGAGAACATGCAAACTCCAAACATCTAGGTCTGAGACTCGAAATAAGGACCTTCCTATGAGGTGGACCTGTTAACCACTCCACGCGATTATTTTATGGTGACAAGAAATACAAGAATGTTTTATTTATTTATTTCTTCATTTAATTTCATGGTTTCAACACATATTCATTTTACACCTATTACTAGTTAATTGGGTGGAATACTAGCACAGTGGTTAGCACGGCTGCCTCACAGCAAGAAGGTCCTGGGCTCGATTCCCAGCGCGAGTGTTTCTGTGCAGCGTTTGCATGTTCTCCCTG
>CM045736.1:33923895-34053895 GCA_024760905.1 Plotosus lineatus
TCGTGGGGTGAAGTACCACTGTTTATTTATTTCATAAAGTCAAGAGTTGATGCTCAGGTGTCTATGAACAACAAGAGTGAACAAAGAAAAATGTGGAATTCCAATGCGGCGATGTTAAGATCTGTAGACATATTTGTTCAGTTCACTGGTAACAGAAGAACTGAACACAAGGTGCTTTAAGATAAAGATCTGCTCCCTTTTATTTCAGGTAGTTCCAGAATGAACCGAGCCATCGCCACCTTCTGCATATTTCTGCTCCTCTCTACTTTTCTGTATGACCAAGCAATGTCAAAAGGTGGCAGAGGAGGTGCCAGAGGTTCTGCTCGGGGTTCTGCCAGAGGCTCCATTCGAGGCAGTACACACGGTGGTCGTTCGTCTCGTATAGGTGGCTCGTCCTCTGTGAGGGTGGCGGGAGCGGCTGCAGCCGGTGCTGCAGTGGCACTGGGAGCTGGAGGATGGTATGCTTCGGCCCAACGCAAACCAGACGACAGCTCTGAGCGTGGGGACGACTATTACAGCAACAAAACAGACTGGGAACTTTATCTCTCTCAAAGGTCTAGTGCAGTGACTCATGTTTTCAAATATCGTGGAATGTTTTCATTACTACTGCCAGTAAACTTTCTGCTTCCTTGAGGTTGCAATCAGAAGCCTTGAAAGGTTGAAAATTTTAAGTTTACCGTGCAAAGTGTATTCATAGTATTTTTAATAGAATACACGGAGATGCACTTCATCATGGAAATTGTCATTAGTAGGCTGAGCTACAACACCTAAATAAGCTTTTACAGACTTAAACAGTTTATACGCATATTATCTGAACAAGAAACAGCAGAAATCAAACGAGAATCGAAATGAAAAGCTATCAAAACTGTGGATATATTTTACTTTTTCACTGTTGCATATGTAATCCATATTCACCTCTTTTAGTGAAGAAAATTAGACAATAATTAGCTTAAAAATACTTCACAGTTAATAATGAACTTTAAAGATTACTGAATTAAGTTGTTATTTAATGTTATTTTATTTTTTTAGCTACAAGTTAATTACCTTGGCTACCCAGAGATGGGGAAAGGTTTTATAGTCTTAAAATGATTTGGAACGGATATCTCACTGATCGTACTGCTCTTAGTCTTTTATTCAGTTTTATTGTTCATGCGACAGTTCTCTGAATATATAAAATTGAAATCTGAATTTTTGAACATTATAAAAACTATTCGACTATAGAGTGAATTTTTTTAAATGCCGATCCGAATCAAATGTTGAAATAAAATTCGCATTCCAAGGACATTATTTATTGTCCGAGGGTAATACTTTATATTTTAAAAAATACAGATGAGTTTTTTAAATACTACAATTCAATGGTATCAATTAAAGGCTGCTAAAAATATTATCATTAAGAATTCCATGATTTTTAACATTCAAACTTTGTGCCATTTGTTTTTCATACTCTAAGCTGATAGATAATCTTGTATCTGTTTCTCTTTGTAGGAAATATGTGCCAATGTAAGATATTTTTATGTGAACCTTTTAACTCAGTAATTGATAAGTCGTGGTAAAAAGTTTACTAGTAAAAATTCAATCACTTCTCTACTATATACACAAGTGAAGCCTTTCACAGTTGTTTCTCAAATTAAAGAGCGAACTGAATAAATAAAAACAACACTAGCAAGCAGATTACACACAGTGCCTGATAGGGTATGTTCTAATCATACAATAAAGACGAGTAATATTAAGAAGTTAATCTGAATAGATAAGATGGTTCAGCTAAACAGGAAACAAAGTGTTATGAGACAAGCAGATAAGTTATACAGACGCTCCCCAACTTACGTTTTAGTTTGGTTCCGGACAGCCGAACGTAAAGTGAAAAAAAAAAATAAGTTGTTACTGTATGTTCCAGTGACACATGACGTTCATACTGTACTATACATTCATAAATACCATTACTGTATCTCATAAAACATCACAAAATCAATTTTTATAAACATAACATTGTAAAATAATATCAAATAGATCAAATAATATCCCCATACATTTCAAATAAATTAAATTCAAGCAAAATAATTTCAAATAGGTAAATTTTAATCAAATTCACTCATCAAATATCAAATACAGTATCGAATGTAGCCTTTAACATTCTCTATGATGCGATCTTTCTGCTTGTAAATGGTTCCGATGGTCGAAGGATGGTCACTTTACATGAAGCTTAAAGTAGCAAATCAACGCTTACAATATATGAGGCGCTCCACCGAAAGTAGTTCACTTGCTTGTGCTTGAGACAAAGCGCGGGTTATCCGGACTTCCGGTCTTTCAAGTGAGCAAGGGCACCATTGAATACCTGTTTAGTACTCAGCCTGCACTTATGTGAATCACCAGCAGAGCGGAGTTCTCTTTCTTTCCTGGATTCGGGTTTTCATTCATTTTACAACTCTCTTTGCTTAACTGAGTATGCATGGTAGATTGCGCCAATCCGAGCAGATAGTTAATTCAGTCTTGGGAAAACCGGAAATTCTGGCATATGCCGGAAAACTTGCACCCATGCTAGTAGGCTTATGCTTCTAACCAACCATATTTGCTTAGGGTTACAAAAGTGACTTTTTTTTTTTTTTTGGAAAAAATCCCCCCGTAAAATAAAAAGAAAACCGTAAAACGAATGAACGCAAGTCGGGGAGCATCTGTAGTATGTTTCTGGTATTATTGATTTTGTCTGCCTTGTATGTCAGACAGATGCTTGCAATTGTTGTAGTATATTGTATGAACAATTATTAGAATAGGTTTGTTTATACATTGTATGAATAGGAAATTTATATTAGTTTGTAAACGTTTACACTTGTAAGAGGATGTTGTTATTATATTTCCATTTAAGACTTTTAGAAATCGATGATACAAAGATATAAGCACTAAATCTTTTGATGTAACTTCAGTATTTACTCGTGCAATTACAGACTCAAGAAGACAAACTTGTCCCTAATATTTTTAGTACTAGATATAAATAGATGTGTATGTTTTTTCAATTCTTATGTCAATTATCTGTGAAGTACTGTATTGTCCATGTGGTGTTAAGAAATCATATTCTTCTGCCACCAACTTTCCCTCAGACTGTGAAATTATTATATAACCAGAGTTAGATATGATTTATATTGTGTGTTTCTATAGAGAATATCTGCGGGGAAAATTACAACTTGAGCATTTTGTAAAAGTTATTAAATGACTGAATCTCTGTATCACTTATTCAAAGGTGCTGTTATAATATTACAGTACATCACACAATTAGTTTTAATGTAAATATAGATATATTTTATTGTTTTCACACAATGGTTTATTTTGCTTTACATCAGAACACTGTAAGAAACAGCACCACAGTAAAACAATTTAAAAATATATCAACACAGGATCATCAGATTTACCATGATCATGAATATCATTAATCCCTAATCAGCATAAGCAACAATTTTAACCTTTTATTAGTCAAGCATAACTTTGCCCAGCTCCCCTTTACGAAAAGCTCTGATGAAGTCATAGGCAGCAGCAGTGTAGTTCGGCATTCTGACAGTGATGTCACCTATGGAATTAAAATGAAAATAAATTTCTTGCAGGCTACGACTGGTGTTTGCAGTTCTGTATTCTCAGATGATATTGTACACATCATTCACTCACCTACACCTGTGATAGCTTTTACTCGCTGAGTCTTGCCTAACTTCACAGCAATACACTTCAGCACATGTTGAATATCATCGGATGGCGAATCTAGATCATACCTCTCCACATAGCTTATAAAAAGGGTACAACCAAAATTAATTAACATTAGGACATGTGTAGGTAAAGCCAAAAAAAGAGGGCAGAAACAATTATTTTGTATGGTCTTTAAAAAATTATTTTTCAGTGGTCTGTGGCCAAGAAAGGATTACAAGTATGTATCAAGTATCTAACTTCTTACCCAAACCGCTGAAGTCTGTTGAGTGAAAACAGCAGATAATCAGCTATGATATCTTCACCAACCAAGTAGTCTAGTATAGTACCTATTGGAAAACAAAACAAACTGAATTAATACATATGTATATATTTATGAGCGAGAGTACTGGTGGCCGGTTGGTAAGGTGCTGAATTACCAATCCCAAGGTTGGAGGTTCAAGTCCCACTGTCAACGGTTGTCACTGTTGTCCTCCCAGTGTAGCTAACTGGGTTACATGCCTCTCACTGTCCATGGTGAGAGGCTGTAAAAAAACATTGCTGACTTCCATCAACAGTAGTTGCATATTTATGGCCTCGCCCAGAGTTGGCTGAGATGGGCGCCAGCCTCCCTGCAACTCTAATTAGGTTTAAGTGGCTCAGAAAATGAATGAATGAATATTAATGAGATTTGGCGCACTTATCAAGAGTAGCTTACTTTTTTTGCATTTATACAACTGCAGTTGCATTTATACAACTGAACAGTAGGTTCAGGGTCTTTATCAAGGGTCCAACAGTGTCAGTTTGGTGGTACTGTACTTCGATCCACCAAGATTCTGAACAGTAACCCAGAGCTTTATCCACTGAAACACCATGGCCCATTTACTAGAAATGTAAGGGACCATCAATGTGCCTGTATTTCCTAAGCAGGTACCACAGAGGGTTGCATTCTGCCCACCCACCAGTTGCTCTCATAATATATTTATACCAAGTAGTCAGAACACATCCATTCTGATGCACAGCTTTCCTTGCAATTTGCAGCTCAGCAAGAGAAACAATGTTGACTGTGAATAGATGCACAACACAAACTTACCACACAAGGCGAGTTTCATCCCAGTCTCTACATTCTCAATCTTAGGAGTCAAAACTCCCGGTGTGTCAAGCAAATGTATGATGGGTCTTTCACAAACCTGATAATACAAGATGTTCATGATCAGAGAAGGTGCAGCAGCATGCTCTTGGCCAAGTGATACACATACCCATTAACACCCACTTATCACATTAATAAGTATATACAGTTCGGCCCTCTACTTACGAAAACCTCTGAGTACGAAAAATCCGATTTATGAAAAACATTTTCCTAAATTTTCATCCTCTTTTTTCGAAAACAACCTCTTTTTACGAAAATCGCCAAACGCGCCATTCAAAAATTCAAATGCGCCATTCAAAAATTCAAACGCGTTATTCAAAAATTCATGCGTGAGTTGCTCTCTCATTGGCTGTCTCCTAACATCCCGCCCCGCTGGCCTCCCATTGGCCAGGAGGCAGCTAAACTCTACCCATACTTCCTGTTTGTCACACGCGTGAAGGAGAGTTGAACAGGACTGTTGGCAAAACACACCAGAGAGATATATAGAGAGAGAGTTTTTGTGTGTGTGTGAGAGAGAGAGAGAGAGAGAGAGACAGTGTTGTGTTTGTGTATGTGCGTTAATAAAAAATGTTTAATAATGGTTTAATTAATAAATATGTTCAAAAAATGGTTTAATATGTTAATAAAATGTTTAAATGGTTTAATAAATACTTTTCTTTTACTTTTAACACATTTTCCAGACAAAATTGGTATACCTTCATCATTTTTAAAGAGTTTATGGAGTAGTCTTGAGAGCCTTGAAACGAATCACGCGTTTTACATGTGAAATGCACCTTTACTTACGAAAACTCCAGGCTCCGAAAAAGGCTCTGGAACGGATTAATTTCGTAAGTAGAGGGCTGACTGTATTTCAAGATAAATCATATAAATACATTAAGAAAACAAACAAACAACTGAGTAGAATCTGGTATCAGTTAAACACTGGCTGACTTGACCAGTCAGAATACTTTATTAATCCTGCAGGGACTTGTGTACCACTGACAACTGTCAATTAAAATACCTGGATTCTGGTCAGGACAGCTTTGGTAATTCCAGGTTCACCTCCAACCCTTGAAGCTCTGCCTATATTCAAAACGGACCGATTCATTTTTACCCCCTTCAGCTGTAAAAACTTAATAAAACAACAATTGCAAACATCAAACACGCACAATTTACCCTTTTTCAGATTTGTTCTCCGTAATGCATTAATCAGTGAAGACTTTCCAACATTTGGGACTCCAACCACCATTAGGCAATAACTTCTGGTCTGTACAGTGATAAAAACAGAATAAATACTGTAAGTAAGAAATCAAACCTTACTGAATGTACCATTGTACGAAAATAATAAATCAGTGCTGGGGAAGTGAATTGAAGTGCAAAACATAAAGTGAAGTTACTATTATCATCTAAAAGTGAATTTCTCCATTGTGAGATTAATAAAGCTGTATCTATCTATCTAAAAGTGAATCATCTATTTCACCATATACAAGCATGTTATATGCGTATACTTATACCACAGCAATTCATTAATAAATAGTACGTTATACCATTTATTCATGGATAGTTACAGGTAATGTTGTGGAGCCTGTATAAAACACTTCATATCAAAATAAAACCTTTTTGATAAGGGGCTACACTTTTTATTCCAGTGTAAGACAACTTTTTAAAATAAGTTACCTTTGCAGCTGAAAATATTATGACAGATGCTGTTGAAGAAAACCATCAACACCTTCTGACCAATTGGACTTGAGAATAATGGAAGCCAAATTCCACTACTAGAGGAAAAATAAAAAAGAGTCGGATGGTAAATCATAATCATGAGGTGCTAACCCATTATTATTATTATTATTATTATTATTATTATTATTATCATTTTGGATTTTCTCCCATCCAATTACCACCTTTCAGGTATTGCCTTCACACGACCATTACTGACCAGGGAGAGGAGAAAGCATGCACACGGAATCTCCGTGACATGCAATTCTAGCCATCCAAGTTCTTTTCTAACTACAGCGAATGCATATTTTGGGTCAGTCTGACACACTCAGAGGAAAAGCACTATCTGCCACCTCGTACGAATGAGCTCAGGGCTGCCCATGATTGGCTGGCGTTCGCTGTGAGTGACAAAGAAGTGAGCTTATGCCGTCCCTCCATACTGTGAGAGCTAAACCAATTAGCTCCCACGGCTGTGGCATTAAACCAGATTTGAACTTGCGATCTCTGGGTTGGCTAACCCATAATTAAAACTTACAATATGTCATTTTTCCTCTAGTAGTGAAAATGGGTTTTCCATAAAAAAAATCAACAAATCTGTGGTCAATTTAATTATTCAATAGAATTATGAGAATATGTTTGAGTACTGCTCACCTCTTCTCTATGGAAACGAGGTACATTCTCTATTAGGTCTGTTATTATAGGAACCACCTACAACACAGTGAGTAAAAGAACCTAGATCAGTTATGAAGTATATTTTATTCTCTAACGCGTTATAGAATCTCCTCCCATTTGTAAAATGACAATACGTGTTCTGCTCACTTCTTTAATACTCGCATCTTTTTGTTTCAGACAGTTTGTGAACAGAATGTTCTTCATGCCTTCTTTGTGAAGCTGTCTCAGGATACTCTAAAAAAAAAAAAAAAGGCAACTTTATAAATCATTTTTATACACACTGTTCAGATTATGTTAACACTTTATTATTATATAGCTCTGTTTAGTCAGATTTGCTGTTATTTTTTCAAATTTTCAACTTTATTTGTCCGTGAAGACAATTTTTCTGCAGCAATAAAATAAAATAATTATACTCAATGAAATTAAAAAAAAATGCCTTAAATACCACGTCAAGGTGTGGGGGTAACTAAATGCAACAATCTCTAACTTTTTGCCTGGCTGTCTATTATATATTACACACACACACACACACACACACACACACACACACTATAAGCAAAAATGTAAAAACCCCATCACAGGTGTCATCATCAACAATGGCACTAAGCCCCCCCCCCAGCTGAGATTAACAGGAATGTAGGGAAATGAATATGGGTTTTTGTATTTATTGCTTTTCACTGGGTGAATCCTACAGCAGAAATCAGAGGAAAACTGAAATCTGAGGAAATGTAAATACAGTATGTGTTAACTGATAGGGTGATTATTCATGACGCATTACCGATTTGCTTGATGTGTCTGCCAGGTCCATTTTATTCAGTACGAGTAAATGCGGCCGGACGTCGAGGTTCTCTTGAAACAAAGGGTTTCTTCCAGAAAATGGTATGTTTGCCAGTTAAGGACGTATACAGTAGAGTGTGTACTATGAAGTCATTATTTAAAAGATTGAGATTAAAAATATATTAGTCAAATCAAAACCCCCAATTAGCCTAAAAGCAAATAGCACTTTTAACACACAAACATAATGCAGAAGGAATGGAAAATTGCACGCTGGAAGATTTGTACCTTTGAAAAAGGATATTCTGGCATCATGGATTTCAATGACACAGTCAACCTTCTTCAGGCTGGCTCTCATTTGCTTAAGTCCTAACAAATGACACACAATATTACAAAAAAATACTCTTCCAATAAAAATTAATTAATGAAAACAATTAACTTTAATAATTAACAAAAGTCAACCTGAATGAATTCATTGTTTTCATTTATGACAGTTGGGCAAATATATTTGTAAAGTAGTGGTGGGCGGCAGTGGTCAAGGCTCTGGGTTAGTAATCCAAAGGTTGGGGGTTCAATCCCTAGTACGACCTGCTGATGTTGGCACTTTTGGACCATTGAGCAAGGCCCTTAATTCTAAATTTCACAGTTGTAAAAATGTAGATATTAACTGAATCAATTAATAAAATGGATAAATGGAGTTGCTCTGGGTAAGAGTGTCTGCCAAATGCCACAAATGTAAGTGGTAACCGTTGTTCACACAGTGATATGTCAAAGGTAAATGGACACATCACTGTACACAATGCTTAATAAATTGATAAACATCTGAAGTCATCATTATATATTCCAGCATGACAATGCTTAGGCACATGTAGAAAACTAAAGTATATGCTGAGTTCTTCTTCTTCTTCTTCTTTTACTTTCGGCTGCTCCCTTCAGGGGTCGCCACAGCAAATCATCCGCCTCCACCTCACCCTGTCCTCCGCATCTTCTTTTCTGACTCCAACGACCTTCATGTCTTCCTTCACCACATCCATAAATCTCTTCTTCGGTCTTCCTCGAGGCCTTCTGCCTGGTAGTTCCAACCTCAGCATCCTACTGCCAATATACTCACTGTCCCTCCTCTGTACATGTCCAAACCATCTCAATCTAGCCTCTCTGACTTTGTCTCCAAAACATCTTACGTGGGCTGTCCCTCTGATATACTCATTTCTGATCCTATCCATCCTCGTTACTCCCAGGGAGAACCTCAACATTTTCATCTCTGCTACCTCCAGCTCTGCCTCCTGCCTTTTCCTCAGCGCCACTGTTTCTAAGCCATACAACATCGCTGGCCTCACCACCGTCTCGTACACTTTTCCCTTCATTCTTGCTGACACTCTCCTATCGCACATCACATCGGACACTTTTCTCCAACCATTCCAGCCTGCCTGCACACGCTTCTTCACCTCTTTTCCACACTCTCCATTGCTCTGGATTGTTGAGCCTAAGTACTTAAAATCCTCCACCTTCGTTATCTCTGCTCCCTGTAACATCACCGTTCCTCCTGGGTCCTTCTCATTCACACACATGTATTCTGATTTTCTGAGGCTAACCTTCATTCCTCTCCTTTCCAGGGCATACCTCCACCTCTCTAGATTTTCCTGCACTTGTTCTCTGCTCTCACTACAGATCACGATGTCATCTGCAAACATCATAGTCCATGGAGATTCTTGTCTCACCTCGTCTGTCAGCCTGTCCATCACCATAGCAAACAAGAAGGGGCTCAGAGCTCTGACCCTTGATGCAGTCCCACCTCCACCTTGAATTCGTCGGTCACACCGACAGCACACCTCACCACTGTCTTACATCTCTCATACATGTCCTGCACCACTCTAACATACTTCTCTGCCACTCCAGACTTCCTCATGCAATACCACAGTTCTTCTCTTGGCACCCTGTCATATGCTTTTTCCAGATCCACAAAGGCACAATGTAGCTCCCTCTGACCTTCTCTGTACTTCTCTATTAACATCCTCAAGGCAAACATTGCATCTGTGGTGCTCTTTCTTGGCATAAAACCAAACTGTTGTTCACAAATGCTGACCTCTGCCCTTAGTCTAGCTTCCACTATTCTTTCCCATAACTTCATCGTATCGTATCGTATCATATAAAGTATATGCTGAGTTCATGGAAGTGAAAAACATTCCTATACTGTACTCCAGCGGCCTACCCATTCTCCACATGTGTCACCCATTCAGCACATTTAGGATGCTCTGGATATGCTGTTGTTTTCCGGCCAATATTCAGTAAGTCCCCATAGCACTTGTCTAGAAATGGGACAACATCCCCCAAGCCACAACTGACCATTAGGTGATGTGTAGCCCTGCAAAATACAAGAGGTAGACACAGCAGGTGCTGACTGTGTGGAATTCAGACACTTGACCCCACTGGTGCTTTTTTGAGAGTCTGCAGTCAATTGGAGAATATTTTTGTTTACAATTAATGAAAACTCTGGTTGGATGTGGATGCAAATATTTAATTTCTTTGTGGGATCGAAATGCACTTTGTTGTATGCGTATGTTGTGTGTAAATATACACACAATTGCACTTTACCAGTGTTTATTCTAATGATGGAGAGGGATGTTATACAGTTAACTTGTACATTAACTTTCCAGACAAACCTTTAGCCATATGTCCAGGGAACCAGTGTGCAACTTCTCTTCCGCCGAAATCAAACACAGTCCTGAACGTGGCAGAACTGAGTAAAGCGTGAGAAATCCTCATTTCCGATTGATTTAACTACCCAAGAACATACAGTTCATGCTTCAGACACAGTTATTCACGCTTTAATTAATTACCCGATTATACTAACATTATTATATTTAGGGTAATATGATGACGTCGTAAAACAGAACGAATTAAACTAACACACTAACAAGCTAATAAACAAACAGCATGCTTCCGGTGACTGTTCTTTTGTGGTGCCCGCTGTTGCTGGCTTTAAAACGCGATACCGCCACCTACCGCATATAAAGCAAACCGGAAAAGAGTCAATTATTATTATTATTATTATTATTTGGCAGTGGTGACAGTGGTATAGGGTGCTGGATCACTGATCCTAGGGTTGGGGGTTCGAGTCCCACTCTCCACAAGGTTGTCACTGTCCCCCCAGTGCAGCTAAGTGGATTATCAAAGGCGGGCCATGTCTCTCACTGTATATGGTGGGATGTTCATGTAAAAGAACCATTGCTAACTTTCGGAAAGAGTAGCTGCAAAGCCGTCAGCGTGCTTCTGTAACCTTGTGAAAGGGTTGTGTCAGGAAGGGCATCCGACGTAAAAACCTATGCAAAATCAAATGTGCGAATCAGATGATTCACTGTGGCGACCCCTGAAAAAGGGAAAACCGCCGAAAGGAAAAGATTATTATTATTATTATTATTATTACATTTTTTTTTATCATTTGCTCCAACACTGGAGCAAAGGAAGGGAACTTGGATACCAAGAAAAAACTATGCAAGAATGGACGGAACATACAAACACCACAAGAAAGCATCCAAACTAGACCTTGAACCCTGGACCTCTTTGCTGTGAGGCATTCAACCATACTCTTATCCATCCACCCTTCAATCCATCCATTTCTTGTACCACATATTGTCAGGGCTTTTGACTTCATGTAAGAAAATGAAGACAAGCAAGTTTGCTTCATTCATTCATTTTCTGAACCGCTTAATCCTAATTAGAGTCACGGGGAGGCTGGTGCCCATCTCAGCTGACTCTGAGCGAGGGCAGAGTACACCCTGGACAGCTCGTCAGGCTATCGCAGGGCAGAAACACCCTGACAGCTATGCATCCTACTCTTGACGAAAGTCAGCAATGGTTCTTTTACATGACAGTGAGAGACATGGCTGGCCTTTGATAACCTAGTTAGCTGCACTGGGGGGGGGTCAGCAGTGACAATCTGTTGAGAGCCCCAACCTTGGGATCAGTAATCCAGCACCTGACTAGTGCATGAAAAAAACACTCAGTCTAAATTTGGTAGGGTAATCAGACTCATATATATTCTCACAGGTAAATATTCGTGAAGCAAAAAATACAAAGCTTGACAGAATATGAACTCCTTGGTCAGATACTTAAACAAACAAGACATGATAAAATTGAACACAGAAGTCAGTACAAACCAAACCCAGACTCAAATACCTATCAATAGAAATATACATCAGGAGTTACACCTTTAGGCAGTGCCAAAACCTATATATTACAGTACATATTTTATATTGTTATATAACATTACTATTGCAGACTCTATAGTTTAATAAGACCAGAGATTGTGTATTTTGGTCATTTAAACAAAGGCAAGGGTTAAATAAAGGCCTCACTGGACCCAGGAATTCTACTGAAGACAAATGGAGCAGTTTCATTGTGTCTGCATCATAAAAAGACACTGTTCCCTTCTGAATTTCTACACTGACTCCAACTTTGTGAATCTTCTTTTCCACTGTTAACCTAGTTTCCTCATAACCATTACATACGAGATATCGTTCATTTCCATGATAAAGGTAGCAGAATGCCTTCTTCAAGGAGACACACTCAGAAACTGCATTCCCTCCTTGTTCCTGTGTATCAGACTCATATGAGAGACCAATTAGCCAATACGGTTTCTCCCAGACTGCAATCTCCCAGTAATGAGCGCCAGTGAAGAAAGATTCCTTGGCCAGGATACTGTACTCTGTGTCAACATGTTTTGTGCCTTTACACTCCTCCCTGATCTGTTTGCTCCAGTAAACCTCCATCAGGTCTGAAGAAACTTCCAAATTAGGATGTGCCGTATCTGCATCTAAATGTAATGTCTTCCAGTCTGGAACAAAGAAAATGAGTGTACAAAGATTACAGAGTATTTATTATAGTTGTTTATATGTACTGTACATATCAGTCGATCGTGCGTACTCGCCCATAGTCGCTTAGTGAGTTGGACAACAGCTTTATAAAAACTTTTGGCTAGCTGTTGTACTGTTTCCATCCGGTGTGTGTGTGTATCCACTGATGGCAGCACTGTTGATTTATATTTTGCCCTTTTAGAAAATAACATGAGAAATACATTCAACTATTTTAAGCAAAATTATTCATATGAAAAAAATGTAAGAAATAAGTCCTCTATTTTTTATATCCCTTTTCTCACACAGTTAAATGCAAAGGTTTGCACCCTCTTGGTATTTACATGAAAGTAATATGAAATACAACTTCATTATACAAAATGCAAAATTTAAATATGAATATGTTAATAATAAAAGGAAAATGTTTCCTAAAATGCCAAAGAATGGAAGATATTAAGAAAATAATATTAATTTTCCAGAGAATAATGATGAATAAGAAATTACTGATTACTGATTTTTTTGCATTACTAATTTTGTTAGATATTATAAATTTTTACAAAAGATTCATGTCTTATTGGTGTAAATATTTTTAAGAATATGCAAACTGTAGGTTGCAAGTGATAATACAGTACTAGGCACTCACCCATATGTCTGCCTTTTAAGATTCTATGAAAATAAAACACACACACACACACACACACACACACACACACACACACACATATATATATATATATATATATATATATATATATATATATATATATATATATATATATATATAGTATATAAATTCTAAATTCATATAAAGAGCACACTAAATGAGAAAAACTTCATGGTACCTTGAGAAGTTTAAGTTGATCATGTTCTTTTAGAAGAGATTTGCTTTCACTTAATAAAGAATTAATGTCTTTTATCTGCTGTTCCAAAGACTTTTTACGAGACACCAGCCATTTGTTGGTGTAAAATTCTTCCATTTCTATTATATCCATCATCAGCTGCTGATCCTTTACAATCAAGGCTTTTATTTGGCTGTATGTTTCTGTTATTTTGTCTCTAGAGGCTGCAGCTGAAGCCTAGAAAGCACAACAATTATTTGGTTTCAGAAATATTCATTTCATTAGAAGTTACAATTTACATAAAAATAACTAGATTAATGACAAAAGCACATCCATCAAATAAAGTGTGTAATACGTATCTCATAATTTTCAGTGAATATTTACAGCTGTCTCAGTGCCGAGTCTCTGCAGGTCCTGTAACGCACACTCAGCCAGGTGTCTGTTCTGCATCAGCTCTGTGTCTCTTTTCTCTAGTGCTTCCTAAAGAGACTCTCAGAGAGTCAGACATGATGACAACACATGTTCAGGGTGTTTAACTAAGATTTTACAAAAACTAACTCCAATACATTTATAACTAGAAGCATGATGTAAACTACTGTGGGTGGGATGTCCCAGGGTGGCAGTGCCCCACTTTGTGGCATCATCATAGACTGTGTTGGCCAATAAGCAGATGATGGCGTCACATTGTGTCATGAATGTGACACACTAGCAGGACATTGTGATGGAGAGACAGAGAGATATTGATTTTGGCATCCAGTGGAGTACCACTCAGGGGCCTGCCTAATTACATGGGACATCCCACAATACAAAATACAAGCTGGAATTTCTGGAATTTAATGCATCCAGCCTTTTACTAATTATATGCTATTTATCCATCAGTATTATGTGGCAAGGTGGAGCTGATTGTGGTTGAGATGTGGGGTCTATCATGAACAAGTTGCCAATGCATCACAGGGCCAACACAGATACAAACAAGCATTTACATGCACATTCACATTCACACTTGTGGGCTTTTTTTTTTTTTTTTTGGAGGAGCCAATTAACCTACCGGTAATATAGATGTGTTTGGGGATGGCACAGTGGCACAGTGGCTAGCACGTCTGATTCAAATAAGAATATCTTGGGACTCCTGGGTTCGAAGCTCAGGCATTTCTGTGTGGAGTTTGTATGTAGTCATACAGTACTTGTGTGGGCTTCCTCCTCGTGCTCCGGTTCCCTCCCCCAGTCCAAAAATATGTACACTGGATGTTTCAAATTGTCCTTAGTTGTGGATGTGAGTGTGGTATTGTGCATGTTAAGTACAATGGTTGGACGAAGCGCTTCAGGATGGACCCAACTTTGCCCAATGTTGGCTGAGATAGGTGCCTGTCTCACTGTAACCCTAATATGATTTTGCAGTTTTGAAAACGAGTGAGAAGGTGGATGTTTTTGGACTGTGAGAGGAAACTAAAGTACCCTGATGAAACTCATACAAGCACAGAGAGAACATACAAAATCCCACAAAGGCTCCAGTAGGTCATGGGCTACTCTCCTCCTGTGAGGCAAAATTGCCAACCACTGAGCAACTGTGCTTCCACTTCTTAAATTAAAAGCACTAATACAATATGTTTATTATTACAGGATTTTTATGACAAAAAATATATTTTATATTGTTTCACCAAATATGAAGTATCCTATAATAAAATGATACTAATGACAAAAGGATAATTTACAATTTGCTTAAAAAATGTATTTATTGAACATGTTATGATGTGAACATTAAATTACTGACTTATACCAAACATGAAAATTAGCTTTTATGTTTTTATGCAGCGAACCTGCTCAATTAAACCTAATGCAAAAAAAAAAAAAAAAATCCCAATATAACAATAAATAGCTAATAACGTATAATACTATAATCTTCTTCTTCTTCTTTTACTTTCGGCTGCTCCCTTCAGGGGTCGCCACAGCAAATCATCCGCCTCCACCTCACCCTGTCCTCCGCATCTTCTTTTCTGACTCCAACGACCTTCATGTCTTCCTTCACCACGTCCATAAATCTCTTCTTCGGTCTTCCTCGAGGCCTTCTGCCTGGTAGTTCCAACCTCAGCATCCTACTGCCAATATACTCACTATCCCTCCTCTGTACATGTCCAAACCATCTCAATCTAGCCTCTCTGACTTTGTCTCCAAAACATCTTACGTGGGCTGTCCCTCTGATATACTCATTTCTGATCCTATCCATCCTCGTTACTCCCAGGAGAACCTCAACATTTTCATCTCCGCTACCTCCAGCTCTGCCTCCTGCCTTTTCCTCAAGCGCCACTGTTTCTAAGCCATACAACATCGCTGGCCTCACCACCATCTTGTACACTTTTCCCTTCATTCTTGCTGACACTCTCCTATCGCACATCACACCGGATACTTTTCTCCAACCATTCCAGCCTGCCTGCACACGCTTGTTCACCTCTTTTCCACACTCTCCATTGCTCTGGATTGTTGAGCCTAAGTACTTAAAATCCTCCACCTTCGTTATCTCTGCTCCCTGTAACATCACCGTTCCTCCTGGGTCCTTCTCATTCACACACATGTATTCTGATTTTCTGAGGCTAACCTTCATTCCTCTCCTTTCCAGGGCATACCTCCACCTCTCTAGATTTTCCTGCACTTGTTCTCTGCTCTCACTACAGATCACGATGTCATCTGCAAACATCATAGTCCATGGGGAATCTTGTCTCACCTCGTCTGTCAGCCTGTCCATCACCATAGCAAACAAGAAGGGGCTCAGAGCTGACCCTTGATGCAGTCCCACCTCCACCTTGAATTCGTCGGTCACACCGACAGCACACCTCACCACTGTCTTACATCTCTCATACATGTCCTGCACCACTCTAACATACTTCTCTGCCACTCCAGACTTCCTCATGCAATACCACAGTTCTTCTCTTGGCACCCTGTCATATGCTTTTTCCAGATCCACAAAGGCACAATGTAGCTCCCTCTGACCTTCTCTGTACTTCTCTATTAACATCCTCAAGGCAAACATTGCATCTGTGGTGCTCTTTCTTGGCATGAAACCAAACTGTTGTTCACAAATGCTGACCTCTGCCCTTAGTCTAGCTTCCACTATTCTTTCCCATAACTTCATCGTATGGCTCATCAACTTTATCCCTCTGTAGTTGCTGCAACTCTGCACGTCTCCCTTGTTCTTAAAAATGGGCACCAGCACACTTCTCCTCCACTCCTCCGGCATCTGCTCACTCTCTAGTACCTTGTTGAATGTTCTTGTCAGAAAATCTACTGCTACCTCTCCTAGACACTTCCATACCTCTACAGGTATATCATCAGGACCAACTGCCTTTCCATTCTTCATCCTCTTCAATGCCCTTCTCACTTCACCCTTACTGATCTTTGCTACATCCTGCTCCTCAATGGTTACCTCTTCTACTCTTTTTCTCTCTCATTTTCATCATTCATCAGCTCTTCAAAGTACTCTTTCCATCTTCCCAGCACACTTCTGTCATTAGTCAATACAGTTCCCTCTCTGTCCTTTATCAATCTAACTTGCTGCACGTCCTTCCCATCTCTATTTCTCTGCTGTGCCAACCTGTATAGATCATTTTCTCCCTCTTTACTATCCAACCTATCATACAAGTCATCATACGCCCTCTGTTTGGCCTTAGCCACTGCTACTTTCGCCTTACGCTGTGTCTCCCTGTACTCCTGTTTACTCTCTTCGGTCCTCTCAATGTCCCACTTCTTCTTGGCTAACCTTTTCCTTTGTACACACTCCTGCACTTCCTCATTCCACCACCAAGTCTCCTTATCTACTTTCCTTCCAGAGGACACACCAAGTACTCTCCTACCTGTGTCCCTGATCACATTTGCTGTGGTTGTCCAGTCATTTGGAAGCACTTCCTGGCCACCCAAAGCCTGTTTCAACTCCTCCTTGAAGACAACACGACACTCTTCCTTTTTCAGCTTCCACCACTTTGTCTTCTGCTCTGCCTTTGCCTTTTCACCTTTCTCACCATCAGAGTCATCCTGCACACCACCATCCTATGCTGTTTGGCAACACTCTCACCCACGATGACTTTGCAGTCACTGACTTCCTTCAAATTACATCGCCTGCACAAGATGTAGTCTACCTGTGTGCGCCTACCTCCGCTTTCATAAGTCACCCTATGCTCCTGTTTCTTCTCAAAGAAAGTATTCACCACAGCCATTTCCATCCTTTTTGCAAAATCTATCAACATCTGTCCTTCTGCGTTCCTGTCCTGGATACCAAACCTGCCCATCACTTCCTCGTCCCCTCTGTTGCCTGCCCCAACATGTCCATTGAAGTCTGCACCTATGACCACTCTTTCACCTCTGGGGTACTCTGCATCACTTCATCTAAGTCACTCCAGAATCTCTCCTTCTCTTCTAGCTCACATCCTGCCTGTGGGGCATAAGCACTAACAACATTGAGCATTACACCTTCAATTTCTAACTTGAGACTCATCACTCTGTCTGACACTCTTTTCACTTTTAGAACATTCCTGACAAACTCCTCCTTCAAGATGACTCCGACTCCATTTCTCTTCCCATCCACACCGTGATAAAATAGCTTAAACCCTGCTCCTAAGCTTTTAGCTTTGCTACCTTTCCACCTGGTCTCCTGAACACACAGTATGTCCACCTTCCTCCTCTGCATCATGTCAACCAGCTCTCTACCTTTTCTGTGCATAGTTCCAACATTCAAAGTCCCCACTCTCAGTCCTAGACTCATGCCTTTCCTCTTCTCTCTCTGCCTACGGACACGCCTCCCACCTCTCCTTCTTCGACGTCTTCGACCAACAGTAGTCCAATTTCCATCAGCACCCTGTTGATTGACAGCACTGATGGCGGTCGTTGTTAACCCGGGCCTCGACCGATCCGGTATGGAGGTAATACTTTTGATTTGCATAATCAATAATTGGCATTGGTTTTACGTCGGATGCCCTTCCTGACACAACCCTCTGCATTTCTCCGGGCTTGGGACCGGCATGAGGGGGAGAGACACTGGTTAGTGCCCCCCCACCTCATGGCTGCATTAACGTATAATACTATAATATAACTATAATAACATGTTTTCTACCTTGAAATCTGAGCAGGCTTCTTGCAGCTGGATGACCCGGTGACTCTTATGTGTCCCAAATAGCACACAAAGAGCACACGTGGCAGCCTGGTCATCCTGGCAAAAAACCTTTTGCTCCTCTCCGTGCTCTTTACACTTATAAGAAAGCAGGTCTTCGGTCAGTTCAATAAGTGTGTGTCCTCTAAGCCGCACCCTGTGCTGGTGATGAAGAGTGTGAGCTGAACACAGTGAAGCATCACAGTTCAGGCAGGTTTTCACAGCCACTGAAGATCTCTCAATGCACTGATCACACAGGATGTCTGATGAAGAACTCAATGCCGTCTCTTCCTTCGCACAGTCCCTTCCTCCACAAGCACTGATTTGTTTTACCTTTAGCTCCAGATCTGTGTTGAATTCAGGCTTCAGGTCTGGGGGAAAGAGTATCTGGCATTCAGGACAAAATCGTAGGCCTGTTTCTGGGTCATCATCATTTACATTCCAAATGATACAGATGCAAATCTGACAGAAGTTGTGTCCACACGGAAGACTTATGGGTTTTGTAAAGATATCCATACAGATAGGACATGTTAATTCTGTAAGCTCCATGTCTTTGCTTGCTGAAGACCCTCCACTGAACTAACTGTGCTGGATTTCCATGAATGTTTTAGAACCAAGGCTCAGGTTTCAATTCTACTGTGTGACATGTGGATCACTTTTCTTCATTTATTGTTGTTACAAAACAGCAATAGATATAATATATCGCATACATTTAGGCTAAAACGTTGTTAATTTCTGGTGGAATATTCATACAGTACTGTACAGTATATGGTTTTGAAGGCACTGTAATCGAAGTAACTGGATTTAAGAAGTGTGCACTTTTCATACATTCATTCATTTATCTGCAAAACCTCCAGTGCAGTTAACTGGGTTATCAAAGGCGGGCCGTGTCTCTCACTGTCTATGGTGAGAGGCATATAAAAGAACCATTGCTATACCTTTCTCAGGTACTTTACTTGTTTGTTTTGGGGCAGTGGTGGTCTAGTGGTATAGTGTGCTGGATTGCTGATCCTAAGGTTGGGGGTTCAAGCCCCACTCGCCACGGGTTGTCAGTGTCCCCTCAGTGCAGCTAACTGGGTTATCAAAGGCGGGATATGTCTCTCACTGTCTATGGTGTGAGGCATATAAAAGAACCATTGCTGACTTTCGTAAAGAGTAGCTGCAAAGCCGTCAGCGTGTTTCTGTCCCTTGCTCAAGGGTTGTGACAGGAAGGGCATCCGACGTAAAAACCTCTGCCAAATCAAATAATTCACTGTGGCGACTCCTGAGAAAAGGGAAAAAAGCCGGAAGGAAGAAAGAAAGAATTCATTTATCTGCAAAAATGCTTAATCCTACTAGGGTCACAGGTGGGCTGTATCTCAGCCAACTTGGAGCAAAGGTGAGGTAGACCCTGTACATCCCACCAGTCTATCACGGGGCCAACAAACAATCACTCGCACTCACACTAAGAAGCAATTTGGTACAGCCAGTTAGCCTCGTGTTTGGACAGTGGGAGGAAACTGGAGTTCCTGGAGCAAAACAATGCAAAACGCGCTCAGTGAGTTCAGGACTCGAACCCGGGACACTCTTACTGTGTAGATGTGCTAACCACAACACCTCGGTGCTGCTCTACTTAAATAAAGGTAAAAATCCATGATCCCCCCCCCCCTTGTTTGGAATGCCGCTATGGATTTGAATAGGGGCCCTAACATTCAGTGGTGGCATGGTGACATTGTGATAAGTACAACTGCCTCACTACAGAAATGTCCGAGGGCATTTCTGCATGCAGTTTGTATGTTCTTCCCATGATTATGTGGGTTTCCTCTAGGTGCGCTGATTTCCTCCCTCAATCCAAAGACACGTGCACTTTGACACCTCTAACACAAATTTGTTCATCAAAGGTATGAATGTAGCAACAAGCTGTACTTGTACATATTAACTTGGTCATCAGTGGTCATCATTCTTAGACTCAGTTTTCAAATAATATTGAAATCATTAAAACAAACCTTTGCACACAGAAATAAATGAGTAGAGATTTTAATGCAGTGATGGCCTGGTGGTATGGGGTACTGGATCGCTGATCCTAAGGTTGGGGGTTCGAGTCCCACTCGCCACAGGGTTGTCACTGTCCCCCCAGTGCAGCTAACTGGGTTATTAAAGGCCGGTCACTGTCTATGGTGAGAGGCATGTAAAAGAACCATTGCTGTCTTTCGAAAAGAGTACCTGCAAAGCCATCAGCGTGGTTCTGTCCCTTGCTAAAGTGTTGTGTCAGGAAGGGCATCCGACATAAAAAAAAAAAAAACTATGCCAAATCAAACATGTGAATCATTTGCTGTGGCGACCCCTGAAAAAGTCAAAAGGAAATCTCTATCTTTTCATAATGCTGTCTACTTTTTGGGCAGTTGGTGGCGTAGTGGTTAACAGATCAGTCTCACAGGAAGAAGGTGCTAGGATTCGGTGAGGGTGTTTCTCTGCGGAGCTTGCATGTTCTCGCTGTGCTTGTGTGCGTTTCCTCCGGGTACAGTACTTTGGTTTTCTCCAACAGCCCAAAAACATGCACATTCGACTACTGGCTGTTCCAGTGCACCCATAGGTGTGTGTGTGTGTGTGTGTGTGTGTGTGTGTGTGTGTGTGTGTGTGTGTGTGTGTGTATTTTGGCCCAGCGGTAGACTGGTAAGCTGTTCAGGGTGTACCCCACCTTCATCCAGAGTCGGATGCGCGAGGCTCCTTAGCTTTCCTGCGAACTTCAAAGGATCAAGTGAGTCAGAGATGAGTGTCAAAGAATGGTGTGTAATGTTGTTGATCTACCTCTAGGGGCAGCATTCTCGTTTTAAGCTTTTAAACCACAGCAAACAAAAACAAAAGAAGAAAAGCGCCTCGCGTTTGTTACAGAGGCGCGAAGGCGGGCGAATCTATGAAAGGAGGGAAGTGTGTAGGGTTGAAATGTACGGTTTCTCTCAGAAGAGATAAAAGATTGCAGTTGATCTCTTCAGGAGATGGAGAGGTTTGGAGCGCAGGGAGAACTTAATAATCGTTCTGTTGAAAGCCTCTAGAGAATGAAAAAGTGTGGATGTGATCAGAAACAGCCTCGTGAAGAATTGAGACTGTTAGTACTAGTCATGGTTAGATATATAAACATTTCTTGAAAAAAAAAAAAAAAAAACCTAAGAAATAAAAGTGTCCACGATGTCGAAAATCAAGACCAAGAAAAACACAGTAAGTGCTGATAATTTAACGGCCACGAGGCGTTTTTACGAAAACGATTGTTTTTAAAATGTCTACTGGAGTTCTGTGGAGATAAACTGGTGTATTTTTGCAGGTGAGCAGTGGACTGCAATCAGACATTGCTGCCTTTTTCTTCAGGGTAAGTCCATCACTCTGAAAACGCACTTTTATGTCTGACATTAGTTATTTATGGTTGTGGTGAAGGAGGACATGAAGGTAGTTGGAGTCAGTAGAGGATGCAGAGGATTGGGTGAGATGGAGGCAGATCATTTGCTGTGGCGACCCCTGAAGGGAACAGCCGGAAGGGAAGAAGAAGAAGAAGAAGAATGTCTGACATTGTTTGAGAGTTTAAGATCAGGCTAATAATTTCCTGCATTTACCCACATTTCTGTAGAGTTAATGACACCAAAGGTCAGGATTGATTAAAGTACCTGTTTCATTCATTCCTTCATTTTCTATAATGCCTTTCCTGCACAGAGTGGCAGAGGCTTTGCAAGTACAATCAAAGAAACTCTGAACATGCATGGTTGGAATACACTCTGGATGGATTATTGTCCCATTGCAGGGAACCAAACACAAATTTCTTGCACGCAAAAGGGATTTGCAGTGGCCTGCCCGCCTACATAAGACAAACAAAACGTTTTGGTGAACCTCGAACCTGTAAAAGAGCATCAACAGGGATCCTGGGGGTGTAAAGTGGAATGAAAGGCCAGCCTTCCAAACTCTCCTTTTACACATGAACACATGTACAGTATATTTTTATTATCGTGTGGTTTTTACTTACATTTTCAAAGTTGAAATCTGCAAAAATCCTTTTTGCGAATTTGCATTAGCCAGTTTGAAAGGACTTCAGTTTCAGTTCTGCAAGTGAGTGAAATTGCCAAGTTGCCAGTTTATGTTTTGGAAGACATAGCAATACAGGGATCCCTCACTTTCCGCCATTAATTGGGACTGAGATCCCCCGTGACCGCCAAATTCCGCGAAGTAGGATTGTCCCCTCCTGACTGAAGTATACGTACGTGTATATTTGTATATAATATAAATAAATACATATTCAACACTATAAATGTTTATAATGGCAATTCAACATTCAAAAACAATACATAAGATGTAAATAAAATATAAATATACGGGTTTTTTTGCATAATTGGCCTTGTTTTGCTGCATTTTCCTTAAATTTCCCCCTATTTTTCTTTAATTTCCTTTTTTTTAATGAATATTTTTGAAAAACCAGCGATGCACTGAAGCCACAGAAACTGAAGCACGAAGTAGCGAGGGATCAGTGCACACCCATGTTAAACTCATAAATGAATTATACACTTGTAATTTTTTAATAACATAAAACTAGGCACATCTGCCCACTACAAGATTCTGTTCACATACATCAGACAAACTTTGACTCCTTTACAGATGATAGTTGTCCCCTTTGGTAACTTTGCAGTAATTCTGAATGAAGAATGTTTTTGTTGCCTTGAACATCCTTATAGGCCATTGCGACTGCGCATGTGCCGGGAATGTGACCCAACAACTGATCCAAGGGTCACTGCTACCAAACTTTATTGCAGCCACTTGCTGTTGTATGGAAACACATCCGAACAACTGCCGCTTAAAGTCTGCCTTAAGCCTTAAATTATCGACATGCCAGGTATGCATTGAACTGTGGGAACGGCATGTATCGTCTTGAGCGTTGGAAAAAGCTAGTTTGCAGTATACATGCCTGTGAATTTTGGACTAACGCATGTACATGTCTGCCGCTGTTCATGCTATTTACCTTCCCCACCGAGCTGAAGGATCCGGAGGGACGCAAACGTTGGATTAAAGTCGTGCTAATAGGGTGCCTGGTCCTTCATTATCAAAAAATCCGCTATGTCAGCATACATACACATCGGCCACTTCGAGAAAGCGTCATTTTTCTGTCTCCCAGCCGTCTTCAAGTCCCAAGGGGTCGGAAATTGTCAAGATTTCCTCATCCACTTCAAATGTCAACAAGGTGGCATAGTCACGTTGGACTTGTTTAGATTCCTAAGCCTTTGACAAAACTATCGGCAGTTTTTGTAACGTCGCCACAAATGCAAGCGCAACAAGTTTATCTTTATGCTTGCGGGAACAACCGGGAAGACCCCTACATATACAACACGCCCGAAGGTCGAGAACTTTCCATAAATTAAACGCATCGATAGTGCAGTTCTCATCCACATCAAGGTTTACTTCCGCCACGTTTGGTAGTCGAGATCCCATGATGCCATGCGTGAGCCGAGATGCTAATTGTGTCTATTGTGTGTTTGGGTACTGAGATGGTCTGTTGTTGAACCTGTGCTTTTGTGAAGGCAAAATCGACAGATGTACAATTGTACGTCCATCTGCTGAAGGGGTTATAACTCGCTGTTATTTATATGCATTCTGTATTTAGTGTTGGATACACATAAATCGTGTGCAACTTTCCGCAGTACAGTGTTGCCTTGTGTGTGCAGATTTATTACCGGTTTTTTAATCTTCTTGAAGAACCTTGAAATAATAATGTTTCAATGTGCAAAGATGTAAAACATGTATGCAAGTTCTTTTATTAACTCTGAGTTAAATTTCTATTTAAATCACCCAAGGTCACAGTGGTTAATTACAAAAGGCACAGCAGGGTATTCATTAAGTTTTAGAGTAGAAGGAGGATATTACAGTAATAAGTATGGGGTGGAAATTGTTTGAGACAAGCATGGGGAGGTGCGGGAGGGGTGTCCGGGAATTTTTTTAAAATTCATGTGCTCTGTGGTGCATTCTGGGTCCATATTTCTGAGAAAATCAGACAAGCTAGAAGCAAATAAAACTAAAAGTTTATATTATAAAAAATATTATTTGTTACAAGAATAGTAGACTTACTTCTTAAAGGAAAGTACATAAAACTTCATATTTGAAAAATCTAACGGTTACCTTACTAATATAGAACATTTGTGAATCCAACTGCTACCCTAATCTGTCAAAACTGTTTATGTAATATCATTTTAGGATTAATAAGATTAGGCTATTAGAATAAGATTAGGCTAGTTTAGTTAGGGGCTAGTTTTCACTATTATCGCTCAGTGCAATCAAGAAATAATTTGTGTTCGGACATGACAAAACTTTTTTTTACCTATTTCATGAGATACGGATGTTTCCGAAACAGTGGAATCATCGGTCTTGAGTCGCTTCCACCGCTTATTTAATGTTGGTTGTTTAGATCTACTTCGCTTCGGCGCCACGCTTGCCGGTATGACTCACATCAGTTTGGACTATATTTTCCTCGGGTTTGTACGACCCGTCACTATCTACTACAATCTACACGGGAGCACAGGCAAATGGCGGCATGTATATAGAAAGTGCCACGCTTTTGAATGAGTTATCATAGTTGCATCATGGGATATCGGAAGTGAACCGATTGAGAAATGATCAAAACAAGTGATCGTGTTGTCAAGAACATAGCTTAACAAAGCCGTGAAAAATGTTTTTGTTAAAGATTATTATTATATTATTAAATATTATTTACTATTATAAAATATAACCAGCGCTAGGCTAATAGTAGCTGGTCCGGCTGCTAGCACTTAATGAAAAGTATGCACAGAATTAGCCACTGTGACCTTCGGTGATTTAAAGGTGGCACAAAGCAGACAGGCTGTTACTTTGAGTACACCTGAGATTTCACATTTCTTGTACTCAAAGTAACAGCCTTTCTGTCATGTTCCACCTGAATTTCATTTCTAATTGAGTTTCATCACCCTGAATAATAATAAGCTTTTTTCTGTTATTAGAATTAATTTGGACAGCATGTATACACACATGAACAGTAATATTGGTTTGAATTCAGAATTACTTGATATCCTTACCCTGCAATGTTTTCCCAGGTGCCTCAAAAATCCCCCAAGAGAAGTACAGCGACGTGTACAAATGGAGACGTATCCAAAGATTTGAATCCCTGTGCTAAGCTGGACACAAAGTCCCCACTCTTCCAATTCACCATCCCTGAAACACCTGACAGTGAGAGAATGCTTCACTGCCCAATGCAGCCTTTTTCTGATGGTTCAGGCTCCCCTGTGTCCTGTAATCCACATTCCCATGTCCCCTCCTGCAAGACCAAAGTCCAGCCACAGGATAAGACAAGCCCAAAACCAGGGGATGTTTTTGAAATGGGAAATGGTGTTTGTCATTTTGGTTCAGTGAAGCGACTGATGCGTAGTTCGGAGACGCATGAGAATGTCAAGCGCCCCAGAACAGGGCAGTTACAGAGAAGTTCTGAACGAGAATCGAACTTGGAAGGAGATAATTTGAGCAAATTTATTCAGACTATTAATGACTCTGCTTATCTGAAAGGTTCAAGCATATCTAAAAACACTGAGAAAAAACCCAACCAAACTGTAAAGGCTTTGTCTGAGAAGAACAGCTCAATATCAACCCTGTCTGGTAAGATGATTGGAAATATGTCTTCAGAGAAGAAGAAATGCAATACTGGATCAGCCGCAAAATTACAAAGAGTCAGTTACCATAAATTGAGCTCCAGTGAAGATGAGAAGGAGAACATTACTTTCAGGACACAGCCAAACCTGGACTTGACAGAAATATCCAGTGACAATCAGTCAGATCTTGTGGTTTCTTACACTTCATGGGTATGCAGCAGCATGGGTGGTGAAAAGAAGGAAAATTCTCTCCTATGTAGGAATGATAAAAAACCGAAAGATGTTAAGAACCTTAGTGGAACTGAAAAGGTTCTAATAGCCACGGAGGAGAACTTCAATATACTGGATGACAGTTGGTTTAATGACGAAATGGAGAAAGATTTTGAAGCACCAGAACATAATTCCAAACTTGAGTATGTTTTACTTATTTTTATGTATATTTTTAAAGTTTTTTTTTTTTTTGCCTCTGTTCACCCAGCAGTATAAATGGTACCAGTAAAAATATACTGGGAAGGTAACCTGCGATGGACTGGCGTCCCATCCAGGAGGAGTTGAACTCCTGGTCTCTTCACGCTATGGAAACCGGTGATAAGCACCGGCCTGATGAGCCACTAGGCTCGGGTGTAAAAAGCCCACATTACCTTACCTTACCTTTTAAAATTTTATAATTAACTATAACCTGGTTATCTTGGTAAAGCATGACAGTAAAATTCTATCACCTAATATTTACTGAATCTGCTTCCAGTCACAAGCCTTTAGGGACGAGGAATTCTTGATTCAGATTGGTCAGTAATTCCAGCTGTAAAGTACATCACAGGTTTCTGTAAATAGTTTTGTTTTAATGTGATATTTACATAATACCACGGCCACTCACTTCTCATAAACTGATGTTAAAACAAAAAGAATGTTGTAAAGTTTTCTGTGAGGAGATATTGTTTAGAATATATTAGTAGAGGTCAGTGATGTACTGTTAGGGTACTTGGTTCATGATCAGGTGGTCATGGGTTCGTATCCCAGTTAGACCACCACTGTGTTAAGACCCCTTGGCAAGGTCTTAACCACAAGAATGCCTCTGTTCCTTCCATTTTACTGATTGTTAGAATACCTTGAATTCCTGAAATGTTACCAATAATTTCACTGATATTTCAAATTAAATGGAAAGAGCTCTGCAGAACTAAATTTTTTTGGGGTGGGGGGGGGGGGTGGGGGGGGGGTTAAAAGCATCTTAGATGTAATCTTTTTGTTTTTTCCTGTCTTTTAATGTGATTTGAGTAAATGGTAAAGTGGTCTCACAATTGAAACACTAACGTGCCACCATTTTGAGATCACTGATTGAAACAGATGGAAGGTGTGGCTGCTGCGAGGCTGAAGTAAAAGCCGGCACCCACACGGGCCCTTTGCGGCTAAAATTTGACATCTTTGACTCAGATTGCTAATAACTGGGGAAAAAAAGTTAAATTCATAAAAGTGGTTGGTATTTTTTGGTATTATTTTGGTATTAAATAGCTACCTGAAACAGCAGCTTTTGTATGAAATTTTTTCTTTAACTTGTAGAAAGAAGCAAAGCATTCCTGCGCATGTTATTCTGGCCTCTGGCCTCCATAACCGCTACTGGGTTCTAGACGTACAAGAAACCACTGGAGCCTTTGGCTACAACGAGAAACATTTGACCATCACTTGTTCTACATCATTGCAGCCCACAGAGATCTGTGTTCTAAAGGATGACTGGTATAGAACTTCACGATGTTTACAAAGAAACGTGATCTTTAAGCACGTAGTTTGTTGTTGAGTAGGATTATTCTTAATCTGTGTTTTTTTTTTTTTTTTTTTTTAATTGAAGGGAGAATACTTCATTATCTATAGGGGACATTGTTCATCTAGAAGGGGAGTGTGTTTCTGGCACATGGGTGATTGATAGGAACTCTGGTTACCTGGTGCTTTCGCCTGATGTGCTTATCTCCGGGACCAGCATAGCTAATAGTGTCCGTTGTATGAGACGTGGTGTACTTGGAGAGATATTTAAGGTAAGATATGTGCTGAGCTCATGTGTAATACAGGCATCCCTCGCTACTTTGTGCTTCAATTCATGCAGCTTCAGTGCATTGCAGTTTAAAATAAATAAATAAACATTCATCGAATTAAAAAATAAGGAAATTAAGGAAGAATAGGGAAAAAGTTAAGGAATTTGCCACCAAAAATGTCCAATTATGCAAAAAAAAAGCCTAAACCAACAAAAAACAGCCCAAAATCTCCCATCAAAACTACTTACATTGTTGCATCTGTCTGTGAACGCACATTTGAGCGCGTGCGTATGTGTCGTCTTCTCATGCAATACCATCTGTATGTACGTGTATTTATATTTTATTTCCATCTTATGTTATTTTCTAATGTTTAATTGTTATAAGAATTTATAGAATTGAATATGTATTTATTGATATTATATACACAGATACATGTACGCATACGTCATTCGGGGGGGTTTGATCCTACTTCGCGGATTATGATGGTCGCGTGGGAATCTCAGTCCAAATTAACCGAGAAAAGTGAGGGATCCCTGTATATCAAAAAGCTGCAGTGAGCTTAATTAATACAATATTACTAGTTTTCTTGAGTGCTTTGTTGAAATAAATCTAAATGATATTTCATATGTCTAAACGTCATCATTGTTTTTACTTCCAGAGTTCAGATGGTGGAAGCAAACAGATGCTGAATGGGACCATTGTTCATGATATCTTTCAAAAAGCTGCCATGTCCTTAGACTTTTCTTCTGCCATGCTTGAGAAACTTGCCAATGAGGCCCTGATCAGCCCTAATTACCTTAGACAAATGTGAGGGGCATTCAGTCATATTATCTTTATCTGCACAAAAATAATTAACAAATGCAATCAGTTTGATCTAATAATGCAAGTCATTTTTTTGTTCAGTGTTGTACAGAATACATCAATCCAACATTTACAGTGTATGTTGGAAAAAGTATGTGAACCTCCAGACTAATGACTCCACTCACTCATTTTCCAAACCAATTAATCATAGACAAAAGGATTCACTTACATTTTTCCATCGGCATTGTAAATGTTAAGTGGGTATGTTCAATGAAGACATGAAAGATTATCATTGTGTGCTTTAATTTAAACTATTTGTTCAGTATTATAACCTACACAAAAATATATCATATTTAAATAAATGCAGATAATTCTGTGGGGTTCATTTATTTTAATTTGCTGTTATATAACTATAAGTATATCTATGTTTGTGTTCTTTGACCAGGTATAGTCTGAAACTGACTCAAGCAGACATGAGGCAGGAGCTGGAGGAATATCTTCCTACAATCACTGAATGGGCCAAAGACTACCTGCACACCTCTCCTCAGGCCAGGCAGAAACTGCTGACTCTCAGACTGTGAGCATTGTTTATTGCTTTTAGATTAATAACATTAGAGCATGATGAAAGATAAAGACTAATAGAAATCGATCAGGGACGTTGTTTTAAATTTTCTAAAGTCGGGCCAAAATACAGAGATTTATTTTTCTTTCCAAGGTAATGATGCTTGAAAATATTTGTCTCTTGTGTCTGTCCTTAGCCCCAGTGATGGAGCTCTGAGCAGGCAGGACTTGGATTGTAGCATCACTGTCACTGATTTTGTCGACATTGAGGAAAACATCTGGTCTCCAAGGTTTGGCCTGAAAGGAAAAATTGATGTAACTGCAGGTGTAAGGATCCACCGGCGAGGCAGGAAACATGTAGACAGGATTGTACCACTGGAGCTGAAGACAGGAAAGCAGTCTAATTCTATTGAACATCGTAGCCAGGTAAAACACTGACCAGCAACAAATCTGAACCTGTTTGTTTATCTTGACATGTTGTTTGGTGAGATTAGACGGCATGAGAGAAAAAATATATTCGAATCGAGGATTATGTAACTATACATTTTTATTGTTTAAAGTGTCAAAGTTATGATTTCATCAGTTATGAAGGCAGCTGTTAGATGACGTGCAGTATATCTCAAAACACTTTTCTGTCATGTTCTCAAGCCTCAATTGAGCTGGAATTTCTTCTGGTCACCGATCTTTTTCGGCTGTGCATTGAAGCAGTCCTCCCTGGACGACAGCATCCAAGACCCCCCCCCCCCACACACACACACATACATACATACATACAGTAAGCCCTCGACAATCCGTGAGTTCTGTGCCCGGAAGTAAAACCCCATGTATCACATCACATGCGCGAATGAGCAGCCAGAAGTAAAATACTATGTATCTATTACATGCGTTAAAATATGCTTCTTAAACACATTCTATAGACAGTCTTACTCATTAATACAGTATTAATGTAGTAAAATATTGTAGTGATTAAGAAAAACTTCTAAATTTTTACTCTTATTTTTATTGATGATAAAATATAAACATTATACTGCATATACTGTTGTAAAGCACTCGTTTTAAAGTCTTTTTCAATTATTATTCCAGTACAGTACCGAAGTTAATTCTGAGAATGTTTGTGCGTGAGATTTTATGTTCTGTAGCATGAAGATATGAATGAGGGGAAAGGTGGATGGGATTTTAAGGGTTTTGTAAAGGACCCATGGGTTTTTATCCTGAAGCAATCTACAATCAGAATTGCAAATCCACACAACAAAATAAACAATTACAAATGAATAGTATTTAATACTTTCAGTTGATTATAACAGTTGTGAAATGTTTTTCATGTAAACCTTGAGTCGTGTTTTTGAATAAAAATGGATATTTTAGGTTATCTTGTATACTCTGATGAGCATCGAGAGACAGACTGATCCCGAGGTGGGCTTTCTTGTCTACTTGAAGACTGGCGGCCTACATCCTGTAGTGGGCAACCACATGGACAGAAGAGGTTCGTGTTATTTTATTCATCATCATCATCATCATCATCATCATCTTCTTCCGCTTAGTCCAGGGTCGGGTCGCGGGGGCAGCAACCTTAGCAAAAAGGTCCAGACATCCCTCTCCCGAGCTACTTCCTCCAACTCTCCCGGGGGGACACCAAGGCGGTCCCAGATAAGCCGAGAGACATAGTCCCTCCAGCGTGTTCTAGGTCGACCCCGGGGTCTCTTCCCGGTTGGACATGCCCGAAACACCACACCAGGGAGGCGTCCGGGGGGCATTCTGACCAGATGCCCGAGCCACCTCAACTGGCCCCTCTCAATGCGGAGGAGCAGCGGATCTACTCCGAGCTCTCCCCGGATGGCGGAGCTTCTCACCCTATCTCTAAGGGAGAACCCCGCCACCCGGCGAAGAAAGCTCATTTCAGCCGCTTGTATCCGTATAAGTGGAGGAGTTTAAGTATTTTATTCATGTCAAACATAAATTAATTTAAAAAGGCAAAGTTGATATTATAGTTTATCAGCTATGAGTTGACTGAGATGATTCCCAGTTACAAAGAAAGACAGCGCTTTACATATCTACCAATCGTTGTGAATGTCTATTCTGATAGTGGTGGGCTTCTCTTGGTTGTCATAGAACTGATCAAGCTGAGAAACACTCTGGTTCATCATCTTCGTTCCAGTCTGATCAAGCTGGAGGGTAAAAGCCAAATTTCATGTTTACCTGAAGTCATCTCTGATCAGCAAGCCTGCAAGTACTGCCCACAGAGAAGAAATTGTGCACTTTATAACAGGTACTGTACTACCCTTCTCCATATTGCAGTTTGTACATGGCATGTTCACAGCTTTTAATTCGAAGTGGTAAATAATTCTTGCTCACTGTGACAATAAGTCTGATAAAGTTAAAGTGATTACCAAAGATGAACTAATGATCTCTGGATACGATTAAAGATTCAGACTTTACAGGTTTCTTTGTCACTTATACATTCTTATTAGAATCTAATTATCAGTGAAATTAGGAAACTGTTGTATAGCAGAGCAATAAAATATACAATACAGACTATCTAATGATGAGCAGAGGGTAAATTGATTGCAAGAATTAAGCGGATATAGTTATGCACAAATTAGCCAATCACACGGTCGTGATGCAGTGTAAAAAGTTTTGGTCTCTTTCTGTGTGCAGAGCTGTAGAGAAGACTCCTGAAATATATCCTGCTGAAGATCCTCGGGCTTTCCTCCAGCTTGAGAGTGAACATCTGAAAGAGCTTCACTTGCAGTACTTCAGCCACTGGTTACTGCTCTGCAGCCTGGAAGCACTCACCATGGAGAATAAGGGAGGACGCCGCAACATTTGGCTCCAGTCTGCTCAGGAGAGGTGGGCATAGAGACCAAGGACATGTTGTGTTCTTGATGTATAGATCAAAAATAAACATGTAAATGGTGAAAAGGGAGAAATATGAGGTAATATCATACTACTTTGATGGGTTTTTTTAATGTAGAACTACATAGATATTTTGAAATGGACCCACAAACAGAAGAGTTACAGAAGAGTGAAGGTTGCTGAATTTGGTTGACCAATCAGGTTAACATCTGTGGTATCCCTCAGGGAGAAAAATGGTGGCTGTGTCGGGAACATGGTATTGGCAGACAGGGTGACTGTGCTCTCTGATGGTGTGTATGTGCATCAATTTAAGCGTAAACAAGGAGAACATGCTCTCATCACCCTGATTGTCGGGGACAGGGTGGTGATCAGCGACCAGGACTCCAAGTTTATTGGTCTTGCTACTGGATACATCACAGAAATCACTAAAGCAGGAGTGACGTGTCATTTGGATAAGTACGTCACATTCTGATTCATTTTCTCCAGTTTATTTATTGTTAGTTTAAATCTTGTTAGTATATTCACATCAGGAGCGTTTATTTTATTTTAGACTGTCTTTGTTGAGAGGAAAAGTTGTATATAAAGTCATTAGGTTCATTCACTTATAACGATCACCTCCATGTACCACTGTCTATTTATCAGAATTAACTTCCTTGATCTTGGCAAAGTCCATTATAATTCATATTACTATTATTGTTCACACACTTCCTGTCCTCACTGTTTTAGGAATCTTTCTAAGAATTCTTCGAATATGGTATTCAGACTGGATCAGGATGAGGGCACCGGAGGCTTGAGCACCCATATTGGAAATCTCTCCATGCTGATGGAGAACTCACCAAACAGGTCTTCATGCCTGCATGCTGATTCCGCATTTTTAAATGAAAGTGTCTCTAGCTTCTATATAGACTGGAGGTTCTGATTTTGTGTGTGTGTGTTTTCATCTGTGTGGCAGTGAAAGGCTGAGGCAGCTCATTGTAGAGTTTACGCCGCCTCAGTTCATCGATAATCTCAGCAGCGTGCTACCCCGTGAGGCCAAGGACACTGTAGCGAATATTCTAAAAGGTGTCTTAGTTTATTTATTTCATAATTAAAGTTTATATTTAAATTATTTTTTTTTAAACATAGATGTGAAAAAAAGCTCTTCTTGAATTAGGATGGTATTCTTGTACTGTTTACGTTTTTACATTTAAATAGGGTTGCTTTATTGATTACTAGTTTATTGTTTAGTGCTTCGAAATTATTATTTATTTTTGTTCTTTTTGTTTTCTTCTGTCTTGATAATTTGATAGAATAGTACATTTATTGGGATATAAGAGACATTACGACACATTAATCTGCTTCTTAGGGCTCAACAAACCTCAAAGACAGGCCATGAAAAAGGTACTGCTCTCCAAAGACTACACACTTATTGTTGGAATGCCTGGAACTGGGAAAACTACCACCATTTGTACTCTGGTAAGAAGAAAGAAACTCTTCACATCTGTATAGATCACTAAAACCAGCTGAGGATATATCTGTAAATCCATTAAAACCTGGGTTTTTGTTTGGTCATCTGAGGACAAAATAAATGTCTTTTATATGTTTGTTTGTTTGTTTTTCAGGTGCGTATTCTGCACGCCTGTGGCTTCAGTGTGCTTCTGACCAGCTACACGCATTCTGCAGTAGACAACGTTTTGCTGAAGCTGAAGAAATTTAAGGTTGGCTTCCTGCGCTTAGGCCGAGCTCAGAAAGTGCACCGTGACATCTTGCCCTTCACAGAGGAGCAGAACCGAACAAAAAGAATCAATACCCTTGAACAGCTGGAAGATCTTTATAACAAAGAGGTTTGCAAAGTTTTTCTTTAAATTCAAAAACGTGACATGTCATTTTGATGAATTGATTTACATTTTCTCAGGAAAATCTTCACGCTAAATATATGTTGCCAAACTATTTCCCTATTCAAAAAGACACCTTCTAATTTAAATTCGCATTCTTGCAAAACTAAATACAGGGATCCCTCACTTTCCGCAGTTAATTGGGACCAAGATCCCCACGCGATCATCGAAATCCGCGAAGTAGGATCACCCCCACCCCCAAACTGACGTATACGTACATGTATATGTATATAATATTAATAAATACATATTCAATATTATAAATGCTTGTAATAACAATTAAACTTTGAAAAAATAACATAAGATATAAATAAAATATAAATACAGACGCTCCCCAACTTACCAAAATTCGTTTTGCAAACGTCTGGAGATACCAACATGTCCAAGGTCGAAAGTGAAATGAAATTGAAGAACAAGTAGAACTAGAAATGGAATAAAATCTACAGAAAAATAGATCATAAATATAAGTATAAAATATGATTAAACATTATCCTGAGGTACACTTAATACTAGGCTCTGGCAGAGGGGGACGTGGGTCCGGGAAGAGAAGCAGAGCAATACATTTCTGAACTCGTGCCAAAAATGAACCGGATAAGAGTGAAACTCTCTGTAATTCTGATCAGATCCACTGTGCTGTGCTTGAGAGGAACCAGGAGTTTAAACATGGGACATAGATTGTGTGTGTGTGTGTGGGGGGGATCTTGATCTTGTATACAGTACAAACTCGTATAGGTTACTTATACAAGGTTTAAACATATGTTCCCATTTAACGAATGCCCTGTAATGACTTACAAACAAATTCATCTAAGAACGGACATCCTGATCCTAACTCGTTAGTAAGCTGGGGAGCGTCTGTACACACACATACTGATGGTATTGCAAGATAAGACGGCACGCGGGCAGGTACGCTTGCACACAGATGCAACAATGTATCCAGTTTTGATGGGAGCTTTTGAGTTGTTTTTTGTTTTGTGTTGTTTTAGGGATTTCGCATAATTGGCCTTGTTTTTGTGACATTTTCCATAACTTTTCCACCTATTCTTCCTTAATTTCCTTATTTTTTAATTCGACGAATGTTTATTTATTATTTTTTTTTAAAAACCACGATGCACTGAAGCGGCATGAATTGAAGCGCGAAGTAGCGAGGGATCCCTGTATCTAATTTGTATAACCATTAATTACATACTAGAAGGGACTGTCAATATCTAATTGGTTTGCTATTTCGTGATTCTGGGCATTATTATTCACTCAAGATATTTGCTCATTTCTGATTAGTGGAAAACCATTCAATAATTCTTGATAATTGCCATGGGATAACTGAATCATTGCACCGTTGCAATGGAATAATTGAAATGATTATTGCACAACTTTCACATGCAAAACAGTATCTTGATTGTCTGCTTTAAAAATATATTTTTGCCTTGGCTAATGATAAACCCCTTGACTGAATGATTATACAGTACTTATAATATTTTGCTTCATCCAGTAATTGTTTATTATCCACCTTGCAAATGTAATTTAAAAAAAAAAGCTTTAAAGAAAATGGCAGTCAAAAACTCATAGCTGGCCACATTCAGTGATTCAGAAATCCTAGACATTCAACTAAATGGTGTCCAAGATTAAATAAATACAAAGAAAGTGGGCCTTGGCTGTTTTTAAGGAAAAACATACCGTAATTGTGTTTCAGTTTGCGTTTGTTTCTGTGTAGTGTGTTCTAAAACAGTCATTAACCAAATAAAAGGTTAATATCATTCTGATATATTTAGAATACATTAAAATTGAAGTACATATCTGACTACTGGAATTTTGGTAAATGTGCAAGATTGTAGGAGAGGTAAAGTATAACTTGCTAATGTGACGATGAGAGGTTGTATTGGACAGGATGGCATCCAAGGATTCTTTTCCATGTCACTTAACTGAGATACTGTATATTATTTTTAAATGTGTCATGTAAAATAAAACCTCTGACACTTCTGCACTCAGCTTGTTGTAGCCACTACATGTATGGGTGTGAAGCACCCCATGTTCAGTCGACGGCGCTTTGATTTCTGCATTGTCGATGAGGCATCTCAGATCTGCCAGCCTATATGCTTGGGACCACTCTTCTACGCCCAGCGGTTTGTTTTTGTAGGAGATCACCAGCAACTGCCTCCCATTGTTCAAAATGCTGAGGCCAGGTATTGTTTATCATTTATGCATAAAGACATACTATAAGCAGAGTAAATTAGATTAAATTTATTTAACTTCAATTTTATTGAATAACCATTCAGTAAGCATGATTTTTTTTATGTAAAAATTAACCATAAGTCTATGGTTCATTTATTTTTCTGTGCGAGTAAGGGAGTGTAGTGGTTACCACTTTCACATTACAGGAAGGTCTTGAATTTGAGGCTGGTGCCCAGCAAGGGTTTCTGTGTGGAGTTTGCATGTTCTCCACATGCTTATGTGGGTTTCCTCCCAGTTTCCATTCACAGTGAAAAAACATGCACATTATGGTAATTGGGTGTGTGTGTGTGTGTGTGTGTGTGTGTGTGTAGACCCTGAAATGGTTTGGCAAAGGTGTACCCGGCCTTCACCTAGAATTTGCTGAGATGGGCTTTAGTGTCTCCTTCCTTTTTTTGGATTTGGGTCCTGAACCAGACAGTTATTAAAGTGCAAGTATATCTGCAAATGTACCACGACAAACAACAATGACACTAATATTTTCAATAAATTTTCTGTCCAGGGCTTTGGGAATGGATGAGAGCTTGTTCAAGCGCCTTGAGCACCACAGTCAGGCTGTAGTTCAGCTTAATGTCCAGTACAGGATGAACAGGTGGGTCACATGTCTTGTTCCATTAAAAACATTCTTTTGTTTATAGACCAGCTCATTCCGATATGTTTTATCCCTAGTGCACATTTTAAGTGCATATTGATATATTGATCTTCATACTAGTTTGAGTTTCCGTGCTCATCAGTATCTTGATGAAGTGAAATTTCAATTGATTGTAAAATTAATCAGCATCAGTTAGAATTTTTTAGCAGAGGAATTGAAAGGAATTATGTGAGAAATGTGGACAGCCACCCCTTGCCACTTCGCGATTTGAGAATTGCGGTCTTGACACATTGCGGTATTTTAATAAAAAATAAAATAAAAATATTCATAAAAAATTCTAAATTCGCGCTGAAACTCACATGTAAGCAAGCGGAATGCAGGGACCAAAGGCAGGCTGCGTCCACTGTTTCCAAATGACAGACTGAAGTGCCCCTCCTCCCCAGTTCAGGCAGGGACTGCCCACTGAACTGAATCTCGCAAGCTGATTGGCTTAGACACGAAACGCTATTCCCTCTCGCCCACTCAACTCAATCTCACAAGCTGATTGGCTTAGACGCATGATGCTGCTGCCTCCCGCCCACTCAACTGAATCTCGCAAGCTGATTGGCTTAGACGCGTGACGCTGTTGCCTCTCACATTCCCACGGGATTTTTTTGTGATTTTGTGATCTTACTGTATCGTGTTTGTGAACGTCCTGCACCGCGGAGAAGAGCTACAGTATTGTCAGAGGTGAGTACAGTACTTAAAGTATTTATATATAAATTCTATTTAAATATTAATACATTACAGAACTCTGCAGTGCGGGGTCATGTGCGAAAATGATTCCTGAACCACTTTTTCATGATCTGAGTACCAACTTTATATTTGTGCCATCGGGGGTGGGAGATGGGATCCATTGATTGGAAAAGCAGGTCATTGAATAGGCTGTCAGCTGATTTTATTTTATTGCAACATGATGTTGCTGAGCCTTGACCTGACCAACTAAAGCAACAATGCCATAGTGATTACACACTATATTGAAGGATAAAGGCAGCTAAACAAAATATTATAATCATATAACAGTGTATGATATGCGCATGTATTTTTATATTATTTTCAAAATTGTTTAACAATATTCATTCAGTATTCATTGTTTTCATTTCACTCATTTGCCAAACCATCTAACGCACTTAGGGGCATAGTGAGAGGTGCCTTTCTCAGTCAACAATGGGCAAGGTAGGTAAAGGTGAAGTCTGTTGGGCTTTTTACACCCGAGCCACAGTGGCCCATCAGGCCGGTGCTTATCCCCGGTTTCTGTAACGTGAAGCAACTCTGAGTTCAACTCCTCCTGGATGGGATGCTAGTCCGTCGCAGGTTACCTTCCCAGTATATTTTTACTGGTACCCATTTATACTGCTGAGTGAACAGAGGCACACTTGTGGTTAAGACCTTGCCCAGGGGTCTTAGCACAGTGGGGGTCTAACTGGGATTTGAACTCACAACCTCCCGATTATGAGCCCAGAACTCTAACCACTGTGCCACCGGCCTCCCAGAGTTCTGACCTTATCCTTATGAAAAGTATTTTAAAATCCTTCCTTCGAAATTCTTACATACCTTTTGGTTTAGAAGACCTGAATGGTTTGGAACCTTTAACTGTTGAGTTATGGCAGTGTTGTGTGTGTTGTCTTGTTTTTTTTTTTTTTTTGTAGGGAGAAATACAACTGTGGGGGTTTTTTTTTTTTGAAGGTGGTTATTACCATACAGAAATGAAATGTTGAGTTCAATAAGATTGAATTGGTGGTGCATTCGTCTTATTTCTGTAGTATTATTGAATTGAATACAATGTACAGAACGGTATGATGTTCTAACAGATTCTTATGGTAAATTAAATTTCCCCTCATCAGAAACAATACTATAGGTGCACTAATCATGCTACGACCTCCATGGAGGGTATATTGTGATATTTGTCATCATGCCAACCAGCACTCAATTACAAGTCGTACTGTGTTGCATGATACAGTAGAACTGAATACATTTTCAGACAGGTGTATTAGAATTTATTGATAATGGGGTGAGGATGAAAAGACCTTTCTCTTGTTAAATCAATTCCATGCTATATAGTTGATGAATTGTTAAAATATTTAAAACATTTTAAATGTGTGAAGATTGATAACCAGAATTTAGATCAATTTCATTTGAGAGAGAGAGAGAGAGAGAGAGAGGACTGAGAGTATGGCTGTTGTAAATCCTTGGGCGTTTTGTTTGTGTGACGCAGCATGATTATGTCCCTGAGCAATGCCCTGATGTACGAGGGCCGTCTGGAGTGTGGCTCGGAGAGGACTGCCAATGCTCAACTACAATTGCCCTACAAGGCTGCTTTGGAGAGTGAGCTGTCTGAGTTCCCACCTCAGTACACTGCCTGGGTCCACGCTGCACTTGATCCTCAGAACTCTGTCTGCTTTCTGGACACGTCACAGGTCTCCTTAACTTTTTCTGTTGCTGTGGTACCATAATGATAAATCAAACAGTCAGGGAATTTCTTTTTTCGGTATAAACATGCAAAGTCTATCAGGAGTTCTTTTCATTCAGGATTAAATTTTTTTTAATATTCTCTTTAATTGAGGACTTGCACTCTTGCTGTCCTTGCAGGTTCCAGCCCTCGAGACTGTAGAGAAAGGTGGAGTCAGTAATCATACAGAGGCGGTCCTAGTGCATTCTCTCATTAACCTGTTGCTTAAGGTTGTTTAATTCCAAAATTTATTATAAATTGTAGCACTTGTCAGCCATTGATCCTATCTGGCATATCTGATTCTTATTCAAAATTTCATTCATGTTTCAGTCTGGCTGCAGGGCAAGTGACATCGGGGTCATTGCTCCGTATCGTCAGCAGCTCAAAGCTATTTCTGCTCTGCTTGAAGAAGAATCCTTCAGATCTGTAGAGGTGAACACCGTGGACAAGTTTCAGGGTCGGGATAAGAGCGTCATCATCGTGTCCTTTGTCAGGAGTCACATGGAGAGCAAAGTATGTAGAGATTCTCATCTGGCATATAAGGCAGTATATTAGTCTACATTACAGTGAGGTAATTACTCATGGTATAGTGAGGGGAATTTTTCGACAGAACAGGTGAAACCCAAATAAATGGTTGAATCGTAATTACCTCCACACCTAAGGGCAATTTTGAACTGTGGGAGAATCTAAGCAAGCACCAGCAGAACATGCAAATTTCACACAGAAACGGCCGAGCCCAGAATCAAACCCAGGACCTTCTTGCTGTGAGGTGCACTCAATAACCACTATGCCACCGTGCCACCCACCATGCAACCTGTGAAATGATAGTCATACACATGATTGGACCAGTTTTACGGCACTGTGTTATTTTTGCAGTACTAGTTTTGTTTTTCAAATACCAACTGAAATAAAATGGAAATTAAAATATTCTCTACGAAAAGGACAAGTGTTATTTCTTAGGTCAAGGTTTTAACCAAAAATGGAAAATCACATTACTAATACTGAAATGCAACTGGTAAGCTGCCCCAGGTATACTCTTCCCTTGGAGTGGGTAGAAATCAGAAGTGGATCAGAAAATGAATGAATGAATAATACTATTCTCTCTCTATCTCTCTCTTTCTCTCTCTCTCTCTCTCTCTCACACACACACACAGTTGGGAGAGCTGCTAAAAGATTGGCGAAGGCTGAACGTGGCCATCACCAGAGCCAAACATAAGCTGCTGATGCTGGGCTCAGCTCCTACACTCCGTCTTTACGCTCCAGTGGAGAAACTTCTCACTCACATGCAGAAGAAGAATATGATATCCTTTATACATGGCTCTAGTTTACACTTAGGCTGTTTAAAACAGTTATACTAACAACCTTTCCTGTTTTTGGTGATGACTATTAACCATATAAACTAATGTGATTGTTACATATTTTTGTGTATCCCACATTTTAAAAGGAATCTTTTATTTGAGTTTAGGATGCACATTTATGTGTCTTGTATTTACTGACAGGAATGTTTTTCTTAACTTGGACTACATCTACCAGCTGCCCCCAGCTGCTCACAAGGCACTACCTCATGTCTGACTGTGATTTTTACAACCTTCCCAAACAATCTGCACCCTTTTATTATTAACTTATATCAAGTTTAAAACCAGAAAGATGTCAGTTTCTTTGAGATGGATGGTGTGTTTTATTAATGTCTTTTCCCCTCAGTATGTAATTCTAACCTCATTTTATATTCTGTGAATTTTACATGCTTTGGTAATCAAGGACAACACCCCTTTTTATTTATTTATTTTATTCATATAGAGACTGTATCTGAACAACTGACTTTATGTAAATAGTTTTGTGAGAATTTCAGGGTTTTTTGTAATAAAGTTATTTATCCATTTATACTTGCACATTGTCATGACTAAAGAATTGCACCGCTTTTCTCACAAAGCCAAACACAAAATTTCAGTAATTAGCAGATTAGCCTCTTGGAATGAGATGCATCAATAAAATTAGCTATGAGCAAAAAAATAAATAGTTTTATGTTCACCTGTATGATCAGTGAACTACAGTACACTGTATGGCTGAATATTTTCAGACTGAGCTCAATATCAGTCCCTCTAGAGCTTCAGAATTCCTTGAAGAAGGACAACTGCTCGGCCAGCAATGTCAACTCTGTTGTCTCCTCTCAGTTCCAGCTCCAGCTCACCGCCTCGTTTGGAGCACTGATAGGCTGCCAAACAAACAAAAATCAAACCATTCAGATGTGAGCAAATTTTGGAGTATTATTTTATCAGTTTAACGCTAATACAGATGCTCCCCGACTTACATTCATTCATTTTATGTTTTTTAGATTTTACGTTTGTTTTTTTTAAAAAAAAAAAAAAAAAAAAATTGTCAAATTTTGAGTTTAGCGTGCTCTCTGTAGTACGAGATGTACCTACGTAGTACACTGATGTAATGACGCTGCGTCCATTGTTTACAAACTCCAGACTGAATGTGCCCCTGCTTCCCAGTTTACTGCGTGTTACCATGGTGTTAAGACATCATCTCTGTGATCTTTGTGTTTATACTGTTTTGCGGACTTTTGTAACCCTAAGCAAATATGGTTGGTCAGAAGCGTAAGCCTACTAGCATAGGTGCAATTTTCCAGAATATGCTGGAATTTCCGGGTTTCCCAAGACTGAATTAACTATCTGCTCGGATCGGCGCAATCTATCATGCATACTCGGTTAAGCAAAGATAGTTGTAAAATGAATGAAAACCCGAATCCAGAAAAGAAAACTCTCCGCTCTGCTGGTGATTCACATCAGTGCAGGCTGAGTACTAAACGAGTATTCAACGGCGCCCTTGCTCACTTGAAAGATCAGAAGTCCGGATAACCCGCACGCCGTCTTAAGCACAAGCAAGTGAACTACTTTTGGTGGAGTGCCTCACATATGGTAAGCGTTGATTGGCTGTTTTAAGCTTCATGTAAAGTGACTCGGCTCAGCTTCATGTAAAGTGACCATCCGTCGACCATCGGAACCATTTCCAAGCAGAAAGCTTGCATCATAGAGAATGTTAATGGTCATATTTGAGACTGTATTTGATACTTGATGAGTGAATTTGATTAAAATTATTTTGCTTTTGCTTGAATTTCATTTATTTGAAATTAATGTTGATATTATTTGATATATTTAATATTATTTTACAATGTTATTTTTATAATAATTGATTTAGGGATGTTTTATGAAATACGGTAATGGTATTTATAGATGTATAGTACAGTATGAACATCATAAGTCACTGGAATATACAGTAACAACTTGCGTTTTTTTTCACCTTACGTTTTACTTCAGTTCCGGACGACTGAACATAAGTTAGGGAGCGTCTGTAATCCTAGAAATTTAAATCCATATCTTCACATCTGAAATGAACTGTGCTGTAGTCATAGTGTTGTGTCGTGGTTAGCATGTCTACCTCACTGCAGGAAGCTCCTGGGTATAAGTCCCAGGCTCAGCATGGGAGTTTCTGTGAGAAGTTTGCATGTTCTCATGTTCTCTGCTTATGTGCGCTTGCTCTGGCTTTCGCCCACAGTCCAAAGATATGCTTGTCAGGCTAACTGTTCCAAATTGCAACTAGGTGTGAATGCATGTGTTGCCCTGCAATATCTGTTCAGGGTGTGGTCCTGCCTTCACCCAGTGTCAGCTGAGATAGGCTCCAGCCACACGACCCGAGAGTAGTATAATTAAGTGGTTTGGTGAATGAGTGATGTACCTACCGGTATGCCTAATGGGAGAACCCAAACATTACCTTATACAGTACACTATATTATAAAGGGGTGCAGAGAACTGTACTGTATGTGGTTTCTGAACTGGTGGTCCTGGCATAGGCTCTGGATCAACTGTGGCCTTGACCATGTTACAGTGCTTAGTTGAGTTCACTGAATGAAAGTATATAATTTCTTTGAGATGCCTAAATATAATTAGAAATGGACACAGTGGTTATATTTGTGGCCTCACCGTCTTAATAAGTAATCATTGAATCAATTTAATTACCTAACATTTTCTTCTTTCCCAGTTTCTCAGACCAGTAAGCAGCAAGGACTGTATGTGCAGAGCCTTCAGGAAAAGTAAAAAAACCCCAAAAAGGTTAGGTATTGATGGGTAGGAAAAACTGTTCAGTGCAGCTTGAGACACTTGGCTGGAAAGCAGTGTCTACCATTATAAAACTTTTATGCTTATTATAATTTATTATACAGTATATTGTTTGTATATTATATTTGTGTATGTCTATATATAGATTATTCACATGCAAACAGTAATATACATAAAATGTTTATAAAATTGCTTTCTATCTAACTTCCATGTCACAAGCATATTACAACCATGGGAAAAAAAAATATTTATACTGGTTATTAATTCTGTTACAAAAACAAGAAAATCATACAATGGTAAAGAAATGCTTATGTAATGAGACTTTTAGATAAAGAGTCTGGATGATGTAGTGCATGTTGTAACAAGCAGCATTTTTTTTTTGTGCCACTCCCTAAAGGCAGCAGTGTATTTTGTTTACCTGTGACTGGATCTTCAGGTATTCCAACCCACGGTGCAAAGTTTCGTGAGAAAAAGTCGTAACCTGGTTGGGAGGCTGCTCCTTTCACTGTGATGATCAGACTCTTAATCCTTCCACTATCCTCACTTTTCAGCAGCGATTCAGTCACCGGACTCAGGGAAGTAAGCACAGCCCTGCAACCAAAGGTCAGTTTTTATTACACATGATGAAAACAGCCTAAATGCTTAAAGTATAGACATTTCAAAAATAGAGTAGCATCTTCTTCTTCTTCTTCTTTTACTTTCGGCTGCTCCCTTCAGGGGTCGCCACAGCAAATCATCCGCCTCCACCTCACCCTGTCCTCCGCATCTTCTTTTCTGACTCCAACGACCTTCATGTCTTCCTTCACCACATCCATAAATCTCTTCTTCAGTCTTCCTCGAGGCCTTCTGCCTGGTAGTTCCAACCTCAGCATCCTACTGCCAATATACTCACTATCCCTCCTCTGTACATGTCCAAACCATCTCAATCTAGCCTCTCTGACTTTGTCTCCAAAACATCTTACGTGGGCTGTCCCTCTGATATACTCATTTCTGATCCTATCCATCCTCGTTACTCCCAGGGAGAACCTCAACATTTTCATCTCCGCTACCTCCAGCTCTGCCTCCTGCCTTTTCCTCAGCGCCACTGTTTCTAAGCCATACAACATCGCTGGCCTCACCACCATCTTGTACACTTTTCCCTTCATTCTTGCTGACACTCTCCTATCGCACATCACACCGGATACTTTTCTCCAACCATTCCAGCCTGCCTGCACACGCTTCTTCACCTCTTTTCCACACTCTCCATTGCTCTGGATTGTTGAGCCTAAGTACTTAAAATCCTCCACCTTCGTTATCTCTGCTCCCTGTAACATCACCGTTCCTCCTGGGTCCTTCTCATTCACACACATGTATTCTGATTTTCTGAGGCTAACCTTCATTCCTCTCCTTTCCAGGGCATACCTCCACCTCTCTAGATTTTCCTGCACTTGTTCTCTGCTCTCACTACAGATCACGATGTCATCTGCAAACATCATAGTCCATGGAGATTCTTGTCTCACCTCGTCTGTCAGCCTGTCCATCACCATAGCAAACAAGAAGGGGCTCAGAGCTGACCCTTGATGCAGTCCCACCTCCACCTTGAATTTGTCGGTCACACCGACAGCACACCTCACTACTGTCTTACATCTCTCATACATGTCCTGCACCACTCTAACATACTTCTCTGCCACTCCAGACTTCCTCATGCAATACCACAGTTCTTCTCTTGGCACCCTGTCATATGCTTTTTCCAGATCCACAAAGGCACAATGTAGCTCCCTCTGACCTTCTCTGTACTTCTCTATTAACATCCTCAAGGCAAACATTGCATCTGTGGTGCTCTTTCTTGGCATGAAACCAAACTGTTGTTCACAAATGCTGACCTCTGCCCTTAGTCTAGCTTCCACTATTCTTTCCCATAACTTCATCGTATGGCTCATCAACTTTATCCCTCTGTAGTTGCTACAACTCTGCACGTCTCCCTTGTTCTTAAAAATGGGCACCAGCACACTTCTCCTCCACTCCTCCGGCATCTGCTCACTCTCTAGTACCGTGTTGAATGTTCTTGTCAGAAAATCTACTGCTACCTCTCCTAGACACTTCCATACCTCCACAGGTATATCATCAGGACCAACTGCCTTTCCATTCTTCATCCTCTTCAATGCCCTTCTCACTTCACTCTTACTGATCTTTGCTACATCCTGCTCCTCAATGGTTACCTCTTCTACTCTTTTTCTCTCTCATTTTCCTCATTCATCAGCTCTTCAAAGTACTCTTTCCATCTTCCCAGCACACTTCTGTCATTAGTCAATAGAGTTCCCTCTCTGTCCTTTATCAATCTAACTTGCTGCACGTCCTTCCCATCTCTATTTCTCTGCTGTGCCAACCTGTATAGATCATTTTCTCCTCTTTACTATCCAACCTATCATACAAGTCATCATATGCCCTCTGTTTGGCCTTAGCCACTGCTACTTTCGCCTTACGCTGTGTCTCCCTGTACTCCTGTTTACTCTCTTCGGTCCTCTCAATGTCCCACTTCTTCTTGGCTAACCTCTTCCTTTGTACACACTCCTGCACTTCCTCATTCCACCACCAAGTCTCCTTATCTACTTTCCTTCCAGAGGACACACCAAGTACTCTCCTACCTGTGTCCCTGATCACATTTGCTGTGGTTGTCCAGTCATTTGGAAGCACTTCCTGGCCACCCAAAGCCTGTTTCAACTCCTCCTTGAAGACAACACGACACTCTTCCTTTTTCAGCTTCCACCACTTTGTCTTCTGCTCTGCCTTTGCCTTTTTCACCTTTCTCACCATCAGAGTCATCCTGCACACCACCATCCTATGCTGTTTGGCAACACTCTCACCCACGATGACTTTGCAGTCACTGACTTCCTTCAAATTACATCGCCTACACAAGATGTAGTCTACCTGTGTGTTCCTATCTCCGCTTTTATAAGTCACCCTATGCTCCTGTTTCTTCTCGAAGAAAGTATTCACCACAGCCATTTCCATCCTTTTTGCAAAATCTATCAACATCTGTCCTTCTGCGTTCCTGTCCTGGATACCAAACCTGCCCATCACTTCCTCGTCCCCTCTGTTTCCTGCACCATCATGTCCATTGAAGTCTGCACCAATGACCACTCTTTCACCTCTGGTGGTACTCTGTATCACTTCATCTAAGTCACTCCAGAATCTCTCCTTCTCTTCTAGCTCACATCCTGCCTGTGGGGCATAAGCACTAACAACATTGAGCATTACACCTTCAATTTCTAACTTGAGACTCATCACTCTGTCTGACACTCTTTTCACTTTTAGAACATTCCTGACATACTCCTCCTTCAAGATGACTCCGACTCCATTTCTCTTCCCATCCACACCGTGATAAAATAGCTTAAACCAGGGGTCACCGACCTTTTTGAAACCGAGAGCTACTTCTTGGGTACCAATTAATGCGAAGGGCTACCAGGTCAAAACACACCTCTGAAATTACAAATTTGCTCAATTTACCTTTAATTATATGTTATCATTAATAATTAATGATATTTATCTATGTGAAGATATTGATTTGATTTAAAATATATTCAAAAAAATTAGATGCAGCTCAATGGAGAGTGGCGCTATGGAGCTGTGGGCCTGTCCTAAAACTAGCAGTGAACAGGTCCGCGGGCAACTTATAGTGTCCTTGCGGGCTACCTGGTGCCCACGGGCACCACGTTGGTGATCCCTGGCTTAAACCCTGCTCCTAAGCTTTTAGCTTTGCTACCTTTCCACCTGGTCTCCTGAACACACAGTATGTCCACCTTCCTCCTCTGCATCATGTCAACCAGCTCTCTACCTTTTCTGTGCATAGTTCCAACATTCAAAGTCCCCACTCTCAGTCCTAGACTCATGCCTTTCCTCTTCTCTCTCTGCCTACGGACACGCCTCCCACCTCTCCTTCTTCGACGTCTTCGACCAACAGTAGTCCAATTTCCATCAGCACCCTGTTGATTGACAGCACTGATGGCGGTCGTTGTTAACCCGGGCCTCGACCGATCCGGTATGGAGGTAATACTTTTGATTTGCATTATCAATAATTGGCATTGGTTTTACGTCGGATGCCCTTCCTGACACAACCCTCTGCATTTCTCCGGGCTTGGGACCGGCATGAGGGGGAGAGACACTGGTTAGTGCCCCCCCCCTCATAGAGTAGCATAATGGTTTTAAACAGATGTAAAAATTACAACTAGAATAAAAATAATTTCATTCAGATAATATGTAGTGTTCCGAGCCAAAAAGGTTCATAATTTTAATAATTTAAGATAGCTTCTAGTACAGAGGTACTTGAAAATGTTTTTTTATTTGTGCACATGATATCACATTTGTCATATGACTCTAGGTGAAGGCAGTGTACACCCAGAACAGTATGCCAGGTCATTGTAGGGCCAACAGGCATACAAACATTCACAGTCACTCCCACATGTAGGGGCAAATTATATGGCTAATTTGCCTCCAGTGCATGTTTTTGGACTGTAGGAGGACACCCACGCAAAGCATAGGGAGAACGTGCAAACTCGACAAACGTCTGAGAGTGGGCATCGAACACGGGTCCTTCTCGCTGTGAGGTGAATGTGCGAAACCAACTTTTAACTGCCATTTGTGGATGTAAAAGTCCTTGCTGTCCTTATTGTAGCTGTACAAAAGTATCATGAAAAAGTGAGAAATATGATTCATATCCTGCTCATTGCAGAAAGTGTTTAAATTGAGAGTTGAAATTAAGCAAGTGTTCCTTGTGTAAAGTGAGAGCTGGAGTGCACAGATACTGTGTGCAGAGTGAATATGCTGGAAGCTGTAATTTCTGGGGGAAGACTCACCAGCCACAGCCTCTTGGTAGTGTGGAAAAAAACTCGCTAATCATGTACACTATTGTGAACACTTTATGACCTTTTGGGTCATATGGACTGATAAGATAAAATAAAGATAATTCTAAGTTTCAAGGCTGTGTTTGATGTATTAATGTAAACAGGACAGACGTATAATGTACCAAGTTCTCTTTTGAAGTTAGTCTTTTGTACCTGTCACATGTGTCAGGCAAACGCACTAGCAGTTTCTTCGTTGTTTTACAATAACACACCTCTTGAATGGGCAGATCTCCCACAGCAGCCTGTAAAATTTTTCACAATAATGTAGATAATTTTAGGGGTGGGATGGGACTTTGAAATATAATCAAATCAAATATATATATATATATATATATATAATATATAAATTATCATTTGAATGAAAATAGTGAGTATGATTATATTAAAAATATATGAAAAAGGAAAACTTACATTAAGAATATCATTAAACGTCCTCTTGTCCTGCATTTAAAATATAAATACGTCTACATTAACTGTTAGGACTGATAACTAATTTAGTAAACAATGTCTGATGTGCAAGTCCTTTATCACATTTTTTTCATCTGATAAAATTATGGAGAAAACAGTATGCTTTTTTTTACTTACATAGCATGGTCCAGATTATTAGTAATCAAGGATACTGGTGACTGGTATTTTGGTGATTGTTTACAATGTTTGTCATTTGAAAAATGGCAAGATTTTATTTACTTTAAATCTACACAATATTTAATATAATTGTGCAAAAATTACTCAACTGCATCTTCTACTCTTACACCAACCTCTTACATGTCCAAATCATCTGTCCAAACTCTCTGACTTTGTCTCCAAAACCTCTTACATGTGCTGTCCCTCTGATGTACTCATTCCTGATCCTATCCATCCTCGTTACTCCCAAAGAGAACTTCAATATTTTCATCTCTGCTACCTCCACCTCTGCCTCCAGTCTTTTCCCCAGGGCCACTGTTTCTAAACCATACAACATCGTTGGCCTCAACACTGTCTTGTACACTTTTCCCTTCATTCTTGCTGATACCTTGCTATCACACATCACACCGGACACTTTTCTCCAACCATTCCAACCTGCCTGCACACGCTTCTTCACCTCTTTTCCACACTCTATATTGCTCTGGATTGTTGAGCCTAAGTACTTCCATGGCATACCTCCGCCTCTCTAGATTTTCCTGCACCTGTTCTCTGCTCTCACTACAAATCACAATGTCATCTTCAAACATCATAGTCCATGGGGAATCTTGTCTCATCTCGTCTGTCACCCTGTCCATTACCATAGCAAACAAGAAGGGGCTCAGAGCTGATTATACGGTTATGTGCAATAAAAACTCCGTGCACTTTAATCAACCACATCTACCCCACTGACTGTGAACCATATCAACCCATCTACTCTGCACTCAGATACATTTACACTTTAATATAGGCCAGTCTATAAAGTTGCTCCATTCTTTTTCTTTTATTGTTTATTAATTTATACTATTTATGTATCTATTTATTTATTTACTTATATAATATATATGTATGTGTGTATGTTTGTACTTGTATCTATTTTTGCACCCCCTACTGATAGTACCTCAAGAGCCTGTAACAGTGAATTTCTCCATTGTGAGATTAATAAAGCTGTATCTTATCTTATCTTATATACATATGTGACCTATCTACAGTTATGTTAGAAAATTTTGTGTCATTTTTGATATTCGAGTAGCAGATTACTCAATCAGAACATGTGATTGCTCATATCCAGAGGCTGTGGGGAGTGTATGAGTGTGCAAGCATCATGTGCATGCAACAGACCAGCTTTACTTCCACACTTTGCGATGCACTCTTCCCATTTCTGTGCTGCATATTGCAGTGACCGTATCATCTGCTTTACTGATTAATGTCACCACTTCTTCATTCTTGCGTTGACGTAGCCGAGTCATCTTTGCTGCTTTACTTGTCACATTTAACTTTGGATTAAACTTTGGGCTTTTTTGTCCTGTTATAGAAGTGAAACAGCTGTGTCTTTTGGATTACACCACAACCATCTCTCAATGTGTTCTTCTTCTTTTTTTAATTCCAGGAATTTTTGATCTGTAACATGGATTTTATTTTCAAGTTTGATTTTTATGTTATCGAAACACAGTCTTGCAAGTGTTCCAGAGTTTGTTACCACCATTAAATCCAACAACAAGAAATTAAGGTAAGAATAAGCATCTATCTTGGAGTGTCGTGCTGGCACAGCAAGAGGGTTGCACATTTCCACATTTTTTGCTGAAGATGTAGTAGGTATGCATGTTCATCATCTTTTTTTGTGATCGATCAATATTTCTTTATTTTTCATCACACTGAGGGAGGGAAAAGCGAGGACATACAGTTTCACTATACTGCAGACCAATGCGGATTATGATTAATGTTAATGAAACCATCACATTTTAAGACAGTTCTATGGGTGTTCTGAGTCCTGCTGAGCCTCGTTTCTCCTGGAAACAACAATGGAGGGGATTTTTCAGGAATTCCGACTCAGTATAACATGCTTTAGAGAAGGTAAAACTACAAGAGGGCAGCACAGTGGTACAGTGGTTAGCATGTCTGCCTCACAGCAAGCAGGCCTGGGTTTGATTCCCAACTTGAGCGTTTCTGAGTGGAGTTTGCATGTTCTCCACGTGCTTGCGTGGGCTTCCTCCCACAGTCCGAAACCATACACCCTAAGATAATTGGCTGTTTGAAATCATCCCTAGGTATGAGTGTGAATGGTTACGTATTGGCCCTGCAATGGCCTGGTGAGATGTCTAGGGTTTCCCTCTCCCAGAGTGAGCTGACATGGGTGCCAGCCTCCCTGTGACACTAATTAGGATTAAGCAACTTAGAAAATTTGAAAAAAATGAATGAAACAAGGACCTCATGGGATATTAGGTTCAAAACCCTCCCCTTTTTTTTTACTGTTCCCGTTCAGAGGTCGCCACAGCGAGTCATCTGCCTCCATCTTCATGGAAGTCATATTAATGATTCGCATGTTTGATTTTGGCATAGGTTTTTACACGGATGCCCTTCCTGAAACAGCCCTTAGCAAGGGGCAGAAGCACGCTGACAACTGTAGCCTACAGAAGTGCAGAAATCTTATTGTGTAACCAATATGCTGAGCATGTGTTGTCAGGAAGCTGTACTTCTAATTCCACTGCCTGGATGGGGATACTAGTGGGTGATCCATATTATTTTTTATTCTCTGTCCCTGGTACATTTGGGATTGGTTTTGAGTGAATGTCTAAGTACAAGTGTTATTTTAAAGCGATAAAGGCAAACCTACACAGCTATACTTACTCAGCATTGGAAAGATTCAAGAATGGTGCTCGAGTTCCTGGAACGATTTACTCTCGTTGTTTACCTTTGTTCCCTGCCTGCTTTATGTGTGGGTAACTAGTTACTAATTAGTCTGTATAAGACCTTATGAAGTTGCATTTGGGCACATATCTATCTTGCGGGGTGTTTTCAATGTTGGCATACTGCTTTTTCAGCTTGATTGGCTGCCTTAGATTTTAATTTTTATATTTTTATTCATCTTATGTAATAATTATTGCATTTTTTTAATTCTTATTTTTGTACTTCTCCCTGTTTCACTGAACATTTACCCACATTTTGGTCACATGGTGATCAAAAATTTGTGTTGCAAGTTGGATAAGTACTGGACATCCTTTTTTTGTCCACATTTCCAGACTGTGCGACTACTCAAGTCTGCTCACAGGATGTATTAGCTCACAATACTGTTTTTTTTGCCCTTGTTTTTTTCTTGCTGTTTTCATTTTTTCTTATTTGTGTGCTCTAATTGCTTTGCAGTGGTGAGTCAATTGCTTACAGGCAGTGGTTGCCTGGTGATAAAGGTGCTGGATCACTGATCCTAAGGTTGGAGGTTCAAGCCCCACTCGCCACAGGTTGTCAGTGGCCCCCCCAGTGCAGCTAACTGGGTTATCAAAGGCTGGCCATGTCTTTCACTGTCTATAGTGTGAGGTTGATGTAAAAGAACCATTGCTGACTTTTGACAAGAGTAGCTGCAAAGCCGTCAGCGTGTTTCTGCTCTGCGATAGCCTGTATACACCTGTCCAGGGTGTATTCTGCTCTTGCCCGGAGTCGGCTGGGATGGGTTTAATTAGGATTAAACGGTTGCAGAAAATGAATGATGATGAACGGTTACAGAAAATGAATGAATGAATGAGTCAATTGCTTTGTAGTGGCGAGTCAGTTACGGTCTGCTGGTGAGTCAGTTGCTTTTGTTGCGAACCTTTGCTGGCGCTGTCTTTTCCTGTGATCCCTGCTACTTTAATGATTCTGTGTGCTTTGTTAAGTATTTGTCTGCTTTCCACTTGTTAAGGTGAGTTTTATTTTATTGAGGTTTTTTCTAATCTCAACAAAATATATTAATGGTCATTGTAAGGGGTAAATACATTTTAGAGCCTCTTTGAGTGGCTGTACCTTGATTTCTGGTGTATTGAGAGGAAAGTCCATCACTAATGCTTCACCTCGCTGACGCACCATCAGCTCTCCGCTTAGAGTCTCGAAGGTCAGCATAGAGTGGGTGTTTTCTGAGAAATAATACAGCTTTGCTTTAACGGAGTTCGTTATTGCTGAATGTAACGTGAAGAACTTTAACAAAATGTTACCCTTCTTGTAAAAGAGCACTGCGGCTGAAGCTAGTGTGGCATGGCCACAAAGGTTGACCTCATGTGTAGGGGTGAACCAGCGTAAGCCAAATCTTGCTCCTGTAAAAGACAATTTATTGCATGACTGTATCAGATGTGTTCGATACCATTCATTCATTTTCTGAACTGCTTAATTCTTATTAGGGTCGCAGGCAGGCTGACGCCTGTCTCAGTCAACTCTAGATGAGGGCAGAGTACACCCTGGACATCTTGCCAGGCCATTGCTGGCATTTCTCTTGACAAAATCAGCAATGTCTCTTTTACATCTCTCTCACCAGAGACAGTGAAAGACATGGCCAGCCTTTGATAACCCAATAAGCTGCATTGGGGTTGCGGGTTGAAGGCAGTGACAACCCAGTGACCATGGGGCTTGAACCGCTGACCTTGGGATGACTAATCCAATACTCTACCATGTGCCATCACTGACCCTGGGTTAGATATTGTAAGTGCAATATCAATATCACTTTTTAGATGATTTTGGATAATTTCAGTTACCAAAATCATACAGGTATTTGTATTAAAAAGTACACTGAATGTTTTTAGAATGCCAGAATTTCCCCCTGCTAATAACACACACACACACACACACACACACACACACACACACACACTAGATATAGTTTTATATAATCTGTGTGATTAAACTGAGCAAAGCAACATTCATAATAATATGTACATTTTATACAAATGATGGCTTCAGTGCAGTAATTTATTGTATTTTCCTGCAGTGCTGAGTACCTGAGCAAAAATCCTCTGTTGGTTTTAAATTTATGATGAATGCAGTCTCAGACAAGTTCATTTCAGCTGCTATTTTCTGATAAAGCTCCTCTTTCAGTTCCTGGACATGTGATAAACATTGCATGGTAAATCCTACTGTCACATATCACAGGTTTAGTTACTTAATTTAATTATGCAAGACGCTAAATGACTTACATTTTCTAAAAGACAAACTGCAGCAGGGTTTCCTTTAAATGGTAAATTAGTAAATGCATCAACAGTATAGACTGGAATCTCCATTATTGATTTTAAGTTGTCTGTAAGAGTGTTATGTATTACAGAGTGTATTAGGATTTACAGATTGAGTGCTCTTCAAAATTTTGCACTGGTATAATATTACTCAACTTGGACTTTGCATTTGATGTGTTACATCATTTTAAAGAGACCGCACCATATAATTGTATGCTGTCATTTCTTCCTCAAGTAATGTTGGGGGAATATACACTATGGTAATTGTTTATTTTTCCCCAAAAATATTTCAGCAAGTAAATTATCAACCTCCTTTGGTACAGTAGTAATTTCCCTAAAAACAATTCCAACAAACAAAAAGTAACTCATTCATTTGCTGAACTGCATAATCGTATTAAGTTCATGTGGAGCCTGGTGCCCATCCCAGCCAACACCAGACGATGGTGGAATACAGCCTGAGTAGCTTGCCAGACCATCTCAGGCCAAAAAACAAAACCAAACAAACAAACAAAATCCCATTGAAGAAAATTACATGGATTAAAAAAAAAATACTGTACTAAAAGAAACTCTCACAAGCATGGGGAGAACATACAAATTCCACACAGAGACACCCAAGCCACGGAGTCAATCCCTGAAATTGAATCTAATCACCTTTTTGCTGTGAAGGATGTACTAACCCAGCAAACTCAGTCTGAGAGCAGGCTGTAAATGATGCTTCTAAGTACCCCAGAATTTAATCACAGTATCTGCAAGTCAAAGTTGTAAGTTCTTATGTCTACACCCAGAAGGATATCAAAAAATTATTACTTTTAATTTGAAGATATAGACGAAGACCAGGGCAACATTTACAAATCCTTGTATAGAATTCATACTGAAACATAGCATGCCTACAAAGCAAAAAGAAATGTAGAATTATGAAACTGCACACTTAGGATTCCCCACACATTAAAAAGAAAGTAAGCCCTAATCAATATGAAATTAAATGAAATTAAGTGCACAAGTGACACACTCCATCCCCTCTCCTCTCTCAAGTACATTCATTTTATTATGCTCTTTATATTTTCCCCCCATACAGCATCACAAGACACTGAAACACAATCTTCTTTTCCTTTCGGCTGTCACAGCGAATCATCTGCCTCCATCTCACCCTATCCTCTGCATCTTCTTCTCTTACACCAACTACCTTCATGTCCTCCTTCGCCACATCCATAAATCTCCTCATGGCACTTAAACACAATATCTCATCTCATCTTCTTCCGCTAAGTCCGGGGTTGGATCGCGGGGGCAGAAACCTAAGCAAAGAGGTCCAGACGTCCCTCTCCCCAGTCACTTCTTTCAACTCTTCCAGGGGGACACCGAGGCTGTCCGAGACAAGCCGAGAGACATAATCCCTCCAGCATGGGTCTCTTCCCAGTTAGACATGCCCGGAACACCACACCAGGAAGGCGTCCGGGAGGCATTCTGACCAGATGCCCGAGCCACCTCAACTGGCCCCTCTCAATGCGGAGGAGCAGCGGATCTACTCCGAGCTCTCCCCGGATGGTAAAACTTCTCACCTTATCTCTAAGAGAGAGCCCCGCCACCCGGCGAAGGAAGCTCATTTCAGCTGCTTGTATCCGCGGTCTTGTTCTTTCGGTCACTACTCAAAGCTCGTAACCATAGGTGAGGATTGGAACGTAGCTCGACTGGTAAATTGAGAGCTTCGCCTTGCGGCTCAGCTCCATCTTCACCACGACGGACAGGCTCCATTTAACAGCAGAGGCTGCAGCGATCCATCTGTCGATCTCCCGCTCCATCCTTCCCTCACTCGTGAACAAGACCCCAAGATACTTAAACTCCTCCACTTGGGGCAGGACCTCATTCCCGACCTGGAGGGTGCATTCCACCCTTGTCCGACTGAGAACCATGGCCTCAGACTTGAGGTACTGATCTTCATCCCGGCTGCTTCGCACTTGACTGCGAATCGCTCTAATGAGAGCTGGAGGTCCTGAATTGATGATGCCAAAAGGACAAAATTGTCCGCAAAAAGCAGAGACGAGATCCGATGGCCACCAAACCAGAACCCCTCAATGCCTCGGCTGTGCCTAGAAATTCTGTCCATAAAAATTATGAACAGAATCGGTGACAAAGGACAACCTTGGCGGACTCCAACTCCCACTGGAAACAAATTCGACCTGTTGTTACTAATACGGACCAAACTCTGGCTCCAGTGATACAGCGATCAAATGGCCCATAGCAATGGGTCCGGAACGCCGTACTTCCGGAGCACACCCCACAAGATTATTCGAGGGACATGGTCAAAAGCCTTCTCCAAATCCACAAAACACATGTGGACAGATTAGGCAAACTCCCATGCCCCTTTCAAAATCCTGTGGGGCATATAGAGATTGCCAAGAGTGCTACGGCCAGGACGAAAACCACATTGGTCCTCCTGAATCCAAGGTTCGACTATCGGTCGGATCCTCCTCTCCAGTACCCCTGCATAGACTTTTCCGGGTAGGCTGAGGAGTGTGATTTCCCCGATAATTGGAACACACCCTCCGGTCCCCCTTCTTAAAAATCGGGACCACCACCCCGGTTTGCCAATCCAGAGGTACAGCCCCTGATGCATACCTGTCAAGTTGTACGGTTTTGGCGTAATTTGTACAAGTGAGCACTGATTTTTAAACGTGTACGCCGTACGTCCGAAATCTGTACGTTTTTCGATCATTTCGTCTTTTTTTTTTTAACTCCGTTTTTTGTGTCACCGTTTCGGTAAAGAGACGATACGCCGAATACATAGTTTTCCGGTGACGTCACACATAATCAATAATGAAAGTGTCCGCCATCTTGGAGGTAAACAACGCCCTTTAGCTATTCATATGTAAATTAGATGTCAAAATGGTGAATTACTGTGCGATTATTGGTTGTACACGGACAGGAGGGAAGGACAACGTGTCTTTCTATCGGCTGCCGGCGGTTATTATGAATCAAGGAGACAAAACCAAAGAAATGTCTGAAAAACGACGAACACTATGGCTGTCTCGTATCAGCCGTTCTGACCTGCAGCAATCATCTTACCCTTATCTGAGGATTTGCTCGGATCATTTTGTAAAAGGTAAGTTTTGTTGATGTTTTACGTAAATCATGCTGTATGTTTTTTTTACCGGTAAACCTGGAAGGAAGATTTCATTGATGTTTAAAAGTTTGTCCCTGTGTTCCTTAAAACGTACACCGTGCATTTTTTAAGTGTAAACATTGGACGAACAGTCAACAAATACAACCTAGCCAAATATAATACAAAAATAAGATTTTAGATTAAAGTATTCTGATTAAAATTGCCTTAGTTATTTGAAAAATTGAAATGCAGCATGTGTGAAGTCAAATCATTCATTTACATATTTTTACAATGAAGCAAGTTAGTGCTTACATGTGCAGCTTTACAATACACATGATACAGGTAAATGTATACCTTTCAATTGAATATATCTGCATACATGTACATGAACCATAGCTATTGATTAACTTAATATTAATTTTTGAACAGTAATTGACTGTTATCTTTCTGTTTTACAGGAAAGCCATCACCTCTGTACCCAGAAGGCGACGTAGATTGGGCACCATCTTTAAAACTTGGCCATCAGAAGCATGAACCTTCTAAGACACCAGTTCCAGAGTGTGGCTTAAGGCTCAAAGAGAGACAACAAAAGAGGAAAAGAGTTGAGGCAGCACAGTCATTAATTACACTTCTCAACACCGCAGAGACAAATGAGGAGGAGGCATCAACAGAGACCGACAACAACATATCTGCTGAGGATGAGGACAACAACAAAACAGTACAGACCGAGCTAATATTTTGGATTAAAAGTTGCAGTGATTATTGACTGTTTCGAGATTTTCATAGAAAAACCGTCCAACCTGAAAGCCAGAGCACAGACATGGTCGTCCTACAAACACCATAATACAGCAAAGTATTTGATAGGGATATCTCCACAAGGAAGTGTATGCTACATCAGCCCAGGTTATGGTGGTAGAGCATCGGACAAGTTTATGACCAATAACTGTGGTTTTTTAGATAAACTAGAGTATGGAGATGTGGTATTAGCAGACAGGGGTTTTGACATTGCCGAAAGTGTAGCCCAAGCTAGTTGTGAGGTGTTAATACCCGCTTTTACCAAAGGAAGATCACAGCTCTCCCCTGTTGAAGTGGAAAAAACTCGTAAACTAGCCCATTTGAGGATTCATGTAGAGAGGGTTATAGGTCTTGTACGCAACAAATACATTATATTGCAAGACACAATTCCTTTAGACTTTTTGATTTCAACAGATGGATCTACACCAACCATTGACAAGATAGTGACTGTTTGCTGTGCATTGACAAATTTGTGCAAATCTGTTGTGTCCTTTGATTGATTAAATTATTAAAATGTGAAACAGTCTTGACTGAGTTACAATGTATGCTGTATATAAATGTGAATATGTTCATGTTTTGAAATTGAAAAAAAGAGGGGAAAAAACTGTCGTAGCCATAAAGCCACCTGATGAGTAAGGCCTAATAATTAAATAAATGATATGGTTCTAATGCATGTTGTAAAAACACAACTCTTTTCCTTTTCATCCATCTTTCAACAAAAATAGGTATTTAAATGCCTTGTTTACAAACAAAATTGTGATCGATAAGTAGGTTAGTGTCGCTCCACCTCCAATATGGCGGACTTCGTCAGAAATGTCACGTGATCGAAAACTATGTATTGGTCTGTAGCCGTTTTCTCGCGAGAATCGCGCGTTGCGTTTATCGTCTGCTATCGTCTGCTCTTTCCGACCACGTGACCGCACTTTCACTTCCGCCATCATTCCCAGTTAGTTTTCGTGACTCGCAGTGGATACAGTTGATACAAACGTGATAACAATATGGATGGAACAGCTGAAGGTATTGTTTTCAAGTCTCCTTTGTCTACCACACAGCAATGCAGACAGTGAACGTGCATTTTCACATGTCCGAAAGATCAACACGGAGTACAGGAAATCTCTTGGAGTGGACACACTTACAAATTACCTTCAAGTCAAACTTAATTGCGAGCTCAAGTGCCATGAAGTGAAGCCATCAAAAGAAATGATTGAAAGTGCCAAAAGTGCTACATATAGTTATAATAAAGATCACTGTTAAATTTTCTTAATCATGCAGCTGAAGATATCACTCTTTTATTTGATTGCACCAGGTTATATGTTACAACATTACCAATAAATTCATATTATATTAAAAATAGAGTTTAATTTTTGTTTCATATTGCACGCGATAATAAGACGCGTAAGATTAGTTGCTATTTTGTAAGGGCATAAGTAGCCATTTGTAAGATCGCCAACGGCCTAGGGTTGACAGGTATGCTGATGACCATGCCATGTTGCAGAGACGTGTCAACTAAGACCGTCCTACAGCATCCAGAGCCCTGAGATATTCTGGGCGGATCTCATCCAACCCTGGAGCTTGACCATCGAGAAGCTTTTCGACAACCTGAGTGACCTCTACACCAGTGATGGGTAGACCCCCCACCCAAACCCCAGGGTCTTCCTCCTCCACGGAGGGTGTGTTGGTGGGATTGAGGAGGTCCTCAAAGTATTCCCTCCACCACTTGACGACATCCCCCGTCGAGGTAAGCAGCTCCCCACCTCCATGTAAACCAGTGCTTCTCAAATAGTGGGGCGCGCCCCCCTGGGGGGGCGCGATGGGATGCTGAGGGGGGCGCGTGTGACCCAGGAGAACATGCTTTTTTTCCGCCGTACTACAAGAAAGTGTAATTGCACATCCACTCCAGTAGTTGGCAGTGGCGCCCTCATTGCCCATTGTGCGCAGCGAGTATTAACTCTACGGTGTAGGTTTGTTTTGCTACGAGAGTTGCAGTGTCATGCTTCAAACCTCGCTTTGAGAAGATGTGCGCTGCAAAACGTGCTCATTGTAGCCATTAATCTTGGCTTCCTCATTTTGAGAAAAAAAATCAGCACTATTTGTTCTTGTTTTGTAGGTTAAAGTGTTTATATATTGTGCTCCTGAGTTAATGTTTCTGAAGTCAATTTGAATTAATTATTTATTGATTTTATTTTCAGCAGCAAATGGTGTGGTAAGTTTGTCAAAAATGTCACAAGGATATTATTTTTAAATTTAAGGCAAATTGATGCACTTTCTTTTACAGACTAATAAAAAATGTTAAAAAAGTTATTCTTGTAAGTTGAACTATATCTCTTTCTTTTTGTTTTATTTATGTTAACAAGGATACGATATAATGAAGAGATATACCTGTAACTATATTATAGAAAAAAGTTATAATTTATAGTTGCGGCGGAAAGTGGGTGGTGGGGGGGCGCGAATTGTTTTCTTCTTGCTAGGGGGGGCGTAACAGAAAATAATTGAGAAGCACTGATGTAAACAGTGTTTGTGGAGAACTGCCTCCCTGTCCTGAGGCGTCAGATGGTGGTCCAGAACCTTTTTGAGGCCAACCCATAATCACTCTCCAGGCCCTCACCGAACTCCTCCCATGCCCGAGATTTTGCATCTGCGACAGCCTCGGCTGCAGCACGTTTGGCCTGCCGGCACCTGTCCGCTGCCTCGGGAGTCCCAGATGCTAATAAAACCCGATAGGCCTCCTTCTTCAGCCGGACGGCCCCCTTCACCACAGGTGTCCACCACCGGGTTTGGGGGTTACCACCACGACAAGCACCGACGACCTTCCGGCCACAGCTATGGGCTGCCGCCTCAGCAATGGAGGCAGGAAACATGGCCTATTCGGATTCCATGTCACCAGCCTCCTCCGGGACGTCATTGTAGCTCTGCCGGAGGTGGGCATTAAAGGCCTCTCGGACAGGGGACTCTGCCAAAAATTTCCAGCAGACCCTGATTACACGCTTGGGCCTGCCAGGTCTGGAAGGCAGCCTTCCCTACCACCAAAGCCAACTCACCACCAGGTGGTGATCGGTAGACAGCTCAGCTCCTCTCTTCACCCGAGTGTCCAGAACATGCGGCCGCAAGTCCGATGACATGACTACAGAGTTAATCATTGAACTGTAACCTAGGGTGTCCTGGTGCTAAGTGCACTTATGGGCACACTTATGTTCGAACATGGTGTTCGTGATAGACAAACTGTGATGAGCACAGAAGTCCAACAACAAAACACCATTCGAGTTCAGACTGGAGAGGCCGTACCGACCGATCACACCCTTCCAGGTCACACTATCGTTGCCCACATGGGCGTTGAAGTCTCCCAAGACAACGAGTGAGTCTCCCAAGGGAGTGTTCTCCAACACACCCCCTAAAGACCCCAAAAAGGGTGAGTACTCTAAACTATCATTTGGTGCATAAGCACAAATAACAATCAAGACCCGTCCCCCCCACCTGAAGACGGAGGGAAGCTACCCTTTCGTCAACCGGGGAGAACCCCAAAATTTGGGTCCCAAGATGTGGGGGGGGCCAACAAGAATGCCCACACCGGCTCACTGCCTCTCCCCATGAGCAACTCCAGAAAGGAATAAGGTAGAGTCTCTCTCGAGATGGGTGATTCCAGAGCCCAAGCTAAGTGTTGAAGTGAGCCCGACTATATCTAGTCACACACCAGATCAGGCTTCTTCCCCGCCAGAGAGGTGACATTCCATGTCCCGAGGGTCAGACTCAGCAACCGAGGATCGGTCCGACAGAACCCATACCTTCGGCTGCCACCCAACTCACATTGCACCAACCCCTAAAACTCCTCCCACGGGTGGTGGGTCCATGGGAGGGCGGACCCATGTCTCCTTTTCAGGCTAGGCCCGGCCAGGCTCCATGGGCAGAAGCTCAATCACCAGGCGTTCGCCTTCGAGCCCCTCCCCCAGGCCTGGCTCCTTGGGGGCAGTGACCTGCGTCCGGGCAAGGGAGACTGCATCCTCGTCTGTCTCTTTGTCATAAGGGTCTTCTGAATCGCACTTCATTTGGACCTTCACCCAGAACCTGTTTGCTTTGGGTGACCCTACCAGGGGCATTACGCCCCCGACAACATAGCTCCCAGGATCATTAGGTCACCAAACCCCTCTACCACGATAAGGTGGCGATTCAGGGAGGGGACACAATAAGAGTGCTTAAACACAATAAGACTGCTAAATTCTGTAGTATATGAGATAACATGTGTAAGGGAGGATGTTTGCTGCCCTACAATGGAACGTTATTCCACCCAGAGGTATTCCAGCCCCTCACAAAGTGTTAGCAGGATTGGATCCAGGCCCAATAATAAATACCAGTGTTTAATGAAGTTAAATGGGACAATGTATTGCAATTTTTTGCATTTTATTTTGTTTGTGGTTACTTGCATATTTGTACATTCAGGAAGTTTTATAGAAATAATCTTTCTGGTTCTGTTATGCTTTGTGGGATGCAGTATTTAGATTTTGATGGATTGGATCCACTTCAAACAAAGCTTCGGCAATAATTAATATTGCGCTCGAGGTGGGGTGTTGGCATAGTGGTTACTACATCTGCCACACAGCAAGAAGGTCCTGGGTTCAATTCCTGGACTCGGGTGTTTCTGTCTGAAGTTTGCATGTTCTCTCCATACTTGTGTGGGTTTCCTCCATGTACTGTACTTCGGTTTCCTCCCACAGTCCAAAGACATGCATAATATGCTGGTTAGCAGTTCCAAATTGACACTAGGTGTGAATGTGAATAGTTATGTGTGCTGGACCTGCAATAGTGTGACAAGTTGTTCAGGGTGTACCTTGCCTTCACCCAGTGTTAAGATAGATTCAGCCTCCCTGTGACCCAAGTAGTAGGATTAAGCAGCTCGGAAAGTTAGTGAGAGACATTACACTCTGTTAAGCAGTAACTCAATGTTAGGATATCCTGTCTCTGTGCCCTCTGTATCTGGGTTTCTGTTTCAAGATCTCTTTGAGAACTCAAGAAACACAAAGAGTTGTGCTCATAAAAAGTTCTCTGATTTATTGTGTTCTCACAGGGTATTTATACGTGAATATGGGTATAAATTTGGCTTAGACAGTCACACAAGCAGAAGTCTCGTGATCTCGATGCAAGGCTGTTATTCAAAACAAACAAATAAAGAGAGATTTCCTTTTGGCTTTTTCCCTTTATCAGGGGTTGCCACAGTGCATGATTCGCACGTTTGATTTGGCATAGTTTTTACGTCGGATGCCCTTCCTGACACAACCCTTTTAGCAAGGGACAGAAACACGCTAACAGCTTTGCAGCTACTCTTTATGAAAGTCAGCAATGGTTCTTTTAAATGAACCTCTCACCATAGACAGTGAGAGACATGGCCCGCCTTTGATAACCCAGTTAGCTGCACTGGGGGGGACACTGACAACCCGTGGCAAGTGGGGCTTGAACCCCCAACCTTAGGATCAGCAATCCAGCACACTATACCACTAGACCACCACTGCCCCAAAACAAACAAGTAAAGTACCCGAGAAAGGTAACTCTGTGTGGAGTTCTTTGTGCTAGTGTACTTCTGTGTTATCAGAAATGTGTGTGTGTGTGTGGGGGGGTACTCTTCCCCTGCACTCAGCTGCTCTTAAATATATTATTGAATATTGAATAGATTTTAACATTTAGGGCAGTGGTGGCCTGGTGGTAAAGGCTACTGGATCACTGATCCTAAGGTTGAGGATTCGAGTCCCACTCTCCACAAGGTTGTCACTGTCCCCCCCCAGTTAACATTTAAATTTAACCTCATTCACAGGGAAATGTTTAAACTTGAATGGATTGTGTCACAACAGCATGGAAAATTAGAGAAGTTGTGTTCTAATGATGCTGTGTGGCCATTGGTGATTTAATACCATTCAGAAACGTGAACGGTCATGAACTCCATGTGCCAGCTTTAAACTCATTTCTGTGTTTGTAGTCCTTCATTTATTTGTTTGTCAGCCTGAAGACACACAGTGCATATATTGATTAGATTTTGTTTACCGTTTTCCTCTTTTGCGTATTGCTTGAACAGGATTTTAAAGTTCTTTTCTGGGGTAAAATTCATTTGTACCAACATGGACCAGCCAAGTGAGAAGAATAAATCAGCTACCAAGAAGAAAGTAGCTGTCATCGGAGGCGGCTTGGTAAACTAGTTAATGAACTACATATTTTTCAATAACCTTTACTTTTTTTTTTTAATACTGTAAAATACTGTACCTTGCTTCTGATTTAGGTTGGCGGTTTAAATGCATGCTTCTTTGCAAAAAGAGGATTTGAGGTTTCAGTCTTTGAATCCCGAAAAGGTGGGCACACAGATTTATTTTACAGGAATTCAATGTTTAGGGACATTTATTAATGATTGAAACTTCTTCCTCCTCTTCATTTTCTTTTTAGTCTTTGTGATGAATGTGATGTGTTAACTATTATGGTGTTTAACTGACTTTAATTACTCAACAGATATTCGCTGTGCCCAAACAGTAAAGGGCAGGAGCATTAATCTAGCCCTGTCTCATAGGGGACGGCAAGCTTTAAAACACGTTGGAATGGAAAACAAGGTATCACCCATAGATTTTAATAAAATGCATATGCTGATTTATTTCTAATTAAAGGATTTAATGTAATAAACAAGGTATATTCTGTAAAAATTGGCCACCTGGTGAAAAAAAGCAAGAGGGGACATATTTGAACGAGTTACTTTTCTTTTGGCAAACAATCCATGGTCAGATCTCATGCATTTTATCTTTCAAATACTGAACATTGGCCATGAGGATGCTTGGTAGCGTTGTTCTTTACAGGCTAGCCTCTATTTTTTTTGTCTTTCCGTTGGTAAGGTAAAGTCCATTGGGCTTTTTACACCCAAGCCATAGTGGATCATCAGGCCGGTGCTTATCCCCGGTTTCCATAGCGTGAAGCGACTAGGAGTGGACTCCTCCTGGATGAGACGCTAGTCCATCGCAGGTTATCTTCCCAGTATATTTTTACTGGTACCCATTTATACTGCTGGATGAACAGAGGCACACTTGTGATTGAGACCTTGCCCAGGAGTCTCAGCACAGTGGGGGGTCTAACTGGGATTTGAACACACAACCTCCCGATCATGAGTGCAGCATTTAAACAAAATAAGTAAATAAATTAATTAAATTCAGTCATATCCAATACTTATCAGGACTTGTCAACTATAAAATGAACTTCCATGGGTGACGCGACAAGAAAGCACTGCAACTTTCAGTCATAAAATAACTAGTTTGTTAATTCTTCTCGGACACAGAGCCTTGCTATGCAGCTAGATCACAAATATCCCACTGCAATGAATATTGTGTTCAGAACAACATTACAGTGTGGAAGGGATGTGAATTTGGATGCAGTTGAGTTTTGTTGGGATAGGCTATCTGGCGTGTTGCAAGCCATAGATTAATACTTGTGTTAAAGCTGAGCTAATATAATAATATAAAGAATTAGACACTATCTTCCGAGTAGCGCATCGACAATGTGTGTGACTATTAACCCGGAGATTGCAAATTTGAATCTGGTTTAATGTGCACAGCTGTCCATGGCCAGGAGTCCATGGGCGCTAATCAGCCTGGAAGGATGGCATACGCTCACTTCCTTGTCAGTCACAGTGATCACCAGTCAATCAAGGGTGTCTGTGAGCTCATCCATACAAAGAGGCGGATAGTGCTTTCCCTACGAGTGTGTTAGTCCGCCCCCAAATACTCATGGTGCCGCAGTTTGAAAAGAGGTGGGTGGCTCGTAGAATGTACGAGAAAGAGTGCATACATACGTGGTGGCTCAGCGGTTAAGGCTTTGGGTAACTAATCAGAATGTGAGAGGGTCATGCCCCAGTGCCACCAAGCTACCACTGTTGAGCCCTAGAGTAAGTCAACTGCTCAGTTGTATAAATGAGATAAAAATGTAAATTTATCTGGACAAAGGAGTCTGTCAAATACTGTAATTCTTTTTCTTTCAGCTGTTTCCCTTTTTCGGGGGTCGCCACAGCGAATCATCTGATTCACATGTCTGATTTGGCTTAAATTCGTAAAAAAATTAGGTTTTTACGTCGGATGCCCTTCCTGACACAATCCTTTAGCAAGGGACAGAAACACGCTGACGGCTTTGCAGCTTGTCTTTACAAAAGTCAGCAATGGTTCTTTTACATGAACCTCTCATCATAGACAGTGGGAGACATGGCCCACCTTTGATAACCCAGTTAGCTGCACTGGGGGTGTCAAATGCTGTAAATGCAAAATGTAAAATTATATTAGAGCGTACTCAAGATATGAAAACTGCCTTATTTTCATTACATGACTGCTATCCCATGTGTGTGGGTATCAGGGGTGGGGATGATAACAAGCACAAAGAATTGATTACATTACGCAGAAAACTGATCAGAACACCATCAGTTTTTCAAATGTCTATTCTCCCCGCATGCACCACAGCAGTTTGAGACCCAAAAAAAGTCCATTAAATTGTTGAATGGTTCCTGTGAAAAAATACATCTCGGAGTCATTCTCAAAGAAGTTGGTGTGTTTTTGCACAAACCACAGATGGGAATGTTATGAGGAATCTCTGCGTTTCTATTACAGCCTATTTGCATTCAAGTCTGTTTGTATGGATAGACCTGCGACATCCATCAAAGTCAGGTCCATGCCTACAAGGTTCTGCTGTTAAACTCTGCACTCGGCAGTTTTCTGGATAATCATAATTTTTGATGATAGTTCTATGCGACTCCCTTTGGGAGTGTGGAATATGAAGTCTCCAGGTGGTTTGTGGCATACAATTATGACTTACTTTCAGATTGGTTGTGTCTTATGTACCGTTCTCTGAATACACAGATTAAGATTAGAAAAAAATACCCAAATATACACTGATCAGGCTGTATTTTGCTCGAATACAGATTGTTTCCGATGGCATCCCAATGCATGCTCGTATGATCCACAGTGTGAATGGAAAACGTTCTCCTATACCATATGGAAATAAGGGTCAGGTAGGTTTTGTCACAGCACACTTTAATGTATCATGGGTTAATTTTGATAAGACCATGCTTGATCCCATTATGGAGGAGTAAAGATCTTTTTATTTACTACCTTTTTTGTCATTCTGAATAATTATATTCGATTTTTTGGCTTTTGTTTTCTTATTGATTGGTACTCCATACTCCAAATAGCTTTAAAAAACATAATCTCGTGGTTTCTATACTCTTTCTTTTGTCTGCACTCTAAATATTTAAACCACTGGTGCACATCTTGAGTTTTTCACTGCAGAGTTTAGTGACTTCCCTCTAAAATCCTCATTTACCTTTGCACTCATGCTCTAGCATGTCGGTGTTGTATTGACACAAAGTACAGTATATTCAGAAAGTGTTTATAAATGATTAGCTGCAGTGCTCTGGTTGCTTCAGGTAAAACATAATTGTTGATGGCAACAAAAAATGTAGACATGTTACAGTTAGTACTGGCCATTTTGTTTCATCTTTGCTCTCGTTCATAGAAATGGAATAACATTACCATTAAACTTTTTACTTTTAACTTTCAGCTGTTGCCTGTCAGGTTCAAAGCGTGTTGAGCTAAAACATGAAAATAAAGATTTGCACTGTTTTATCAATTACTTGATTAATTAAATATTGTTTTATCATACATTTTTTACTTTACCTGTACTATTTGCCTAATCCATAATATCTATTCAATCAATCTGGGTGCCATGCCAGATTCTGGCGTAGGCGGCAGCCATAACAGCTTGTCATGACTGTATGCGAAGGGCAAAAAATCCACAGTAGAGACCCAAAGTTCTTTCTGTAGAGTGTTTTTATTGAGACACCATCTCTAGCTAGCTGGCCGTTGACTCTAAAGAGTTCATCCACCCTTTGATAGGTCTTGTTTTTATTCCTACTGGGTTGCTCGCCACCCGACTCACTAAATTTGGAACCTGGTGGGGGAGTCGATTTAGTCGCCAACCACGGCTTACATGTTACTAGTAGCAGGGCAAAACCTGACCTGACATAACAATATTTATTATATAAAGTATTATAATCAGTGTTGGCTTAGTGGATACGGCCTTGGGTTACTGATCCAAATGTCAGCGGGTCAAGCCCCACTATCATTACTGTTGGGCCCTTGAACAAGGCGCTTAACCCACAATTGCTCAGTTATATCAAAAAAAGATAATTGTAAGTCGCTCCAGATATGAGCATCTTCCAAGTGAGTAAATGTAAATAAACTTTATCATATAGATTACCATCATCATCATCATCATCGTCTTCCGCTTTTTCCGGGGTCGTGTCGTGGGGGCAGCAACCTAAGCAAAGAGGCCCAGACATCCCTCTCCCACTTCCTCCAGCTCTTCCGAGGGGACACTGAGGCGTTCTCAAACAAGCCAAGAGACATAGTCCCTCCAGCGTGTTCTAGGTTGACCCTGGGGGCTCTTCCCAGTTGGACGTGCCCGAAACACCACACCATGGAGGCGTTCGGGAGGCATATAGACTACCATCATCTATATTATATAAAGTGCCATAATCTTTTTTATATAGCAATTTTCAGTTATATTTGTTCACCTTTTCCTTAAATGCCATTTCTTTCATCACATTTCTTTTCAGTACATCCTATCCGTTGGCAGAGCAAACCTCAATAAGGAGCTGCTAACAGGTAGTGATGTCACACATATGCATCAATTCTGTTTTGCTCGTGTAATTAGTAAGGTCCCTATTTGGAGAAACAAAATCCATGATAATAATCCTGCAAAGGGAAATTTAGTATTTAATTCACTCAAAGTGAGCACACATGTAAACTCTGAGCACACACACTTGGAGCAGTGGGAAGATACATTACAGTGCCAGGAGAGCAGGACAGGTGCTAATAATTCAGTGTAATGATGGGCATTTGTTTTGGCACTGAATAAGTTTGACAGAGTAAATCTTTATTTACAGTTTAAAACTTACACACACTGATGCGATTGTTGTTTCAAAGATTAATATTGTGCAAATACATTCGTATCTAACATGTTTTAACAAATATCCTCTTACTCCAGCGGCTGAAGCATATCCAAACACACAACTGAACTTTAACCATAAGCTGATTGATTGCAGTCCAGAAACAGGGACCATGACCTTTCTTAGGTAAACTTTATTTCTGTGTATTCTCTTTAGTCATTTCACATCATGCTTTTTTCTGTTTAAAAAGGTCCCCACATTTTTCTGGTATTTTGCACTCGTACAGAAATTTTGATTTTGCAAGGGAATTTTTAATATTCTAATTGTAGGCCTGATGGGACTGAAAAGGAGATCCAAGCGGATCTTATTGTGGGCTGTGATGGTGCCTTCTCTGCCACAAGGAAGCAATTTTTACGCCGTAGTCGCTTTGACTACAGCCAGACGTACATCCCACATGGATACCTTGAGCTTACTATGCCTCCAAGAAATGATGATGTAAGTGATGACGGTTATTTCAACCTTGTAACATTTACTGTCATTGTAAAAAGAAAGTACATCCATCTATTATTTTATTTATTAGGGCCTAAATAACGATTATGGTGCTCAAAAACTTGTGTAAAACAGACAAACAAACAACTAACCTTAGAAGACCACAAAAACCAACAATACATTTTTCAATAAAATACATTGTCATTTGTTAATAAAAAGTAAACTACCTTTTCGATATACTGAAATGTGGAAGTAAAATATGCAACATGTGGAATAACCCTTGGTAACCATAACTAGAAGTAAGAATTTTCTTACACAACTTTGGGAGTATTCTTTCCCATTTTTCTTTACATCTTTGCTTCAGCTCATCATTCAGTTCAATTTCCCTAAAATCTGGACTTTCCAAATCTTTTCTCTTTTTCTTCATTCGACTTTCTGAAGTTGATTTACTGGTCTGCATTGACTAATTGTCCTGTTGCACGAGCCAATTTCAGCCAAACTCAAGCTGCTTGATAGATGGACTCACATTTGTTCCACAAACATTTGGTGAGTTCTTCAGGGTCGAAATGACTTCATGTTCGCCAGGTCCTGTGGTTGCCAAAGAAGCCCAACTTCACCACAATACTGTGATAGACTTTTTTTTAGATTATTAGCCAAAAATCTCCACATTCTTAGCAGTCCAAAGGATATTTTTCCAGAACATTTGTTATTTGTTAAAATGCTGTTTTGCCAAGCTAAATTTTGTTTTCTTTTGTTTTCCACCATATATTGAGTTTGGATTACAGGGGCAACAGAAAGGGAAGAAAGCCCAGATGCTCTTTTTTATATATATAATATATACCGGGATCCCTCAATACTTTGTGATTCAATTCATGCGGCTTCAGTGCTTCGTGGTTTTTCTTAAATATTAATCAAATTAAAAAAATAAGGAAAATGCAACAAAAACAAGGCCAATTATGCAAAAACCAAAAGAAACAAAAAACTAAACAAACAAAAAACAACCCTAAACCTCCCATCAAAACGAGTTACATTTTTGTGAGGTACGCATCTGAGTGTGTGCACGCGCGTGCGTCTGTATGTGTGTATATTTATATTTTATTTACATCTTATGCATTACTTTTAGATGTTTGTCATTATAATCCTTTATTACAAAATACTAAGAGTTAGTGTTTTCATTTTAAAACGTACTATGCTAGCCCGCAGCCACTATTATTTATACAGTAGTATACCTGTGCCAACTCATATGCACAGAACCTTTGCGTGTGTATTTATATTTAATTTAGATCTTATACATTTGTTTTTAATGTATTTATTGATATTATATACACATATACAGTACATGTACGTATACGTCATTTGGGGGGGTGATTCTACTTCATGGAATTTGGTGGTGGCGGGGGGGATCTCAAGTTCCTGCGGAAAGCATTTTAAGACGGGGAATTCAAAGCACATTCCTTGCTTGACAGATTGGAGGTCCAAACTCAACTTTAACTTGATTCCTTGAGGAATCGAAGGTCCAGATGAGCCATGTTTTGCTCACATTCGGTGGAGCGCGCCACATTTATTAAACATTTACTACATTAAACAACTTAAAAACCGAAAAATAAGCTGTAGTGTGCTCTCTCGAAAGAGATTTAAGCCTCGTTTCATCTATGACTGACTCTGTAGACAGTCTCTCTCTCTCTCTAACACACACACACACACACACACACACACACACACACTGTCTCTCTCTCTCTCTCTCTCTCTCACTCCCCCTCCCACACACACACACACACACACACACACACACACAAAACACTCTGTCTCTATGGTGTGTTTTGCCGAATGCGGGCTCCACCTACACGCAAGAGATCAGAGGTCTTGTACCACGGAGCACTCTGCTCATGCTCCTTCTGCTTCAATATCGTGCAGAAATAATTGCCTCCCTCACTGTGGTCTCCTTCCGCTTCAATATCGTCCCGATTGTAGAGGGGTTTCGGCGATAACGAAATATAACGCTGCAATGATCTCAAAACAAGCCAACAGTCCTGTTCAACTCTCCTTCACGCGTGTGACAAACAGGAAGTATGGGTATGTTTCAGCTGCCTCCTGGTCAATGTTTGGAGACAGCCAATGAGAGAGCAACTCTCGCATGGTTTGAATTTTGAATGACGCGTTTGGCGCTTTTCGTAAAAAGAGGACGAAAACTTAGGAAAATGTTTTACGTAACCTGGAGTTTTCGTACCCAGAGGGTTTCGTAAGTATAGGGCTAACTGTGTATATATATGTGTGTGTGTGTGTGTGTGTGTGTGTGTGTGTGTGTGTGTGTGTGAGTAACTTGTAAGTGAAACAAAGCAAAGTCCATCTACTGAGTTGATCCAACAGTGCATGGACCATTTTCACTTTCTAAGTGAATTTGTAAACAAACAAATCCAGATGCTGTCTGAAAGCATTGTAATAATATTAATATGCATATACAGGAATAATAATGGTGCTGTTTCGATATCTTACTTCAACTCACTCTGTTTCTATGCTCAGTTTGCAATGGAGCCCAATTTTCTTCATATCTGGCCGAGGAACACATTTATGATGATTGCTCTCCCAAATAAGGTATGTGTAAACCATAGACATCACACATAGGAAGACTGACACTCTTCATATTTCAGTGTTCCATTATAGGATTTCTGCTTTTATTTGGCTCACTGAAGATGTTTTTTCTTTTTAAGGCAGATGTAAGAAGTACAACCAGAGATTTGACAGAAAATTTCTTGAGCCCCTTAACTCGGTTCTGATGATTGGAATGCTCTGTTAAAAAATACATTATGTGTAGATTGGAAACCGAGTCTAGTGGGTCAAACTGCAATGTTGAATAGAGAATATCTTGATTAAGGCTGAATAACAGAGGTTACTATTTTAATATCTATTCACACGCACACACACACACACGTGTGTATCTATGCCATCTAGTTTTCTAGGAGGTAACAATGATAATAATGAACATTCATTGATGATTTTTTTCCCCCAGTTTTAGCAAGAGAACATACCATTTTACAACGACAAAAGAAATTATTGTTAATTATTAAAGTCAACATGGAGGTATTCAGGGAATGTTGGGAATCTATGATATGTTATGGTTGTAATATCATTATTATTGGTGAGATACTCTCAAAGCTCATTCTTTTTTGCAAAATATTCATTCTTCTTCTTCTTCTTTTCCTTTCGGCTGTTCCCTTCAGGGATTGCCACAGCGAATCATCTGCCTCCATCTCACCCTATCTTCTGCATCTTCTACTCTTACTCCAACTACTTTCATGTCCTCCTTCACCACATCCATAAATCTTCTCTTTGGTCTTGCTCTAGGCCTTCTGCCTGGTAGTTCCAACCTCAGCATCCTACTACCAATATATTCACTATCCCTCCTCTGTACATGTCCAAACCATCTCAATCTAGCCTCTTTGACTTTGGCTCCAAAACATCTTACACGTGCTGTCCCTCTGATGTACTCATTCCTGATCCTATCCATTCTCGTTACTCCCAAAGAGAACCTCAACATTTTCATCTCTGCTACCTCCAGCTCTGCCTCCTGTATTTTCCTCAGTGCCACTGTTTCTAAACCATACAACATCGCTGGCCTCACCACTGTCTTGTACACTTTTCCTTTCATTCTTGCCGATACCTTCCTATCACACATCACACCGGACACTTTTCTCCAACTATTCCAACCTGCCTGCACACGCTTCTTCGCCTCTTTTCCACACTCTCCATTGCTCTGGATTGTTGAGCCTAAGTACTTAAAATCCTCCACCTTCTTTATCTCTGCCCCCTGTAACCTCACTTGTAACCTTCGCTTGGGTCCTTGTCGTTCACACACATGTATTCTGTTTTACTGCGGCTGACCTTCATTCCTCTCCTTTCCAGGGCATACCTCCACCTCTCTAGATTTTCCTGCACTTGTTCTCTGCTCTCACTACAGATCACAATGTCATCTGCAAACATCATAGTCCATGGAGAATCTTATCTAACCTCGTCTGTCAACCTGTCCATCACCATAGCGAACAAGAAGGGGCTCAGAGCTGACCCTTGATGCAGTCCCACCTCCACCTTGAACTCTTCTGTCACACCGACAACACACCTCACCACTGTCTTACATCTCTCATACGTGTCTTGCACCACTGTACCATACTTCTCTGCTACTCCAGACATCCTGATGCAATACTACAGTTCCTCCCTTGGCACTAGGGGTGTCATTGAAAACCTATTATTGGTATCGATATATTTGATAAAAAAATGTTTCCGATGTATCGATACATTAGAATACTGCTGTACTTGTTCCATAAATGCATTAAATACAACAGACTAAGATATATTACAGTAGTTTGTATAATGCATTGAATATTTTATAATAAAGTGACCAATTACTAAAGACAAATCTGAAATAAAAGGCAGGGAATAGTTTTCCACCGACACCATTTTAATTAACACCTTTTTGTATTTAAAAAATCTATAAACACTTGTTTACTAGTTAATTTCAAGCAAGTTGTTTCTATTCTATAAACACTTGTCAATTGAAAAGTTCAAGAGATATGCAGTTTTACAATTCATAATTAGGATGCAAGAAGATGCACATATCTGCATTATCCGGTGATAAGTGTCTCTTGTTCAAAATGTTCCCTGCTGGTGAGAACACGCGCTCTGACGGAACGCTAGAAGCAGGGACGTACCATTTACCATACAGAGAGGTGGCACGTACCATTTATCATACGGAGAGGCGAGACATAATATTTATCATACGGAGAGGCGGGACGTAATATTTACCATACAGAGAGGCGGGACGTACCATTTACTATACAGAGAGGCCATTTACTAGGGGTGTCATTGAGAATGGCATTTACTACAGACACTGTCATGAACACAGGAAGCTTGGACTAACACTTCGCATTACGTTAAGCTGGTTTTCGACTGAAACTATATAACGTGTTTTCGTACATTATTTTATTTATTAAAAGATATCGCTTGCTCTAGTGTTATTCACATTAAAACAGCTATCGATTATAGATCGACATAATTACATCGGCAATATTCCGATTATCCGATTGCCGATGACATCCCTACTCGGCACCCTGTCATATGCTTTCTCCAGACCCACAAAGGCACAATGCAGCTCCCTCTGGCCTTCTCTGTACTTCTCTATTAACATCCTTTTGTGAAATATTCATTATTTTATTAAAATATTTTACAGTGCGTGTTTGTAGTTTCTACACTGGTGGGCTGAAAAGTTCATAGGTTGGCCATGAAGAAATTTTTTAATTTGAGTAAAGGGTTTGTTTTTCAATATGGTCTCCCTGGCAGACCACACAGCTTTTTCAATCGGTTTTTCAGTGTGTGGATCCCCTTGGTGTAGAAGCTCTCAGGTTACATTGTTCGGGCCTTACTTTTTCTTAGTTAGCCTATGATCCTTTCAGCCCAGTCTTGTGTATTATTCTGTTATGTTTTCAACATACCCTAAAAATATGAAATAATAATGCACACCCACTTACCAATAAGGTTATAAAAACAATGGAAGGTACTATATGGCCCTGTGGATAAAAGGATGTCATTGATATGCCTGATATGGAGTCTTAATTGCAATCAGAAATATTATGTGTTAATCTTCTTTTTAAGGACAAGACCTTCACCTGTACACTCTTTATGCCATTTGAGGAATTTGATAAAATTGCCACAGGTGATGACCTGATGAACTTTTTCCAGAAATACTTTCCGGATTCCATCTCACTCTTAGGAGTGTAAGGAATGTTCATTCTCTGTCTCCTTAATGTAATTGTCTTAGTTGTAGTTTATATTGTTGATTACCTAGGCTGTAATAGTCTATAACATTTGAAGGTACAGGTGAGCAGATGCAGTGTCTGCAGTTTGAGGTTTTAATTTGAGAAAAACAGAATGCACACTGAAATTAATTTTAAACTTAATTGAAATACAGTATGCATATTGGTCCTACATGATCAGAATGCAATTATTTAAAATTGGAAAAAGTCACATCAGTTGGCCACATTCTGATCAGAGAGAACTGATGTACACATTTAAATTAAGTAAAGTGAAGGGATGATTTTTTCAGTGCAGGATTCTTTCTATTAAGCTCAAAATATTTTTTCATTTTTAATACAACTAGAAAGAGTTCTTGGTGAATTTTTGTTCATTTTAAGAGTATACGGGTACTGTATAGACAGGTATGTTTATATAGATATATCCAAAGAGTGTGTGTGTGTGTGTGTGTGTGTGTGAGTGTGTGAGTGTGTGTGAGAGAGGGGGCTATCTTATTACATCAATTGCAAGCTATGACATTTTTCTGTGCATTTATTGAACTGATTTTCCACAACTAGAAATTTAGGTACAGAATGTTTTGTGTTGCAGTGATACTCTAAAAAGGGACTTTTTCCGACTGCCTGCCCAGGCCATGGTGTCAGTGAAGTGTTCTCCTTATCATATGAACAACAACTGTGTCTTAATGGGGGATGCTGCTCATGCTGTAGTGCCATTTTATGGCCAGGGCATGAATGCAGTGAGTATAAATGAAGATAATGAAAACTATAAGGCAGTGGTGATTTTTGCTGCCATATCGTTTGCTAATTTTTTCTCATAATCTGAAAAACCCCACAAAACTATTGTATCGTTAATCTTAATGTCTTGAATTATTTTTTCACAGAATGTGAAGTATAAACGAAAGGTTTTTTTTTTAAATGTTCAATGCAACCTGTATTTATGAGAACAGTTCATATAGAATATTTTTATTAAAATGCTTGGATGCTGTATGATTTTTACATTTTCTCTGAATATAGCAGATTAATCAAAAAATGTTGCATATACAGAATTCTGAAGTAACGAGATTATCTAAAATAGGATATAAAATCTCATATAAAAATAAAAAGAATTTCTTTATATGAATGAAATCAGGTTTCTGTAACAGAACCTAATCTGAAACCTCCCTGATTATTGGCTTTTTGTTTCAGGGCTTTGAAGACTGCCTTGTTTTTGATGAGATTCTGAATCAGTTTAATGAAGACTTCTGTAAGTGGGTTTCACAGTTCACTTTAAAACAACAGTAAAATCCATTTCACTCTCCACGATGTGCATTCTTAGTTTAGATCTTAGAGTCATTTAAAATGCAAGCAGTTTCAAGTCACAGCTTGTTTCTGTAAAATATTCATTTTATGAATTGACCTTAATTATATTATCAGCCTTGTCTAAGATGCACTCTTTTTTTTTTATTTGCGTATGTCATTGCTAAGAAGTTCTGTTTGACAGAGAAAGAGTAAACAGGTGTAAATGTGTTCATGCTTCTTTGGCAGCTTCTGCTCTTCTGGAGTACTCACGTGTCCGTGTCCCTGATGACCATGCAATAGCTGATTTGGCTATGTACAATTATATAGAGGTGATATATTTTCTTATACTTGGTGTACAAGCTGTGTGTATAGGTAAGGAATGTGATATATCAACCAACAAAATCCAAATAAAAAAATCAGTAAAAACATTTTAGCAGGAAAAAAACCCCACTTTAAAATAGCCTGGTTGCAAAAGGTATGTAACTGTGCTCACATTTTTAACCAATCACATTCAAACTTTTATTGAAAAGTGCATCATATATCATACATCTGTCATTAACTGTTTTTGGTTCACCATGAAGAAGGTCAGCAGTTGCTGCAGGAGTTTCTTGATATGTTCATGGTTTCATTAGCCTGCTAAAGGCACCACCCATAAAGAGCTTCTATCCACATACAGAATCTCATTGTTGTGAAGTATTGATCAAGATTTTTTTCTTTAAAAAATATCCCTTTGTTTGGACTTGAATTTAATTGGTTGCTATATAACATTAAAGCTGAAAATTGTCTTGACATGATTGATCTTTTTGCATTGCAAGTAAATAATTTTACCAGGAATGTGTAGATTTGATGTCTGGTGCACCTTATGTTCCATCAACGTTATAATGCACTCCAGAGTCTGGGTGAGATTAGTGGAAATATTGGAAAAGTTTATACTGTATATTAATTTTGTTCAATGAAATATTCAATTCATTCAGTCTGTGTAGTTTTGAATAAAACATTGCACCTGTTTTCAACATTTAATTGAGGACAGTACCTTAGTGCCAGATATAATATCACTGGTTTTCTTTCTTTTGCTATATAGATGAGAGCACATGTGAACTCCAAGTACTTTCTATTCCGCAAGTATCTTGACAACATACTCCACTTTATTATGCCAAGAACAATAATCCCATTGTACACGATGGTAAACTATTTCCTGTTTGATTTTAATTGAAAGGTTTTGGTTTGTTTAATGGAAACAAGAAAACACCTTAGAGTTTATTTGCTTTTAGGTGACATTTACCCGAACACGCTATCATGAAGCAGTGATCCACTGGAAATGGCAGAACAAGGTGAACTATAAACCTGTGTGTGAGAGTGTGTGTGAGAGTGTGTGTGAGAGTGTGTGTGAGAGTGAGTGAGTGAGATTATCATGTACCTTTGTGGAATTCCTAAATAGCCTTTAGGAGCTTTCAGATATGTAGATCAGTGGAAGCTGACAGTGACAACAACTAGAAAAATTGAGCAAAATATATCATTTTAAAAATGTGGAAGTATCTTAAATACATACTTCTCTGTGCTCTTCACTTAACCCAATTATGATTTTAAGAATCCTATTATCCAAAGCCAAACAAATAAATATTGTTTGCATAAAAGTATCTGTCTTGTCCCCTTGATTTTATTGTTATCAAATATTAAGAAATATAAGATAAAGCTATAATTATATTTTGATACACAATCAACAATCAGAATGATCTTATACTTCATAGCATTATGATTGTCCTTGTCCTTTGCAGGTGATTACTCAGGGTCTGTTGCTTTTGGGGACAGTGTCTACAGTAGGAGTACTTTATCTTTTCATCAGATACATTCCGAAAAAGCCCAGTATTACTGTGGAGCAGCTCTGGAGCAAACTTCTCATGCTCAGTGGGTTCCAAAAGTAAGATTCCCAAAAGGGCATGGAAGACGTTTCAGGATACCCAGGTCTTTGCTACCCAAGTCACCTAGTTGAATTCAATGAATAATTTCAAGCCCTGTATTATCCTTAACCTTATTCAGATTCAATTAGAGCAAATCATTGATGCTATTAGAATCAGGTAAACCAGATGGTGTTTAATAAGTCTTTAAATGAACAACAGTACAAGGACTGAGTTGAATCTTATTGAATAGCAGTAATACTTATTAAACTAACTGATTATAATATATATATACGCACACTCTTTAATGGAGTGTCAGCAGATGTATTATTGAACAAAGCCTCTTTGAGGGCAATATACAGCCTTTTAGATCCTTGCATGATGACAATATGCATTTCAATATCAAAAAAGAACATCAGACTCTAAATGAATCAGTAAGACTGATTTTAACAGGTGTTCTAATTAATTTCATCAATTCTGGAATTTTATTTTGATTTTGAGACATAAAGGTATGATTAATGTTTTTGTTTATTAAAAACATGAAATTACAATAAAATATCAACTTAATGCCATATATTGAAGTATATCACCTTTATCTGTGGGCACTGTATCAAAACAAGGTGACTAATTAACTTGTTTAAAAAATCAACAATTTCCATGGAATGTGATCATGACTTAATATATCTGTTCAGAGAAACATTTCCGAGATGTAAATAACTTACTCTTTCACATTTTTAAAATGCTTGATTGCTGGTTAATCTGTTCTAGAATTTATTCAAAATTCTGAGTATTTACCTGCTCGGATATGTACCCGGACCTTATTAGTATTATCTTTTAACATGTTAATTCTTCTCACCATTTCCAAACAATGAATTCTACCCCAAATTTAGCAGGTATGTACTTTTTATTGTTTCGAATATATTTAGTTTCATGGCATTTTGATCTATCCAGGGCAACTGAGAGAAATTATATTGTAATCATACTACGTTTTGTGATACAGTTTCTATTGGCCATATATTTTACTGCATGTACACTGTACTGCTCTTTTCTTGTTTGATATCCAGGATAAGCTGTGTATTAAATACTGCTTACAGCAAAAAGTCAACATTCTGATTTAAATGAATACAGTACAAAAGACACTATGATGGAATAATTACTGCTCTGATTCATATGTTTCAATTGGCAACAATTCATTTAAACCTAAATGAAGCAGTGGGTACTTTCCCATTCCTGAAACAGCCATGCAATTGCATTTTGTTGTTTACAAGTGTTAATGTGTGTTGAAATGGTGCTTGAAGCACATGAAGCAAAAGCTCCCATCAGGCACATTGGCCTCTGGAGGTAGTGTAATGATCTGCAGTTTGCTTCATTTTGTACAGCAACATTAGATGGCAATAAAATAAGGTCAGCTGATGGCCTGACTGTACAAAATGACCATATTATTCTAGCAATTGAGTTTTTGTTTTCTGATGACATTGTCATAAAATTGAGGCTGAAATTGTAAAAGAATGATCCAGGGAGCATGAGCAATCACTCTCAGATAGGAACTGGCCTTTTTAAGCCCACTGAGAATCTTTTGGATGAGATGCGGAGGAGTTTACTAAAAGGTTAAACTCTTCTGATGTCAATACCCTCTGAGTGGATGTAGATGTTGAAGTTGCATTTAAGTTGTCGAAACAATACCATGGTGAATGTACGCTGTAACAAAATGTAAGACAACAAAATATTAGTGCATGTGTGAGTTTTTATTGAAATATTAATTACAGTGGTAAAACAATACAGTATTTGATGCAATGAAAGCATAGGTGGCTTTCTCAATAAAATACTCAAGTGTTACGTAAGCATGCAAGCTTGCTGATGACACCACTCTGGTAGGCCTCATATCAGACAATGAAAAGACCCACTACAGAAAGGAGATTCAGGCCCTGATAAACTGGTGTTCAACTAAAATTCTCATTCTGAACACCAGCAAGACCAATGAGGTCACAGTGGACTACAAGAGAACCAGGAAGACAGAGCACACTCCTCTTTGTATTCATGTGGAGCTGATGGAGTGTGTGGACTGCATTAAATTCCTGGGCATCCACATTTCATCTGACCTGTCTTGGCCTGTCTGCCAACACCTCACACCTGGTGAAGGCCCAACAAAGGCTTTTCTTCTCAGGAAGCTGAAGGGTACTGGACTCTTCTCACAAAGAGGCTCGAGACTCTTCTCTTGCTCAAGAACTTCTACAGCACTACAAGAGAAAGTGTTCTCTGACTTCGTGCAACGGCGTGGTATGGCATCTACACTACTAAGGACAGAAATGACCTGGCACAGGTGGTGAGAACTGCACAGGGATCATGTGCTCCCCGTACCAGATCTGGACATAATATATGTTGTCCAGGGCCAGAACAAAGCCAGCCACATCGGGACGGCTCCCACACACCCTAAGAATGGACTGTTTGTAACGCTTCCTTCAAGAAAGAGGGACATACACATCAAGACCAGCAGAACCAGACTTAAAAACAGCTTTTAGCCCAGAGCAGCAAAAGTCATTACCCCTCCACCTTCACTTCCACACACTCACACATGGCCTTCTCCACCGACACATACTCTCCCTCTCTCTCTCTCTCTCTCTCACACATACACACACAGACATCAGTTCTTTGTAAAAGGACATTGACTGTATTGCACTGCTGCACTTTACCTCATTTACATTCTCGCTTCTCCACTTTTGAAATTTACATTCCAATTCAGTCCAATTGCAGACTATTTGATGTGAACGCTGCCTCAGAGATTAAACAGCTTGAAGTAATTGATTCATCTGAGTTCTGCATCATATCACAGACTGCTGGAAGATAATGACAAGCCATTTGTCTGTAAGTTGAGTTTAACTGGTGGTGAAACTTTCAACATGATAATGATCCTGCAAACACTGTCCAAATCCACCAAGGAAGAGCTTGAGAATGTAATGATGTAGTCAAAGCACAGCTTTGAAAGCAATTGAAATTCATTAATTCATTTTCTGAACAGCTTAATCCTATTTAGGGTCACAAGAAGGCCCATCTCATCCAACTCTAGGCGAGGGCAGAGTACACTCTGGACAGCTCGCCAGGCCATCACAGGGCAGAAACATGTTGACGGCTATGCAGCTACTCTTGATGAAAGTCAGCAATGGTTCTTTTTCATGAACCTCACACCATAGACACTGACAGACATGGCCGGCCTTTGATAACCCAGTTAGCTGCACTGGGGAGATAGTGACAACTCATTGATAGTGGGGCTTGAACCCCCAACCTTGGGATCAGTGATCCAGGACCTTACCACTAGGCTACCACTGCCCAGCAGTTGAAATATTGTGAGACTGAAGGAAAAATTATCAAATATTTCAATAAGACAATGTCAGAGATTGGTGGACATTTCTGCAGAAAGCTTACGAGACATTACAGATGTTAGTGGTAGCAGTGATATCTTCTGAGCTCCTGTTTTTTGGAATGTATGAAATCGCTAGTTTTTTCCATGTGAAATTGTACATCACCTTTATCTGTGGTAAGAGTGGGATCATTTTTACTTTTGCAAGTGTATTGAAAAATAAAATCAACAATTTTTATGGGGTGTACCCATTTTTGAATCTTCTTCTTCTTTTACTTTCGGCTGCTCCCTTCAGGGGTCGCCACAGCAAATCATCCGCCTCCATCTCATCCTGTCCTCTGCATCTTCTTTTCTGACTCCAACGACCTTCATGTCTTCCTTCACCACATCCATAAATCTCTTCTTTGTTCTTCCTCGAGGCCTTCTGCCTGGTAGTTCCAACCTCAGCATCCTACTGCCAATATACTCACTATCCCTCCTCTGTACATGTCCAAACCATCTCAATCTAGCCTCTCTGGCTTTGTCTCCAAAACCTCTTACATGGGCTGTCCCTCTGATGTACTCATTTCTGATCCTATCCATCCTCGTTACTCCCAGACAGAACCTCAACATTTTCATCTCTGCTACCTCCAGCTCTGCCTCCTGCCTTTTCCTCAGCGCTACTGTTTCTAGGCCATACAACATCGCTGGCCTCACCACCGTCTTGTACACTTTTCCCTTCATTCTTGCTGACACTCTCCTATCGCACATCACACCGGACACTTTTCTCCAACCATTCCAGCCTGCCTGCACACGCTTCTTCACCTCTTTTCCACACTCTCCATTGCTCTGGATTGTTGAGCCTAAGTACTTAAAATCCTCCACCTTCGTTATGTCTGCTCCCTGTAACATCTCCTTTCTCCTTGGGCATACCTCCACCTCTCTAGATTTTCCTGCACTTGTTTTCTGCTCTCACTACAGCCCCCCAGTGCAGCTAACTGGGTTATCAAAGGCGGGCCATGTCTCTCACTGTCTATGGTGTGAGTCATGTAAAAGAACCATTGCTGACTTTCGTAAAGAGTAGCTGCAAAGTCGTCAGCGTGTTTCTGTCCCTTGCTAAAAGGGTTGTGACAGGAAGGGCATCCGACGTAAAAATCTCTGCCAAATCAAACGTGCAAATCAGATGATTCGCTGTGGTGACTCATGAGTAAAAGGGAAAAAGCCGAAAGGAAGACAGACAGACATAGATGTAAACAGCATGAAATTAAATCTATGGCACATACAAGAACCAAATACCCCACTTGATCATTAACAGTGAGTCCAGTACCCTGCTGTAGATCTTAGGCATCACAGCACAATATATAAAATTGTTAGAACAGTATTAGTTTATCCAAAGAGGAGCAGTGGTGGTCTAGTGGATAGGGTGCAGGATCGCTGATCCTAAGGTTGGGGGTTCGAGTCCCCACAGGGTTGTCACTGTCCCTCCAGTACAGCTAACTGGGTTATCAAAGGCGGGCCATGTCTCTCACTTTCTATGGTGAGAGGCATGTAAAAGAACCATTGCTGACTTTTGTAAAGAGTAGGCTGCAAAGCCGTCAGTGTGTTTCTGTCCCTTGCTAAAAGGGTTGTAACAGGAAGGGAATCTGACGTAAAAAAAAACCTATGCCAAATCAAATGAGCGAATCAGATGATTCGCTGTGGCGACTCCCGAGAAAAGGGAAAAAGCCGAAAGGAAGAAAGAAAGTGTTAGTTTACTCAAAGTACAATCAGTGACAAAACCAATTCAAAGCATAATGATAGCAATGTGAATACACCTCTGTTGAATATATGGATTTCTGTGAAAGCACTCGATCCTTAAACCCAAGTCTGATATGTCTCAGAATGGGAATTGATCAGTAGTGGTGATGAGGACTGTGTCTCGGAGGGTTTCGACCATGCATCATCTGATAGTGATGAAAATGAAGTCTAAATAATCACTGTGTGTATTGAATTGATATCTGTGTGCAATTCATGCAAGCGTTTTTTCATTAAAGATCATTTTCACATCTGAACTACTTATTTGAAAAGTGGAATGCTGGTTCTTGAAGGGAAATCAGTTCCGTGATTTTGAGGTCTTTATAGATTTGCTGTGAAGATCCCAGATTAGGACAAATTTGATTAAACATAAATTTTGCACAATTGTTCAGCTCAAAGAAAGATGCCATTTCCCAAGTTTTGTTGATTAAAAAAAAACAAAAAAAAAAAAACATTTAATTTTAGGAAAACAAAAATTCATCTTATTTGTTCTTCAAAATTAACATTTTGTGGGTTGCCTGGTTCTTGCATGGTACCACAGAAGTCTGAAATCCTGATCTATCTTCTAAGATTCTCCTATTCTTCTTTTTATTTCAAACCAAAATGTCTTTGTATTTCGCAAAAAAACAAACAAACACACACACACAAAAACCCAACCCCCCAACACCAGAAGCAACAACAAATGCCATTCCAAAATTTTCAGAGAACTTGTGGTGGGGTTAGAGGGGTCGGACTTGAATCACGTTGATCTCTGATGACTCTCTACATATGTGGGTGACATCCAGAGGGTCAGTGTCATTGTTGGCAATAATGAAAACTATAGAAGAAGAGCTGAAGGTCACTCTTTTCTTAGGCCTGTTGGCACGACTCCGTGATCTCACGATGGGGCGCACTGGTTGGATGGAACACGTCAGTGGGTGGTCCTTAATGCTGCAGTGCAGGCGAGCCAGGCGGAAGCACAGCAACCGCAACATGCAACGGCGAAACTAGCAAAGAATTCAAGACACATGCAGGAGGTTAAAGAAACATTCAAACAATCTTTGATATTTAATTTGTATGTGTGTCATTGTATGTCCCTACGCCATGATTTCTTCATTTCCTTCACCTTTCTGCTCATGAAGCCATATATAATTGGGTTGTAAACTGTGCTGGACTTTGCAAAGAATGAGGGAATGATGGCAACAGTGGGTGAGATGGCATTCTGCTTGCCAAATGCAACCAGCATCGAGACCACAGCATACGGTGTCCAACATAGTAGATAACAGAAAATCATGAGCAGGAACATGCCGGCCAACTTCTTTTCATAGCGCAAGACTTTAATGATTTGTACTCTCTGCAGATCTTCAATGGAGTGAAACTACATTAAGAAATGGAGAAAGAAGGAAATTATTCACTTTTATTTTGTATCTAAATAAATTCTATATTCACACAAAAATAACAGCCACACTCTCAACAGATTGTCACTGTCCCCCAGTGCAGCTAACTGGGTTATCAAAGGCCGGCCATGTCTCCCACTGTCTATTGTGAGAAGTATGTAAAAGAACCATTGCTGACTTTCATCAAAAGTAGGCTGCATAGCCATCAACCTGGTTCTGATACCCAGTGACCTGGTGAACTGTCCAGAGTGTGCTCTGCCCCCACACAGAGTCAGCTGAGATGAGGGCCAGCCTCACTGGGACTTTAATTAGGTTTGAGCAGATCTGAAAATGAATGAATGAAATGACCTCATGATATTGGAACTCATTTTTCATAATTTAGTACAATTGTGTGAAAATATTTTATAAGAAAACCTGGAGTATTATTTAACAAATATTTTGTAAAGGATGGCATGGTGATGCAGTGGTTAGCATGTCAGCCTCACACCAAAAAGGTCCTGGGTTCAAGTCCTGGACTCAAGTGTTTCTGTGTGGAATTTGCATGTTCTCCTTGTACTTGCATTTCCTCTGGGTACTCTGATTTCTTTCCACAATCTGAAGACATGCACATTAGGTTACTTGGGTTTTCCAAGTTAACCTTCGGTGTGTGAGTGAATGGTTATCTGTGTTTTCCATTCAGTGGTGTACTGAGATGTTCAGGGTGTGCCCCACCATCACCGAGTTCAAAACAGACAGGCTCCACCATCCTCATGAGCCAGATACTAGGAATAAATGGTTCAGCAAAATGAGTGATGAGTTATATTTTACTAAGGTGGACATCTGTATTTTGTAAATTGTGTTTCTAGGACAGTCCAAAAGTATATAGCACTGAAGCAGCATCTGAGAATGCAAACCAAAGAAACATATTACAGAAAAGGTGAATTACATGTGAATTTAATCAGATGAGAAAAAAATGGTTTGGCAGGACAATTGAAAAAAAAAGAAAGCATACCATTCCCATAATGGTCAAAATGAATGAATGAACAAAATGTGGATTCTGTATATATATATATATATATATATATATATATATATATATATATATATATATATATATATATATATATATACTAGTCCTTCTCAAAAAATTTAGCATATTGTGATAAAGTTCATTATTTTCTGTAATGTACTGATAAAAATTAAACTTTCATATATTTTAGATTCATTGCACACCAACTGAAATATTTCAGGTCTTTTATTGTTTTAATCCTGATGATTTTGGCATACAGCTCATGAAAACCCAAAATTCCTATCTCAAAAAACTCCCAGGCTTTTAAAAACTCCCAGTCTGGTTCATTACTCAAAACCGCAATCATGGGTAAGACTGCCGACCTGACTGCTGTCCAGAAGGCCATCATTGACACCCTCAAGCAAGAGGGTAAGACACAGAAAGAAATCTCTGAGCGAATAGGCGGTTCCCAGAGTGCTGTATCAAGGCACCTCAGTGGGACGTCTGTGGGAAGGAAAAAGTGTGGCAGAAAACGCTGCACAACCAGAAGAGGTGACCGGACCCTGAGGAAGATTGTGGAGAAGGGCCAATTCCAGACCTTGGGGGACCTGTGGAAGCAGTGGACTGGGCTACAGGTGCCGCATTCCCCAGGTCAAGCCACTTTTGAACCAGAAACAGCGGCAGAAACGCCTGACCTGGGCTACAGAGAAGCAGCACTGGACTGTTGCTCAGTGGTCCAAAGTACTTTTTTCGGATGAAAGCAAATTTTGCATGTCATTCGGAAATCAAGGTGCCAGAGTCTGGAGGAAGACTGGGGGAGAAGGAAATGCCAAAATGCCTAAAGTCCAGTGTCAAGTACCTACAGTCAGTGATGGTCTGGAATGCCATGTAAGCTGCTGGTGTTGGTCCACTGTGTTTTATCAAGGGCAGGGTCAATGCAGCTAGCTATCAGGAGATTTTGGAGCACTTCATGCTTCCATCTGCTTAAAAGCTTTATGGAGATGAAGATTTTCATTTTTCAGCACGACCTGGCACCTGCTCAAAGTGCCAAAACCACTGCTAAATGGTTTACTGACCATGGTATTACTGTGCTCAATGGGCCTGCCAACTCTCCTGACCTGAACCCCATAGAGAATCTGTGGGATATTGTGAAGAGAAAGTTGAGAGACACCAGACCCAACACTGTGGATGAGCTTAAGGCCGCTATCGAAGCATCCTGGGCCTCCATAACACCTCAGCAGTGCCACAGGCCGATTGCCTCCATGCCACGCCACATTGAAGCAGTCATTTCTGCAAAAGGATTCCCGACCAAGTATTGAGTGCATAACTGAGCATAATTATTTGAAGGTTGACTTTTTTTGTATTAAAAACACTTTTTTTTAATTGGTCGAATGAAATATGCTCATTTTTTTAGATAGGGATTTTTGATTTTTCTTTACTTTTTTGCCAAAATTATCAATATTAAAACAATAAAAGGCTTGAACTACTTCAGTTGTGTGTAATGAATCTAAAATATATGAAAGTCTAATGTTTATCAGTACATTACAGAAAATAATTAACTTTATCACAATATGCTAATTTTTTGAGGACTAGTATATATATATATATATATGACTTAAGGGTATTTGTCAATAAAAAACTGAAATTAAGGCCAATTCACAAAACCGAAAAAAAAAAAAAAAATCTAGAAAATTTCCAAATATCCTTAACTTTTTTGTAGTGTGTATATATATATATATATATATATATATATATATATATATATATATATATATATATATATACACACACACACACACATTTCCTCCAGGATCAATAAAGTATTCTGATTGTAATCTTTTAAGATAATTTATATAAACGATAAACAGCAATTCATCCATCTATTTATTTAGTGAACCTCTTGATCTTACTGGGGTCGCAGGGAGGTTATCTCAGCTGACTCTAAACATAGACTGAAAAGCTTGCCAATCCATTACAGAGTGTTAATCATTATGCTTTCAAGGAATAAAATATCACCCTTTTTGTAAAAATTCTAAAACAGTACTAATATTGGTTGCCTACACTGATCTGACCCTCCTATTCACCAAAAGCAGACACCATCTGCTTAATGCTCATCTATTAAAATTTAGGTTGTGATCACTTAGTGGATCTGTTTAATGAAAATAAAACCTAGTGGGGTTTTAGTGAGTTGGTCTACATATATTGAGCCCTACAGAGTCTGCATGCTGTTGAAAAAAAAAATCTGTGTTTAGAAAGGGTCTCTGTCCAAGGTGCTAACTTTTTTTTTGTTTGTTTTTGTTGACCAAAACATTCTCAGCCTCCTTACAGAAGTAATATTTGCCCAAGCAATTTTGCTGTGTCCTTTACTGGCTAAACAACAACAACAACAACAACAACAACAACTAGGTCACCAGAAGGTGGCATAGTAGTATAATAAAGAAGAGTAGGCCAATATAGTTGGGTAAAATTCGTACTACAGTGTTTCCATCATTTCTGTCTGCAGAGTGAATTTTGTAATTAATGTATGTATACGACTGAAGACTTTTCCCTTGCCAAGGTGTCTTTTTATCTATAGCAGTCTCCTTTAATCCATTTAAGTTGAATGTTTATTCATAATGTTCCCCTTTTCATTGTGTCTGTTATTCTGTATGTTCTGTGGTTCACTTTCAAATTCAGACACTGTCAATCTCCTGCCTTGTCCTATAAGCCTTAAAAACATTACATCATCACACTGTAACAGGGCAGTCACTCAGTGAGGATAGTTACTCTAATAAACCTCAAAGAGTATTAAAAACACAGAGACTAAACACAGACTAATCTCTGTGTTTTAATATTCTTTGAAGTGAATTCGAATAACTGAAATCATCAGTGGAGCAATAAATCAGAAATATTGCTACTGAGTATTATGGGCTACTGGCTATTCTAATAAGGTGTGAGGTTTCATTTTCATGTTCTTTCACTTAATCTGGGGACTGGTCACGAGGCAGAAGATGAAAATAGTATGAGGTTTAAAGTGACCTGTATACAGTGGAAAAGTGTTTGATTTATACTCAATGAATAGTTTTACAGAATTGAATGATCAGGAATACAAACACACTCATTCACTGATCTTTTGCGTGGCACTAACTGGCATGTAATAATGCCAGATCCTTGTTGTTGTATAATAGTACTAATTAGTACAAGACATTAGTATCTCCCCCAGTGCAGCTAAATGGGTTATCAAAGGCGGGCCATGTCTCTCACTGTCTATGGCGAGAGGCATGTAAAAGAACCATTGCTGACTTTTGTAAAGAGTAGGCTGCAAAGCCATCAGTGTGTTTCCGCCCTGCGATGGCCTGGCGAGCTGTCCAGGGTGTACTCTACCCTTGCCCTGAGTTGGCTGGGATGGGCACCAGCCTCCCCGCGACCCTAATTAGGATGAAGCGGTTACAGAAAATGAACTGAACATGAGTATCTATGGCATTAGTGGAGAAATTTGAACTTAAACACTTCCCTCTTCTGAGTCTTTGAACACACACACACACATGCTCTGTCTCAGGCGAAGTTGAACTTGTAATTAGATCCTGGTATTAGACCTATTGGGAAGTTCCTGTCTGTGAATGTAAAGACTATCATATTATTTCTGGAAGCTATCAAATGTCTAATTATAAGAACATGAGCAATATCTAGTTTACACTGTGGACAGGGAAATATACACACAATTTCCTGAGAAATAAAAATTGGCAATTCACCACACATCATATACACATGAAAAAAGCAAAAAATTAAAAAATAACAGCTGGAACAATGAACACAATACATTGTTAATTTGTACACCAGTCTAAAATATTTTTATTGGGTTTTTTTTAGTTATAATTAGTCATTCATTCATTCATGTCGATCATAATTAACTTAGTGTGCATGTCTTTGGACCATGCCAGGAAACCCCAGCAAATTTAGAACAAACTTCACCCAGAAACACTCTGCCTGAGCTCAAGACTGGAACCAAGGACTGGATGCTGTGAAGCAGACATGTTACCCACTACTCCATTGTGCTGCCCTATGAGGTAAGTGCCCAAAAAATGCCCAGTAGGCCTAAATTTTTATTTTCAGTTTTTAATTTTAGTATAAATATAGTCAGTGCTTTAATTCTCATTGCCCCTACTTTTATGAGACTGTAATGGATTTTACGAAAGGATATGTCTCCTGGCTGTAAAAACTCCCTTGAGGACTCATTTTAAAAAACTGATGAATATTAATATAAATGTCTAGCCATGATAATTTTGTAATTGTACAGTCCAACATTCCACTCAAATACAATTCATTTAGTGATGAGAGTGTTGTATTGTATTAAAATAAGACCATCACAGTTTACTCCACACAATATAAACAAATCAATTGTAATTTGTAACTGTCAGTAATGGGTTAGTTTTTTTTCTTCTTTTATTGATGATGTTTTTATCTCTGAATTGTTGTTTTTTTTTTTTATTTAGTCACAGTTTTGGAGCAACCCCATATTATGTAAATACAAAAGCTTTTTTCTTACCATGTGCACTGTATACAAAATGTTTCCATAGCAGTAGGCCATTATCCCCACAGGAACAAAGAAGCAGGCGAGCAGAAAGAAAAGGATGAAGGATGCATCATTGGGGTCTTTAGAGGCCCAGTCCAAAGAGCAGCCCAGTTGATGAATCTCCAGGGTGTACCTGTTCCAGCCCAGGAGTGGCGCACCAGTCCATGCAAGTGAGTAGAGCCAGATGTGTGTGATGACTCGCCAGGCCCATGGGAAGTCTATGACCTTGGCATGAACTACTCGGACGTAGCGTTCATATGCCAGGGCACATAGGGTCATGATGGACACGATACCTGAGAATGAAAAGCTAGAATTGGTTCAGCATGAAATCTGATGCATATCACATACTGGATGATTTATAATGCAAGCCACTCACTCAGACATTTGCTAAGGGGCTTAATCCTACTGGGGCTGCCAGGAGGCTGCAGCCTATCTCACCCAACACTGGGTAAAGGCTTAACCATGGGCAGGTGATTGCAGGGCCAACTGACACAAAACCATTTACACTCACCCCTAGGGGCAATGTGTAACAGCGAATTAGCCTAATGGCCTAATGTGCATGTCTTTGGATGTGGGAGAAAGCTCAATCAAATTCTGAGCAGTGTGGCTGTGCTCCTGGTATCCATAAGTAAGACCTAATAATAATACTATTATTCATAATTCTTATATATTAGTGAGTTGCATGCTGGGGTGGTTAGCACATCTAGCTCAAAGAAAGAATCTCTTTGTTTTCTGAGTGGAGTTTGCATGCTCTCCTGTGCTTCTGTGGGTTTCCCCCCAGGTGCTGGTTGAGTGAAGACTTACAGCATTCACATTAGGCTAATTGGCTGATTCAAAAAACTACCCATTGGTGAAATCAAAATGTGAATAGTTGTGTGTATGGTGGGCCTGCAATAGACTGGCAAGCTGTTCAGGGTATACCGTGCCTGAGATAGGCTCCAGCCTTCCTGTGACCCAATTAAGATTAAGATGTTTGGAGAATAAATTAATGTTATTTAGTCTTCTTCATTCACAGGTGCCATTGTTTTATCACGATCACCATCAGCTGGTTTTTATGTTATGGCTATTTGGCACAAGAGCAAAACTGCAAATCCCTGCCTTCCATTAAGTGTTGACCTAAATCTAGGTGTCTCTCTCTCTCTCTTTCACACACACACACACACACTCTATATATCTCCTTCCACAGTTGTTATCATGATATGCTGGTTTCTGTGCCCTATACACAGCAATTCTTTCAGAAAATCAACTGATCTGTAGAGGCAGTACAGTTAAGAGTATGAGAGATTTACCCACCCACATCTTAGTTATGCTGACTGAATTAACCAGACATGTATACATTACTCCACTTATTAAGTAAACATATTTTTAAAGTAAATAAAGTATTGTGCAGTAAATGAAAGGTGTAGCCAGGTGTAGCCAACTGGGTTATCAAAGGCCAGCCATGTCTGTCACTGTCTATGGTGAGAGGTTCATAAAGGTTTTGGAGCCGTCAGCATGTTTCTGAGCTGTACAGGGTGTACTCTGCCTTTCCCCAGAGTCAGCTGAGATGGACGCTAGCCTCCCTGGTACCCTAATTAGGATTGATCAGTTCAGAAAATGAATGAATGACTGAATTGAATGAAAGGTGATAGAGAGAGAGAGAGAGAGAGAGAGAGAGAGAGAGAGAGAGAGAGAGAGAGAGAGACAGACCCTGCTTACACTGTGAGTGTGAATAGCTGTTTGTGTTGTAGTCCTGCTATGGACTGGTAAGGTCGGTGTAATGTACCTTCACCTTGAGTCAGCTGAAATGGGCTTCAGCCTCCCCATGACCCGAGCAGGATTATGGACGAATAGATGTTATACACCCATGTTTTGGGGATCTCACTGAATTGAATATTCTCCCAAATAGAACAGAGACATACTATCCTAAATTATGATGTGGCCCATTCATCTTGATCAGAGCCATGGTGAATAGGAAATGGTGCCCATTGGGGTAGCACCCTGCTACCCCAAACCAGCACAGTTCATAGCAAGCCCAGACATACACTACAATGTATGGGTCAAGTAATATTTGATAAGCAGTGATCTATTCTGAGAATATCTCAGTTCATCTTTAAGGAAGAATCCATGGTGACCGTGTGTGTAGTACTGGTGTGCTGAAATCCCCAACATAATCCAGAATTTATCAAAATCTCATACTATCGATGATGCCTTACCGAACAGACTGTTGCTGAATCCGTCCCACACACACGTGGGGGTGTCCCACACCCATCTTCGCTCCAAACACGAGACTAAAGTGAAATTGGTCCCGATCACCGACACCAGCAGGTCGCTGACACTGATATTTACCAGCAGTAAGTTGGTGGGTGTCCGCAGTCTCTTAAACTTGTAGTAAAGTGTGAGGACGAGCAGGTTGTTGCAGAATCCCAGCACACTGATGGATCCGATAATGAAAGCGAGAAGTTTGTACGTCCTGACCGTGAACAGCGAAGTGTCCTCGTGCGTCCGAGTCCCGGTGTCGTTCAGGGGAGTCATCGCAGGAACAATTGAGCGTCATCCATTCTGATCCGCCAGTGCTGGCTGGATGAGTGGCCACTCGAAGACACCTTGCACAGAATAGCCAGTAGAAGACTCCTGGTTCGACTGTCATTCATCAAAGCGTCCTCTGGCTGTACTGATCACAATCCTCAGGATGCGCGCGTGCTGGGCTGCTCATGCGCGCGCTCTCCAGTTACGCAATCTCCATAATAAAGAGCATTTTCCGTAATCAAATGATTGACTTCGTTTGAGTCAGTAGTTATGACGTTACAACTTCGATTTATATTAGTTTTCATCTGTACACATAATTACGGATAGCTACTATTCGAAGAAAAACTGAATGAATAATTGTATCTTTTGTAAAATATATTATTGTTAATGAAGTATTGCCATCGTCTATCCTTCTTATTATCCTAATCAATAATCCATCATTTAACGATCCTTCTTATGTATCAAGGTTTTGGAGGAAGCTGAAGTCATTCCCAGTTGACTTTGTGTGAACTGCGGGTACACAGTGTCCAGTGTACTGCAGGGTTAACAGACACAACCATTCACAACTTACATTCCCACCCATGGGCAACCGAGCTGTCTTCATGTCTTTGGACTGTGGAAGGAAACTGGTGCACCCAGAGAAAACCCACACAGGAATAGAACGAGCATGAGAATTGCTCCTTGCTGGCAGTGAAATTCAAACTCAGAGCCACCTTGAAGTGAGTTGACTGTGTTAAGCACTGGGTCAACACAGTTTCTTTTTCTTCTACATTTTATGATATAAACAGGATTGTACAGTCTTGTATATGCAGCTGTCAGTATTTCGAGATGAACATGTATATAATTAGGCAGTATAAGATATCCCAGCTATTAGGCATCAAAACATAAAATATATAACCACTGACTTAAAGACATGTATAATCCTGAAATTTAGACCTGTCCAATAAAGTGATCTCTCATGAAATCTTCTTCTTCCTGGTTTCCTTTTGGCTTTTCCTTACTTCTTCAAAGTACTCTTTCCATCTTCCCAGCACATTACTAGTATTACTAGTATATATATATATATATATATATATATATATATATATATATATATATATATATATATATATATATATATACATAGGACTGTCTTTCTTGGAAGGTGATTGCACATGAGATCAAGCACAAGTAACAAATTAATATTGTATAATAATTCTGGGTGAAAAGAATACCATTGGGGGGGGGGGTTTCTTTTGTGGTTTATCCCATATTTGCTGGTGATGATTGAGACTGTAAGTATCATATTAAAACAGTTCATTGCTCCCAAACATGATGCCAGTATTAGGTTAGTCTTATTAAGGTTCAGATTTTCACTCTTTGGATTCAGTCATTTTAATTAAGAATTAAAATTACCTGGGGTTCTCTAAATGATGATGGAAGACAAAATGATTTACAGATTCAATGAATTTATTAAACTATACTTCTTCTTCTTCTTTTCCTTTCGGCTTTTCCCTTCAGGGGTCGCCACAGCGAATCATCTGCCTCCATCTCACCCTATCCTTTGCATCTTCTTCTCTTACACCAACGACCTTCATGTCCTCTTTCACCACATCCATGAATCGTCTCTTTGGTCTTCCTCTAGGCCTTTTGTCTGGCAGTTCCAGCCTCAGCATCCTATTACCAATATACTCACTATCCCTCCTCTGTACATGCCCAAACCATCTCAATCTAGCCTCTCTGACTTTGTCTCCAAAACGTCTTACATGTGCTGTCCCTCTGATGTGCTCATTCCTAATCCTATCCATCCTTGTTACTCCCAGATAGAACCTCAACATTTTCATCTCTGCTACCTCCAGCTCTGCCTCCTGTCTGTTCCCCAGGGCCACTGTTTCTAACCCATACAACATCGTTGGCCTCAACACCATCTTGTACACTTTTCCTTTCATTCTTGCTGATACCCTCCTATCACACATCACACCGGACACTTTTCTCCAACCATTCCAACCTGCCTGCACACGCTTCTTCACCTCTTTTCCACACTCTCCATTGCTCTGGATTGTTGAGCCTAAGTACTTAAAATCCTCCACCTTTCTTATCTCTGCTCCCTGTAATCTCACTGTTCCTCTTGGGTCCTTGTCGCTCACACACATGTATTCTGTTTTACTGCGGCTGACCTTCATTCCTCTCCTTTCCAGGGCATACCTCCACCTCTCTAGATTTTCCTGCACCTGTTCTCTGCTCTCACTACAGATCACAATGTCATCTGCAAACATCATAGTCCATGGGGAATCTTGTCTCACCTCGTCTATTAGCCTGCCCATCACCATAGCAAACAAGAAGGGGTTCAGAGCTGACCCTTGATGCAGTCCCACCTCCACCTTGAACTGTTCTGTCACACCGACAGCACACCTCACCACTGTCTTATATATCTCATACATGCCCTGCACCACTCTAACATACTTCTCTGCCACTCCAGACTTCCTCATGCAATACCACTGTTCTTCTCTTGGCACCCTGTCATATGCTTTCTCCAGATCCACAAAGGCACAATGCAGCTCCCTCTGACCTTCTCTGTACTTCTCCATTAACATCCTCAAGGCAAGCACTGCATCTGTGGTGCTCTTTCTTGGCATTAAACCAAACTGTTGTTCACAAATGCTGACCTCTGCCCTTAGTCTAGCTTCCACTATTCTTTCCCATAACTTCATCGTATGGCTCATCAACTTTATCCCTCTGTAGTTGCCACAACTCTGCACGTCTCCCTTGTTCTTAAAAATGGGCACCAGCACACTTCTCCTCCATTCCTCTGGCATCCTCTCACTCTCTAAGACCTTGTTAAATGTTCTTGTCAGAAAATCTACTGCTACCTCTCCGAGACACTTCCATACCTCCAACGGTATGTCATCAGGACCAACTGCCTTTCCATTCTTCATCCTCTTCAATGCCCTCCTCACTTCACCCTTACTAATCTTTGCTACTTCCTGGTCCTCAACAGTCACCTCTTCTACTCTTTTTTCTCTCTCATTTTCCTCATTCATCAGCTCTTCAAAGTACTCTTTCCATCTTCCCAGCACACTTCTGTCATCAGTCAATACATTTCCCTCTCTGTCCTTTATCAATCTAACTTGCTGCACGTCCTTCCCATCTCTATTTCTCTGCTGTGCCAACCTGTATAAATCATTTTCTCCCTCCTTACTTTCCAACCGAGCATACAAGTCATCAAACGCCCTCTGTTTGGCCTTTGACACTGCTACCTTCGCCTTACGCTGTGTCTCCCTGTACTCCTGTTTACTCTCTTCGGTTTTTTCAATGTCCCACTTCTTCTTAGCTAACCTCTTCCTTTGTACACACTCCTGCACTTCCTCATTCCCCCACCAAGTCTCCTTGTCTACTTTCCTTCCAGATGACACACCAAGTATTCTCCTACCTGTCTCCCTGATCACATTAGCTGTAGTTGTCCAGTCATCTGGAAGCACTTCCTGACCACCCAAAGCCTGTTTCAACTCCTCCTTAAAGACAACTCGACACTCTTCCTTTTTCAACTTCCACCACTTTGTCTTCTGCTCTGCCTTTGCCTTCTTCACCTTCCTCACCATCAGCATCATCCTGCACACCACCATCCTATGCTGTTTGGCAACACTCTCACCCGCTACTACTTTGCAGTCACTGACTTCCTTCAAATTACATCGCCTGCACAAGTTGTAGTCTACCTGTGTGCTCCTACCTCCACTTTTATAAGTCACCCTATGCTCCTCTCTCTTCTGGAAGAAAGTATTCACCACAGCCATTTCCATTTTTTTTGCAAAATCTACCAACATCTGTCCTTCTGCGTTCCTGTCCTGGATACCACACCTGCCCATCACTTCCTCGTCCCCTCTGTTTCCTGCACCAACATGTCCATTGAAGTCTGCCCCAATGACCACTCTTTCACCTCTGGGGGTACTCTGCATCACTTCATTTAACTCACTCCAGAATCTCTCCTTCTCTTCTCGCTCACATCCTGTCTGTGGGGCATAAGCACTAACAACATTGACCATCACACCTTCAATTTCTAACTTGAGACTCATCACTCTGTCTGACACTCTTTTCACTTCTAGAACATTCCTGACAAACTCCTCCTTCAAGATGACTCCAACTCCATTTCTCTTCCCATCCACACCATGATAAAACAGCTTAAACCCTGCTCCTATGCTTCTAGCCTTGTTACCTTTCCACCTGGTCTCCTGAACACACAGTATGTCCACCTTCCTCCTCTGCATCATGTCAGCCAGCTCTCTACCTTTTCCTGTCATAGTTCCAACGTTCAAAGTCCCTACTTTCAGTCCTAGACTCATGCCTTTCCTCTTCTCTCTCTGGCAACGGACACGCCTCCCACCTCTCCTTCTTCGACGTCTTCGACCAACAGTAGTCCAATTTCCATCAGCACCCTGTTGGTTGACGGCACTGATGGCGGTCGTTGTTAATATTAAACTATACTAGTATACCTAACTAAAGTAGCCTGTAAACTGCCTTAAATTACATAAACATTTCTTATAATCTATCACAAAAAATAAAAAATATATATAAAATACTCCACAATATGCAGACTTATAATGAAATCATGCATGTTTATCTATATAAATTAATAATCAGTTATATTGACGCTTTCTTACAGTGTCTGTTATATATACTGTGTATATATATATATATATATATATATATATATATATTGATGAAGCATTTTTTAGAGCTTAAATGTGCTTAGACCTTTTGGAAGTTGTATTGATGAAGCTTGATTAAGCTTTTTAGTAATGAATAAGTATAAATATGTAAAAACAAAAAAAACAAAATATTCTGCAATGTTCATGAGCCCATAAACTCTTGATTACTGTTGACATAAAATGATGAAATGATTGATATGTATGCTCTAGTTAACTGTAATTTATCATTTTCAATCTCTCAGGCGACTTTGTTGTCAGGCTGCTGTCTCTGTTAATTTTCTACAGTTTCATTCATTTATTGTTCCTTTAAAATGAATTGAATCAGACTCACCATAGGAGCAAAATACATCATCTCAAACCAGGATGAATCCAATACTGATACTTCCTTTCTATGGCAGTGCCCACATTTACTATTTAAAGATCATTTCCAAGTCTTCAATGTGATAGATGAAGTAGGCCACAATTTGCATAAGTACATGCTTTTCACCTCAATAATGCAGCCATGAGGCGGGGGGGGCACTAACCAGTGTCTCTCCCCCTTATGCCGGTCCCAAGCCCGGATAAATGCAGAGGGTTGCGACAGGAAGGGCATCCGGCGTAAAACTTCTGCCACATTTAAAAATGCAAATGATCAAAACAAAATTCATACCGGATCGGTCGAGGCCCGGGTTAACAACGACCGCCATCAGTGCTGTCAACCAACAGGGTGCTGATGGAAATTGGACTACTGTTGGTCGAAGACGTCGAAGAAGGAGAGGCGGGAGGCGTGTCCGTAGGCAGAGAGAGAAGAGGAAATGCGTGAGCCTCGGACTGAGAGTAGGGACTTTGAATGTTGGAACTATGCAAGGAAAAGATAGGAGCTGGCTGACATGATGCAGAGGAGGAAGGTGGACATACTGTGTGTTCAGGAGACAAGGTGGAAAGGTAGAAAGGCTAAAAGCTTAGGAGCAGGGTTTAAACTGTTTTATAATGGTGTGGATGGGAAGAGAAATGGAGTAGGAGTCATCTTGAAGGAGGGGTTTGTCAGGAATGTTCTAGAAGTGAAAAGAGTGTCAGACAGAGTGATGAGTCTCAAGTTAGAAATTGAAGGCGTGATAGTCAATGTTGTTAGTGCTTATGCCCCACAGGCAGGATGTAAACTAGAAGAGAAGGAGAGATTCTGGAGTGAGTTAGATGAAGTGATGCAGAGTACCCCCAGAGGTGAAAGAGTGGTCATTGGAGCAGACTTCAATGGACATGTTGGTGCAGGCAACAGAGGGGACGAGGAAGTGATGGGCAGGTTTGGTATCCAGGACAGGAACACAGAAGGACAGATGTTGATCGATTTTGCAAAAAGGATGGAAATGGCTGTGGTGAATACTTTCTTCCAGAAGAAACAGAAGCATAGGGTGACTTATGAAAGCGGAGGTAAGAGCACACAGGTAGACTACATCTTGTGTAGGCGATGTAATTTGAAGGAAGTCAGTGACTGCAAAGTAGTAGTGGGTGAGAGTGTTGCCAAACAGCATAGGATGGTGGTGTACAGGATGACACTGATGGTGAGAAAGGTGAAAAAGGCAAAGGTAGAGCAGAAGACAAAGTGGTGGAAGCTGAAAAAGGAAGAGTGTCGTGTTGTCTTCAAGGAGGAGTTGAAACAGGCTTTGGGTAGTCAGGAAGTGCTTCCAGAGGACTGGACAACCACAGCCAATGTGATCAGGGAGACCGGTAGGAGAGTATTTGGTGTGTCCTCTGGAAGGAAAGTAGATAAGGAAACTTGGTGGTGGAATGAGGAAGTGCAGGAGTGTGTACAAAAGAAGAGGTTAGCCAAGAAGAAGTGGGACATTGAGAGGACCGAAGAGAGTAAACAGGAGTACAGGGAGACACAGCGTATGGCGAAGGTAGCAGTGTCAAAGGCCAAACAGAGGGCGTATGATGACTTGTATGATAGGTTGAACAGTAAGGAGGGAGAAAATGATCTATACAGGTTAGCACAGCAGAGAAATAGAGATGGGAAAGACGTGCAGCAAGTTAGAGTGATAAAGGACAGAGAGGGAAATGTATTGACTGATGACAGAAGTGTGCTGGGAAGATGGAAAGAGTACTTTGAAGAGCTGATGAATGAGGAAAATGAGAGAGAAAAAGAGTAGAAGGGGTGACCGTTGAGGAGCAGGAAGTAGCAAAGATTAGTAAGGGAGAAGTGAGGAGGGCATTGAAGAGGATGAAGAGTGGAAAGGCAGTTGGCCCTGATGACATACCAGTTGAGGTATGGAAGTGTCTAGGGAGGTAGCAGTAGATTTTCTGACAAGAATATTCAACAAGGTCTTAGAAAGTGAGCAGATGCCAGAGGAATGGAGGAGAAGTGTGCTTGTGCCCATTTTTAAGAACAAGGGCGATGTACAGAGTTGTGGCAACTACAGAGGGATAAAGTTGATGAGCCATACAATGAAGCTATGGGAAAGAATAGTGGAAGCAAGACTAAGGGCAGAGGTCAGCATTTGTGAACAACAGTTTGGTTTCATGCCAAGAAAGAGCACCACAGATGCAGTGTTTGCTTTGAGGATGTTAATAGAGAAGTACAGAGAAGGTCAGAAGGAGCTGCATTGTGCCTTTGTGGATCTGGAGAAAGCATATGACAGGGTGCCGAGAGAAGAACTGTGGTATTGTATGAGGAAGTCTGGAGTGACAGAGAAGTATGTTAGAGTGGTGCAGGACATGTATGATAGATGTAAGACAGTGGTGAGGTGTGCTGTCGGTGTGACAGAAGAGTTCAAGGTGGAGGTGGGACTACATCAAGGGTCAGCTCTCAGCCCCTTCTTGTTTGCTATGGTGATGGACAGGCTAACAGATGAGGTTAGACAAGAATCTCCATGGACTATGATGTTTGCAGATGACATTGTGATCTGTAGTGAGAGCAGAGACCAAGTGGAGGAAAATCTAGAGAGGTGGAGGTATGCCCTGGAAAGGAGGGGATTGAAGGTTAGTCTTAGTAAGACAGAATACATGTGTGTGAACGACAAGGACCCAAGAGGAACTTTGAGGTTACAGGGGCAGAGATAAAGAAGGTGGAGGATTTTAAGTACTTAGGCTCAACAATCCAGAGCAATGGAGAGTGTGGAAAAGAGGTGAAGAAGCGGCGTGCAGGCAGGTTGGAATGGATGGAGAAAAGTGTCCGGTGTGATGTGTGATAGGAGAGTATCGGCAAGAATGAAGGGAAAAGTGTACAAGACGGTGATGAGGCCAGCAATGTTGTATGGTTTAGAGACAGTGGCCCTGGGGAAAAGACAGGAGTCAGAGTTGGAGGTAGCAGAGATGAAAATGTTGAGGTTCTCTTTGGGAGTAACGAGGATGGATAGGATCAGAAATGAGTACATCAGAGGGACAGCACATGTTAGATGTTTTGGAGACAAAGTCAGAGAGGCTAGATTGAGATGGTTTGGACATGTACAGAGGAGGGATAGTGAGTATATTGGTCGTAGGATGCTGAGGTTGGAACTACCAGGCAAAAGGCCCAGAGGAAGACCAAAGAGAAGATTTATGGATGCAGTGAAGGCGGACATGAAAGTCGTTGGAGTAGGAGTAGAAGATGCAGAGGATAGGGAGAGATGGAGGCAGATCATTTGCTGTGGCGACCCCTGAAGGGAACAGCCGAAAGGAAAAGAAGAAAGAAGAAGATGCTTTTCACCTCAATATATAAATATGGAAAATACAATTTGACTACAGCAAATATTTCAGCTTTTTTCTTTTCTTGGGTATATGATGCTCAAAGTGAGAAAACACTATGGATCGGGAGATCAATCATACAGGGCAATAGCCACACATTCACAGACTCATTAATACCAAATGTTATGAGGACATGGGTGATTCAAACCCCTTGATTTTCAATTTTTAAAAAAGAATTATGGCTGGATAATAAAAAATATTCTACCTCATGAAAAAATTATTTGGTCAAAATCTCATTAATTTTGATTAACATCTACCAGGTCCACACTGAGATTGAAATATGGGAAATTATGATCAAAGCAATAAAAACAAAGGTAAATTTAAATTTCACAAATATCTTCTACCTTTACACTTTCTTGTTGAACAGTGTATATGGCATTAAAAGTAATTACAGCACAACACATTTAAGTTTTCATGAAAACTTTCGAGATTAAATACCCATAAAATCCAGAAAGTCATTCTGTTTCCACTCAGTTGGTTTCCTCTTTTAGAGACTTGGTATCCTTTTCTTGTGTTTCCACAACTTGTAGGACATTATGAAAATGCTCTTCTAACTTAGCAGAATCAGTGAAGTCTACACTTAACTTCACCCCATTTTCTGCACAGTCATTAATGACGTTATTGGAATCAATCTTCATTTTTGAAGAAAGATAAGATGGCAACTTCATCCACTCACTAACTTATTTGGCCAGGAAATCACTGTCCAGAAGCAGCAGACTAAAGATGAAATAGGAGTCATGTGCAACAAAATCTGCTAGTGTTGTAGACTGGGTGATGACAGTTTAAAATTTTGCTTCCTGTAACCTGTACCAAAACAATCTCTGGGTATGCTCTGGAAACCATGATGCTCAGATTTAACTGCCAAGAGCCCCTCAACCAAACTGTACTGCTCATCTTATGGAGACAAGTCACTGAATTGTGTAGGTTGTACCATTTCTGCAGTTAAATACCACAGGTCACCTGATAAAGCAGTTGTGGCACTCATCACTTGCATTGACTGCCTTGTACTGCAGGGATTACTTGAACAAACACAAATCATTCCCAGTAGCATCCACAACTTTAGGACTAGTGTTCCACCATGCAGATCAAGCACACAAATGCGACAAAGTCATGCAGTTTCCAACTCTGTTATTTCATAGTAATGGTTCCAGGTGGCAAGGAATTGATCTTGTGTTGTCTAAGAACAATTTTGGCCGAATGCAAAAGTTTGGCCATCCACCTGACTTTCTGCCATGCACCAGGACATCTGATAGTGAAGTCTGTGTAATTCAGGTCATCTAAATATAACAAATACAGTTCTGCGAATTATTTGTAATCATGCACGTCAATACTGTGTAGAGGCTGTTGCCAGCTGAAGTGCTTCACTTATCCAACCCTACACCAGAGCCTTTGTTTCATCAGAATATGAACTAAAATCAAACAGTGTCGGATTTTTTTTGCGAATAGGTGTACACTATCAAAGTGTTTCCTGAACCTGCTGAACAAGGCAAATCTCTTGGAATTAATTTTGTTTTAGTATTCTGGATTCTTTATGCTTGATCTGAAATGCCAATAGCTGATCATGAACACCAAATGAGATAACTCTGTCAGTTTGCATTGCCTGAAGAAATTTAATATCTTCTTGGTTTTTCATAACTTTACCTGCATCTCTAATCCACAAAGGAAAAGCGTTCCGCAGATTATTTTCCACATCTTTCAGCCTAGTCAGTCGACCTGGAGATGAGCGGCGGTCTACTGGTATTTCTCAAATTGTAGCATTCTTTTCAACCAGTTCTACAATTTTCTGACAAAAGCTTTTCTCTGAAATTATCGGGATGTTTCCTTTCAGATAAAGTGGAATTATCTTGTGCAGGACAATAATTGCATTGTCCCTTTTTGTTCTGTTGGATGCTGTACCCTGCGCTGATCCTTTACGTTGAAACATAATATCTCATGACTTGTTTCTGGGAAACTAGAAGTGAAAATGCAGAAGAGTGACAACCACTATTAACCACTTAAAATTCATGGAAAAGTTAAGTATTAGTGCTTGCAGTCGTTTATACTCATCTGTTTCAAAGTTTCGAATATTTCTGTTATTTCAGATTTTCATGGCCATGTGGAGCCTGTAGGATTTATCCAAATTTAAAATGTTTTACACAGTGTGTTTTTACTAGGGATAGAACATTTCTTTTATATAGCCATGAAAATATTTTTTCACTTGGGGGTTTGATGCACCCTAATGTTTAGCAATTTTTTTGTTTTGCCATATCTAAGTTTGCATCACTATATCCAATATGACAATGAATAAAATTATTTTAGAAAGTTGATTGTACTGAAGTTGGTAAAATGGTAAAGTGAATCAGAACAGCTCAGTCCATACGTACAAATAAACTTAAATAGTACTACGGCCTTGCATTTCAATACAGTGTCAAGGTCATTGTGCAGCTTAACTTTTATCAGATAAAAAAAAATCAAAGCTTCTTTAATCTGCTTAATTCCAGTGAGGGTCACACTAACACCGAGGGCAGTGCTTCTCAAATAGTGGGGGACCCCCCCACACACACCTTTGGGGGGGCGCAGTATAATCGCGGTGTGCTGCTGGGGGTGGGTGTGTGTATGACCCTGAAGAACATACTTTTCTGGAATAGTGTACGAGGATTAAGTGTAATTGCACCTCCACTCCACTAGTTGGCAACGGCGCTCTCAGTGTCGCACTATGGTGTAGCGGTTTTTCACACGAGCAAACGATATGACGTGCAGCACAGTGAACAAGTCCTCAAGAAACAACACGGAAAAATTTCTGACAGGAACGAAGAGAGCGGTGGAGAGAGACTGAGATATTAAGACATAAATAAATTGAATGAGTTTAAATAAGGATGTATTTTTTATTTCAGGCACATTGGTGCACTTTAAATCTTTTCTATTACAGATTAAAAAACAATGTTAATGAAGTTTTTCTTTATTGTATGTTGAACTATATTGCTTTCTTTATTGTTTTTAATGTGAATAAAGATGCAATGGTTATGAAGAGGTGTACTAATAACAATTTTGTAGACAAATAATACTATTTATAGTCAGGGCAGTGGTGGTCTAGTGGTATAGGGCGCTGGATCGCTGCTCCAAATGTTTGGGGTTCGAGTCCCACTCTCCACAAGGTTGTCACTGTCCCCACCAGTGCAGCTAACTGGGTTATCAAAGGCGGGCCATGTCTCTCACTGTCTATGGTGAGAGGCATGTAAAAGAACCATTGCTGACTTTCGTAAAGAGTAGCTGCAAAGCCGTCAGTGTGTTTCTATCCCTTGCTAAAAGGGTTGTGTGATAGGAAGGGCATCCGACATAAAAATCTCTGCCAAATCAAACGTGCGAATCAAATGATTTGCTGTGGTGACTCCCGAGCAAAGGGAAAAAGTCGAAAGGAAGACAGACAGTCACTAGAGTGGTGGGGGGTTGAACATTTTTTTTCTTCCTCAAAGGGGTGCCACAGAAAATAATTGAGAAGTACTGACCTCGGGTCAATTTGAAACCGCCAACCAGCTTACTGTGCATGTTTTGTACTGTGGGAGGAAACCTGAACACCCAGAGAGTGTTCACTGACTCACAAGCACAAGGAGAACATGCAAACTCCTCACAGAAACACCTGGTATCTGAACCCAGGACCTTCTTGATGTGAATGTGCTAACCGGTGCACTGCCGTGCTGTACTAAAGGTAAACAAATGAAGGGTTTCATTGTTTTTGCCACAGGATGTCTGACATGCATATCTTTATAATTTCTTAATAATGGTTATGTTTCAAATCTTGTAACTGAAAGTGTTGCCTCAGAGTCCTTTCGATGTCCTTCGATGGGTTACCAGAGGAGTGGATTAGTTGGTGGATAGGAAATAAACTCAGCCTGCATGCTGAAAACAGACTATGCGACATTTTTGGATTTAAGTATACAGTGATTCTTTACATTTCAAGAATCAGTGTATACTTAAGCAATAGATGGTTGTAGTTCAGACAGTTACCTGTCAAAAAGCATGAATTTCTTGAGATGGGAAATACTTATCAACTGCTCTCTGACAATTAGCCACCAAATCATACATTTGCTCATCTAAAGGTATAATCATGATTAATTTAACTATATATTTTATTGAAAATGTTGAGGTTCTCTTTGGGAGTAACGAGGATGGATAGGATCAGGAATGAGAAAATCAGAGGGACAGCACATGTAAGAAGTTTTGGAGACAAAGTCAGAGAGGCTAGATTGAGATGGTTTGGACATGTACAGAGGAGGGATAGTTAGTATATTGGTAGTAGGATGCTGAGGTTGGATCGACTAGGCATAAGGCCTAGAGGAAGACCAAAGAGAAGATTTATGAATGTGGTGAAGGAGGACATGAAAGTAGTTGGTGTCAGAGAAGAAGATGCAGAGGATAGGGTGAGAGGGAGGCAGATGATTCGCTGTGGGGACCCCTGAAGGAAACAGCCGAAAGGAAAAGAAGAAGAAAAAGATTTCGTGAGAGATCTAACTTTCAGGATTATACATGTCTTTAAGTCAGTGGTTCTCAAATAGTGGGGCGTGCCCCCCTTGGGAGGTGCTGTATGATGTCCGGGGGGGGGGTCCAAGGGGGCCAGTATGATCCTGGAGAACATGCTTTTCTGGAATAGTGTAATTGCACCTCCACTCCAGTAGTTGGCATGCTATGGTGTAGTGGTTTTTCGCACGAACAAACAATATGAAGCGCAGTAAACAACCCCTCAAGAAACAACACAGAAACATTTGAGAGACAAAGATATTAAGACATAAATAAGTTGAGTGAGTTTAAATAAAGATGTATTTTTTTTTTTTATTTCAGGCACATTGGTGAATTGAGAAACCGGGGATAAGCACCAGCCTGATGAGCCACTAGGCTCGGGTGTAAAAAGCCAACAGACTTTACCTTTACCTTTTTTTTTACATTGGTGCACTTTAAATCTTTTCAATTGCAGATTAAAAAACAATGTGAATGAAGTTTTGTATATTTCTTTTTTTGTTTGTTTTTAATGTTAATAAAGATTCAATGTTATGCAGAGGTGTACTAATAACAATTTTAAAGACAAATAATACTACTTATAGTTGCTCATGAAATGTTTTTTCTTCCTAGAGGGGGTGCCACAGAAAATAATTAATAAGCCAATTCCACAAATAACATGCGAGTCAAAAATAAGAATTCCATACTGGATCGGTCGAGGCCCGGGTTCACAATGACCGCCATCAGTGCTGTTAACCAACAGGGTGCTGGTGGAAATTAGACTACTGTTGATCCCACAGGCAGGATGTGATCTAGAAGAGAAGGACAGATTCTGGAGTGAGTTAGATGAAGTGATGCAGAGTACCCCCAGAGGTGAAACAGTGGTCATTGGTGCAGACTTCAATGGACATGTTGGCGCAAGCAACAGAGGGGACGAGGAAGTGATGGGCAGGTTTGGTATCCAGGACAGGAACACAGAAGGACAGATGTTGATAGATTTTGCAAGAAGAATGGAAATGGCTGTAGTGAATACTTTCTTCCAGAAGTGACAGGAGCATAGGGTGACTTATAAAAGCAGAGATAGGAGCACACAGGTAGACTACATCTTGTGTAGACGATGCAATTTGAAGGAAGTCAGTGACTGCAAAGTGGTAGTCAGTGAGAGTGTTGCCAAACAGCATAGGATGGTGGTGTGCAGGATGATGCTGATGGTGAGGAAGGTGAAGAAGGCAAAGGCAGAGCAACAGACAAAGTGGTGGAAGCTGAAAAAGGAAGAGTGTCATGTTGTCTTCAAGGAGGAGTTGAAACAGGTTTTGGGTGGTAGCGGTTTGAAGTGCTTCCAGATGACTGGACAATTACAGCTAATGTGATCAGGGAGACAGGTAGGAGATTACTTGGTGTGTCATCTGGAAGGAAAATAAATAAGGAGATTTGGTGGTGGAATGAGGAAGTGCAGGAGTGTGTACAAAGGAAGAGGTTAGCTAAGAAGTGAGACACTGAGAGGACCGAAGAGAGTAAACAGGAGTACAGGGAGACACAGCGTAAGGCTAAGGTAGCAGTGTCAAAAACCAAACAGAGGGCGTTTGATGACTTGTATGCTAGGTTGGACAGTAAGGAGGGAGAAAATGATTTATACAGGTTGGCAAGCAGAGAAATAGAGATGGGAAGGACGTGCAGCAAGTTTGAGTGATTAAGGACAGAGTGGGAAATGTATTGACTGATGACAGAAGTGGGCTGGAAAGATGGAAAGAGTACTTTGAAGAGCTGATGAATGAGGAAAATTAAAGAGAACAAAGAGTAGAAGAGGTGACTGTTGAGGACCAGGAAGTAGTAAAGATTAGTAAGGGTGAAGTGAGGAGGGCATTCAAGAGGATGAAGAGTGGAAAGTCAGTTGGTCTTGATGACATACCGGTGGAGGTATGGAAGTGTCTAGGAGAGGTAGCAGTAGATTTCCTGGCAAGAACATTTCACAAGGTCTTAGAGAGTGAGAGGATGCCGGAGAAATGGAGGAGATGTGTGCTGGTGCCCATTTTTAAGAACAAGGGAGACGTGCAGAGTTGTAGCAACGAAAGAGGGATAAAGTTGATGAGCCATATGATGAAGTTATGGGAAAGAATAGTGGAAGCTAGACTAAGGACATCGGTCAGCATTTGTAAAGAACAGTTTAGTTTCATGCCAAGAAAGAGCACCACAAATGCAGTGTTTGCTTTGAGGATGTTAATAGAGAAGTACAGAGAAGGTCAGAGGGAGCTGCATTGTGCCTTTGTGGATCTGGAGAAAGCATATGACAGGGTGCTGAGAGATAAGCTGTAGTATTGCATGAGGAAGTCTGGAGTGGCAGAGAAGTATGTTAGAGTGGTGCAGGACATGTATGAGAGATGTAAGACAGTGGTGAGGTGTGTTGTCGGTGTGACAGAAGAGTTCAAGGTGGAGGTGGAACTGCATCAAGGGTCAGCTCTGAGACCCTTCTTGTTTGCTATGGTGATGGACAGGTTGACAGACAAGGTTAGACAAGATTCTCCATGGACTATGATGTTTGTAGATGACCCTGTGATCTGCAGTGAGAGCAGAGAACAACTGCAGGAAAATCTAGAGAGGTGTATGTATGCCCTGGAATGGAGAAGAATGAAGGTTAGCCGCAGTAAAATAGAATACATGTGTGTGAACGACAAGGACCCAAGAGGAACGGTGAGGTTACAGCGGGCAGAGATAAAGAAGGTGGAGGATTTTAAGTACTTAGGTGTAACAATCCAGAGCAATGGAGAGAGTGGAAAAGATGTGAAGAAGTGTGTGTAGGCAGGTTGGAATGGTTGGAGAAACGTGTCCGGTGTGATGTGTGATAGGAAGGTATCGACCAGAATGAAAGGAAAAGTGTACAAGACGGTGTTGAGGCCAGCGATGTTGTATGGTTTAGAAACAGTGACCCTGGGAAAAAGACAGGAGGCAGAGCTGGAGGTAGCAGAGATGAAAATGTTGAGGTTCTCTTTGGGAATAACGAGGATGGATAAGATCAGGAATGAGCACATCAGAGGGACAGCACATTTAAGAGGTTTTGGGGACAAATCAGCGAGGCTAGATTGTTTGGACATGTACAGAGGAGGGATAGTGAGTATACTGGTAGTAGGATGCTGGGATTGGAACTACCAGGCAGAAGGCCTAGAGGAAGACCAAAGAGAAGATTTTTGGATGTGATGAAGGAGGACATGAAGGTAATTTGTGTAAGCGTAGAAGATGCAGAGGATAGGGTGAGATGGAGGCAGATGATTCGCTGTGACGACCCCTGAAGGGAACAGCCGAAAGGAAAAGAAGATCAGGGAGTCCACTATTTGCATAATATTTATGGACAACCAATTAAATGACATAATGATATTTCAGGCCGGCAGGTCATTGGCCTTCCTCTGTTCACGGGTCCTAAACGAACAGCGCCACAAATGGTGCCTGATAGCCCGATCATCCTCGACTTCATTACGCCTCTAGAAATACCATATGCCGTGACCCTTCATCATTATCTAAGGAGCCTCTGTAAAGTTAAGGTCCCTGGAATTTTATTTATTATTTAATTAATTTTATTTATATATAAAATATTCAGCATGTTGCTTTATTGTACTTTATTAGGTCTCATCACATGCATTCCTTCCCTTAAAACTTAGTGTTCTTCCTTACTTATCAGTCTTCTGCTACAGGGTTCAATTTAAAGTGTTTGGACAGTGCTGGAAGCTTTCAGAAATTCATTATTTATTATTCAACACTAATTAAATATTTAAATCCCATAGCGTCAGATGTGCGCAGCAACATGCGTATAGAACTCAGTGGAGGTACAATTTGCTCAATTAACTGTAATGGAGTAATGTAATTCCATCATGTGTCTCACGGGTACATTTACAGGGGGGGGGGTCACACAGGAGGTCAAGAGAGGGGGGAGGTAATATGTGTTGTTGAGCAGGGTGGTGGATAGAACTGAAGCCAAAAAAAAAAAAAAAACCATTGTTACATTTATCTGGGTTCTTGGTTTGAATTTGTGTGAGTAAAGCTGTTTGAGTTCCTTTGGCTGTCATGACATAACCAATGGGACTCAAACAGCTTTAGTCACGTAGTTGGAGGGTGATTCCATTATGCCAAATTCTTTCTGAATAAAAAAGCAAACAAAAAATCAAGTGCCATGATTATCCAATGTCATAGCTTCACTTATTAGGAATATATAAGTTGAAAGGGGATTTGTGTGCAGTTTAGACTACAGTGGGCAGTAAAAAAAGGGGAAATGGACAACACATACTGTATTCCTACAAAATTATGCTACACATGTATTTATATTTATCTGATATAGGGTCTTTTCTTTTTAGTTATAATCCCTAATCTGTCTTCTTAGTTTTCGAAAATGAGCTTCCATTTGGTATTTCACACAGTTTTACAAGCTGTCGTGAAGAAATATTTCAACATATTGATGTATAGTATGAGAACATAGATGATAAATAAGAACTGGGGTTTATTTGAAAGTGCATCCATGTTTAATGTATCTGTGGCGGCCCCTTGTGTTATACATAAAAGCAGACTTGGCAAGATGTAGACTGTTGTCTGTGAACCTTGAATGTTCTTAAATATCACAGATGACAAGCTGTGACATCCACATTAGTCCGATGTAAAAGGGTGTTAGGAGGCAGCTTCATGAGACAGACAGACAGACACTTTATTGATCTTCGAGGGAAATTCGCACGAGCCTTGACTATGAATTTGGCTGCAATACTCTAAAGATTAATGTGTGCAAATATGAGTACAGTATATTAATAAGGAACATGTTAATGAAAACCATAAAGCAAACTTAGGGCAGTGGTGGTCTAGTGGTATAGGGCGCTGGATCGCTGATCCAAAGATTGGGGGTTCGAGTCCCACTCTCTACAAGGTTGTCACTGTCCCCCCCAGTGCAGCTAACTGGGTTATCAAAGGCCGGCCATGTCTCTCATTATCTATGGTGTGAAGCATGTAAAAGAACCATTGCTGACTTTCGTAAAGAGTAGGCTGCAAAGCCGTCAGCGTGTTTCCGCCCTGCGATTGCCTGGCGAGCTGTCCAGGGTGTACTCTGCCCTCGCCCAAAGTTGGCTGGGATGGGCACCAGCCTCCCTGTGACCCAAATGAGGATTAAGTGGTTACAGAAAATGAATGAATAAATAAAGCAAACTTTAAAACACTTGTACACTTTCCTTTTGGTGGTGCAGGAAAATGTTTGAGAAGATTATGAATCCATCCTTCATTTCAGGATTAGTAAGTCACATTACCGATGTGGAATTAATTTGCATTGATGCTATAAGAGGTTTAGCAAAGCAGGAAGGGAAATGAGGAGATGTAAGAAGAACTATGATAACGCTCTGGAACGCTGTCATGGTCAGTATAAAGGAAAATAGGAAGTTTAGTAGTAGGAGAGTAAGGACTGTAAGGGAGAAAGAAAATGTGAGTGCTGTAAAATTGAGGGAAAATGAACAGATAAAATGACACCTCTTGAAGAAAATTGTCAGGACAGAAAATTACTAAAAAGATATGTGTGCTGAAGAAGGCCAGGTCAGAGAAATACAAAAATACTGAAGCAAAGTGAAATGGATAAACAGGGCAAGTTTGAACAGAACAGTCAAACAGGATGAGATTCAACATATGTTGCACAGGAACATAAGAAAAGCAAACTAAAACTAGATTTCATGGTAAATTTGATATTTATACTCTATGACCATGGTCATGTGTGCTTGACATCTCACCAGGGAAACATGGGGTCAACTCTCTTGACAACACAATGATTTACAGTCACACTCGCATCGAGGGGAATTTTGAAAATCCATTTAGTTTAATGTGCATATTGTCGAATTATACAGAAACACTTCTGATGAGCCTGGGACTTGAACCCGGAACCTTCTTGTTGTGGGACAAACTTGCTAAATACTTAGCTAGTGTGCCACTCCATATACGAAATGGAAAGGTTAAGATATGTTTCAGGGTTATTCATCATGGCGCAGCACATAGGGCTGTGGAAGAATATGATACTTTTTGGCAAGCTTATTTCAAGAAAATGATTTTCTTGAAATGGGGAAATTGTGCCATGCTTCTTACAAAGTGTAGCTGTGAAATTGCTTTCATATAAAATAAATGTTTGAACCTCTTTAATCTTTTTGTCTCTATGACTATAAAATGCCCTGCTCTCGATGGAAACAGCTGATCCTTTTTGAAAGGGTGAACTATGATTACAGTACGTGAAATCAGTGATATGATCATTACTGATACTCTGTTATGGAAACCCATCTTTAATGAGATATTAAAATTTCTATGTTGAGATCTTCAGCATTTCATGTCTCCTCATACTGTTTCAATTCCGGGCTGGTACATTTTTCCTTTATTTTTTAATTTATACCATCCCTGCTTTTGCTCTAATGGATTATCGCCATAATAAAACAAAAACATTAAAATTCAGAATACATCTCAACATAAGCTATGATAATCTGCACCTTGCTTTGCACAGCTGACAGATTTGTACTCACCCCATGGGAAAAGCGTTTACCTCTGGAAATGATTTGTCGTGTTCTCCCTCACAGTGTATGCTCTATGAAGTCTGTGACAGTGTGTGATCATTAAAAATTAAAAGCATGTCTTGTAGAGAAGGAGACTGTAGATACTTGGCGAGGACACCCTGTATTATTCTGGTTGTGATTTGCAACATAATTTGTGAAGCTTCAATGCAGTGTTATGCATTTTATTACATTTGCTGTTGTTTGTGAACATAAGTATTGTGATCTGCCAGGAAAATTTGAGTATGTCTGATAAATTGGTCATGTGTTTTGGTGTGAAATTCAGTAGAAGAACAGTCTAATGTTCTCATTCTTTTTGTTTTTGCTTCGGTTAATCCCTTATTAGTGCTGAACATTTTAGACCATTTTGGATGTGAACTTCAGAATTAATAAAACGGATGTGAGAAAATATAATGATTATATTCTTTCTTATATAGGTCCAAGACAGCAGTAATTCATCATTCATTCATTCTCTGATCTGCTTAATCCTAATTAGAGTCATGGGAGCCCATCTCAGCCGACTCTGGGTGAGGGCAGAGTACATCATGGATAGCGAACCTGGCCATTGCAGGGCAGAAACATGCTGATGGCTATGCAGCCTACTCTTGACAAGAGTCAGCAATTGTTCTTTTACATAGACAGTGAGAGACATGCTGGTCTTTGATAACCCAGTTAGCAGTGCTGGGGGGACAGCAGTGACAACTTGTTGAAAATGGGACTTGAACCTCCGACTTTGGGATCAGTAATCTGGCACCCTACTAATAGGCCACCAATGCTACATGACAGTACTAAAATGCACAATTTTACTTGTAGTCTTATTTCCATCCAAAGTTTAATACCTATTTCCCGATAAAGTAAATATTTTAAACTGTGATGAAAAAACAAACAAACAAACAACAACAAAAAAAACAAATTAATATAGTGATTATGGCTGTGTACTGTAGTACAGTGACTTGTTAAATACTGCATGATATCAAGGTCTCTGTTTATTTGTGGATACAACTGAATATCTGAACATTGAAGGCTGAATGTTGATAACATCTGCACTATTATACTCGGACATACTTCTTCTGGTTGACCCAGTGGCCTAATGGACAAGGTATTGATCTTTTGGAGCTGAGGTTTATGGGTTCACGTCCCATCTTGGTCAGCTGGCGACTAAGCAGTGGGGCTTCAACACTGAGTAGGATTCATCAGGGTCTGTAGTCTTCTGAATTGTTTACTATTATCTTTCTATCTATGGAACTTCTAGGGCAGTCCAATGATGTACTGGTGAACAGATCCACAACACAGTAAGAAGGTCCTTGGTTTGAGTTTTGAGATCAGACATTTCTGTATGGAGCTTGCATGTTCTTTCTGTTCTTGCATGGGGGGTGGGGGTGTCCTATGATTTCCTCCCACCACCCAAAGACATGCACGTTAAACTAGATGTGAATGTGAATGGTTTTGTGTGTGTGTGTGGTGGTGGTGGTGGTGGGAGTCTGGCAATCTGTTCAGGGTGTACTCCGCCTTTGCCCAGTGTTGGATTAAGATTAATTGGTCTGGCAAATGGGTGATTGAAAGTGAAAATATTTTCCCCATATTTCAGAATATCTCCTGTATGTTGTGAATTATATGCACGTATATTCACTCTTCAGTCAGTACCTTAAGCATTTAATAGTTTAGTAAATAATTTAATCTTCTTTTCCTTTTGGCTGTTCCCTTCAGGGGTCGCCACAGTGAATCATCTGCCTCCATCTCACCCTATCCTCTGCATCTTCTACTCTTACTCCAACTACCTTCATGTCCTCCTTTACCACATCCATAAATCTTCTCTTTGGTCTTTCTCTAGGCCTTCTGCCTTGTAATTCCAACCTCAGCATCCTACCACCAATATACTTATTATCCCTCCTCTGTACATGTCCAAACCATCTCAATCTAGCCTCTCTGACTTTGTCTCCAAAATCTCTTACATGTGCTGTTCCTCTGATGTACTAATTCCTGATCCTATCCATCCTCGTTTCTCCCAAAGAGAACCTCAACATTTTCATCTCTGCAACCTCCAGCTCTGCCTCCTGTCTTTTCCCCAGGGCCACTGTTTCTAAACCATACATCATCGCTGGACTCAACACCATCTTGTACACTTTTCCTTTCATTCTTGCCGATACCTTCCTATCACACATCACACCGGACACTTTTCTCCAACCATTACAACCTGCCTGCGCACCCGTCTTCATCTCTTTTCCACACTCTCCATTGCTCTGGATTGTTGAGCCTAAGTACTTAAAATCCTCCACCTTGTTTATCTCTGCCCCCTGTAACCTCACCGTTCCTCTTGGTTCCTTGTCGTTTACATATATGTATTCTGTCTTACTGAGGCAAACCTTCATTCCTCTCCTTTCCAGTGCATACCTCCACCTTTTTAGATTTTCCTGCACTTCTTCTCTGCTCTCACTACAGATCACAATGTCATCTGCAAACATCAGAGTCCATGGAGAATCTTGTCTAACTTCATCTGTCAACCTGTCCATCACTATAGCAAACAAGAAGGGGCTCAGAGCTGACCCTTGATGTAGTCTCACCTCCACCTTGAACTCTTCTGTCACACCGACAACACACCTCACCACTGTCTATCTCTCATACATGTCCTGCACCACTCTACCATACTTCTCTGCCACTCCAGACTTCCGTATGCAATACCACAGTTCCTTTCTCGATACCCTGTCATATGCTTTCTCTAGATCCACAAAGGCACAATGCAGCTCCTTCTGACCTTCTCTGTACTTCTCTATTAACATCCTCAAAGCAAACACTGCATCTGTGATGCTCTTTCTTGGCATGAAACCAAACTGTTGTTCACAAATGCTGACCTCTGCCTTTAGTCTAGCTTCCACTATTTTTTCCCATAACTTCATCGTATGGCTCATCAACTTTATCCCTCTGTAGTTTCCACAACTCTGCACGTCTCCCTTGTTCTTAAAAATGGGCACCATCACACTTCTCCTCCATTCCTCCAACATCCTCTCACTCTCTAAGACCTTGTTGAATATTCTTGTCAGAAACTCTATTGCTACCTCTCCTAGACACTTCCATACCTCCACCGGTATGTCATCAGGACCAACTGTCTTTCCATTCTTCATCCTATTGAATGCCCTCCTGACTTCACCCTTCCTAATCTTTGCTACTTCCTGGTCCTCAATAGTCACCTCTTCTACTCTTTTTTCTCTCTCATTTTCCTCAATAATCAGCTCTTCAAAGTACTCTTTCCGTCTTCTCAGCACAGTTCTTTCATCAGTCAATACATTTCCCACTCTGTCCTTAATCACTCAAACTTGCTGCACGTCCTTCCCATCTTCATTTCTCTGCTGTGCCAACCTGTACAAATCATTTCTCTCTTTACTGTACACCAAGTAATCTCCTACCTGTCTCCCTGATCACATTAGCTGTAGTTGTCCAGTCATCTGGAAACACTTCCTGACCACCCAAAGCCATTTTCAACTCTTCCTTGAAGACAACACAACACTCTTCCTTTTTCAGCTTCCACCACTTTGTCTTCTACTCTGCCTTTGCCTTCTTCACCTTCCTCACCATCAGCGTCATCCTGCACACCACTATCCTATTCTGTTTGGCAACACTCTCACCCACTACTACTTGGCAGTCACTGACTTCCTTCAAATTACATCGCCTCCACAAGATGTAGTCAACCTGTGTGCTCCTACCTCCGTTTTTAAGTCACCCTGTGCTCCTGTCTCTTCTGGAAGAAAGTATTTACCACAGCCATTTCCATCCTTTTTGGAAAATCTATCAACATCTGTCCTTCTATGTTCCTGTCCTGGATACCAAACCTGCCCATCACTTCCTCGTCCCCTCTGTTTCCTGCACCAACATGTCCATTGAAATCTGCACCAGTGACCACTCTTTCACCTCTGGGGGAACTCTGCATCACTTCATCTAGCTCACTCCAGAATCTTTCCTTCTCTTCTAGATCACATCCTGCCTGTGGGGCATAAGCACTGACAACATTGAACATCACACCTTCAATTTCCAAATTGAGACTCATCACTCTATCTGACACAACTTTCACTTCTAGAACATTCCTGACCAACCCCTCCTTCAAGATGAGTCCTACTCCACACAATGATAAAAAAGCTTAAATCCTGCTCCTAACTTTTAGGCTTGCTGCCTTTCCACCTGGTCTCCTGAACACACAGTATGTCCACCTTCCTCCTCTGCATCATGTCAGCCAGCTCTCTACCTTTCCTGTCATAGTTCCAACATTCAACGTCTCTACTCTCAGTCCTAGACTCATGCCTTTCCTCTTCTCTCTCTGCCTACGAACACGTCTCCCACCTCTCCTTCGACTTCTCCTTCTTCGACCAACAGTAGTCCAATTTCCATCAGCACCCTGTTGGTAACAGCACTGATGGCGGTCGTTGTTAGCTTGGGCCTCGACCGTTCCACTATAGGATTCGTATTTTTGACTCGAATGTTTTATTTGGCATTGGTTTTACGCCAGATGCCATTCCTGACGCAACCCTCTGCATTTATTTGGGCTTGGGACTGGCGTGATGGTGAACACTATCTTGTGCTCCCCCCTCACGGCTTCATTAGTTAATATAATTTAATAATGTATGTCAATCATGATAGCTAATAATGATTGTAAAAGTCTAAAAAAAAATTTTGTGTAAAGTTCCTTTCGCATGTTTATTTTGTTAAAAATGTACATTTTTGATGAGTTTAAAAAGGCTTTTCCAATCCTCTTGTCTCTTACTTTTAGGGATGTGAATGAATAGTAATGCACTTAGTGACTCACATTTCTATATAGGGAGAGGCTGTAAGACATTTACCTTGTGTAACCCTGTTTCTGTATCCAAACTTACTTCCATATCCTTCATTGTTCAGTGAAAGTGGTAATGCAGTGAAAATACATGCACAACCTATAAACTAATGCAGACACTACTAAGCTAATATACAATTATAATGAACAGATATTTCCCATCTCTTTCTTGGAATTGTGGCTTTTTAACATTTTCAAATTTCATTTTATTCTCTAAACACTGTATTTTTTTAAATATTTTTTTATTGCAGGGATGCTGGAGCCCATCCCACCTTCTTGTTGTTCACATTGTTCACTGTGGCTTACAACTGCATTATCAACTGTCGTAGACATGTAGAAAATGTATTTCTTTATAAATATTAAATAAACAATAAAATTTTATTTCAGTTTACATTTCTTATGGTCTTGTGCAATATATATACTCAAACTATTATTTACCTCAGGCTGAGTGGTTATCCACCTCACCTTTTTGGAAATAATTTTAGGTAGAATTTAAAGATATGAGATACTACTAGAAGAATAAAACTACTAGCTGCCCTTACTATTACTAATATATATGCAAGACTCCATACTCCTCAAATACCTTAGAAGCTGTCAGTTTAGTGAGTTAACTCCACAGTGTTCTCATTATGTGGGTAATTTAAAACTAGAACAGGTCTCCACTCTCTAAAATATATAACCTAAGATGGTTAAACAGAATAATACACAGTTTAAATGAAGACTGTCCTGTATGGATCAGTTATACAGCATGTAAGTACCTGTTTAACTGCATGGGATTAAAGAAGCAGAGTGGTGTCATGGTTAGTATGTCTGCCAAACAACAAATTGGTCCTGGGTTTCAGTCCTGAGCTCAGGCATTTCGGTGTGGAGTTTGCATGCTCTTCCTTTGCTTGTGTGGGTTTCCTCTGGGTATTTTGGTTTCCTCCCACTATCCAGTGACATGCACATGTAAGATAACTAGCTGTTCCAAATGACCCTGTGAATCGTGTCCATGGTTGTGTGAGTGTTTGCCCTGCAAGGAAAGTAAAAGCTTGTAACAGTGTACCCTGCCTTTACCCAGTGTTCTCTTAGATGGGCACCAGCCTACAGGCAAACCCTAATAGGATGAAGCAGTTCAGCAAACAAGGCAGCGAATGAGGGAGTGAATGTATGTGATTAGAAATATTGTGTTGACGTTGCTGAAATAACTCCAATTATGAACACTCGTCCTAGTTTATTGTACAAATCCTAGACATTTGTCTGGCATTACTAAAATATTTTAATACAATTTTCTGCCACCTTACCATGAAAATGTGTTTCTGCCAATCTGATAACAAAGAATTCCCACACTACCTTGTTATCTGGTTGATCTTTCTTCTGTCTTCTGACACTTCAGTTGGTATGAAAGATCAAGGACTGGAGTCAGGATTTACAGAAAAAGGAGTACTGTGTTTGTTGTATTTTCTCCTTTTCCCCCCCCCTTAGGTTTTCAGCATGGAGAATCCAACACAAAAGATAAGAGGGGTAAAAATTAATCAAAAGCGCACACTGAACACAAGCTTTGTAAGCCCGACGGTACTTTTCTGGCACCCCTCAATTCACAGCAAGGCACACAAGCCGCGGACTATTGTGTTATTCGTACACACAAATACTGAGCATGGCTTGCATATCTGCTTTCTTTTAAAGACCAGTCTAGATCTGAGTGTTTAATTACTGTTATGGAGCTATAAGGGCAGTGGTGGCTTAATGGATGATACAATGTGTTACTAATCCGAAGGTCAGCAGTTCAATCTCCACTGTCAACACTTGATGGGCCCTCGAGCAAGGCCCTTAACCCTCAATTGTTCAAGTCATATTAAACAAATTATAATTGTAAGTTGTTCTGGATAAGAGAGTCTGCCAAATGCTGTAAATGCCATTATCCATCCAAATTTAGCATACCATTGTTTATTACACATTTTATTACACAAAAATTCATTTTTATAATAGCAAACAATCTAGTTTTGTCCACTGCTTGTTTTCTAAACCTTTTGTTCCAATTTATCTTCTCTTATTGTACACTCGCTTTGTTTGTGAATGGTCCATACTAGCCTAACTTCCATATAATTTGATTTATCACCTCAATTTACATATTTGCTCTGAAATACAACCATTGGATTAGATCATGGCTCAGATGAAGTGTGTATTTTTATGACAAGAGGACATTTTCAGAAAATATACCTTTGCTGAATGATCGTGTGTGTAAAATCCACGCTCTGTGTTTGAAATCTGTTTTATAATTCAGTCAGACAGCTGAATATTTAATGGAGTTTTGGCTGCTTATAATTAAGGCACTGAGATCAAAAACCCCATAAGTCACATTTCATGAAATGTAACTTATTGGGTTTTTTGATCAAAATGCCTCAATTGCAGTCTTTGAAGATGTTAATGCACACAGAGTAATATTTCTGAGCAGAACATGGTTCTCTTCGTGTGTATGTGATTGCGTGTGCCCGCGCACGAGTGTGTGCATCTAATGAACAGTGTGGACTGAATGGCTGAATCTTGTCAACACATCACTATGCTGTCGGTTTGTTCCTCTACCTTTCATGGCTTCTTGTTTATATTGTTCTTTTTTTCTTCTTTTTTTGAGCTGGACTGTCAATAGACCTTTTTGGTATACTTAATGAAACTATTTTTGACAGTTTCACTCCTTAAACTCACAGGAACCTTATGCTAAACAATGCTATCCTCTTCACAAACGTCTCCACATCTCCGTTCATGCATATACCCAATTAAATCCTTTCTGCAAAGAGTACAGGTATAATTACACACAATGTTTATACTAGAGGATCTTCATATTTTAGGATGAACAAAATTTTGGGGGGTGGGGGTGGGGGGGGTCCAGGACAGAATAGGTTCTAATTTTCTAATTATTAAATGCCCATGTTAATGAAGTACAGGAGTTTTAAGTCCATATGTAATATAATGCATGCACAAACTGTGTGGAGTGAACTGCCCTATTTATAAAAGGGAACCTTAGACACAATTTCCTCTGAGAGCCATAAAGTATTCTGATTCTGACTCTGGTTCTTATATTTATGAGGTAATGCAGCCGTGAGGGAGGGGCACAAGCCAGTGTCTCTCCTTCTCGCGGGTCCCAAGCCCGGATAAATGCAGAGGGTTGCATCAGGTAAGGCAGCCGGCGTAAAACAAATGCCAAATAAAAGATGCGAGTCACAACCAACAGGGTGCTGGTGGAAATTGGACTACTGTTGGTCGAAGAAGGAGAGGCGGGAGGCGTGTCCATAGGCAGAGAGACAAGAGGAAAGGCATGAGTCTAGGACTGAAAGTAGGGACTTGGAATGTTGGAACTATTGCAGGAAAAGGTAGAGCGCTGGCTGACATGATGCAGAGGAGGAAGGTGGACATACTGTGTGTTCAGGAGACCAGGTGGAAAGGTAGCAAGGCAAGAAGCTTAGGAGCAGGGTTTAAGCTGTTTTCTCATCTTGTGGATGGGAAGAGAAATGGGGTCGGAGTCATCTTGATGGAGGAGTTTGTCAGGAATGTTCTAGAAGTGAAAAGAGTGTCAGACAGAGTGATGAGTCTCAAGTTAGAAATTGAAGGCGTGATGAGGAGAGATTCTGAAGTGAGTTAGATGAAGTGATGCAGAATTCCCCCAGAGGTGAAAGAGTGGTCATTGGTGCAGATTTCAATGGACATGTTGGTGCAGGAAACAGAGGGGACGAGGAAGTGATGGGCAGGTTTGATCTCCAGGACAGGAACACAAAAGGACAGATGTTGATAAATTTTGCAAAAAGGATGGAAATGGCTGTGGTGAATACTTTCTTCCAGAAGAGACAGGGTGACTTATAAAAACGGAGATAGGAGCACACAGGTAGACTACATCTTGTGGAGGCGATGTAATTTGAAGGAAGTCAGTGACTGCCAAGTAGTCGTGGGTGACAGTGTTGCCAAACAGAATAGGATGGTGGTGTGCAGGATGACGCTGATGGTGAGGAAGGTGAAGAAGGCAAAGGAAGAGCAGAAGACAAAGTGATGGAAGCTGAAGAAGGAAGAGTGTCGTGTTGTCTTCAAGGGGAAGTTGAAAATGGCTTCGGGTGGTCAGGAAGTGCTTCCAGATGACTGGACAACTACAGCTAATGTGATCAGGGAGACGGGTAGGAGAATACTTGGTGTGTCATCTGGAAGGAGAGGAGATAAGGAGACTTGGTGGTGGAATGAGGAAGTGCAGGAATGTGTTCAAAGGAAGAGGTTAGCTAAGAAGAAGTGGGACATTGAGAGGACTGAAGAGAGTAAACAGGAGTACAGGGAGACACAGCGTAATGCGAAGGTAATGGTGTCAAAGGCCAAACAGAGGGCGTTTCATGACTTGCATGCTCGTTTGGAAAGTAAAGAGGGAGAAAATGATTTATACAGGTTGGTACAGCAGAGAAATAGAGCTGGCAAGGACGTGCAGCAAGTTTGAGTGATTAAGGACAGAGTGGGAAATGTATTGACTGATGACAGAAGTGTGCTGGGAAGATGGAAAGAGTACTTTGAAGAGCTGATGAATGAGGAAAATTAAAGAGAACAAAGAGTAGAAGAGGTAACTGTTGAGGACCAGGAAGTAGTAAAGATTAGTAAGGGTGAAGTGAGGAGGGCATTCAAGAGGATGAAGAGTGGAAAGTCAGTTGGTCTTGATGACATAACAGTGGAGGCAAACGATGAAGTTCTGGGAAAGAATAATGGAAGCTAGACTAAGGACAGAGGTCAGCATTTGTGATCAACAGTTTAGTTTCATGCCAAGAAAGAGCACCACAGATGCAGTGTTTGCCTTGAGGATGTTAATAGAGAAGTACAGAGAAGGTCAGAAGGAGCTGCATTGTGCCTTTGTGGATCTGGAGAAAGCATATGATAGGGTGCCGAGAGAGGAACTGTGGTATTTCTTGAGGAAGTCTGGAGTGGCAGAGAAGTATGTTAGAGAGGTGCAGGACATCTATAAGAGATGTAAGACAGTGGTGAGGTGAGAGTTCAAGGTGGAGGTGGGACTGCATCAGGGGTCAGCTCTGAGCCCCTTCTTGTTTGCTATGGTGATGGACAGGCTGACAGACGAGGTGAGAGAAGATTCTCCATGGACTATGATGTTTGCAGATGACATTGTGATCCGCAGTGAGAGCAGAGAACAACTGCAGGAAAATCTAGAGAGGTGTAGGTATGCCCTGCAAAGGAGGGGAATGAAGGTTAGCCTCAGTAAGACAGAATACATGTGTATGAATGACAAGGACCCAACAAGAACAGTGAGGTTACATGGAGCAGAGATAAACAAGGTGGAGGATTTTAAGTACTTAGGCTCAACAATCCAGAGCAATTGAGAGTGTGGAAAAGAGGTGAAGAAGCGTGTGCAGGCAGGTTGGCATGGTTGGAGAAAAGTGTCTGGTGTGATGTGTGATAGGAAGGTATCGGCAAGAATGAAAGGAAAAGTGTACAAGACGGTGTTGAGGTCAGCGATGTTGTATGGTTTAGAAACAGTGGCCCTGGGGAAAAGACAGGAGGCAGAGCTGGAGGTAGCAGAGATGAAAATGTTGAGGTTCTCTTTGGGAGTAACGAGGATGGATAGGATTAGAAATAAGCACATCAGAGGGACAGCACATGTAAGAGGTTTTGGAGACAAAGTCAGAGAGGCTAGATTGCGATGGTTTGGACATGTACAGAGGAGGGATAGTGAATATATTGGTAGTAGGATGCTGAGGTTGGAACTACCAGGCAGAAGGCCTAGAGGAAGACCAAAGAGACGATTCATGGACGTGGTGAAGGAGGACATGAAGGCAGTTGGTGTGAGAGAAGTGGATGCAGAGGATAGGGTGAGATGGAGGCAGACGATTCGCTGTGGCGACCCCTGAAGGGAGCAGCCGAATGGAAAAGAAGTTCTTATATTTATGTGGTATTGTTCCTGAGTTAGGTAGCATTGCTATGGAGGCTAATCAGCAAGATTCTGTAAGAGGTCTGTGTTTTTTCCCATTTCCCACACTGCACCACCAGTGTATTTTTAATTACCAAAGTTCTTTGAGGAACCAAGAGTGTTGATATGTCTCCTGTACTCTTGATCCATCTGACAGTCAAACTCTGATTTATTGATATGTTTTCTAAGTATTGTACATAGTTTGCCATTTATATATATATATATATATATATATATATATATATATATATATATATATATATATATATAATATAGACAGACAGACAGACAGACATAATACAGTTGGCCCTCGTTATTCGTGGGGGTTTGGTTTGGGCCCCTCCCATGAATGAAGATAATCTGCGAGTTCTGTACCCAGAAGTAAAACCCCGTGTATCATATTACATGCAAATGATCAACCGGAAGTAAAATAGTATGTATCTATTACATGTGCTAAAATATGCTTCATAAACACATTCTATAAACAGTCTTACTCATTTAATACAGTCGTAATGATTAAGAAAAACTTCATATATATATATATATAAAGGAAAAGTGTACAAGACGGTACTCAGGCCAGCGATGCTGTATGGCTTAGAAAGAGTGGAACCTGCTGTACTGGAATAGTAACTGAGAATGGAACCTGCCTTCGTATTATGGATACTTCTAGCTACTAGAAATATACAGAATACTAAGACAGGTTCCATTCTGATGATGACCTTGTTTCATACAGCATTCAACTTCTTAGCACTTCCACAAAAACTTCACGCTACATTAGCTCTGATTGCCTTTTCATTTTTCTTTATGTAGTGGACTGTACTTTCATTCACTTTATGCACCCTACTGCAACAAAATGGTTTCCTTCCTGAATCATATCAAGCAGTTCTACTTTTTCATGCAGTGCCATTACCTTTTTCTGGCGCTTCAGCGCCTGATCAGAAGCCTGAGAAGGTGCGCAGCGTTTGGGTGGCATAACGGAGCTTAACTGTAATTAAAAACACACACACTCAAAAAGCACATGCACAAAGTGTGCGCAAATGAGGAAAAAGGGGTGTTACATTATCTCAACCAACCAGCTGAAGGGAGAACAGCAATTGTCTGAATTTGAATCACTTGATAGTTGTTCGGCAATCCCGAATACGCGGAGGTGCGAGAGCAAAACCACGAATAGTCAAGGGCCTACTGTACTTCATAATACTACTTAGTGCTCTAATTATTTAATTTCATTTCATTTTCTGTAACTGCTTAATCCTAATTAGGGTCACGGGGAGGCTGGCGCCCATCCCAGCCAACTCTAGGCGAGGGCAGAGTACACCCTGGACAGCTCGCCAGGCCATCGCAGGGCGGAAACACGCTGACAGCTTTGCAGCCTACTCTTGTCGATATTCAGCAATGGTTCTTTGGCATGCCTCACACCAGAGACAGTGAGAGACATGGCTGGCCTTTGATAACCCAGTTAGTTGCACTGGGGGGGTACACTGACAACCTTGTGGAGAGTGGGACTCGAACCCCCAACCTTTGGATAAGTGATCCAACGCCCTATACCACTAGGACACCACTGCCCTTGCTCTAATTACTGTATCTACTTTTTAAGTCCCTACTATATATCAAGACTTAGCTTAGACTTCGACCCATATTTAAGAAATTGCTTGTCAAAATCCAGATGTGGTAATTTCAGATTGAGCATAGTAACAGGCAGATACAACGATGTTCCTTCAGTCATGAGATTTTGTCCTTTCTGCCAAAAACATAATCTTAATCTAATTGAAGATGAAATACATGCACTGCTTTATTGCAAAGTCTGCACTGTTTTAAGAAATGCTCTTTTAGCTAAACAGATGAACTACCCACGATCAAAATATAGCTTTGTTAATCTAATGTCTTCAACAAATGAATGTGTCATTAAAACATGTGCCTATTTTTATATAATGTTAAGAAAATAAGAAACTCTGATGGCTCTCTTTAATCATGGAAGTACTCTTGCAAGCTCATGCAATATACAGTATATGTTTATTCAGGTATGCATTCTGGGTCAGTGGCCTTATACTGAATAAAATGTCTGTCTGTATATATTAAAAAAAAAAAAAAAAAAAAAAAAAAAAAAAAAATATATATATATATATATATATATATATATACATTTATGTATTTTATATTTATTATATTTTGTTGCTCTTAAAGATGCAAAACGTTTGCTGTCAAGGACACTTATGGTTAAAATGCTGTGCCCTCACTATAATACATACATGTTTTAATTGTAGTATCACTTTGACACAAATAGCAAGCGTGAATACAAAAAAGATTTTATTCTTCTGATCTAGCTGTGTGGGAAGAAGGACACTACAACTTTACAAATGATAACTGCATTTCCCACACAATTTATACACTTGATTTTCTAAAGCCCTGTTTGTACACTTTAGGCCTTGCGTGTATTTTTCACTATCAGTGTTTGACTCAGAAAAAAAAGAGAAATTCAATTGAGAGATTTATTATGCTGCTGAAACTCATGAGCTGCAGGTTACTAAACATTTGCTGTGTTTGGACAAATTCAGTCAAAGCAGAGCTCAATCATTCATCTGACAAACCACACCATCCTACTAGGTTCACAGGGAAGCTGGTGCCTGTCTCTGCCAATTCAGGATGAGGACAGGGTATATATAATTATGTGATGAATTATTAAATTCCAGTTTGAGATATTTATTTAATATCTAATTTTAATATGATTTAATATCTGTGGGAAAATCATTCCTGAGCTTAAATAGATTTAGACCAAATAATATTTTACCAATACTGCATTCCATATTGTATACGATTTCTCTGATTTTATTCATAGCATGTATAAATAACCTACTATTATAATCATTTATTAAATATTGAATTAATTTTATTAATGAGAATGATGGATATTAACATTAAGTATATGTGGTATGGAATATTTTAAACAATACAGAAATATAATGTGTTGGTGTTTAAATGCAAAGTTCCCTAGCTTCTGCTAACTCACACAGCCTGTTCCCCCATGTTGGATTTATTGATCCATGTGTTTATAAATGCAGGCGATGTACTTCCAGATCAGCTCGCAGTTAATTACATGAAGATGGTAACTATTCTGCTAGAATTTCTGATTCAAGCACCAGCATCCAGTAAGGACAAGAAAATCATTAGGATTTATTAGGTTTCACAATACTTTAAATCGCTGGTGTGTTGATTGACTGACGTATTACATGAAGACACTCTTGCACCCTTTCTTTCTGTCATTTTTTTTTTCTGAACTGCTTAATCCTAATTAGGGTCGCAGGGAGGCTAGTCCTGAAGTTGAAGTTTAGGTACAGACTGAGCAACACGCCATGCCAGTGCAGGGCCAACACTGGTACAATAATTCATGCTCACACACACACACACACACACACACACACACACACACACACACACCTAGGGACAATTTGGAACCATCAATCATCTTACTGTGCATGTTTTTGTACTGTGGGTGGAAACCGGATTACCTGGAGGAAACTCACTGAGCACAGAGAGAACATGCAAACTCCACACGGAAATGCTCCGAGCCCTTGAATCGAGCCCCAGACTTTCTTATTGTGAGGGGAGCATGCTAATCACTGCGCCACCGTGCCGTGCCCCACCCCCACCCCATTCATTGTCAGCCTTAATTATGTATGTTGTCTCTCCCTTGATACCATGAAAGAAAGGGATTTATTGATCAAACCACATTAAAGTAGCTTGTACACAGCACAATAACTGACAGATCTTCACTTTGCTGGTTATAACGTCTGGGCCTGGTTGCTGAGAATATCAAAAATATGGAAGTCCTTCTTCAAGAGAAAGCAACAAATTTGGCTTGGATTGTAATAAAAACAGTATTTCTATCAACTTACACTTACTTAATATCAATAAATGGCACCATCATAAAAGGGATTGAAGATTTAAAATCTCACATTTGGACTTCCAAAAAGACTTCAACACCCATTAAGTGCTGGCAAGGAATCTGTGGAAATCTATCCTACCAGCTCATCTGAAAGTCCAAATAAGAACTATAATTGAAACAGTACTCATGTATGTCTCTGAGACCTGTACTTTTTCAATAAAACAGAAAATAAAGTTGTACACCAATTATAAAATATAAGCTGGTGAAATCATGCGACACTCAGACAGGCTCAAGCCTCCACTATGATCCCAAGTCAAATATTAAGTGATTTGGTAGTTGAGTGAGTGTGAAATGGGAACAAATTTAAGTTGCGCTGTAAAACTGTGCTTTAGTTCTCTTCAGCGTCTTAAATTTTGCTTTTCATTATGTGGACGCATCGCACTGCTGTTAGCTGGGTAGAAGATAGAAGTCTCTCTTTGGCGTTACAGTTTGCAAATGAAGTGACTAGCAGGAAATAGTGAAATTGAGTTGTTTGTTATTGTTTCTGATTAATTTATTAAAAGCCACTAGCTCACCAGCACTTATATTACCGATGTGAAAAACTAATTGCCCCTTAATTACTTCAACAAGATTTATTTGATAAAGGGTTCAAGTGGACTAGTCACACCTGCGCCAGTCCTGTTGAAGCTACAAATCACTTGAACACCTTGTTCATCCCCCCACATAGTTACCTCACATTCCATGAGTAGCTTTGAAACTTAGGGCAGTGGTGGCCTGGTGGTAAGGTGCTGTGATCCCCAAAGTGATTCCCCCCAGTGCAGCTCACTGGGTTATCAAAGGCCGGCCATGTCTCTTACTGTCTATGGTGAGAGGCATGTAAAAGAACCATTGCTGACTTTCGACAAGAGTACCTGCATAGGTCTCAGCGTGTTTCCGCCCTGTGATGGCCTGGCAAGCTGTCCAGGGTATACTCTGCCCTTGCCCAGAGTTGGCTGGGATGGATGCCAGTAGGGTGTCACAAAAAAAACATTTCTAATTTGTATTGTCCCACCCTTTAAATGTGTTCATAATATGAAAAGAAAAACAGTGCCAAAGTTTGGCTGTAGTATTATAATAATTTTTACTGGTAGATCAATCGTCCCAAAGTTACAAAATTGTGTAATATTCCGCAAAAGTGTGAAATGGTCATCTAATGTTAAATTTAACATAAAAATATGAAACTGCAGAAATCATCAAAATCAAACACTTCCAGTTCAATCAAACAAATGATTTTAAACACAAATACAGTGTTCAGATTGACCCCCAGTGCAGCTAACTGGGTTATCAAAGGCGGGCCATGTCTCTCACTGTCTATGGTGAGAGGCATATAAAAGAACCATTGCTGACTTTCGTAAAGAGTAGCTGCAAAGTCGTCAGCGTGTTTCTGTCCCTTTCTAAAGGGTTGTGTCAGGAAGGGCATCTGACGTAAAAACCTATGCCAAATCAAACATGCGACAGCCAGAGCTGTCAAGGTGGATTTGTTACTGTCTGGAAAGTCACAGAGGTGTTTCTCTATAACTTGCAACAAGAACTAATACAATATGAATGTAGACCTTTTATTTTAGAAACGGTGTGATAATCCTTACGAACTGGAAAACCCTCCTTGTCTTAGAACTGAACTATTTCTCTCATGGTTGTTGTTGCACTCGCTGACATTGTTTGTGATTCCTCCTTGTGCAGATGAAAGAAACGCTGCAGCACTTGTTGATTTGAAGGAAGTTTGCTTCCAGAGATTGTTTCCAGAGTTCCTCCCAATCAGCCATATTCCACGCTAACAACAAGCCATCATTTCTGAAAACAACTCGTCTAATACTATATTTCAAATTCTGCAATGATCAGATTTATATGTATACATACATACACACATGTGTGTGTGTATATATATATATATATATATATATATATATATATATATATATATATATAAAATGCAGCCATGAGGTGGCGGGGGCACTAACCAGTGTCTCTCCCCCTCATGCCGGTCCCAAGCCCGGAGAAATGCAGAGGGTTGTGTCAGGAAGGGCATCCGACGTAAAACCAATGGCAAACTTTTATGATGCAAATCAGAAGTATTACCCCCATACCGGATCGGTCGAGGCCCGGGTTAACAACGACTGCTATCAGTGCTGTCAATCAACAGGGTGCTGATGGAATTTGGACTACTGTTGGTCGAAGACGTCGAAGAAGGAGAGGTGGGAGGCGTGTCCATAGGCAGAGAGAGAAGAGGAAAGGCATGAGTCTAGGACTGAGAGTGGGGACTTTGAATGTTGGAACTATGCAAAGAAAAAGTAGAGAGCTGGCTGACATGATGCAGAGGAGGAAGGTGGACATACTGTGTGTTCAGGAGACCAGGTGGAAAAGTAGCAAAGCTAAAAGCTTAGGAGCAGGGTTTAAGCTGTTTTTTCATCTTGTGGATGGGAAGAGAAATAGAGTAGGAGTCATCTTGAAGGAGGGGTTTGTCAGGAATGTTCTAAAAGTGAAAAGAGTGTCAGACAGAGTGATGAGTCTCAAGTTAGAAATTGAAGGTGTAATGCTCAATGTTGTTAGTGCTTATGCCCCACAGGCAGGATGTGAGCTAGAAGAGAAGGAGAGATTCTGGAGTGACTTAGATGAAGTGATGCAGAGTACCCCCAGAGGTGAAAGAGTGGTCATTGGGGCAGACT
>CM045736.1:34058895-34088895 GCA_024760905.1 Plotosus lineatus
TTATACCCGAGTTCAGGAACGTGATTCTACATGTATTATGATCATATTTTATCGTTGAAGAAAAAAATGTTAATGATAAATTGGAAGATTTCTCACAGAGAAAAAGATCCACTTTCACTCCAACTCAGAGCATCTGTGGATTCTCAAACTTGGCATGGATAATTCTTAATTTCTCTGTAAGATCCACTGTATTTCAGGCTTTCATTGCTTTGTTTTGCTTGGACAGCTTCCTAGAAGTAAAATAAATGTGTTTGTAAAACACCCTCAATCCACTGTAATAGGTTTTGGCTGGCAAACAAACTGACACATGAACAGTAGCAATAGTTTTTTTGTCTTGTTTTGTTTAAGATACTTTAGTTTTCTTACTGCTTATTAAAATTCTTTTGTGAAAGGCTTGGCACATGTATCCATGAATGATTGTAAAGCGGACATGTGACAAATCTTTGGTGACTGCTGACTTTGCTGGGCTTTAGGCTTTCTAATGAGAGACTGGCATGCAATCTACACATAAATGGCCTGAATTAGCAGTTTGCACGCACAAGGCTTGAGGGTAGTCCAAAACTGGAAGTATAGATGCTTTTCAAATGCTTGATTTTGGTTCAAGGACCCACAAGTTGAAGAAACTTGATTAGTCAAGCTTCATTTTCATGTATACAATTAAATGTATTTTGTACTACAGTATATACATTTTACATAACATGTATTAATTCTACACTGAGTTAAAGATTCAGACATGTTTAAATACACACACACACACACACACACACACACACACACACACATGTATATATTGTAGTGTGTTTTTATGTGTATATATATATATATATATCTTCTTTTCCTTTCGGCTTTTCCTTTCAGGGGTCGCCACAGCAAATGATCTGCCTCCATCTCTCCCTATCCTCTGCATCTTCTACTCTTACTCCAACGACCTTCATGTCCGCCTTCACCGCATCCATAAATCTTCTCTTTGGTCTTCCTCTGGGCCTTTTGCCTGGTAGTTCCAACCTCAGCATCCTACGACCAATATACTCACTATCCCTCCTCTGTACATGTCCAAACCATCTCAATCTAGTCTCTCTGACTTTGTCTCCAAAACATCTAACATGTGCTGTCCCTCTGATGTACTAATTTCTGATCCTATCCATCCTCGTTACTCCCAAAGAGAACCTCAATATTTTCATCTCTGCTACCTCCAACTCTGACTCCTGTCTTTTCCCCAGGGCCACTGTCTCTAAACCATACAACATTGCTGGCCTAATCACCGTCTTGTACACTTTTCCCTTCATTCTTGCCGATACTCTCCTGTCACACATCACACCGGACACTTTTCTCCACCCATTCCAACCTGCCTGCACGCGCTTCTTCACCTCTTTTCCACACTCTCCATTGCTCTGGATTGTTGAGCCTAAGTACTTAAAATCGTCCACCTTCTTTATCTCTGCCCCCTGTAACCTCAAAGTTCCTCTTGGGTCCTTGTCGTTCACACACATGTATTCTGTCTTACTAAGACTAACCTTCAATCCCTTCCTTTCCAGGGCATACCTCCACCTCTCTAGATTTTCCTCCACTTGTTCTCTGCTCTCACTACAGATCACGATGTCATCTGCAAACATCATAGTCCATGGAGATTCTTGTCTAACCTCGTCTGTTAGCCTGTCCATCACCATAGCAAACAAGAAGGGGCTGAGAGCTGACCCTTGATGCAGTCCCACCTCAACCTTGAACTCTTCTGTCACACCGACAGCACACCTCACCACTGTCTATCTCTCATACATGTCCTGCACCACTCTACCATACTTCTCTGCCACTCCAGACTTCCTCATACAATACCACAGTTCTTCTCTCGGCACCCTGTCATATGCTTTCTCCAGATCCACAAAGGCACAATGCAGCTCCTTCTGACCTTCTCTGTACTTCTCTATTAACATCCTCAAAGCAAACACTGCATCTGTGGTGCTCTTTCTTGGCATGAAACCAAACTGTTGTTCACAAATGCTGACCTCTGCCCTTAGTCTAGCTTCCACTATTCTTTCCCATAGCTTCATTGTATGGCTCATCAACTTTATCCCTCTTTAGTTGCCACAACTCTGTACATCTCCCTTGTTCTTAAAAATGGGCACAAGCACACTTCTCCTCCATTCCTCTGGCATCTGCTCACTTTCTAAGACCTTGTTGAATATTCTTGTCAGAAAATCTACTGCTACCTCCCCTAGACACTTCCATACCTCAAGTGGTATGTCATCAGGGCCAACTGCCTTTCCACTCTTCATCCTCTTCAATGCCCTCCTCACTTCTCCCTTACTAATTTTTGCTACTTCCTGCTCCTCAACAGTCACCTCTTCTACTCTTTTTTCTCTCTCATTTTCCTCATTCATCAGCTCTTCAAAGTACTCTTTCCATCTTCCCAGCACACTTCTGTCATCAGTCAATACATTTCCCTCTCTGTCCTTTATCACTCTTATCTTGCTGCACGTCTTTCCCATCTCTATTTCTCTGCTGTGCTAACCTGTATAGATCATTTTCGCCCTCCTTACTGTTCAACCTATCATACCTCGTGGCTGCATTTTATATATATATATATATATATATATATATATATATATATATATATATATATATATATGTATGTATGTATGTATGTATGTATACATATATACATGTGTGTGTAAATATATATACACAAATACAAGTAAATATATACACTTATACATATATATTTGCATTGGGTATAGAAAAGACACAAAATATTTTTCAAAATATTGCCATGTTTTGATTTGCATCCTGGAATCAATGCCTACACACACAAAAAGTTTCCAAATATGTTTACTTCTGCAATTTATAACAGTAAAGTGAAATATACAATACAACAGTCCAGAAAACAAACAAAAAATGCAAAGTGCAGAATCGCTGACATTGTTAAAGAATCATTATTCTGTCGAACTTTGTACATACTCTTTACAAATGTTGAACATCTGGACTATGAAATATTTGCCTACTTTTCTTTACAGAACAGTTCATTCTAAGTCAGAGTATAATGACCGCTGGTGCTGCAATTTCCAAGTCATTCCACAGGTTTTAAAAAAATAATTAAATTTGAGGTCTAACTAGGCCACACAAAGATATTTACCCGTTTCTCCTTCAGCCAATGTGCGATCAACTTAAGTTCACTATCATGTGGGAAAGTGAACCTTTTTCCCATTGACAACTTTCTGCCAGAGTGCAACAGGTTTTACTCAAGAATATTTTGGTATTTTTCCCTGTTCACTTTTTCTTCTATTTTGACAGGTGCCCCAGAACCTGCTGCACAGAAACACCTCCACAAAAGGAGGCTACCACCTTCATGCTTTACTCCCGCTATGGTGTTCTTCGAATGTTTAGCTGTATTCCCTTCCTGCCAATTATACCATTTGATATTGAGGCCAAATAGTTTGATTTTCATCTTATCTGGCCACAATGTCTTTTTCCACTTGAGCTCAAAATATTTTTGCTTGCAAACCTCCCACAAGAAACCACACTTGTGAGTCATTTGTGATTGTTCTCACATGCATACAATGACCACTCTTTGCCAAAAATTCTAGCAGCTGGTTTAAAGTTGCAGTTGGACTCTTTTCTTTCCTCCATATTCTTCGATCCAATTTAAAAGGATGTCCTGATCCAGGAAGGGTCCTAGTAATATCAACATTTTCCACTTCTTTATTATGGATTTTACTGTTTTTCTAGACATTGAAAAAAAACTGATTTTTTTTTTTTTTTTTTTAATCTGCTCTTGATTTGTGCTTGTCCTCAATGTTCCCTTGCATCTTTTGACAGTGCACCTGTTGCTTATGTTTAGGTTTAAAACATTAGTAAACATAAGCTCAGGTAACACTTTGTAGGTCTGTGAATAGAAAGGGGGCACCCAAATGTTTTTCTTGAAGGAGTTCTGATTCTCACATCCAAATTTCACCAGCAGGTCACTTCCTATACGCGAACTATACACTACGTATACAGCTTATCTGTCAAGATTTCTGGAAAAGCTGAGAGGCATGGTAACACTCTGAGCAGGGCTAATTCTGAAACAAACAATCCTTCAAGCTCTCATTGATACCTATGGGTAATTTAAGCAGTCAGTTTTCCTAATCCATCTGTCTTTGGATGGTGGGTGAAAATTAGAGTACCTGGAGAAAGTCAGCACAAGCACAAGAAGAACAATCAAACTCCATACAAAAATGCCACAGGGATCAAGGATTTTTTTTATTTTTTATTTGTCTTAAAGCTGACTTATTTTCTGTTTCAGATGCTCAATGAAATCATACATAAATATTATGAGATACATTTATAAATTTCTCAATGCAGCCGTGAGGGGGGGCACAAGCCAGTGTTCACCCTCACACCAGTCTCAAGCTCGGATAAATGCAGATGGTTGTTAGAGGAAGGACATCCAGCGTAAAACTTCTTCCAAAATTGTGATGACCAAATCGAATTTAATACCGGATCGGCCGAGGCCCGGGTTCACAATGACTGCCATCAGTGCTGTTAACCAACAGGGTGCTGGTGGATATTGGACTACTGTTGGTCCAAGAAGGAGAGGTGGGAGGCGTGTCCATAGGCGGAGAGAGAAGAGGAAAGGCATGAGTCGAGGTCTGAGAGTAGGGACTTTGAATGTTGGAACTATGACAGGAAAAGGTAGAGATCCTGCTGACATGATGCAGAGGAGGAAGGTGGACATACTGTGTGTCCAGGAGACCAGGTGGAAAGGTAACAAGGCGAGAAGCTTAGGAGCAGGTTTAAGCTGTTTTTCATGGTGTGGATGGGAAGGGAAATGGTGTAGGAGTCATCTTGAAGGAGGGGTTTGTCAGGAATGTTCTAGATGTGAAAGTAGTGTCAGACAGAGAGATGAGTCTCAAGTTGGAAATTGAAGGTGTGATGTTCAATGTTGTCAGTGCTTATGCCCCACAGGCAGGATGTGAGCTAGAAAAGAAGTAGAGATTCTGGAGTGAGTTAGGTGAAGTGATGCAGAGTACTCCCAGAGGTGAAAGAGTGGTCATTGGTACAGACTTCAATGGACATGTTGGTGCAGGAAACAGAGGGGACGAGGAGGTGATGGGCAGGTTTGCTATCCACGACTGGAACACAGAAGGACAGATGTTGATGAATTTTGCAAAAAAGCATTGAAATGGCTGTGGTGAAGAGACAGGAGCATAGGGTGACTTACAAAGCAGAGGTAGGAGCACACAGGTAGACTACATCTTGTGTAGGCAATGTAATTTGAAGGAAGTCAGTGACTGCAAAGTAGTAATGGGTTAGAGTCTTACCAAACAGCATAGGATGGTGGTGTGCAGGATGACACTGATAGTGAGGAAGGTGAAGAAGGCAAAGGCAGAGCAGAAGACAAAGTGGTGTAAGCTGAAAAAGGAAGAGTGTCGGGTTGTCTTCAAGGAGGAGTTGAAACAGGCTTTGGGTGGTCAGGAAGTGCTTCCAGATGACTGGACAACTACAGCTAATGTGATCAGGGTGACAGGTAGGAGGGTACTTGGTGTGTCCTCTGGAAGGAAAGTAGATAAGGAGACTTAGTGGTAGAATGAGGATGTGCAGGAGTGTGTACAAAGGAAGAGGTTAGCTAAGAAGAAGTGGGACATTGAGAGGACCGAAGATAGTAAACAGGAGTACAAAGAGACACAGCATAAGGCGAAGGTAGCGGTGTCAAAGGCCAAACAGAGGGCGTATGATGACTTGTATGATAGGTTGGACAGTAAGGAGGGAGAAAATGATTTATACAGGTTGGCACAGCAGAAAAATAGAGATGGGAAGGACGTGCGGCAAATTAGAATGATTAAGGACAGTGTGGGAAATGTATTGACTGATTACAGAAGTGTGCTGGGAAGATGGAAAGAGTACTTTGAAGAGCTGATGAATGAGGAAAATGAGAGAGAGAAAAGAGTAGAAGAGGTGACTGTTGAGGACTAGGAAATATAAAAGATTAGTAAGTGTGAAGTGAGGAGAGCATTGAAGAGGATTAAGAGTGGAAAGGCAGTTGGCCCTGATGACATACTGGTGGAGGTATGGAAGTGTCTAGGCGAGGTAGCAGTAGATTTTCTGACAAGAACATTTCACAAGGTCTTACAGAGTGAGCAGATGCCGGAGGAATGGAGAAGTGTGATGGTGCCCATTTTTAAGAACAAGGGAGACGTGCAGAGTTGTGGCAACTAAAGAGGGATAAAGTTGATGAGCCATACGATGAAGTTATGGGAAAGAATAGTGGAAGCTAGACTAAAGGCAGAGGTCAGCATTTGTGAACAACAGTTTGGTTTCATGCCAAGAAAGAGCACCACAGATGCAGTGTTTGCTTTGAGGATGTTAATTGAGAAGTACAGAGAAGGTCAGCGGGAGATACATTGTGCCTTTGTGGATCTGGAGACAGCATATGACAGAGTGCCGAGAGAGGAACTGTGGTATTGCATGAGGAAGTCTGGAGTGGCAGAGAAGTATGTTAGAGAGGTGCAGGAGATGTATGAGAGATGTAAGACGGTGGTGAGGTGTGCTGTCGGTGTGACAGAAGAGTTCAAGACGGAGGTGGGACTGCATCAAGGATCAGCTCTGAGCCCCTTCTTGTTTGCTATGGTGATGGCCGACAGGCTGACAGACGAGGTGAGACAAGATTCCCCATGGACTATGATGTTTGCAGATGACATTGTGATCTGTAGTGAGAGCAGAGAATAAGTGCAGGAAAATCTAGAGAGGTGGAGGTATGCCCTGGAAAGGAGAGGAATGAAGGTTAGCCTCAGTAAGACAGAATACATGTGTGTGAATGACAAGGACTCAAGAGGAACGGTGAGGTTACAGGGAGCAGAGATAACAAAGGTGGAGGATTTTAAGTACAGTGGTATCTCACCTTACGAAATTAATCCATTCCAGAGGCTTTTTCGTAACCTGGATTTTTCGTAAGTTGAACCACATTTCACATGTAAAATGTGTAATTCGTTCCAAGGCACCCAAAACTACCCCCTAAACCCTTTAAAAATTATTAAAGCATACCTTTTAAGGCATACTTCTGCTTCAATATCATACCGATGGTAGACAGGTTTGGCCATATTCCTTTGCAATATCACTCAACCGCATGCCACGAGCCCGCTTCTTTTTACTCACACTGGGAATCACATGCGTGTGTGTGTATGTGTGTGTGTGTGTGTGTGTGCGCGTGTGTGTGTGTGTATGTGTGTGTGCGTGCACGTGTGTTGACCATGTCTTCTTAGCAGAGTTATAATCTTACAAATGTTTATGCAAGGATAAAAGCCTGAGCCAAAAGATAAAGTTGCAATGAGCTCGACAAAACTCATGAAACAACAGTAACTCTGTCCTTTACATGAAAAGCATTATGGGTGCTCCATAATAGCCAATGGGAGGGAGCTGCATCATCCCTCCTCGCCAATGGATGGCCAGTGGGGCAAGATGTTGGGAAATGTAGTCAATGGGAGAGCAACTCGTGCATTGTTTGAATTTTTGAGATGGTGCTTTCGTAACATGAATTTGTTTTGTATCCAGAGACAAAAGTTTTATGAAAATGTTTTTCGTAACTTTGATTTTTTGTTTGTTGGGGCTTTCATAAGTGGAGGTTCCACTGGACTTAGGCTCAACAATCCAGAGCAATGGAGAGTGGAAAAGAGGTGAAAAAGCATGTGCAGGCTGGTTGGAATGATTGGCGAAAAGTGTCCGGTGTGATGTATGATAGGAAGGTAACAGCAAGAATGAAAGGAAAAGTGTACAAGACGGTGTTGAAGCCAGCGATGTTGTATGGTTTAGAGACAGTGGCACTGAGGAAAAGACAGGAGGCAGAGCTGGAGGTAGCAGAGATGAAAATGTTGAGGTTCTCTTTGGTAGTAACGAGGATGGATAGGATCAGGAATGAGTACATCAGAGGGAGAGCACATGTAAGAGGTTTTGGAGACAAACCATTGAGATGGTTTGGATATGTACAGAGGAGGGATAGTGAGTATATTGGTAGTAGGGTGCTGAGGTTGGAACTACCAGGCAGAAGGCCTAGAGGAAGACCAAAGTGAAGATTTGTGGATTTGGTGAAGGAGGACATGAGGATTGTTGGAGTAAGAGTAGAAGATGCAGAGGGTCGGGTGAGATGGAGGCAGATCATTCGCTGTGGCGACATCTGAAGGGAACAGCAAAAGGAAAAGAAGAAGACATTTATAAATTTCTCATTCAGGACCCATATGTAGAGAAGTGCTGTGTCTGAAGTGACTTAAGGACTTAAGCAATGGCAGTCCAAACTTAACCAGTGAACTGTTATTTACACCTCTATTATTGTAACAGCAGTGTCTTCACAGCTTGAAAAAGTGTTTTGACATAATATTATGAACTTCAGTGAGTCGTAAATACAGTCGATTTTATTTACCTAGAGCATATTCAGCTGGGTGCCACTGTACAGTCTGTTTCTCACCAAAACCTGACCTTGTAAATGAGCATGAACTGGTTCTACCATTAATAAAACAAAGTCCAAATAAGAATTACATGTGCTTTTAATAAACTCAATAAAATTAGAAATTACAAACTAAAAGCTACAAATAACATAAATGTGAATTTTAAAAACTCACAAAGAAAGTTTTTAAGACAAATGATTAATTAATTTGTGAACTGTTTAATACTACTATGGTCGGAGTCGGCTGGGGCCTATTTAAGCCATCTCTCGGCAAAGGCAAGGTACATCCTGAACAGCTTGCCTCAGTTATTCTTACACCTGGAGGCATTTTAAAACAGTTAATTAACCTAATGAGTAATGGACTGAGGCAGGAAACCAGAATATTTGGAAGAAGCCCATGTTAGCACAGAGAGAACATCCAAACTCCACACAGAAACACCGTTCCCGCCCCAGGACTTGAACTCACAATCTTCTTGCTGTGAGGCTGACATAGGAAACAAAGTCAGACGATAACAGAATTTAAAAGACTAAATAAAACACCACCTTCCTGGAAAATAAAAGGATTCTTTAAGAGCTATTGCAAGAACAGATACTATTTCAAGGGAGAAAAACCAAACGTTTATTATTTAATAATATTACTAAATAGGCCAATCACAAATGGGTTTGGCAATTGACAAAAATATATTGTTTTTATTTTGTGCCACACTCGAGTAAAAATCCAGCTGATGATAAAAAGATGTCAATGCCAATTTATGAGTACTGAGCAGTATACCTGGAGTAGAAGTCAGGTATTACTGGCAAAGAATTACAGGTTTAATTTTAGCCTTGTGTAAAATATAGGCTGAAGACTCAAGTCATGGTTCATGTCATTAAATTTGGGTTTAGGCCACCCATAAACTAATGAAACATGATGCGCACAACTGTGGAATTTTCCAGTCTGTTGGAAGGTCTGGAGCTAATGATTCCAGTGCATGGTTCAGTTCTAATAAAAATCTGTGTAGAGTGACTGGTGTCTCCATAAGGGTGCATACCGTGTGCAGTGAACCTGGGATAGACTCAGGATCCATTGCAATCCTGATCACAATGAAGGTTTCTCAAGAGGAATAAATAATTAGACCAACTGCAAATTATGATATGAGAAAACTATGTGTAATGTATTTATTTTATCAGGACCTGATTTCTTAGACGCATTATACACACACACACACACACACACACACACACACACACACACTCATTTGCTAAACAGATTAATGGATGTTCAACTGCTCTACTGGATGTTCCCCAGAAATGCAGGGAGGCTGGAGTATTGCGTTGACATTGGCAAAGGTGGAGTACACCCTGAACAGCTTGCCAGACCATCTCAGGGCCAACACATACACAATTACTGTACTCATCCCTTTGGGCAATTTGGACCACCAATTAGCCTAATGTGCAGTGATTGGACTATGGGAGGATACCAAAGTACCCAGAAGAAGCTCGAGAACATGCAAACTCCGCACCGAAACACTCGTTCCATTTGGTGTGAGGCGGGTGTGCTAACCACTAGGCCATTGGGCTGCAAGCATTGTACAATATATTTATGTGTATTCATGATCCTACAAATGGCTCATAAGCCCATTAGTTTCTGCACTTACTGACTATATGCTTAGTATAGAGTTATATAAGGGAAATTATTTACAATCTGGTGTCGGCCAGATGAGAATCACTCATCCTTTTGATTCTGGTCCTTCTGAGACCAGATTCTGAGAGCAATGTGCACTGTTTAAAGAGGCATAGAAATAAAATTTCATTGTAATAAGTTTCCGTTCACTAATGGGAAGTGCCTAATATAATGCTTCCTCTGCCATTGCATAATGGTGTTACTACTGAAGTACTTTTGAGAACCTCAGCCCTGAGCTGAACATTTAAAAATCTGCTTCCTTTTTTTTTTTTACATCATCAACCTAGAATTAACAAGGTCTATCTGCCATTTGATAGACCTTGTTAATTCTTGGTTGATGACATACTGAATACATTACAACACAAGACATGCACACAGTCATAACATTTTATGTAGATATTTTTCCACCGCGTAGGGAATCTTTCATTTAAAAGGGAATATGCCTTTTTGAAAATTACTAGATGTTTCTTCTACCAATGATTCCGTTTTATTCAAGATACCAGACTGCATACCTAGCTGCATCTGGGCTCTTGGGGTCAGGGTTAGGGTTAACTCCTGACTTTAATAGGGTCAGGGTATACTGACCACGGTCTTTGCAGAAAATGCCCAGGATGTGTCTTAGATTAAATGCATTCTTCATGCTACAGATGGTCAAATGGGTCATGGTGACACTTTGTTGAATAAAAGAACAGGCGATGACTGTAGAAAATGCTTAGAAATGTGTGACCAAAAATATCCGTGTGTTTTAACATGCAGTTACATTAAAAGAAAATTGCCTAAAACCAATTTCTCAACTCTGCAGTGTGAAACTGGTCAAGCTGTAATGATTCAGTATTAATAGGATTTGGTTGCTCATTAGAGATTGAAAATCGTTTTTGGATTTTCTTCAAATGTAAGTTGTTTTGTTGACAGGCTCAGCTTCTTTTGTGAAAAGTGTATTGCAAATTAATCTACATTGAACTGAATTGAAGCACAATGTAGTTTTTTTCAGTTTGAAGTTAAAACTAATCCAATAAACTTATGAATCTCTGATCCAGCACACTGCCAGCATGCTGCAAAAATGCTATTTTAGTAAGTTTATTTTGAATTTGGGGTGGGGTTGCATTTTGATTAGTACATCCGCCTCACAACAATAAGGTCCTGAATTTGAGTTCAAGGCTCAAATGATTCTGTATGCAGAGTTTCTATGTTCTTACTGGGCTTGCATTAGTTTTCTCCAGGTACTCTGGTTTCCTCCCACAATCCAAAGACATGCACATCAGGCCAACTGGTTGTGCCAAACTGCCCCTTAGTGAGAGTGTGAATGGTTGTTTGTATATGTTGTCCCTGTGGTGGTCTGGAAAGCTGTTTAGGGTGCACCTCGCCTCTAGTCTCTCCACAACCCCAATAGGATTAAGCAGTTGAGTAGCAGATGAGAGATTTAGTTGACTGAGAATATATAATGAAAATCCTGTACATTTCTTTTTATAAATTTATAAGAACTATTCATACTATAGCCTACTTTTTCAGAGTTTCGTGCATACCACATGGAAACTTGCGAAATCTTTGTGGTCCAAGTTGGTATGTTTCTTATGCCATTATATACAACCTGGAAATACAAGCAAAACAAATTAAAATAATTTTTATGATTTATTTACTTTAAAACATGATAATGGTGATGTTTCTCGGGTGTCATTTTAATCATATCAGGATAAATATTTCAAAGCCCCTGACAGTATACCAATCAAATTGTTCCATTTGTGTGCAGTGCTTACTAATGAAATCTTTTTTTAGCCTGGAATCAACGTTTCAATGCTTTCCATGCAACAAGACAACCTTTCTTATAAAAAGTAATTTTCTCCTCAAATTTGTTGTTTATTTTTTGTTTCAGCTAATCTTTTTGCATTGTATGTTTGTAAATATTTTGATGGTTAAAATTGATTGTCGGTCCACCCTGGTGTTTTGACCATGTGATGAAAAAAAGAGTAAATACCCCAGTATTGTGCCTGTGATTTGAACTTCATGGGAACGACTAGGACAGAAGCCAGCCTAATGGCATATTGTATAAACTACTTCCTTTCTAGACAAGAGTCATGTCCATGGAGAGTAAACTGTGGAGATAAGTGAACTCTGCAACTCTTAGAAAAAGGTTGCAGGTAATCAGGAATGCTAACTGGAACTGTTAGGTGTTCTAAGCTTATTTTTCAGTGTAATGAATCTCTCTCTCTTTTACTTTGTTTATAAAATACAAGCATTTTCAGATAATATTGAGACTGCTGTATTTTATACAGCAAAACTAAATAGAGTTATTGTGTAAGCATTGCAGGAAAGCTCTACCCTATAGCACATTAATATTATAATATTTGTGATGTATTTAACAATTTGGATGTTATTTTATTGCTTGGTGCTGTTTTATTTAGAAGTTGTGTGCCGCACTGATGCCACAAAGGGAGTTTGTTAGCACATTGATAAGATACCATTTAATGAGAGAAAAAAATGTCAACAATCTTAAAAAGTGATAAAGATCAGATTTTGCTGTTACGGCCAACAAATGATAAAACAAGAGTTTGTTTTCTCACGCACCGTTTTCCAGAGACATTCACTCAGGCTTGCACTGGATTTGGAGTCCATCCCAGGAAATGTTCTGCAATTTATCCTAATCAGTCCACCTACTGGTAGGTATTTGGAAGGTGGAAGGAAACCAGAGAACCCAGAAGAAACCTACACAGTTTCTTGAAGGATGTAGATAAAAATGCCATATTGATGGCAGCCCGAGTTCACCCAATGCTCACATAAACATAATGACACTGACAGTGATATTAGTTTTGCATTTGAAACATGGGAGTACTCATAAGGAAATGTGAAAAATAGATGGTAGATGGATGGTCAAATGCAGTGTAGGTAATGTAGGAATTGTTGGATAAAGGTGAAGGAAACATGGCACTTATCTCAGCTGACTCCGTGCAAAGGTAGGATACACCATGGACAGTCCACCAGCCAATCGCAGGGCCAACACACATAGAATCATTCACAACCACACTCACATCTAGGGGCAATTTGGAATGCCCAATTGGTCTAATGTGCATGTTTTCAGACTGTTTGTGGAAACCAGAGTACTTGGAGGAAACCCACACAAGCACATGCAAACTTGACACAGAAACGCCTGAGCCCGGGAATCAAACCCAGGTGTTCATGCTGTGTCACAGTGCTGTCCTTATTTTTACTTTCATGCTGTAGGTAATTTGTAACATGTACTATCTACACAGAGTGCTTTGTATTTTTAGAAACTGCTAAAACCACATTTATGTTGACTTTATCTAAAATCGACTCATGCAAGAAAAGCAACTTTGCTTGTTGGAATAGCTTATATACAACCAGAGTTATCACGTATGACTCCCTGCAGATGAATGAATTGCTCAATGTCGGAAATGTATGTTCATATCTGGATGAAACTTGGCACAAATATACTTCAGGACCTTTAAAACATACATGAGGAAAATATTTAGATGGATGGGGCTTTAAAAAGTGATGACATCTGAAGGTGGCCTGGACTACTCTCCTGTCCTGAGTGTCTTTTTCAAATGTTTTCATTACATGGATCCAACCTACACTGCTCCAACAAAGTGGCATATTTAGTGCATAAGTAATGTTATTTTTCAATGTTAGGTAAAATATAGGCAAAGGAAACAAATTGAACATTGGGGGGAAGCACATGGAAGGTTTAACAATGTCATGCCAGAAACATTCGTGTAGACCTGCTGCATGGACACTTATAAAATTGTTAGTTTTCATTTTTGTTTAATGAACGAAAGATATGAACATTCTGCATACTCAGAGCTGCACCATAACCAAAAGTGTATTATTGTGTCCCTCGTTCCTTTATTTACTGTAAGTGAGTGAATGAATGTGTGAAAGCTCAATGTGAACAGAGCATCAGGGAAAACTTTGCCAGCTGTTGCTATTCACTGAGGTCATATGAGGACCAGAGAAACATGCGGGAAACTTCTATTATACATGATTGTATGATAGTACCGTGACAGCTTCTGAAACAGCAGACTGTTAGAGTGGGGAGACCTCTGCCCTATGATTAAAGGGCAAGGAGAAAGACAGAGAGCATGAAGCAGATGGAGACAGACTGTGAGAAACAGAAATCTTTTTCCATAAAAGGCAAAAGGTGAGAGAGGTTTTTATCAATAATAAATGGAATGTACAAAGTACTGACCTAAACCTGAATATTTTACATAGCTGTAAAAACCAGAAGTAGAAAATTGAGGCTTCTGTATTTTTACTACTGGTCCATGTGGATCATTGATTCATGATTTGTTCTGAATATTAAACATAATGGTTCTTCCTTCCTTATAACAGAGTGTGGCAGTATTCCCCCAGTCAAACATATTAAAAATAATTCTTTCAGTAATTCTTACAAACTGTTTCTTTAAAACCCTTAAATGCAAAAGTTTAGGAGTACTTATAGTTTAAGCTAATGTCTAATGGAAGAGATCTTATAATCTTTAGAAATGTGACAATGTGTCGACCCCCTGAAAGACACTTGATCGCTTAAGCGGTGGAACAGAAAGGTTAAACAACTTATTTACTTACTGGGCTTATATTGGGCTGAGCATAAATAATCTCAAATGCATTCATAAAAGGAATATTTTGTATTTATATATTTTAATGTAAAGAAATTGTAATTTTCTCCAATACGATATTTCTCTAAATACAGGACTTTAATGATAGTTCAGCTGTTGAATCTTAAGATTTCATTCTGAAAGTTTCCATAACAGCTGCATAACTCTAGGGTCACTGTTGGGCCCCAGAAACAAGGCATTAATCTGTTTAATATGCACTTTGAAATGTCTATGTTCCTGCATAAGCATGAACGTGTGTGTACGTACGAGCATGTCAGTCTGTTTATGTCTAGGTTTGTGCATAAATGTTCATGCATCGTTCATTTTATGAACCACTTATTTCTAATTAGGGTCAAGGAGATGCTGGCGCCCATTTACACAAGGGGGAACGGCAGTAAGGTTTATGCATAGTAAAGCATAGTGGGACTTGAACCCCTGACCTTGAGATCAGTAATCTGGCACCATTCCATCAGGCCACTATTAATTCAGTCCATAAATTGTAAGTGTATAGATTGATGGCAACAATGCTGTGAATTGTGGTGTGTGGACTTTACTAGTATCGTGGAAGTGCAAATGAAACATCTCTACCAGTACACTTTTGTTAACTCTGGGCCGACTCCGAGCGAGACCAGAGTACACCCTAGACAGCTCGCCAGGCCATCGTAGGGCAGAAACACGTTGATGGCTATGCAGCTACTCTTGATAAAAGTCAGCTATGGTTCTTTTACATGCGTCACACCATAGACAGTGAGAGACATGGCCAGCCTTTGATAATCCAGTTAGCTGCACTTGGGGGACAGAAGTGACAACCGTTGACAGGAGGGCTTGAACCTCCAACCATGGGATCGGTAATCCAGCCCCTTACCACCAGGCCACCACTGTTGTATACATAAATGCAATATACAATATACCCTAATTAGGATTAATCATAAAATAAATGATGAATAAATCAGTGTCACAGTTTCAGTCTGTATGTACACTCTACCACACTCTAGGTTAACCTTTAGATATGGGATATTATATTTATACCAAAATTGGTAGACAATTGCCACTAATGACTAAAGTGCATGACAAGTCATCCTGATGCTTATTACTCTAAAGATGAGCCATATCGCATGTGCTTGTGCGAGCAATGACAAAACAATAGCACAAGGTGTACAAAAACCGAATGATGATACTTCATGGACATATACATCTTACAAATAAGCATGAGACATGCAGAAAGTTGAAAAGAACTACAGTGTGGTCAGTGCAGTGGCACAGAACAGGACAGAGAGGCTTTTCATCTGCATAAATCTATATTCACTTGGTAAGCAGCTTTAGAAATTCTCCATCCCCCACATGTCAGCTTTCTTGCTGGTTGACAACACATTAATACACTAATCTTGGACTATAACACATAAATTATTTCAGAAGTACATGTTCAGTACTCAGGTATTTTACCAATATTTTATCTTAAAATACTTGCTTGGGTACTATTTTTCTAACTCTGACCTACCTATTCACATTATTAGGAAAAAAAATCATTACTGGAGAATTTTTTGTGTGTTACACCTTATACACCACAACTGTGATATGAATATATTTACTTATATTTGTTGTCTGTCATATACACTTAAGTCTGTCACTTAATTATTTGATTACTGTACTTGTTATGATGAAGGTTTAGGAATGCAAAATAATTTATGCCACCTACTCCTAATATGTGGCCTTTTTACCCTTCCATAAATATTAACGATTCTTTCTAAAACTAAGTTTAACCCTAGCAGTGCCAAAGCCGAAAATATTGGCTTTACGTTACGTTTTCAAATGTCAAATCCGAAAAATAATCGGCTTTATGACACACGCTAATTCATTGCATTCGCAATTTGTAAATACTGCACTCACACACACAAACATGACTGCAAAGCCTTTGTTCATTGGATTGCATGGCATTTTGAGCTTTAACATTGGGCACTTCTAGGGTTAAAATAAAGTGGCTTTATTTCTATTTATTCTATGCTAGTTTAGCTTCATGCAATCTGAAAATACCAGTATTGACGTAATAAGCGTCCTGCTCTGATAAGGCCCCCCTGTGTTTTTTTATCTTATGTCTAATAACCGCCCATGTGTACTGGGAGCAAAATCATAGATCAAGCTTACCAATTTTATTCGATCAGTCTCTGTAACCATAAAATGAGGCGTTCACTGCCTGTAAAAGTGAGTTTACATGGTATTTCAAGACCCCCTGCCACTGGGGAATGTCTATAATGTTTATCAGTAACAACACATTTGATTGTTTTGCCGTGCTTTAAAAAACAGGAAAATATTTTGCCGTGTTCTCTTGGTAAATGTCCAACAACTGATGAGCCATTAGAAACTGCTACAGCAAAACTATCAGATGCTCTGAATGAATGGAGCAATGAGCCAGATATGGACCTATCAGAGAGTGATGACAAGTATTTTTCACCCAATTCTCCTGCTCACTAATTTCATAAATTTAAAAGATGTTCCTGGCCATATGCTTTTGTTTATGTTCATGTTGATTGGTTCAATGTGCCATGTACTAAAATTGACATTGATTGGCTTGATTTCACTTCTGGGAAAATGTTTAAAGGCACAGCACTGGGAGGGAAAAGTAAGGGGTCTTTTTATGCTGTTTTCTGTTTATTTTCAGCTTTCATGTAAGTAGTTTGGTTGATATCACAAAATGAATAACACAAATACCAGTAAAACTGTTTTGTTGTTCTGTTATTATTCATGTTTTCCACCGTGATGGTAATAAGCACTTACTGTTCCACTTCGCTGGTGACATTTTAATAAGCGCCCACCCAGTACAATTTTTAAAATGCCCTGGGCACTTATCATGTCGAATATGATCATATATATATATACATATATATATATATATATATATATATATATATATATATATATATATATATATATATATATATATATATATATATACCAGTCGTATGTGGCGCTGGGGTCGTGAAATGTTTTTTTTTCTTCCTATAGGGGTCATCACACAAAATAATTGAGAAGCACTGCACATGGCATTTTCGGAGCGTGGAGGAAGACATGCTGAAGCATACAAGGGCAATCAGCCCGGAAAAGCCATTTGCCCAGCAGAGCTCGTAAATCAAAAATTTTCTTGTTGGATATGGCAGATTTTTGGGGGAATATATATTCTTCTTTTCCTTTTGGCTTTTTCCCTTTTCCCATTGCATGTTTGATTTGGCATAGGTTTTTACATAAGATGCCCTTCCTGACAAAACCCTTTAGCAAGGGGCCGAAACACGCTGACGGCTATGCAGCTACTCTTTATGAAAGTCAGCAATGGTTCTTTTACATGTCTCTCACCATAGACAGTGAGAGACATGGCTCGCCTTTAATAACCCAGTTAGCTGCATTGGGGACGACAGTGACAACCTTGTGGAGAGTGAGGCTTGAACCCCCAACCTTCGGAACAGCGATCCAGCACCCTTTACCACAAGACCACCACTGCCCATTTTGGTGGAATATACTGGGGCAGTGGTGGTCTAGTGGATACAGCGCAGGATCGCTGATCCTAAGGTTGGGGGTTTGAGTCCCCACAGGGTTGTCACTGTCCCCTCCAGTACAGCTAACTGGGTTATCAAAGGCGGGCCATGTCTTTCACTGTCTATGGTGAGAGACATGTAAAAGAACCATTGCTGACTTTTGTAAAGAGTAGCTGCATAGCCGTCAGCGTGTTTCTGTCCCTTGCTAAAAGCGTTGTGACAGGAAGGGCATCCGACGTAAAAACCTATGCCAAATCAAATGTGCGCATCAGATGATTCGCTGTGGCGACTCCTGAGAAAGGGAAAAAGCCGAAAGGAAAAGAAGAAAACTGTATAAATATATACTGTATATGTATACACACATGCACACACTTACACACTCACACAGTGTTGGTTCAACACTGCATCATGTGTATAATTTTTTGCCAGAAGCAATATAGTTAGATCCTATGTGTCTACAATATTTAAATGGTTTCTTTAATTACATAATAGTTTCTTTAACTGCTTTAATGCTTTGTCCAAAGTACAAATTTTATATAAAGGGCAAACAAATAGTTGAGGGTTCTTACCCACTTACAGAGGTTTTAGATGGTAGCCTGTCTAAAAAATCAACAGAGACAATTGCGTTCCAAGTTAAAGCACATATTCGAACCAAATGCAAGTAATGTAGTTATGACGAGCAGTTTTTATCCTTTGGGATAGATATGGCATAAATGAATGTACTATAATTTTGTTGTCTGATGCATAAGCCTCATTACACACACATATTCATAAAAATTAGTAAATTCAACGTGAGTACAACAATATGTAAATTGTTATATCAATTGGCCACACATGGATTTTAGGATCATGATGGGTTTATATGTATGTCTCCAAATAATCAGAAAACTATCCTGAAGTAATTTTATACATCCTTGTCAAACATTTCAAAATAAAATTTTCAGAGCATATGGGTTATCAGGTTTAAGATAAGGCCACAGAATTTCATAACATGATTGTCCTTCTACTATGCATGTAAAATGTAACATTTAAGGCTTAAGAGTGACTTGGCTTGTCCCTCTGCATGGGAAACTCCTTTGCGGGTCTGTATAGAACAAGGTCTTCCTTTTAGAGAAGGCCCCTAGTAGACCAAGTGTAAGAAGCAAAGAAACAGAAACTAGACATTGTACACTTGGGTTATATATTGTATATTAAGGAATGGAATTAAATCATCACTTTTTGAAAAGGTATTTCTTCTCAGGAGTTTAGCAGTGAGCTACAACTTTACATTGCTGAACACACAATGTCTCAGCTGTTCTCTGTCACACTGACTTGTGATGTGACTATTGTGAGAAAGCAGCTTGAGCTCACTGCAGTGTCATTGGCATTATTCCATATAGAAGTACACATGGCATTACATTGGTATGTATACATGCCATCAGTATTTATTAAGTCTCACCCAAATTAGGAAATGTGCTGTGATGTTCATGTCATGCTTTTTCTTTTGTTTCCTTAATAACATCTTTAGTGAAAAACTTGGAAAAAGTCAAATAACCGTCCCATTCTTTCAGCTTAGAACAGTTTACACAAGTGAGACTTGGTCTACAGACTCGGTTCACTGAATAACACTTGATCCAGCAACATTTATTAAAAGCATCTCTCCTGCCAAAACTCCTTTCTCCACATGTTAACCAACACTATTCCCTTTCCAAAAATGTATCTCTTTGTAATTCTCTATAAAGGAAATTACTTTCATTCTTTCAAACATGAACATTTATGCTGCACGTCCTCTTGTTCTCTCCTTCACCCCAGCGGGTTTTGTTCTTCAGATTCATCACCAACATTAAAGAAAATGGAAATATTTCTGACAACCTGTATTCAAACCCTCTTCATAGAATTAAACATGTCTTATTAAAACTCACCTCCATGCTCCCATCCTATCTGTGGGTGCTGTCTGAGTCTGGGGAGACCTTGCTGTGTTAAAGCTTAGAGTCACAGAGACACTGCTTGCATTATTCTGAGATCTGCTCAGGGACAGTTGGAGAAATTCCCCTTGCTTTCTTTGGCAATGTTGGACCACAGGCCAAAGCATATTAATCACAAAGCGGACACTTTCACCTCATTCCAGGAAAAGAAAAGGCACAGCTCCTTTGCTTCATATATATAGGTATATGAATTATCAGTCACTACTAGGAAGTTGTTCTTGGATACAAGGTACTTGTATATCAGAGGTGTCAATCCCTTGGCCAAATACCGTCCCCTAACACATTCCTTTTGGCCCAAGTGAATTTGCAGAAAATGTTAAATTAGCCTTGCGTGTAATTTTTATAATGCACACACTGAAGTGCTCATGACCCATAAAGATTGGGACAGTCCACATTGTGAGTGTGTTCATACATGGAAAACATGCATATTTGTGTTTACTCTGATTACCTGTAAGTAAACCATCTATCCATTCATCCATTTTCTCAACCATTCCTGAGGGGAGATGGAACCACTCCCAGATGACTTCAGGTGGGTTACACCATGAACAGGTTGTTAGTCTATTTATTGCAGGACGAGCACAAAGTCAAACAACTATTTACAATAACATTTACATCTACAGACAATTCAGAGTAGCCAGTTGACCTAATGTGGATGTCTTTGGACTTTGGGAGAAAACCAGAGAACTCAAAGGAAACCATTTCAGACATATGAAGAACATGCAAACTCCACCCAAAAAATGCCCTTGACCACTGTGATGCAACAGTGCTAACCATTGAGTTACTGTGCCCCCATAAGTAATACTATCATACAAACATTTTCTAAACATATGGACCTAATTATAACAGAATGTAAAAGGAAAAAAGTGGGTGCTTTGCCTAGAATTTTATGTACAGCTCATGCATTTACATAATATATGCTTATTTAAATAGACTAACTTTCTGTTATAAACTTTAGAAATTAACAAAAATATATGTGTACTCATATATTGTATATGAAAAGTACAATTAAAGTATATGAAATCTTGAATGCTCATGAAAGACACACTGTATGTGACCACCCTTTTTATTCTTTATACTGTGTCTCCCTTGTTTCATTCTAAGGCGAATGTGCTCTATTTTCCATGGGATTTGTTCTGAATAACTAAACTCCTTACTATAAACTAAACAAAGTAAATACTCTCGACAGAGATACAGGTCTTGAAGAAAAATAAATATTCTATAGATTTTATTTGGTTGACTTGTGCTTCCTTGGTTTAATCTGGTGAAGTTTTATATTTAATAAACAAATACCTCCTGACTAGTCAGTAAAGACTTTAACAACAGATACATGGGTATGGAAAAGAAGTGGCCCAGCTGTGCATACTCATTTAAGCTCAATGGAAATTCAGCGGTACAGAGGGAGGAAACTGGGGAATCTGGATGAGATCTACATAAACGCAGGAAAAACGACACATTCTGTTCAGATAAAATAGGTGTTCTATCTGTGAGGAAGCTCTGACATCTGCTGCACCAACTTGCCATCCCTGATTACACTCATTCAGTTATTTGCTGAATTGCTTAAGCCTACTAGGGTTGCAAACACACACACACACCCACCCACACACACACACACACACACACACACACACACACACCATTCCATGCTTAAGGGCAATTTGTAACATCAATTAGAGAATATATGCATGTTGTTGGCCTGTGAGAGGAAAACAGGAGTACCTGAAGTAAACCTATACAAACGAAGGGGGAAATGCAATCTTCTCAAAGAAACTCTCTATCTGTGCCTGGGACTCAGACCCAGGACTTTCATGCTGTGAGATGAAACTTTTAACCACTATGTCATGATGCTTCTCTCAAAGTAAGTAATTAATATTCAAATAATATTTAAATAAAAAGATATCACCTGTTTACTTGATCTTTTCATAGAATCTCTCATAGAATCTCTCACAAATGTGAATAACTCTGTGTAAAATGTATGACGGGGTAACTCAGAATCATCAGTATCAGAATACTTAATTGATCCCAGAGGAAATTTTGTCCACACAGTTGCTCCATACAAGTAGAGAGAAATAAAGGTAAACTTTCAATTAAAAACATTTAATAAAATGACATATGACATATAATGACATACGAATATACACATTATGTATGGAATTTACATATAATATATCTATATGTTAGTCTGAAATTGGAAGTTACTAATATCTACATAAACAGAAAATGAATCATGTCAGTGAATGATATGCACAGTATTATCTATATGATAAACAGTAGAATGTAAATGTATAAAGTGGATGTTGTTGCTATCTGGAGGACTGTTGTACAGTTTAATGGAAACAGGTAAGAACGATTTCCTGTGTCATTCAGTGTTGCATTTATGTGGTATTAGTCTCACACTGAACATGCTCCTGTTAATGATCAGCAGGTTGTGAAGTGGGTGGGAGGTATTGTTCAATATTGTCTTTATTTTGGACAACATTCATCTTTCCGACACTACCGTCAGAGAGTCCAGTTCCATCCCCACAAAATTACCAGCCTTACGGATCAGTTTCTTCAGTCTGTTAATGTCTGAAACCCTCAGCCTGCTGCCCCAGCATGCAACAGCATAGAGGATAGCACTGACCGCAACAGATGCATAGAACATCCTGAGCCGTGTCTGACAGATGTTAAACGATTTTAATCTCCTCAAAAAATAGAGACAACTCTGGCCCTTCTGGTAAAGTGCAATAGTGTTCTTAACGCAGTTCCGTTTATTTTCAATATAAACTTCAAGGTATTTGTAATCCACCATCTCTACATTGACACCCTGAATGGAGACAGGGCTCACCTAGTGTTTAGGGTCTCCTAAAATCCACAATCAGTTCCTTGGTCTTTGTCACATTAAATTGGAGATGATTCCTCTCACACCATGTGATGAAGGAATCCAGCACAGCCCGATACTCGTGAAGATTAAAGATGAGAGGACAGTCCGTTGAGGTGCTCCAATGTTGCTGACCACTATGTCCAACAATCAGTGCTGCAGCTCCACATTCTCTGGTCTTCTGGTCAGGTAGTCTGCAATCCAACACACAAGAGATGCATCCACCTGCATCAATGTCAGCTGATGCTCTGATGGTGCTAGATGCACTGGAAAAGTAAAAAATACGACTCTCACAGTGCTCATCGTGGCATAGACATGATTAAGCAGGTATATTATGGCGTCCTTGACTCTGAGATAAGGTGAGTAGGTGAACTGAAGGAGGTCCATATGTTGTCTAATCATGGGCCAGAGTTCATCCGGTATTAGTCTCTCGAGGTCTCTCGAGGTTTTTCATAACATGTGAAGTCTGTACCACAGATCTATAATCCTGGGGGCCACTTGGGGGCACAGGTTTTAATGACACAGGAGCTCACCTCATCCTTTCTCACTGTCTTATCAGAGTGAAATCTTTTTAGTTGTTTCTCAACCTGATTATAAGTGAAGTTGACAGGTGGGAGAGGGGTGTCAGGTCTATCACAGAAGGCAGAGGTGCAGTGAGGAGAGGGAGGGCAAAAGAGTGGCGTGGTGGTGGTGGTGGTGGTGGTGGTGGGGGGGGGGGTCAGGTTTGCCCCTGTCGAGTTAGAGGAGTGCTGTGTAGTAGCCACAGTGTCGAATCGGTTAAGGAACATATTCAGCTCATTGGGCCTGTCCTCACCACCCTCAGCTCCACTGCTGATGGATGGCCTGAAAGCAGTGATGGTCTTCATACCACTCTAAACCACTCTCATGTTGTTCCCTGGAAGTTCTACTCCAGCTTTCACCTGTAATTGTCTTTCGCCTCTCTGATCTTGACTGTCAAGCAAGGACAGTTAATATTTAGGGTTCTACTAATGATTGGATCTTGGCCTCCCAGAAGGCTTTTACAGTAATTACTTTTTCCGCACGCACTTTTAAAAATTAAGCATGGTTGTTTGCTTTCTTATAAATAAAAAAAATTATGAGTTCTGAAAATGTATATAATATCCAAACTGGAAAAGTTTTATACCAACATGTAATTTTAGCTTTAAATCTAAACAATTCTTAAGCCTTTTCTTTTTATGTCTTTTTTCTAATAGGTCTCAGAGCAGCCATCCTCAAAATATACATAAATGCATGTTAGTTTCCAGCAGTGTTTACATTCTCAGTGAGGCACAGTTCCAGTATTACTAAAACTGGCTGCCAGCTGATTTTATCCTAATTTAAGGTTTGCAATGATCATTCAAAAAAGGGGGAAAAACATTCAAAGCTAAAACAACAAAAGCGAACATCATGAGCATTGAGTGTAAATGTATACAGGGTGAATCAATAAAACCTCCTACATTTCAAAAGTAAATGAAAAAATGAAACATTATTTAACATAATCATCTTGTGATTTGCAAACTATGTTCAGTACAACGGGCAGTGGTGGCCTGGTGATAAAGTGCTGGATTAGTAATCCCATGGTCGGGGGGGGGGTTCAAGCCCCGCTGTCACGGGGTTGTCACTGTTGTCCACACAGTGCAGCTAACTACGTTATCAAATTTGTAAGAAGAAGGCTGCATTACTATTAGCGTGTTCCTGCCCTGCGATGGCCTGGCGAACTATTCAGGGTGTACTCTGTTTTCACCCAGAGTCAGCCGAGATAGTTGCCAGCCTTCCCGAGACCCAAATTAAGTGGTTCTGAAAAGAATTCATTAATTCAATACATATTTTATACATCACACATGCTTGGAGGCTATCCTCTCCAGCCTTAAATGCTTAAAGGAAATGGGATTGCTGAGCATACATTCATGACTTAAGGTAGCTCCACAAAAAAAACCTCACCAGGCAAGAGGTCATGGGAACAGCACCCACCTTTTCCATGCAATGAGATCATCTGGTATGGTAATACAAGGTATTAAAGCTGGGATTGGGATACCAACAGACCATAGTACTGTACCTTCTCCTTTATCTAGAGCAACGTACATTTATGTTATTGATGCAACTGTACAATAAAAGGTGATGGACCTTGCTCATGGCCTCAATAGTGACAACCTGGTGGTTGAACCATCAATTTTCTGATCAGTTACTCAGAGCATTAACCACTAAATCACTACAAATTTCATGTGTGCAAATAATGATGATTAAAACTGTACTGAATGAAGTTTCATGTTTGCCAGTCATAATTTCATTATCTTTTTTTAATAACTTCAATATGTGGGAGCCTTTTTTGGGGGGGGTAACCCTGTACTATATGATATATGGTCTGTTGAGTAAGTTAGAATTGTATCCAATAAGTGTGTATAATATATATGAATTTGGAAACAGAAGGGTTGTTCACATCCAAAATGGACACCATGACTGAAGTTTGAACAAACTTTCAAGGGCACATGTTCTGGAATCTAACTTAGAGCTGACAAATGCTGTAATTAGCTTAAGGCCCTTTCATTGTAGGCAGAAACATGGTTATTACATGCTATGTTTCCACAGGGTTCAAAAAGTCATAGTTACACTCTATGTTTTATATTTTTACATAAATAGTGAAATGTGCATATTCCTTACTCTGACCTAGTAAATGTACTTAGGTCATGAACGCATACAAGGTATAAATTAAAGATTCATTTTGTTTAGGTACATATTGTTTTGTTTTTTGTTTTGTTTTTTAAATAAAAGTGCTAAAGCCACATCTGCTCATGAGAATTTAGTGCAATGTGGAAAACACATAAGTAATGATTAACATATGACTTCAGTTCTCAAACATCAAGAGCAATCAGATGGAATGTAGCAAGAAGAACCATGGCTGAGAATATCGGTTGTTTATTTCTGTTTTCATCCACATGAGACTTCACCAAATCTAGATAATTGCATTATAGATGCAAATAAAATCACTGGTATTTGAGGTCTGTTTATTTCCTTTTGTCACATTAAAAAGTGGATATTAAAATAACCTTAAATAACACAAAAATCAACTTTTTTATAAGATTTAAGTGCCAAGCAATTGTAATTCTGGAAAATGTATTTAAAATTACTTTTTTTTTTACACAGGTGTAAGCAGCACAAATATATTTAAATATGTGTAATATGTTTACACAAAAACATTCAAGCAACTCCAGTCATATACTTACCGACTTATAAATCTTATGTCTCAGTATTACTTTATAGACAGCTGTTAATTACAGTACTAAGTAAAGATCTTACTCTTTGTGAGAAAATCTGTTTTCTTTTTTGGCTCATAGCTCTTACAATTCTACCCTTAACCAAAGACCATGGCTCGTTGTCAGGGTCCCGGATGTTTACTTATGGCCTGTTCTATGCACTTATTTTGTTTCAATGGAATTCAGGGAATGCAAAAGACCCTATCTTCTCTCTGACAAAGCAATTTAGACAAACGGTGCAGGCGTCTTGCTTTAGAAATGATGCACTGTTCGCCCACCTCCGATCCCACTGCAGGGCATTCTGGGTGAATGAGAAGAATGTCAGAGATGAGTGGAAAGGTAGGTGGGGTCCTTGTTTTCTTCTCTGCTATCAAATGTGGAGCACTCATTCATTTTTCTAAATATATTTATTTAATTTAAATATTTTTTTGTTTCTAGACAAAACAAAAACCAAATGGCACATATGAAAAAGTTACTTATTTATTCATTTATTTTTTATATATAATACCTTCACACTGTAAAAACAGGTATATGCATTGATGCTTTTGTAGCACACATAATGAGAAAGTCAGTATAAATATAATATCTGTACATGGTGGGGTGGGTGGTGTTTTGAAAAAAATTCAAAAAATTCACTCAGCTGTACATCTCTCTGAGACATATCATAACATTGTGCATTAGTGACCGACAGTATACTGTAAAGTGTATTGCTTTTATTTACACCTGTGATAGAATCCATGTGCACACCAAGCAGTTTTAGTTGTTGGTTTAACCCGAATGGATACATTAAAAGGAACAATATTCCCTAAATTTGATAAAGCATGCATCTCTTATGATCTACAGGAGAAGCAACAATGGTTAAGCAGAAAAAGTTGACCTGGAGGGTAAAAATTATATACTGCAAGAACTACTGAGGCCATTTTAATTTCTTTCCAATGTAGAATACCCATAAAATTTATATGCTTGACCTTTCTTTTCTCTTCCTTCCACAGGCACAGTTCAGGATTAAGGCTTTCCCATGATGTTGAGTATGTCATCCAAAATAGATGGGCCCAAGTCCAGTTCAAGAGACAGCAGTGATCCAGTGTTGTGGTTCACAGACTCCTGAGAGGTACTTTTGCTTTTAGAGAGCTCAAAGTCAAAATCACATATGCGTCCTTCCTCTACACCACTATCTCTATTTTCCCAATCTCCATTCATGCTTCCCAACTCTTTTTCAAACTGAAAAATGTTACTGTTCATGTCATTATAGCCAGTATTCCTGATGCTGCTGTCTTTACAATTGTTACTTCTATTGCTGTTGCCATTTTCATTGTGACTGCCATTTATGAAAAAAGACAATAAAGAGTTTTTAGTGTCCTCAGTGTCAGAGGTATACAAAGGGATATCCTTTTCCAGTGATTTCTCCACAGGGTTGATAGGAAATTGGGTTTTCTCATTAACCTCCTCTGGAACAGGACTAGGATCACGTCTGAAGATAGTTATAGACTGAAGAAGGTTCTCCATCTGCAGGATCTCCAGATCATCTGTCTCTTCTGAGCTGGCAGGTGGCGTGGGTGGCCCAAGTAAGTCATCCAATGGGTCATGGGTCAAGGGTAACATGGTGGTTGTGATATGAGGCAGGGTCAGTGCTTGGCTTCCTCCAATGGTGGGAAGGGAGATAGCATTTTTCAGAATTGGTGAAGAAGTTTCAATATAGGAAGCATCAGAAGTACTGTTAGCACGCATGAACTCTCCATGGGCACCATACTGTGGTCGAGCCAGGCTACCCTTACCAGGAAGCAGCTCAAACTTTCCCTGAAGGAAGGTCATGTCACCGAAGGTATCACACAAACCCCCTTTACCAATGTGGACAGTATGGCGGAAGTCTCCTAGTGGAGGACTGATCATGTCCGGGGACAGAATGTCTCTTAGGCGACACTTCTTCCCTTTCTTGCTGTTGTTGGATTTTAGGTAGATGGGTGTTTTGGCCGGCATCTCAGAATGGTAAAATCCGTGAAAGATGAGAAAGAAGAAAGAAACCTTACAAACCTATGATGCAGAATGGATGATGAGTTCCCCCCAGAAAATGAGAGGAGTTACATTCTTAGACTCTTGATGACTGTAGATATACAGAAACAATCTCCTTAGCACTCAGAGTTGGGCTGATTTTGTCCTAATGGGTCAGACAGGGTGTATTTTTCCTGGAAAAAAACAAAAACAAAAACAAAGAAGAATTTCATAAACATTTCATAACTTTTTCTGTATATGTTTTATATTATTTTATTGTTTTTAATATGTTATTGCCTAAGGTCATGCAGAATGAGTTCAAGCTTCCCCACAAACCTGATGGATAAGTGTTAGATATAATAGCTTGATGAATAATTATTTTCACCCTTAATTTTAGTCATATACAGTTCCCACCCCAGTGCAGCTCACTGGGTTATCAAAGGCCAGCCATTTCTCTCACTGTCTATGGTGAGAATCATGTAAAAGAACCATTGCTGACTTTCGTAAAGAGTAGCTGCAAACCAATCAGTGTGTTTCTGTCCCTTTCTAAAGGGTTGTGTCAGGAAGGGCATCTGACGTAAAAACCTATGCCAAATCAAACGTGCGAATTATTACCTGTGTCAACCCCTGAAAAAGGGAACAGCCGAAAGGAAATCTTTCACAGTTCCCACTCATGGGAACTCATGAGCAGTAGCGACCCAGTGGTAAAGGTGCTGGATTACTGATCCCACAGTTGTAGGTTCAAGTCACATTCTCAGTGGGTTGTCACTGTCCACCCAGTGCAGCGAACTGGGTTATCAAAGGCTGGCCATGTCTCTCACTGTCTATGGTGTGAGGCATGTAAAAGAACCATTGCTGACTATCGTCAAGAGTAGGCTAAATAGCCGTCAGCATGTTTCTGCCCTGCGATGGCCTGGCGAACTGTCCAGGGTGTACTCTGCCCTCGCATAAAGTCGGCTGAGATGGGCGCCAGCTTCCCTAATAAACCTAATAAGGATTAAGAAAGTACAGAAAATGAATGAAAGAATTCCCACTCATCATATTTTGCCTTCCCTATCACAGGACCACCACCGGCCAGGGAAAAGCACAAATATGTATATGCACCCTCTGTGACATGCAATGCTGCCTCCTGCCTCTTGATGAACTGGAGCCCATGTGTAGGAAACGGCCTAACACGCTTGGAGAGCAAGTGCTACTCACGCCCTCGTATGAATGAGCTCAAGACGCCCATGATTGGTAAGTGATTGCTGTGAGTGCACTATAGCTGTGGCATCAACCCAAATTCAAACTTACGATCTATGGGTTTGTAGTCAGATAATTATTTTTTAATATCTAAGTGTAGGCATTTCTTTGGAAACTAAAGTCCTTCAGGTCTTCAGCTGATTTATCTAGGAGTAATCTTAAAACATGTAGAGATTCCAATGATAAAGTTCACAAAAAACAACATTCTTATTCCATTTCACATTGTATGAAGACTAATGTCTAACATAGAGCATATTGTCATCTTACAAAAGGGACCTGTCTTATGTAAAGCAGGCTAATATGATCAAAGCTGATGTTTTATTCTGCATTCCATTCAGTTTTCAAGTGATGCCCCCAAATACAGTTTATCATTTTAATAGGGCAGCCTTCTCAGTTTATACCCGTTTGTCACTAATAATATATGGCATGTGCTATGAAACCACCCAACAAAGATATCACTTTTCCTAACTTCATAGCAATCATATCAAAGCGCCTG
>CM045736.1:34093895-34203895 GCA_024760905.1 Plotosus lineatus
AATTTGTAATTTCAGAGGTGTGTATCGACTTGGTATCCCTTCGCATTAATTGGTACCCAAGAAGTAGCTCTCAGTTTCAAAAAGGTTGGTGACCCCTGACCTAAACAAATCTTGAGATAAAGTATGTGTATGCATCATACAACAGACATGGCATGGGCAAAATATTGATAATATTGATTTACTATTAAGCCATATGATGTTACCAGGCCTTTCTGTTGTTCTGAATGACTCAGTGACCATGAGCTATATAGGCATCATTAGGTTAGAATAATTGGATATGAGTAACATGGCTTGAGGTCAGAATTGGGGTGGGTAAACCACGAGCAAGGGCTATTTCAAAACAAGCAGCTGCCACTCTGCTGTCCACATGGCCATGCCCATGTAATTTACTGCAAAATATGACTATAGATTCCCCTTCAATCCATCCATCTATCCATGTATCCATCCACTGCTGTTTATCACACTCTCCTTTCAGTGGTGTTACTGCTGTATTATCTCAGTCATCCACAGTGGTGCATAAGGCCTGCAGGCCAGTGTATCTCTGATCCTCCTGGTTGAATGAGAGCCTCAGACTGTGCACTTCAGTCACTAACATGGTGCCGTATAATTATGTTGATGGACACTTACAAGGAGAGGGGGCTAGTGAGCTGGTAAGTAATGCTCCTTCTGTTTCCTTAAGTCAGCTTGCTCGTTTGTTCATGGTAAGTAACAGCTGTCAGAATGTGGGTCAGTTTATTAATAGAATGAATATGAGCATGCTCTCATCTAAACAAGTGCAATGATAACATTCAGCAGGTCAAGCTCACTGTATGCAGAGGTGCATTTCGAGGACAGTCACTAATTTAGTGCCTACAACAGTCCTGTCTCTAAACATCCCTCTAACCTATTTTAGCCTTGGCCTTTTTTGGCTGAAAATGTGGTGGTTACTTGGAGCCATGCAGTTGTTGCTGTGGATGCGGTATTTAAAATCCATCCAACTGTGGCGCTGAGATGATCTTATGCGACATATATACAGCTGATGTCTCTGAGGAAACGAATGACAAGCATGGCATTGGAGTGACCAAACTGTCATTGCAGACTGACCCTTAACCCTGGACATTCCTATGTCCAAAATAGAGAGAAGACCCCATCTTTTGCACTCTGTCATAAAAGAGATTAAAGACTGATAGCACATCGACTAATGGTAACCTTCACTTAGCATTCCTGCAGTATGGCTTGCCAGTTTGTAACATAAAGAGAGCTGTAATTATACTTCAGGCAAACTGCTTCCTTTTGAGGCCTGAGGGCTAGAGAGTTCTGAGACTTCTGAGACAGGCAGGGTGGAGCAAGTATTCTTCTCATTTCAGCCTCATCTGTTATGCTGTCTTCCTTTATTTTTTCCCTGCACTGCTGTCCACCTCTCCTTCTGTTCTCAGCCCCATGTTGTCTTTGGCTCCCCTCGTGCTGAGGATGAAATGAGAGGAGTGAAAAACACAGAGGGGACGTCAAAACAGCTGGAAGAACTCTCTGCGTTCTTCTGGCTGCCGCTGAGTAGCAGTTTTACGGTTATTGCGGTTAGTGTGTCGACTGAGTGGGAAAGTGTACACTTCAACTCTTGTTGTGGGCACATGCTCAAGTACTTCTTTCCATACTGCACTTGCGTATTATTTCTTCTACTATGCTCTGAAAGCTTCGTAAATATCAGAGAATAGACATAAAGCTACTAGGCACAGTCAGGTATGAAATAATGTAATAGAATTGCATACCCCAAAGCTTTGTGCTTTCACAAAAATCACACGCCCCCTTGGTTTTCTTCAAGTCTCAGATAAGCAGGTATTTTTATTTTATTAAGCCTAGGATAGTCAAATCCTGTAAAGCATACGTATCATTATGGTTCGGTGTTGACTGATAAGTCTTATAGCATAATTATTATCTTAGATTGAAACAGAAAAAAATGAACACACGATGTACAATATGGTTCAGCAAATAAAAGCTTACTTACTAATAAAATGATATATGCTGCATACTGGCAAAATATTCTGCCTTAAAATACCTCTCAGTTTTATTATTAAGTTAATTTTATTTTTTTTTTTACCTGTGTCTTGACCTTCTTATGATGAACCTCTGAGTTCTTCTGCAAAAGTAGCTTCTTAACTTATGATATCTTTGCTGTTCCAAATTACTTCAGTGTAGTGTAGTCTATGATGGCTTTATCTTCCTTCCTGTCTCTCACTCTGTCTTTCTAGCAGTTTCTTAGTCTTGGATGTTCGTTTTTCACAAGCAAGTAGTCTGCTGGACAGCTGTTTAGGAATTCCTCTGCGTAACTGTGTGCGGCTTCTCTCTTCTCCGTTCTGCTCGAGGAGAAATCTCCTCCTCCTTGATCCTGCTCTCCCCTCCTGCAGCACCTGTCTCTCTCTCTCTCTCTCTCTCTCTCTCTCTCTCTCTCTCTCTCTCTCTCTCTCTCTCTTTTTCTGTGTGTGTGTGTGTGTGTGTGTGTGTGTGTGTCCTTTTCTGTCTATTTCTGTGGCTTCTCAGCTTTGGTAGAATTGCTACTGTACTCAGGATGGACAGTTATGTTATAAGAAGCTGTGTGGAGAGTCTGAGGAGTTCTTTGTGGATGATGTCCTGTTGCTTAGCCACTCTTCCCTGCTTATATTTCTCGTCTTTACTTTCTACCCAGGTCTTGTTCCTTTGCGCTCTCCTTTTCATCATTTGCATTAAGATGCATAAAATCCCCAAGATAAATCAACATAAAGCACTTCCTAGCTATTGCATGTATATAAATGACACTTTCTTGCTCTCCATCAGTTTCTCTGTATGTCTGGGTTTCTGTCCAAAATACACACTTAGATATGCACCAATCATTTTGGGGTATTTTCCTCTAATTTTTGCATTCATATTTTCTCCAGATTTTCCTTTTCTATGATTTGTCAAGACAGAGAGCGACAGCACTACAGGGCCCATTTAAACCATGTGTAAGTGATGCAGTGTAGTCTCATTTGTTTTCATTGAATTGCCCTTCAGACAGCATGCACGACATCTCTCTTATGGGAATCGCTTTAGATTGTACAGCCACCTCTGCTACGTTTTTAAGGCAAGCATTGTTTACAGTTTACAGTGTTCTGTAAATATCTCTACCTTAGACTATGTAGAAAAACTGCACTCCAGGCTTACTGAAGCCTCATCACTTTACACATGTCCCCTATTGCAGGTTTCCTTGGCAACAATTGCTGCAGTGATGCAGCAATAGGAGGAAGAAAAGAGAGATGAAAACACCTTTGCCTGCCTATGTGTTTGAACCTCTGTGTGTGTGTGTGTGTGTGTGCGTGTGTGTGGATGTTTAAGGACAGTTTGCACCTGGCATGTCCTTGCAGGTTTAGTTTAAAGTTCTTTGCTTGCAGCATCAGCATTTGGCAATCATAAAAAGACCCATAAATCCCTTTTTGTCTTCAACTGGCTTCTTACACAGACACACCATAATCTATTTCCCCACTGCCCAAAAACACATTTAGTTCTCTATGGTTAAAAGACGCTGACTGGGATTCTTTATGACTGGTTGTTCTGACTGGTGGGCTAAATTTGAGACACCCACTAATTTAGTAAAACAGGCATCGTTTGGTAACATCTAAACAGCTTTCTGAATGGGAGCACTTTGGCCTTGGGGGTGGATGTGCAAAGAGTGATCTCATTGAAGCAGGCATGTGGAAAGCACATGGTTTTGAATAGGATACAGTACAGTGCCTTGAAAGTGTACACGTTATATGTTTAAAGCTTTCCGCTACACACCCAGACAACGTGTCCCTGCAAAAAAAAACTCCTGTTCTGTTTGACATGTATAAACTGTCTGCTAAAACACGTTTCCTTGTCTGTTTCCTTGCTTCTAAATAAACTACTTAGTTTTCACTCCGGCTGTAAAACTCTTCACCAGGAGATGATGCTAACAAATATACAATAAAATACTGTTCAAACTTGACATACAGCCAGGAATGTCTCAGTCATCCAAGGCTGACACTGTGTGTTTTCATCTCTTGAAAAGTCATGTTTTCGAAATGTGGCCAAAGGAATCATTACATTTTTCCAGTTCCTAATAAGTTTGATTTTTTTATTTAAGGAAGACAACTGCACTTTGTGCTGTTTGCCTTCCCAGAATGCAATGTGCTGGTTAACTGCTGCTCAATTTAAAACACTTAATGTAAAAAGACACAGAATGTGGATGCTTCACTTCTCAACAAGGTGTGTCAAATTTATTAATCTATTTATTCATTTTGTTTAGTTAATGTTTTTATTTTTTGAGCCAGAAAGGCTTTAGAAACTACAGTCTGAAAGATGAATAAGTCACTGAAAATCATACTGATTCTAGGTGTGTGTGGGTGTGTGTGTGTGTGTGTGTGTGTGTGTAATTATATATATATATATATATATATATATATATATATATATATATATATATATATATATATATATATATATATATATATATATAAAAAATGATCTACTTTGCATAACAGATGATATAAACACCTCCTGTGCAGCTAAATGTTATCAAAAGCCGGCCATGTGTCTAACTGTCTCTGGTGAGAGGCATGTAAAAGAACTATTGGTGACTTTTGTAAAGAGTAGGCTGCATAGATGTCAGCATGTTTCTGTGAACTCTTGTGGTGAACTCTGCCCTCACCTGGAGTCGGCTGACATGGGCACCAGCCTCTTTCCAACACTAATTAAACAGTTCAGAAAATGAATGAATGAATAATATAAACAATTGTGTTCATGGAGCCACATGGCATATGCATAAGCTCTTTGTGATGCTTGACATAAACATATAGTATAAACACTTAGAAAGGCTCATTCTTGGGATGTTTTTCAAGACTGTGATTGTGAAGTCCAGGTCAAGATCAAAAGATTTTTTTTTTTCGATTCTTCATGCTTCAGTTTTTGCAGCTTCAGTGCATCGCGGGTTTTTAAAAAATATTCATCGAAAAAGTTAATGAAAATGCCGTAAAACAAGGCCAATTATGCAAAAAAATACCCCCAAACAAACAAAAACAAAAAACCCCAACAAAACTACGTACATTCTTATGTGAGGTGTGCATCTGAGTGTGCACGTGTGCATCTGTATATGTGTATATTTATATTTTATTTACATCTTATGCATGATTTTTGAATGTTTAATTGTTATTATAAGCATTTATAGTGTTGAATGTGTATTTATTGATATTATATACACATATACATGTACATATACAACAGTCAAGGAGGTCGATCCTACTTCGCAGAAATTGGCGGTCGCCGGGGGCCTCGGTCCCCATTAACCGCGGAAAGTGAGGGATCCCTGTATACACCAAATTTACAATTTGGAAGAATTCTTGAGAATTCTTGGGTTGCTATTCGGTAACTTTTGCTTAAGACTAAGATCATAAGTAATAACTCAAACGGCAAGGACAAGTCAAACCATCAAATGTAACAAGTCCAAGATAAGTCCACGTCAGTACATAAAACCAGTCTTGTGTGCAGGACTAGACTTGGGTTTTAAAGCTCCATAACTAATTCAATATTCAATTTTCTAATGAGGACAGCACCAGCAAAAAGGCCTGGGTTTGATTCCCAGGTCAGGCGTCTCTGTGTGGAGTTGCATGTTTTCCCCATGCGTGTGTAGGTTTCCTCCGGGTGCTCATTTTTCCTTCCACAGTTCAAAAACATGCACAGTAAGTTAATTGGCTGTTTCAAATCACCCCTAGGTGTGAGTGTGACTGTGGATGGTTGTGTAAGTGTTGGCCCTGTGATGGCCTGGTGAGCTGTCCAGGATGTACCCCGCCCTTCCCCGGAGTTGGTTGAGATGGGCATCAGTGTCCCCCAACCCTAATTAGGATTAAGCGGTTCAGAAAATCAGTTCATCAGTTCATCTTCTGTAACCGCTTAATCCTAATTAGGATCGTGGGGAGGCTGTCACCCATCCCAGCCGACTCTGGGCGAGGGCAGAGTACACTCTGGACAGCTCACCAGGCCATTGCAGGACGGAAACACGCTGATAGCTTTGTATCCTACTCTTGTCAAAAGTCAGCAATGGTTCTCTTACATGCCTCACACCATAGACAGTGAGAGACATGGCCGGCCTTTGATAACCAACTTAGCTGCACTGGAGGGACAGTGATAACCTTGTGGCGAGTGGGATTTGAACCCACAACCTTAGGATTAGCGATCCTGCGCCCTTTACCACTGGGTCACCGCTGCCCTCGTGTCAGAAAATAAATGAATGAATTTTCTCGTTCAGTTGGACAACACACTGACTAAATCACTGCATTGGTCAACTGTGATGTTAAGTTAAAACCTAACTTAAATGGGGCTGACTGAGAAAATGTAAGAACACAAACTCATGCTAAATAGCACTGCATATACAGGTTTCATGTAGCTCTGTAAACAATATCCTTAAATAAGCTGCTACAAGTAGATTTTCACCCTAAAAGAACCAATGCACCAATGCACACATGCACTTTTATGCAATGTTCTTTTGGGATGCAAAGGCAAATGGTACAAAACAAACAACAAATGGAAAATAAATGCAATTATTTTTAGACTCAACTATCCAAAATTGGTGACATCATTGACACATGCTCTGACACCAACCGGGCAATTTTATATATGAGTGTGTGTGACAGGGCAGGTGTTATCTTGTGAGCACAATAATTTTTAAACTCACAAAGTCTGTAGCAAATTGAGTCAATAGAAATAATATGGCACTCTCAACACTTTCTGTGTTACTGACAGCTTTTAATTCAAGTGATAAAGTGCGTTGCCATGAACAACCCTTGGAACGTTCCTGTGTTTTTTAAGGTTATATTTTTGGATGAAATGTTCTTTCTGTCAATTTTTTTTTTTTTGTAAATTCAATTTTAAATCTACCTACTCAATCACTGAAAGTGCCAGCTGTGCTAATTGCCAGGGCCTCTTAATGCACAAATAAATTTCCAGCTGACAGCAGGCAGGAGTGTAGTGTTTTCCTACTGCACTTAGGAAATCCAAATAAATTAACTCAGGCTGATTGACTGCACACTTTTGGCATAAAAAGAAATAGGTTGTTTTTAGATTGGTATAATTTTAAAATGACCTATTATAGACACCAAAGAGGCAGTCTTCATTTTTTTTAAATAAAGTGCATGGTTTCTCTATTTGTTACTCTGTATGATGACTTGCTGAAATATGATGTACTCAGGCAAGAGGAAATTTAAGAGCAATTATGGAGGGAGTGAACTTCTCAGAAAAATTCTGGTAACCTCCTCCACAGACCCCTCTGTCTTGTAATCAGATTGTGGTTGGCCCAAAGAACCAGCGTCAGAGTTGCCCTGGAGGACAGCTGCAGACCATAGCTATTTATTTGCTGAGAACAGGCAGCACACTTGGCCCTTATTACAGAGTGAAACTGGTACAGGGCAGAAGAGCCACAGAAAAGAAGTCACACTGAGGCCAACCCAAAGAGTTGACTCAAGCCAATTTATACTTATTCTATGCCCAAAGGCAAATATTTGACATGAAGTTCCAGTCTGGCTTGGTAAACACTCATATTTATACACAGTGCATGGAAATAATGTACTGTAGTTACATTTAGAATTATACTCTTTCCCACTAACTTTGGCATACTGTTTCTTCACAACAAGAACATCCTGGGCTCGAGTACTGGACTTGGCAAAGGCAGTTCTGTGTGGAGTTTGCATGTTCTTAACATGCTTGCTTGAGTTTCCTCCAGGATAATACAGTTTCCTCCACAGTTGAAAGCCATGTTCTTTAGGCTATCTGGCTATTCTAAATTGCTAATAAGTGTGAGTGTGAATTGTTGTGTGTGTTCGCCCTGTAGTGGTCTGGTGTGGTTTTCGGGTTTTAATCCACCTTCACCCAGAGCCAGATAAAATAGACTCTAACCTCCCAATGATGCCAGTAGGATAAAGAGACTCGGAAAATGAATGAATTCATAAATTTGTGATATCTTCATTTATCTCACTTTTATATGCAGTATCCTTATATAAATGTGTGCTTTCAACTTTCTAGCAAAACTTTGCTCATATATGTTAGCTTTAGCCTTGAGCCAAACATGGGACTTGATCCTGAAATCTAGAAACTGTAATGTCTGTCTGTCTTCCTTTTGGCTTTTTCCCTTTTACTCGGGAGTCGCCACAGCGAATCATCTGATTCGCACGTTTGATTTATTTACGTCGGATGCCCTTCCTGTCACAACCCTTTTAGCAAGGGACAGAAACACGCTGACGACTTTGCAGCCTACTCTTTACGAAAGTCAGCAATGGTTCTTTTACATGCCTCTCACCATAGACAGTGAGAGATATGGCCCGCCTTTGATAACCCAGTTAGCTGCACTAAACTGTAATGTAATAGTTACAAATAGAGCACTAAGATCAAAAACACCATAAGTCACATTTCATGAAATATAACTTTTGGGGCTTTTGATCTCAGTACATAAAATACAGCAACTGCATACACTCAATGATTTATAAATAAACACTACACTGGTGATTTTTATGGCAATTACATTGGGAAGGGGCTGAGAGGGGTGTAACAGTCAGGAAGATAAAAACAGTCAAAGTAAAGTGACAGGTATTGGGTCACTGAAAGATTTTGTTATCCATTAGTCATGCCAAATTAAGTGTTTTAAAGTAATTTTAGTGACGGCCATAGATGATCTTTTCAGTTAATGGAATCATAATCATCCATCCCTTGTAATACTGTGTGTTTATAGCATTTATTTTTATGAATTTATGGCATTTTTAGTCCATAGCAATTGTTCACTCGTGACATGCAGTGTGGCATGGTAGCGTAATGGTTAGTACATTCACCTCACAGCAAGAAGGTCCTGGGTTTGATTCCCAGGCTTGGACGTTTCTGTGTGGAGTTTACTCGTTATTCTTGTGTTTGTGGGGGTTTCTTCCAGATACTCCAGTTTCCTCCTACAATCCAAAGACAAGCATATCAGGCTAATTTGCTGTTCCAGTTTAACTGTATGTATGAGTGTGAATGTTTGAATGTGTGCTTCCCTGCAATGGTCTGGTAATCTGTTCAGGGTGTACCCTGAATTTATCCAGTGTTGGCTGAGATAGGCACAGTTTCCCCATGACCCTAGTATCAGGATTAAGTGGTTCAACAAGCAACCATTGTGGCTACATAAACTTATACATTAATCATGACCCCAAGGCACTTAAATAGTCTTACTTTGTTACGTTCTGTCACATCACATGTCCCGACCTTCTTAAAAGCAAAGCTAAAGTCCCTTTTTTTAACAAATAAATAATTCAGTTTATTTTATTCAAAATGATTTATTACATGAATAATCTAGACTGTTTTCATTTTTTTATATATCCCATATAGACATTACAAACCTAGTAGATAGGAGACATAAAACATTACCATTTACGCCAGTAATACCAGTGGAATGAATAAGTATCACAGTAGATTTTTATCGGCCCATGCTTAATTATTTATTTGGAGTTAGTCCCCCTCCCAAGGGGATATTGTCTGTTACTCCCTTTTGGGAATCCGGAATATCCTCCTCCTCTTATCATTATGGTCAGTAAATAACATTCCACAGATCAAGAGATCAGTTTAGAAAATGTCAGCTGACCTGTATATATTTCTTGAGACTGCCCAACTGTACAACTGTGCCTGGTCCTTTTTAATAAAATAAACTGTCATGACACAAAATCAACAACTAATCAATCCCAAATTCAAGGCAAAGGATCTTAATCAGGGTGGCATGATGGCACAGTGGGTAGCATGTCCACCTCACATCAAGAAGGTCCTGGGTTTGGGCATTTTAGTGTGAAGTTTGCATGTTCTTTCCATGCTCGTGTGGGTATCCTGATTTTGTAGTCCTTGACAATGTGTCCAAAACGTTTTCTCTAAAAGAGTTAGATTTCTCTTCACAGGTTGACTTGATTAAGGATTTATCCTGTGTAATATGTGCAGGGAGATGTGTCATTATCTCTCTCTCTATTTTTTAAGTAGAACTGGCTGTTCAAATCTGACCCTAGGTGTGTATATGAGTGTGGATGGTTGTGTGTGTGTGTTGCCCCTGTGATGATCTGGTGAACTCTTCAGATGCACCCCATCTTCACCCAGTGCTGACTAGGATTGACTTCAGCCTCCCTATGACAAATGTAGGATTAAGCGGTTCAGCAAATGAGTAAGTTCATGTAGATATCCTCCAGCGCTGGGCGGATGAACTAAACTGCTACTTCAACAGGTTTGATTCTCCCTCCTCCCCCTCTGCACCCCTCCCCGTTCCCCTCCCCTCTTCACACGTCTCCAGACCAGCTGACACCTCCCCCCTCCCCAGGCCAACTTCACTTGACTGCTACAGCCCGACAGACACATCCCCCTCCCTCTGCAGCCCACCCCAGCCCCCCTCTCCCTCACATCAGACCAGGTGAGGAGACAGCTGAGGCGACTAAATCAGAGGAAATCTGAAGGACCTGATGGCATCAGTCCCAGGCTGCTGAGGACCTGCGCAGACCAGCTCTGTGTGGTACTATGCTACCTGTACAACCTGAGCCTCAGCCTGGAGAAGGTTCCAGTCCTCTGGAATACCTCCTGTGTGGTTCCGGTTCCCAAAACAGCACAAGCGAAGGAACCAGCCCACTACAGACCTGTCGCCCTGACCTCCCACCTCATTAAGACCATGGAAAGGCTCCTCTTTGAACACCTCCGCTCTATGGTGAGCCCCACCCTAGACCCGCTGCAGTTTGCCTACAGGCCCAACATCGGAGTAGAAGACGCCGTCATCTACCTTCTGCAGCGGGCACTCACCCACCTGGAGATCGCCGGCAGCGCTGTGAGGGTCATGTTCTTTGGCTTCTCCTGCGCCTTCAACACCATCAGGCCAGCGCGCCTGCGGGGGAAGCTGGAGGACGTGGGAGTGGACGGGCATCTTGCTGCCTGGATTATTGACTACCTTACTAACCGTCCACAGTACGTGCGGCTGCGAGGCTGTAAGTCAAAGGTGGTAGTCTGTAGCACGGGGGCACCGCAGGGCACCGTCCTCTCACCCTTCCTTTTTAACATCTATACCTCGGACTTCATATATAACACAAACAGCTGCCACCTCCAGAAGTTCTCGGACGACTCCGCCATCGTGGGCCGTGTGTCAGAGGGGAACGAGCTGGAGTACCGGTCGGTCATCGTTGACTTCGTGGACTGGTGTGAGCGCAACCACCTGTGCTTGAACACTAAGAAGACGAAGGAGATGGTGGTCGACTTCAGGAGAAGCACTCAAACACACACACACACACACATTTACTAGTGAACATCCAGGGACAGGACATTGAGACAGTGGACAGTTTCAAGTACCTGGGTGTTCACCTTAACAATAAACTGGACTGGTCCCACAACACCAACGCCCTGTACAAGAAGGGCCAGAGTCGCCTCCACCTTCTGAGGAGACTCAGGTCCTTCGGCATATGCAGACCTCTGCTCAGGACATTTTATGACTCTGTGGTAGCCTCTGCAATCCTCTACGCTGCCATCTGATGGGCCCCGGGCAGCACAGAGCGGGACAGAAAGAGACTGAACAAGCTGGTCAGGAGGGCCAGCTCTGTCCTCGGCTGCCCACTGGACTCTGTGGAGGAGGTGAGTGAGAGGAGGATGGTAGCAAAGCTCACATCCATCCTGTTCAACAGCTCTCACCCACTGCACCAGACTGTAGAGGAGCTAAGCAGCTCCTTCAGTGGACGACTGAGGCATCCTCAGTGCAGGAAGGAGCGCTACCGCAGGTCGTTCATTCCGACCGCTATCAGACTGTACAACACCACTTTGTAACTGTCTGTGAAAATACCGGTTATGTGCAATAAAAACCCCGCGCACTTTAATCAACCACATCTACCCCACTGCCTGTGAACCATATCAACCCATCTACTCTGCACTCAGATACATTACACTTTAATATAGGCCAGTCTATAAAGTTGCTCCATTCTTTTCTTTTATTGTTTAGTAATTTGTACTATTTATGTATCTATTTATTTATTTACTTATATAATATATGTATGTGTGTATGTTTGTACTTGTATCTATTTTTGCACCCCCTACTGATGGTACCTCAAGAGCCTGTAACAGTGAATTTCTCCATTGTGAGATTAATAAAGCTGTATCTTATCTTATCTTATCTTATCTTAAATTCTCTGGTTTCTTTTTTTTTTTTTTTTTTGATTTGCTATACTATATTATTCCTACGTGGGGCAGTGGTGGCCTGGTGGCAAGGTGCTGGATCAGTGATCCCAAGGTTGGGGGTTCAAGCCCCACTCTAAATGGGTGTGTGTAACAACCCCCGCCCCCCACCCCCAAATGCAGGTAACTGGGTTTTCAAAGGCCTGCCATGTCTCTCACTGTCTATGGTGAGGGGCATGCAAAAGAACAATTACTGACTTTTTTCAAGAGTGGGCTTGGCGTGCTGTCCAGGGTGTACGCTTCCCTTGCCCAGATTCAGTTGAGATGGGCACCATCTACACCATCTACAGCCTTCGCACGACCCTAATTAGGATTAAGCAGTTCAGAAAAGGAATGAATATTAATCCCATAAGGGGAATTAATGCCTCATCTCACTCCCCACTTCGCCACCCACTTTAGGTCCCAAACCTGCTTCTCTAAGCATTAGGCCACAACTACTCCCAGTTTCCTCACCCAGTACTGCTAAATTCCCCTTGAGTTTGAACATTGTATGACTGTTTTCAACATGTATTCATGGTTTATTCTACCGGTCCCAGCATAGGCTCCACCTCTTGAACAAAGCGATTTGTGACAATGAAGTAATAAATCAGCCTCGATCAATTCCCTTGTTCCATTTGTCCACCAGGAATGAGTTCACCACAATCATTCAGGTTAGATGCTTCCACCAGGCTTCTGACAACCATATTTAGACCTTTCTTCTCGTCTTTCTTTCATACTTTTCCCTGTTCCTTTATAATAGTTTTATACTGAAGCAACTCTCGGAAACCAAGCTGTCAAACATTTTTTCAGCTCAAGATGTTAATATTGGGCTGGTTCGTCTAAACTTTGACTCAGCACTTCATTAACAGCTATAGAACCTTCCAGAACCTTCTATTTTATAAATATCCTCTTATGGATCATATTCTTGGGAATGTTGATAGTCAAGAAAAGAAAGTCTTTATTAATTTGACTAACAATAGCATCAACCCATTTTCTAGTGGGGAAATGTTTTAAATTCCTGAGTGGCAATTTTTTTCTGAATATACCAGACTGATAAAGGAAGGGGGGGGGGGTAGCAGCTCTTGATATGCTTCTTTCATGTACATCTGTTTTGTGTCACTGTGGTCAGATGAGGGATTATTTGTGATACCATTCCACTTTTTATAAACAGAAAAATCACATGCTTCAGAAAAGGAAATGTGCTATCATTGTAATATTTGTAACACAGGTTTATATTCTGCAACGTTGAGGAAAAAAGTCCTAATGAAATTTCTGAAACTAGAACTGACTTTGAAGCAAGGAATATTCAGGAAATGAACCAGAATCAGGTATAACAGTGTGATATTTTGGCACATATTCTTTTCTGACATCGTATCATTTATATATGACGGCTGCTCATCTTGAAATTACAATTTGTTTATCTGTACAGATTTCAGTGATTGATTTTCCATTTTCAAAAGAAGCTGTGTGTGTGTGTGTGTGTGTGTGTGTGTGTGTGTGTGTGTGTGTGTGTGTGTGTGTGTGTGTGTGTGTGGGTGTGTGTGCGTGCGTGTGCGTGTGCGTGTGTGTGTGTGCGTTTATAGGATGGCACATGCTCCAGATACCTTGGTTTGGGTTGTATTAAGCCCCACTGAGTGTGTGGAAGAAACACATGGCACATTTTAAATAGTTGAGTGTGTATGCAAGAATAGGTTTGGAATGTTTGCAGTTGTTCAGGCCTTGTGTGTAAAGGAAAGAATTTTCTACAATCTTATATAATGTATTTAACTACCTGATATCACACACATGGTGACATGGTGGTTAGTACTTTAACCTCGCAACAAGAAGGTCATGGGTTCAATTCCAAGACTCAAGCATTTCTGTGTGGACTTAGGGGCATATTCTCCCCATGATTGCATAGGTTTCTTCAAGGTGCACTTTCTTCCTCCCTCCTGGAGTCCAAAGACATGCACATTTGGCTAACTGTCTGTTTCTAATTGTCTCAATGTTTGAGAGTGAGTGAATGGTTGTCTGAGTGTGTGTTGTTCAGCAGTGGTCTGACAAGCTGTTCAGGGTGTACCCTGCTTTCGACCAGTATCAGCACCAGCCTTCCTGCAAATCTAGGAAGATTAAATAGTATGGCAAATGAGTGATAAGACTAATGAGAATGATATCACACATGATATAATATAAGCATTCTTAACAAACAATTTTTATAGATAAAGTGCACCTAGTCAGTTTCTGTGTGCTTTGGATATAAGCTGCAGTTTCCTTTCTGCATACACTGTCCTCTATAATTATTGGCAACCATTGCTAAGATGTGTTCTTTAGTTTCTGATGATTGCAATTTGTTTTCTAAATAACAGAGGACCACAATGAAAAAAGAGGAAAATCCAACCTTTCATTCATGTGCATTTATTCAGTGGGAAAAAATCCCACATTAAGAAATAATTATTTTACTTCAAATCATATGTGCCACAATGATTAGCATCCCTGATGTTAAAATTTTGTACAATCTCTCTTTCCAACAAAACAGCACCTAATTTTCTCCAATAATGCTTCACAAGATGGGAGAATACAGAAAGAGGGATCTTGGAACATTCCTCTCTCAAAATCATCCAGTCAACTGAGTCATCTCCTCTGCAGCCCACTTCACAGGTTTTCAATGGGCTTGAAGTCTGGGGATTGAGATGGCCATGAAAGGAGCTTGATTCCGTGTCTGAAGCATTTCTGTGCAGATTTGGTCAGGTTTTTAAGGTTATTATCCTTGCAAAAGACCCAGCGATGACCCATCTTCATCTTTCGAGCTCCAGGCAGCCAGATTTTGATTTAAAATGGCCTGGTATTTCAAAGCATGCATGATGCCATGCACCGTGACAAGGTTTCCAGAGGCTTTGGAAGAGAAACAGGCCCATAGCATCACTGCTCCTCCCCCATACTTCACATTGGGCATGAGGTGCTTTTCTGCATATTCATCTTTTGTGTGCTGCCAGACCCGATTAGAGTGTTTGTTGCCAAAAGGCTCTATCTTGTTTTCATCTGACCAAAGCACACAGTCCCAGTTGAAGTCCCAGTACCGCTTAGCAAACTTTAGACGTTTGCATTTATGATTGGAGTGAGAAAGGTTTTTTCTGTGCATGCCTCCCAAACAGCTTGTTGGCATGTAGATTGCACCTCATAGTTGTTTTGGGGGACTTTGTGACCCCAAGATGCTACCATTTGTTGCAATTCTTTAACAGTAAGCTTGGAGAACTTTTATTTCTCTTGCCATCTGCCTCACTGTATGTTGTGGCAAAATAACCTTGCGTCCCTTTTTAAAAGCTTTTTTAAAAATCTAAAATAAAATTGCATATTCATTCATAGAAACATAATAAAACTACAACATTGTTACATTATAGTATTGACTTTGGCACATATTATAAGCAATAAACAAGACAAATAAATTGTTTAATTTTCCCATGTTTCATTGTAACTCCATCATGTCGAGGTAGTTCCCCTTGCCAATGTTTTGAAGATGCATTCTTTATGAGAGTTAGATTTTTCTTCACAGATTGACTTAATTAAGCAGATAATTTGGCAATCATTTATTATCTAGATGACTGATCCTTCGGGACCACAGGGGTCACTGAAGCCCTTCCCAGCTGAATTTGTGTGGGAGATAGGTATGCTCTGTGAAGATTTTCCATTTATTGAAAGGCCAACACTGAAACCATTGAGCATTGAGAATCAGTTTTACACCTCGGGTCAATTTAGAGTTGTATACTGTATTGACCTAACATAACATGTCTTTTGACTGTGAGTTGAAACCAGTGCAGTCACATGCATGTACGTGAACTTTACACAGATAAGAATCCAGTTAGATGCCAAGTTTGAACACAGACCCTTGTTGTTGTGAGGCAGCGGTGCTAACCTCTGCATTGCCATGCCACCCACTTGGCACAAGCATCCATGACTAATCACACACTCACTTTCTGTAAGTGCGTTATCCTGGTCAGGGTCACAGTGGCATGATTTTTGAAGGTGAAAGGAAACAGAATGCTTTGAGGAAACTCAAAAAGAACATTCACAAAAACTATACATCGTAAAATGGATTTAAGATTTAACCAAGGACTCCGGGGTTACAAGGCAGCAGTGCTATCTGGTTCACCATCATATCCTACGTGAAAATTGATTGTATGTAGGCGAGTAAATGGACTGTTGTCTTCCAATAATTAAGTGACATTTTCATGAAAATGAATGCTATTTCCTGCGATGGCCTGGCAAACTGTCCAAGGTTACTACTCTGCGCTCACCCTGGGTCAGCTAAGAAGGGCGCCAGCATCCCCACGACCGTAATTAGGATTAAAAAGCTCAGGAAATGAATGGATGAATGCTGTTTCAAGATGAAAGACATGAATTCTTTCTTATTGAGTTTTTGTGACAGAATGCATTCACAGAGGAGTGCTTCCAAGTTTTGAAATATGGCTTTGAACTTGGACATTGATATCACAAACACTACTCTTCATTTAACAAGTTTCTATGCTAAAATGTCATCAGTAAGTAAATGAAAAGTATAACACACACCTTGTTTTCCGACTTTCCACTGTTCCTTCATATTGTGAAAGTATTATATTACAGTAACTCTCCTGTATTTATGATGTGTTTCAGTAGGAATTTTACACAGAGCTTTGTACATAGGCCCCTTCTCTTTTTCCAGTCCTTAACGGCACAAGTGTGTGTGTGTGTTTGTGTGTGTGTGTGTGTGTGTGTGTGTGTGTGTGTGTGTGTGTGTGTGTGTGTGTGTGTGTGTGTGTGTGTGTGTCCATAATGGCCTTAGATTCTTGACCACACCTGGTATGAGTGAAGCTTTATGAGGTCTTCTGTGGTTCTAGCACCTTCCAGAATTGATGTGGTGCACATTCTGAGATGCTTTTTTTGTGCACCGGCATTGTACTGAGTGTTTATTTGAATTAATGTAGACTTACAGTGAGTCCAAACCGATCTCACCATTTTTTCTGACCAAACAACAGGAACTGTCACTTACTCATGAATGAAGTCATAGAAATTACATCTTCTCCCAAATGTTGACGTTTAATGTAAACACAAACTGAATTGCTTGCCCTGTATCTGTATGAATGAAACCAAAGCTGCACTGCACTACTGCCACATAATTGACTAACAAGAGAACTGCATGATTGTGCAAGTGTCCAGGTTTTCCTATTAAAGCGAACAGTCAGGATGTATTTCTAGAGAAAATACTGTTATATAAAAAATTATGTCCATTGAAAATACTTTTACGGGCATCATGCTGGCACTGGTACTTCTGCCTCATAGCAAGAAGGTCCTGGGTTTGAATCTTGTGCCAATTAAGGGTGTTTCTATGGTGGATGCATGTTCATCCCTTGAATCTTTAATGTTCTTCCACAGTGCAAAGAAATGCACATAAGGCTAATTGGATATTCTCAATTACCCCAGGTGTGAATTTGTGTGTGAATGGCTCTGTGTTTTTTAGCCCTGCAGTGGTCAGGCAAGCTGATCAGAGTGGACCCCACCTTTTTCAAGAGTCAGTTGAAATAGGCTTCTGCTTCCCCGTGAATCTAATAATGAATAAAGCAGTTTGGAAAATAAAGTACTTTCACTGATTAAATGAACAATTTTATTTACAGTATTATGCATAATATTGTGCCCGCTGTTCCCAGGGTAGGCTTGGCTCTATCGTCTGTATAAATTGAATAATTTGGGAAAATTTGGGATTATTCCTTCTACTGTGGTTATGAAATCTCCATGTCAAGCAGTGTTTCATAATAGTGATTGCTCTTTCACTCATTTGCCAAGCCACTAAATCTTATTATGGTTGAAGCTGACACCGAAGAAAGGGCACCCTAAACAACTGGTCAGACCATCACAGGGCCATTAACATACACACATGGCCATTAAGACTCACACCTAAGGTCAATCTGAAGCAGTCAGTTAGGCAAATGTGCATGTCCGGATTGTGGAAGGAAACCAGAGTACCCAAAGGAAACCCACATCGCATGAAAAGAGCATGAAAAGAGCATGAAAAGTCTACACAGAAATGGCTGATCCCAAGACTCAAACTCATGATCATCTTTCTGTGAGCTAGGTGTGTTAACTACTACTCAGGGTGTTGCATTGAAAGTAGATAATTAAAATAAAACAATGAAGTGAGGAGGCACGGTGGCATAGTGGTTAGCACGGCTGCCTCACAGCAAGAAGGCCTGAGTTTGATTCCCAGCCCGGTCGTTCCTGTGTGGAGTTTGCATGTTCTCTCTGTGCTTAAGTGGGTTTCCTCCGGGTACACCGGTTTCCTCCCACAGTCCAAAAACATGCACAGTAGGTTAATTGGCCGTTCCGAATATCCCCTAGGTGTGAATGGTTGTGTGAGTGTTGGCACTGCGATGGCCTGACAAGCCATCCAGGCCCGGAGCCGGCTGAGATGGACGCCAGCCTCCTCTTAACCTTAATTAGGATTAAGCAGCTCAGAAAACGAATGACAATTAAATGAAACCAAAAACTGAATAGAGAATTTTGCCACCGCTCAACCTCAAACATGTTCAAACTCATCTTATATGTGATGACATGCATCTCCCTGATACAGTTTCACTTTTGGAAACTCAGACACTAGAAACCTAAGGTCAATTTCCACTGTCCTGAAAGTCTGCCATCAATAGATAAGAGGTTTTCTTGCCGCAGCAATCCTTAGAATAATTTTTAGCAAGCTGCTCTATCACAGGGATTCATTTCCATGTTTGTGGTCCACTTGAGTCCTGTGGTTTGAGTTCCTTCCACAGGAGCAAAACAGACGTGGTCAATGCATTCTTTCTAATGTTTATGAATTTACAAGTACAGCATTCCTAGAGTCTGACATGCTCCTTTCAGCTTGCATTGTTCCACTCAGTCTTCTGCACCACCAGATAGTAGATAAGCCATCATTCCAACACAGCCACAACAACTACAGTCTCCCTGAGTATCACAGCCATCAACTTATGTCTCTATTAACAGCCTAAAGTTGGTAATATAAACATTTAAGACAGAATACATGTGTGTGAACAACAAGGACCCAAGATGAATGGTGAGGTTACAGGGAGCAGAGATAAAGAAGGTGGAGGATTTTAAGTACTTATCCTCAACAATCCAGAGCAGTGGAGAGTGTGGAAAAGACGTGAATAAGCGTGTGCAGGCAGGTTGGAATGGTTGGAGAAAAGTGTCTGGTGTGATGTGTGATAGGAAGGTATCGGCAAGAATGTAGAGAAAAGTGTACAAGACGGTGTTGAGGCCAGCGATGTTGTATGGTTTAGAAACAGTGGCCCTGGGGAAAAGACAGGAGGCAGAGCTGGAGGTAGCAGAGATGAAAATGTTGAGGTTCTCTTTGGGAGTAACGAGGATGGATAGGATCAGGAATGAGTTCATCAGAGGGACAGCACAAGTAAGATGTTTTGGAGACAAAGTCAGAGAGGCTAGATTGAGATGGATTGGACATGTACAAAGAAGGGATTGTGAATATATTGGTAGTAGGATGCTGAGGTTGGAACTACCAGGCAGAAGGCCCAGAGGAAGACCAAAGAGAAGATTTATGGATGTATTGAAGGATTACATGAAGGTAGTTGGTGTAAGAGCAGAAGATGCAGAGGATAGGGTGAGATGGAGGCAGATGATTCGCTGTGGCAACCCCTAAAGAGAACAGCCAAAAGGAAAGAAGAAGAAGAGTGTGGAGTTTGCATGTCCCCCATACTTCCATGCGTTTCCTCTGGTTTCCTCCCACATAGTCCATTAGGCTAGTTGGCGGTTCCAAATTGCCAGTAGTGTGTGAGTGGCTGTGTCTGGCGAGCTGTTAAGGATATGCCCCACCTTCCTCCAGTCTTTGCTGAGATAGACTTTATCCCTGTGACTCTAAAAGGAAAAAGCAGTTCAACAAATGAGTGAGTGAGTGAGTGAGTGGATGGGCTTCTGTTTTATATGAAGAATCATTCAGTCTCAAAAAGTGTTATCTTCTTTAGCCTTTGATCTCAACCAAATAATTCTCTGAATCATACTTTTCCGTATTCAATAATTGTTTATTATCCACCTCTCAAACTAAACGGTTTTAAACTTTAAAAGGTGCCAGGGCCAACAAACTGTCACAGGTGGTAAACTAAATACATTTTGCCAGAGGTCACCGGCACCCAGAAGTTTTCTACTACTGTACTTGGGATCCAGAACTTACAGAAGACACTAAAGCGCTGAACTCATTTTTTAAAGCATTAAGTACCAATGTCCAGTCTCTGGAACTGTTAAGCAATATCCTCATCACCTTTTGCAAATAAGTGTTACACGTGTAAAATCCATGTCATACATCATGTTAGTGAAAATGTTATGAGAAAAATTGAATGAGTTTTAGTTTTTCAGTTTGACTGATATCCCTGTCCATCCCACACCCAGGGCTTATTGCTCTCTTTGTAAAATATTAAACACAAATTTTAATCACTCGACCCATTTGAAGTGGAAGAGAAACCGGCTGTCAAGTTTGCGTGTTCCTCAAATGTAGCAGATGAAAGGGGATCTCCTGTACTTCCATGTGGTTTGAGTTTCTCTCTAAAAGAACCGCAGGTTGATGAGTCCCTGTTCCTTAGCCCGTCACTGAGCTGAGAGTAAATCATCAGACAGTCTGTGTTCACATGTCCCCACTGTCCAGCTGTGTCCACTTATCTGTCATGCTGGAGCCAAAGTGTCCAGTCTGTCTGTGGACTTTAAAGGAGAGCGAAAATATTATTGGGATCAGAATTCCAGAGCTGTGATTCCATGCAGGGTAGCTAGTCTGTGTCTGTATGCATGTGTCTGCTATGCAGAGGTGTCCTAATTTTTAGGCTCAGCTTCTTGAAGACATACTTATTGTGTTTGTAGCTCAGTGTATGAAAGTTGCATGTACATCCATAAGTGTGTCTTTTATTTTCGTGTGCTAATACACAATTGCTCCAATTTTCAGTCATCAGTCAAGTCATGTCTGTTTATCATGTGACCATAGAATTACAGTCCATTTTAGAAACTGTGTGTCTTCCTACTTGCCTAGTCTCACCCAGCAAGTGAATATGAGTTGTTGCTACTTCCATTCCATTCCATGTGGCACAAAAATGCTCATGTGTTATGCAAGTGTACTCACCTTACTGAAAAAAAACACGACATGATAGACATCTATGCCAAATTCAACTATTTTAAAATCCCTGAAAATCTTTTGAATGCAGATGTACATATTACATTCCCTTTAATTTCATTCAGTGGCTCATGTCCATATTAAACACATGCATCCCAGTGTTTTCCTCATAGCCTACATACTGTACAGTTCCCAGAATCTTCTAGGTACAGAACTTCTATTATGTTTTAACCGTGTGATTTCTTCTTGAACAGAGTCTTCATGTTTTTTATGCTTCTCTCTGATTGTGGTCAAGTCAGAGGACGAGAAATACTTAATGTGTGCATACTAAGATATCTTTATATTATTTTAACTTTTACATTTCTTAGAATATCCCCTTTTTCTCGTTTTTGGTTTATTTCTCTTCACACACAGTCTATTAGAACAGATCCAGCTGGAAAAGAGGTGGGGGGTGGAGGGCACAGGGACAGTGAGAGAGAGACTGAAATAGCAGAGGGTGTGTAGGCAGAAGGCTGACCACTGGCATGCATAAGGAAACAGATTTTTTCTGGGTTCTGAATGGAACAGCGCCACAAGTGGCCACATGCAAGTGTGCACTCCTAAACCACTCAACACTACAGTACTGTATTAAACTCTCATACACAATACTCTTGATTGCTAATTTATCAGAAAGTTTATTATTCATTGTGATATAACAGCAAATGTCATTAGCGTTTAGTGCACAAGGTTTATATTAATATCACTCACTCACTTTAAATAACTTTTAAAAACACCGTAATTGTCCCCCAGTGCAGCTAACTGGGTTATCAAAGGCTGGCCATGTCTCTCACTGTTTCTGGTGTGAGACTGTAAAAGAACCACTGCTGACTTTCAACAAGAGTAAGCTGCACAATCGTCAGCGTGTTTCTGCCCTGCAATGGCCTGACAAGCTGTCCAGGGTGTACTCTGCTCTTGCTCGGAGTTGACTGGGATAGGCGCCAGCCTACACGCGACCCTAATTAGGATTAAGCGGTTACAGAAAAGGAATGAATGAATGAACCTGTAATTGTTCAATTAGTGCTGGTTGGTTTGTATGAGGTTTTTATTTAGCATTTGGAATGAGTCTCCAGATTTTTTTTTTTCCTTTATTTAGTTTTTTTTTTATTTCCCCTTGGTTTAGGGGCAGCAGCATGGAGGCTTAGTGGTTAGCACGTCTACCTCACAGCTAGAAGGTCCTGGGTTCAAGTCTCGGGTTTAATAAAGGCACTTCATTATGAAGTATGCATGTTCTTCCTGTGCTTGAGTGGGTTTCCTCCATGAACTCTGGTTTTCTCTCACATCCCAAAAACATGTACACTAAGCTAATTGGTTGTTCCAAATTTCCCCTCGGTATGAGAGTGACTGCCAAAGGTTTTTGTGCGTTGGTCTTGATGAGCTGTTCAGGGTATACCCTGCCTTCCCCCAGTGTTGGATGAGATAGCCTCCATGCGTCCCTAATAGGATTAAGTGATTTGGCAGGCAATGAGTGAATGAGTAAGAGTGGTTGGGAAGGGGGTTCCATATGTAACAATTCATTCTCCTAATCCTCCCTATTCCAGCTTCCTAGGGATGTGTACATGAGAGATCATTTTGGATGAAGGATGAATTTTTGCACCTCCAGATAGGAAAATAATTTTAAGCCCATAGCTTCCATGTCTCCCCTTCTTACCTATAAATCGAAACATATTTCTCTTATTTGAATAACAGCCATACACAAGCTTTTTTGAAAGCTTCAGGCAATGTGTTGGTGTTATAGAAACAGCTTGAGACATGATATTGCACCATGAAGTCTACAGAAACCGCAAGTTCTTTAGGTACAATAATTGGTAAAACATTTTATTTTTAATTATTCATATTGCTGTGTCATATTGTTTATGTCTTGGCTAGACATGTTTTCACACTATACGTGTTTCACCCATGCACATGTTTGACTCATTGGAATGTTTTCTGTTTGCCGAAGCCTGTGGGTAGTGTAATCGCAGTCTGAACATTGTTGAACTTTAAGTGATGAAGACATTATTGTGAAATTACCTCAGCTTTTTCAAATCTCTTTTCATATAGAGTGATGAAACAACAAGACATTTGTGACAGAATGAATCTACAAAATTCAATCATTCATTTTCTGAACTGCTTAATCCCAACTAGGGTAGTAGGGAGGCTGGTGGCTATCCCAGCAGAATCTGGGCAAGGGCAGAGGACACCCTGAACAGCTCGTCAGGCCATCGCAGGGCAGAAACATGCTGACGATTGCAGCAACTCTTTACAAAAGTCAGCAATGGTTCTTTTACATGCCTCCCACCACAGACAGTGAGAAAAATGGCAAGCCTTTGATAACCCAGTTACTGTACTGGGGAATCTACAAAGTTAATATTTGAAAAGTTGGGCTGTGGTTACAAATTGATTATCATGCATCGGCACCTTGTTGTCTGTGATACAAATATAGACACCACAATCATCAACATAATCATCATCATCATCATCATCATCATCATCATCATCATCATCTTCCGCTTGATCCAGAATCGGGTCGTGGGGGCATCAACCAAAAAGGTCCAGACATCCTCTCCCCAGCCACTTTCTCCAGCTCTTCCGGGGGGACACCGAGGTGTTCCCAGACAAGCTGAGAGACATAGTCCCTCCAGCATGTTCTAAATCGACCCCGGGGTCTCTTCCCGGTTGGACATGCCCAAAACACCACACCAGGGAGGCGTTCAGGAGGCATTCTTACCAGATGCCCGAGCCACCTCAACTGGCCCCTCTCAATGTGGAGGAGCAGCGGATCTACTCTGAGCTCTCCCCGGATGGTCGAGCTCCTCATCTTATCTCTAAGGGAGAACCTTGTCATCTGATGAAGAAAGCTTATTTCAGCCACTTGTATGCACGATCTTGTTCCTTCAGTCACTATCCAAAGCTCATGACCATAGGTGAGGATCGGAACATAGATCGACTTGTAAATTGGAGCTTCGCCTTGCGGCTCAGCTCTTTCTTCACCACAATGGACCGGTACAGGATCCGTTTAACAGCAGAGGCTGCAGCGATCCGTCTCTTCCTCTCCATCTTTCCCTCAATCGTGAACAAGACCATAAAAAATAATGAACAGAATCGGTGACAAAGGACAGCCTTGGTGGACTACAACCTTCACCGGAAACGAATTCGACCTGTTGCTACCAATACGGACCTAACTCTGGCTCCAGTGATACAGTGATTGAATGGCCTGTAGCAACGGGTCCGGAACACCATACTCCCGGAGCACGCCCCACAAGATAAGACAAGCCTTCTTCAAATCCACAAAAGACATGTGGACAGATTGGGCAAACTCCCAAGAGCTCCAAGATCCTGTGGAGTGTATAGAGTTGGTCAAGAGTGCTATGGCCAGGACGGAAACCACATTGCTCCTCCTGGATCCGAGGTTCGACTATCGGTCGGATCCTCCTCTCCAGTACCCCTGCATAGACAAAACTAATTTAATAGCTGAATACTATAGCTTTAGGGGTATTACACTAGAGGTACAAAAGAAAAGCGACTGACTTGAATGGTAATTTGTGGACTGTTGCTTTAAGTTCTCAAAATGTTCACAAATATGACTCACGAAACTCGTGGCATTCTATTTTGGTCACCTGATTTGTGAAGTCATTGCAAAAAATTTGAAAAAACATGTTTGAAATTTCCATGAATGTCACAAAAAATGGTACTGATATGGAATAGTCTTAAATTCATCTCAAACAGTCCACATATGTCATGCGAAGTGGGATTTACTATGTAAAACATTTAAGACTTGCTGGCATCCAGCATTTTCCAAATATTTGTTATCATTAGTATTTTATTTTATTTGTTTGTTCTAACAACATGTAAATAAAAAGTGAATGGTTTGAGAGCAAAAAATGAATAAAATATGAGTGATTTAACAGGAGATTCACCCTTTTTTCCACTAAACATCCCCAAACTACACAGTGGTGGGGTGGTGGGGTGCCAGATTACTTATCCCAAGGTTGGGGGTTAAATCCCAACTGTCAACGGTTGCTGCAGATAAATCATTTATCAAAGTGTCTCTCACTGTTTGTGATGAGATGCATGCTGAGGAACCATTGCTGACTTTTGTCAAGAGTCGGCTGCATAGCCATCAGCTGCATAGTTTCTGCCCTGCAATGGCCTGGCAAGCCATCCAAAGTATTCTCCACCCTTGCCCAGAGTTGGCTGAGTTGGGCACGAGCCCCTGTGATCCTCAATAGGATTAAGCGATTCAGAAAATGAATGAATCAATCAATGCACAAACCAATCGGAAATTACTTCTAAATCAATTCCTAAATTGTTGCGCATCTTTCTTATTATGTACAGTATGTATAATCTGGAAAATATTCCCTTGCATATGGAGTTACAAAACATCTTGCCATAAACTGCAAAGCAATAATTTGCATCAGTGAGTTTTCTATCACACTTCTAGTGTGATGACCACCTTAGAGTCTCTAGAAATGTTATTATTTTATTCAATTTTCAAGGTCTTTGAGGGGAAAAATTATGGAATCAATCAATGTTGAGGGAAAATCATGAAATCACCTTGGGAACTGCATTTCTAAAGTATAAACCTGTGCATGTAAAAAAAAAACACAAATTCAGTATAGCATAAGTTCAGACCTTATTCCACTGTTGGATTTGGCAAGATGAAAGGCAAAATAACCCCAACACAATTGTTGAAAGTTGTCATTTGAAACAATGGAAAGCATGAAAAAAAACTCTTACAAGAATGAAATCTAACTCGGAAATCCAACTGGGCTACTTTTTGCTAATATAAACAAAAGGTGAGCATTAAAATAGAAAAAACATAAGAAGACCAAGAGACACGTCAAAATTTCATGATAGAAAACTCAAAGCAATATGGCTTGAAAAAAAGAATAAAAATAAAAATTAGGAGTGTGTGTTTAGAAATCAGCTGAGGACTTGTATATCTAGACTCAGTTGCTTGATCTTATACTGCCGACTTCATGTATACACATAACTGTTCTTTTAAATATGGTGGCTCACAATCGAGTATGCATAGAGTCGGTCATAGAAGATCAAGCTAGTGAGCCTGAATGTATACAGAGCTGGCAGATCCAGGAATAATAAAAGATATAAAGATGACTGCTGGAAAAATAACAATCATATTTCCCCATTCATTTTGATATGGGGGTTCATGTCAGGTAAAGGATCAAGGGGGATGGCAATCATAACTTCAACACTCTGTGCAAAGGTATACCGTGAAATTCTGGACACATTTGTCATACCTTCATTAGAAAATAAGTTTGGTACTAATTAATTCATGATGCATCCTCACACAGAGCAAAGTGCATTAAAGTTTTTCTTGAGGAAAGGCAGATGAACTCAATCATTTAGTTCGCAAACAGCCTAGATCTCCTGTTCAATTTAAAATTTATAATAGTAATTTAAAAATGAGGTCCATGACAAGGCTTCATCCTGCACAAATGATATAGCGACCACTACTCAGGAAAATTGGAACCAGTTTAATGTAGAATATCATTTTTTATTAGGGAAATCCAGGTTGGGAAAAGATTTCCATGTTTTTTTGGACACATGCCACTAAGCTCTAGGATTCCAAAATCTCTTTGCCTTGTGAATTTTGAGGCTTTTGTTTAAAAAGAAATCTGTAATTGTATGTTTCAATAAATTAAAGCCAATTAAAGCAAGATCATAGCTGCACTGTGGTGACAGCAGTGACAACCACTGACTCTGGTGCTTGAACTCCCAACCTTGTTGGGATCTGTAATCCAGTACCTTGCCACTGAGCCACCACTGCCCTTGAATTGCTTTAATTTTTTTTTCACATGTACTATTTTAAATACAGAAATCATACAATCCTACAGATATTACAGAATGCTTTGCTGCACCATCTCATTCCCCGAGAGGTGAGATAATGTAATTCAGTATTCCAGTGACAGTATTGCAAGCGCCATCTGCTGGAAAGCATCTAGATGTGCTTATTACCAGCCATTATGTAAATAAATGAGTTTCACCTGAATTTAAAATGTGGCTAATATTTGAATTTTGCTGCTTGTTATTCAGGACAGTGGTGGGCTCGTAGTAAATTTCTGGCTTACCGATCATAAGGTTGGAGGTTCAACCCCACTATCACTGCTGCCCTCCCAGTGCAGCTAACTGGGTCATCAAGTGCTGGCTATGTCTCTCACTGTCTCCGGTAAGAGGCATATAAAAGAACCATTGCTGACTTTTGTCAAGAGTAGGCTGCCCTGTGATGGCCTGCCAAGCTGTCAGTTGGCTGAAGGGTGCCAGTCTCCACACAATGCGAATTAAGATTAAGAACGAACGGTTATAATTCAAGCTTTTAATTTATTTTCACAAGGGGCTACTGTAGTATACAAAAGTCGTTACTCTGGTGCTTCACAAAATTCAGTGTTTATAAAACATTAATAAACCATCAATCTTGTTAGCACTCCTCAAACTTTAATTTATATAAATAAATTAGTGCAATGACAGCATGGCATAGTGGGTAGCATGTCTTCCTCACAGCAATGAGATCCTGGCCTCAGCTTTCGTTCTCTTTGTGAATTTTGTTTGCGTGCACTCAGGTTTCTTCTCACAATCCAAACACCTGCACATTAAGATAACTGGGTGTTCCAAAATCCCTCTAGGTATGAGTGTAAATGGTTATGTGTGTTACATTAGGATGAACAGGAAAGCTGTTCAAGGTGTATCCTGCTTTCACCCCAAGTAGGCTATGATAGACTTAAGCCTCTCTGTGACCTTAGTAGGATTAACCAGTGTGGAAAGTGAATGAATTAATAATTAGGGGGACGATCCTTCCGACTCATAATAGTATCCCCAACTTCAGCCATATTATTACTCTCGTCTGTTTTATTATCGATCTGCATCAGACATGACTATCGTTGTACTTCATTTGGTTTTACTGCATAAAGGACTTACATAATATTACTAATATTTCCTAATAATATTTCCCTTTTGTGTATACATAAATTGTCATCAGTGCATTATTGGTTATGCCCTTTATAATCATCGGAGTATTTGTGTGAGAGACAGACAAGGAGTATTGCACTTGCACACACACACACACACACACACACACATACACACACACACACACACACACACACACACGCACACACACACACACACACACACACACACACACACACACACACACACACACAAAACCAGCACCTGGATTCCTGATATTTATCTTCTGTTTATGGCATGTAAGGCCACTGCAGGGAGTCACGTACAGTGATGGCCATGGCTGCAAGTGAAAGCTCTTCGACCTTCATGAGGGTTCATGGTCATGTGAGGAAAGTTTGGTTCCCTAAAGCATAGTTTGTATTTTCACAAGTTCTATTTTTCTAATTACAAGTGGTTACAGGTTAAGTGTTGTTTCAGAGCTGCAATACTATGAACATACAAAATGTATTTATTAAATTACCTTTGAAAACTTGTGATTCCTGTTAGTGTAGATACAAACAGAACCAGCTTGTGTTTTTTAAATATCACTTCCTATACATACATGCTATTCATTTTACTTGAGTTATTGTGCATTGCAGTACGTAGTACAATACCTTGTGTACATGATGCAGTACAATTGTTTGCTAAATTGTCCAAATAGTCTAAATTTGTAAAAAAAATATTGCTCTAGAGAAGCCTAGATTTGTTCTTAATAAAATGCTTTTCATTGTTACAGCCATTGCCATTGTTTTTACTGCATTGCTTCTGACTTCCTGTAATTCTTTTTCTATACCACTTATCTGTGAGGGTCAGAGGTGAAGCTTAATCTGACTTTGATGAAGATGCAGAGTACAGCCTGAACTGGTCGCCTGTTTTGCAAATCTAACTGCATATTATTCCTTTAAAATTATTTTATTTAAATAATCATGTTAGTGCGCGCAGCATGGCGACACAGTGGTTAACGTGTCCTGTGAAGTTTTAACAGTATTATTGACCATAATGAATTAGGGGGCAGTGTTACTTCAAACAATTATTATGTGATCTTTCAATAGCACAGGTCCCCCAGTGCGGCTAACTGGGTTATCAAAGGCGGGCCATGTCTCTCACTGTCTATGGTGAGAGGCATGTAAAAGAACCATTGCTGACTTTCGTAAAAGAGTAGGCTGCAAAGTCGTCAGCGTGTTTCTGTCCCTTGCTAAAAGGGTTGTGACAGGAAGGGCATCCGACGTAAAAACCTCTGCCAAATCAAACGTGCGAATCAGATGATTCGCTGTGGTGACTCCCGAGTAAAAGGGAAAAAGCCGAAAGGAAGACAGACAGACTTTCAATAGCACAGGTGACTTTCTTTATAGTTCATAGTAGGACATCAACCTGGACAATCAGAGCAAGTAACAAAAACTTATCACATATCAAACTTACATTTAAATGTTTTATCATAAATGCCATTCATGTTTTTGTCCTTTAGAGAATGCAAAAAATACAAATGCGTGCATAATACCACATACCGAAAATTCCCTCCTCTTCAAAGTAAATTAATGTTAAGTATCAAAAATCATGAATGTTCATCATATTTAAAGGTAAGAGACATATTCCTGGAGGATGACTTATCATAATTTTATTATTAATTAAACAATAAAATGGGCACAATAACATCTTGACTCACAATGAGAACATCCTGGATTTAAGCCCTGTAGTCGGCAAGGCCATTTCTGTGGGGAGTGGGTGCTCCTGTTTTCTCCCACAGTCCAAGGACAAGCACATTCGCCTATGTAGCTATTCCAAATCACTCTTTAGTGTGGAAAAAGTAGGAATGGTTTTATGTCCCAAAGAACAGGTTGTACATGGGGTTTGTAATCCTTTTAGGTGAAAACATACATTACAACAGGAATTATAAATGTGAACCAATGTATAATTGGTGCAGCATGGAATAATAAAATAATCAATCAGTCCAACAATAGGCTGTGAGAGTCTTAATAATACATCTTGTGTGTGTAAACCTCATAGTTTTGGGTTTTGATCTATGGAGTTTAATTTTTAGTTACAAACTATAGTTGTAGCTTCATTCATTCATTTTCTAGACCGTCTAACCCTAATTAGGGTCGTGGAGAGGCTGGCGCCCATCCCAGCTAACTCTGGGAGGGGGCAGAAAATAAGCTGGACAGCTCACCAGGCCATTGCAAGGCAGAAATACGCTGATGGCTATGCAGCCTTCTTTTGGTGAAAATTGTAGTTGTATCTTGGGTATAAATTATGTTGTTAACATTGAGCTTCTTGGAAACAGTCTAAATAAAGATCAGCCTCATCACCACAGATTGTGTTGTTTTGAATAAGAAATAAGTGCCAAATGCAAAACACATGAGGCAATGCTTACCAATGGGGGTTCAAAAAGCTTCAAACTCTATTTGAGTCTATACAAAGAAAAACTACTAATAAACTGAAGTGAGGAGAACCATCCTGGAAATATACCAAGTGTAAAGCTGCAGCTTCTGGGTAGAACTATCCTAGTTAATAGATGTTATAATCCCAGAACCTCTGAAATCCACTGTAGCATGCCAAGATGTCTACCACCCTTTAGCACATGTCCTGGTCACATTGAAATGTTTTGAAAATATAGTCCTATAATATATCAAAGATATCCCTGCGTCCCTTCTGGTCTGGATTCCCATTACTTTGTTATTTACCGACTTGTGTCTAACATTCAATATGATCATATCATATCACTCGTTACTAAGTTAAATTGCTAGAAATTTAATTCAAGTGTATTTTGCTGTGATCCTGCAGAGCTGTTTGGCTATAATAGTACAGTTAGAGCTTTTTGTAATAGGATTCTGGATTGATTTACAGTCAGGCTTCAGTCAGGAAAGATTGGTGGTGACTACACTAGAGCCCATTATGTTTTTATACTCAGTCCTATATTATATCCTACTGTATTTATGACTGTACCTTTGTTGTGCAGGTAACCCAATTCTTAAAATTGCAGATGGCACCACTGTTACACCAATGATTACAGGCTGTGATGAATCATCTTATAGGGAGGCAGTCAATAAACATCACTGTGCTCAGACAATAACAGCATTGGCAATGTCAAGAAAACCCAGCAAGCAATTGTGGACCCAACTGCTTATAATATGGAAGTAACTCTTTTCGATGAATACGGAGAATAATAAGTTGCAAATGTGAATCTATTCCATGAAGTAACAAATTTTCACTTTTGTATTGCTCCTGGGTTAAAACCATAATTTCCAATTTCTTCACAACCAATCAAAAGCATGGGCTTGACCTCCAAACTTTGTTTTTTTTTCCCAACTTAATCCTAATTAGGGTCGCGGGGAAGCTGGCACCCATCCCAGCCGACTATGGGCGAGGGAAGAGTACACCCCAGACAGCTCGCCAGGCCAGGGAAGAAACATGCTGACGGCTTTGCAGCCTTGTCTTGTCGAAAGTCAGTAATGGTTCTTTTACATCATACCATAGATAGTGAGAGACATGACCGGCCTTTGATAACCCAGTTAGCTGCACTGGGGGGATCAAAAGATGATAGGTTCAATTCCCAAGGCAGCAGGAAAAATGTGTGGTTGGGGAAGTGTACTGCACCATCCCCTCCACCACTGTCATGGCTGAAGTGCCCTTGAGCAAAGGAACTACTGTAATTCCCAAGTGCTATCCAGGTGCACCAATGTATGGCAGCCCACTGCTGAGAGTATGTGTGCTGACTGTGCCAGTGCTCACTTTGGATGGGTTAAACTCAGAAGCAATAATTTACCTTGTGGATAATACAGTTTAGCAACAAAGACAATGCTAATCACTAAGTCAGTGCAAGAAAATGCTGCAAACCCTTTTATTTTTCCTGAATCCAATTTTTTCTGTCTAAAAGTGGTCGTAAACAATGAGGTATTTATAAGGCTTTCAGTTATGTTTAAGTTTGCATGACAAAAAGTGGTCACCTGCACCGCTGCTTAATGATGTACACTCCTGAAAAAATGGGAAAAGCCCCACATTGTGAACATGTATTTTAAAGCAGATGACATGAGGCATGCAATGGGGTTTGACAATTTTTAAAAAAAAAAAAGCAGGATATTTTGAAAAAATTTGCATACCAAGAAACGTGTTGGAAATTTCAGATCAAACAGTTAAATATTTTCATGACTTTATCTTTAATACAAGAAGACTATACTCAGTGATCTTTCCTTTATTCTTTACTGCAGCAGCATGCTGTGACAATCAAATTTCATGAATGATACTTTTTATTCTCGATAATTTCACACGACACTTATTTTTTTCTTCTTTTTTCAGCTTCCACCACTTTGTCTGTTGCTCTGCCTTTGCCTTCTTCACCTTTCTCACATGAGCGTCATCCTGCACACCACCATCCTATGTTGTTTGACAACACTCTCACCCACTACTACTTTGCAGTCACTGACTTCCTTCAAGTTACATCGCCTAAACAAGATGTCGTCTACCTGTGTGCTCCTACCTCCACTTTTATAAGTCACCCTATGCTCCTGTCTCTTCTGGAAGAAAGTATTCACCACAGCTGTTTCCATCCTTTTTGCAAAATCTATCAACATCTGTCCTTCTGTGTTCCTGTCCCGGCTGCCAAACCTTCCCTTCACTTTCTCGTCCCTTCTGTCGCCTGCACCAACATGTCCATTGAAGTCTGCACCAATGACCACTCTTTCACCTCTGGTGGTACTCTGCATCACTTCATCTAACTCCCTCCAGAATCTCTCCTTCTCTTCTAGCTCACATCCTGCCTGTGGGGCATAAGCACTAACAACATTGAACATCACGCCTTCAATTTCTAACTTGAGACTCATCAGTCTGTCTGACACTCCTTTCACTTCTTGAACATTCCTGACAAACTTCTCCTTCAAGATGACTCCTACTCCCTTTCTCTTCCCATCCACACCATGAAAAAACATCTTAAACTGCTCCTAAGCTTCTAGTCTTGCTACCTTTCCACCTGGTCTCCTGAACACACAGTATGACCACCTTCCTCCTCTGCATCATGTCAGCCAGCTCTCTACCTTTTCCTGTCATAGTTCCAACATTCAAAGTCCCTACTCTCAGTCCTAGACTCATGTCTTTCCTCTTCTCTCTCTGCCTACAGACACGCCTCCAGCCTCTCCTTCTTCGACCTCTCCTTCTCTGACCAACAGTAGTCCAATTTCCACCAGCACCCTGTTGGTTAACAGCACTGGTGGCGGTCGTTGTTAACCTGGCCTGGACCGATCCAGTATGGAATTCTTGACTTGCATGGTATATGTGGCATTGGTTTTACGTCAGATGCCCTTCCTGTTGCAACCCTCTGCATTTATCCAGGCTTGGGACTGGCATGAGGATGAACACTGGCTTGTGCCCCCCATCACAGCTGCATTATTATATATTGCTTATTATATATTGCTCTTACTTAGGGATTATATTAAATTATTTAAAGGTCGCATAAGGTTTTATTTGACAATTTTAACTGAAAATTGAATGATCCTCATAGTTACGTAGTAATTAGCACATCCAAATCACAGCAAGTAGACCTGGGCTCGATTCCCAGCTTGGGCATTTTTGTGTGGCGTTTGCATATTCTCCCCATACTTGCATGTGTTTCCTCCATGTACTCGGGATTCCTCCCACAGTCCAAAAACATGCACAGTAGGTTAATTGGCTGTTCCTAATTTCCTAGGTGTCATTGTTGGACCTGTGATGTCCTGGCGAGCTGTCCAGGGTGTACTTCATCCTTGCTCAGACCCTTGCCACGACCCTAATTAGGTTTAAGCATGAAAAATCAAATCAATGACCATCACAAGAAGAAATTAGAATTGGGTTATATGTGGGCTGAATAATCTGCAGTTATCCTTGAGTGGAATCAAAAGATCTAAAAGTAACAAGTCCCCTTCATCACATGAACAGAATATTTCACAAAACTGAGGAACTAATCATGATGTCCCACATCTGTATTTTTGGAAAGAGGACTCTGAAACATCTGTATTTTTAAAATGTATAAGAGAACAATGAAACAATGATTTTACTGCTTTATTCTCAAGATTGTGACGGTGATTGTGATCACTAGAACCACATGCTTTCTGTACTCTTATTTGATCAAGGTACCTTTAGCTATGCAGTCACAAAGCCTTTTTTAAATTTTACTTTTATTAATTTTGCTTTTACTTTTGGTTTTATTGAATATCATGCTACAGAAGACGTGCTGCTATACTAGTTTCTGTATCTACATCAAGAGCCCCTCTCTTTTATTTATCATAATTATCCTATCAAGAAGGTCCATTCAAACTTGCAGTCTGAGGTCTATTATTTGATGTTGTGATAAGCACGGATGATTTTAACCACCTCTTTACATATAACTTCAGGTGTGTCAGGCAAACCTTGAAGGCAAGTGTCTAAATGAGATGAGTCACAATATACTGTGTGTTTGTTTTGTAGTGAAGCGTGAGACCTGGAGCAGCTGCCGGGTTTGGAAATTGTCATTGCCTTTAAGGTGGTGTGTAATCTACAGGCTTTGACCTGAACAAAGCAAGGTCATGGCTGGCTGCATGACTGATATCACCTCATCTCTTCTATTGGCTGTTGGGTTAGCCAAAAAAAAATCATAGTCTCCCCCTGCTTTCGCTGTGTGTGTTTGTGTGTCTACGTGCAGCATGTTCCCAAATGAAGAGCTTATAGCATGTGGGCTTAGAACAATACCGAGTTCTCCAAGAGAGACTGATATCGAAGAAACTGCACGTAGTCATCATGGCGGCGCCACAGCAGCTCCCTCCCCCCTGGCTGTGTTGGCCTTATCTCACCTTTTCGTGAGATGAAGCTAAACCATTCAATAGTTCTTTCTTTCTATAAATAGCTGCTATAACATTACTTTAAATATAAATTGCCCTCATAGAAGAGATTGATTGCATGTTAACCAATGCATGTTAGCACAAATGTGGCTTTATAGTTGCATTCACATAAGAGATCCACTTTGAAAAAGTGGTTAGATGTGCAAGTCAAAGATTTTAACATTATAATTTAAACAGAATCATGAAACATTATCGCAGTGGTAGTTTACCCCACGTTACTTCTGTTGCAAAAATAAAGTAACTGAGAACAATGATTAAATTTATGCAGGTACTCATTGTGTAGTGAAGGGGCAGTGGTGGTCTAGTGGTATAGGGCACTGGATTGCTGATCCAAAGGTTGGGGGTTCGAGTCCCACTCTCCACAAGGTTGTCACTGTCCCCCCCCCAGTGCGGCTAACTGGGTTATCAAAGGCGGGCCATGTCTCCCACTGTCTATGGTGAGAGGCATGTAAAAAACCATTGCTGACTTTCGGAAAGAGTAGGCTGCAAAGTCATCAGCGTGTTTCTGTCCCTTGCTATAAAGGGTTGTGACAGGAAGGGCATCCGACGTAAAAACCTCTGCCAAATCAAACGTGCGATTCTGATGATTCGCTGTGGCGACTCCTGAGTAAAAAAAAAAAAAAAGGGAAAAAAGCCGAAAGGAAGACAGACAGACAGACAGACTCATTGTGTAGTGATTTCCTGAGGCTAACAGATACTGAAGCTCTGTCCTGGTGTAGTGAAAATAACTGCAGTGACTTGATCATTACATTGATAAGAGCACACCCTGCATGCTGTGACAGATTGATGATAATGATGCTATGAGTTGTTGCTTTTTTGCTTTATTGTGATCTCTGTGCATTTGACATGATACTGTGTATAAGCTACATACATTTCTGTGCACAATACTGTATGATATATACTGTAAGGTTGGCTTTTTTATAATTTTATTTTTAAAAATGACTGTTTCTTTAATAATTTTGAAGGCATTTAGTAAATAATAAATAAATAAACAAATATATAAATCATTTTTTACTCAATAACTGAGGTTTGGGTGTAGTGGTAGACCGGTGATAGGGTGCTGGATTACTAATCCCAAGGTTGGGGAGTTCAAGCCCCCACTAAAAATGGGTTGCCCTTGCTGTCTCCCTCAGTGCAGCGAACTGGATTATCAAAAGCCGGCCATGTCTATCATTCTCTTTGGTGAGAGGTATGTGTAAGAACCATTGTTGACAAGGCCTTTTCATCAAGAGTAAGGTGTATGGCTGTCGGATGTTTCTGTCCTGTGATGGCCTGGCGAGCTGTTCGGGGTGTATTCTGTCCTCGTCCAGATTCGGCTGGGATGGACGCCAACCTCGGTGCGAACCTAATTAGGATTAAGCAGTTCAGAAAATATATGAACGAATACCAGCATATTAAAGCTAAAATTCTGATATATTATCTAATGTTTCTCTGTTGATCTCAAACCTTTAGGGTTGTCATTTAAAAATCCTAGTTTCCAATGGGACTTATTCTGTCATATGCATATCTTCTTCAAAGTGGTCCTCAAGTTAATATTATACATCTACACACTAACTTCAGAATCTGGCCATCAGTTAGAAAAGCCTTGCTGGAAAAGACAGCATAGTTCAAGGTTGATCAGATTATACATTTATCAACCATAGTCCAGCCCAGTGAGCTACACGGGATTAAAAAATTCCAGCACATTTCAACAGAAACACAGTCCTCTGCCTAATTCAAGTAAGTTTTTTTTTATTACTTTAACTGTTCAGTTTTCTATTGTCTGTTTAAAGTTATACTTACAAAATCCGTATTTATCTATTTCTGCAACACTCGAACCTTTACTTGGCACACACACCAGTTAATAAGTGACTGTGATGAACTTTGATTGTTTGTTCCCTTTAACGTTTGGAATGGGGTTTATTTCCTATATTTATATCTAGTTAGCACCTAGTAAACGTTGGTAGTTTTCTTCGGGAACTGGAGTTTCAGAAAGACAAGTTTTCAGAGGTACAGGGACACGATTACTGGGAGGGTTTTTTTATTATTATTAGTCATATATAAAAATGGACTGCATAGTAAGCTCAGGGAATCATGCAATAGTATAATATGTAATAGATTTAAAATTACCCAATGCTATGATGTGGATTATTGAGTTATTAATTAGTTATTTAATTGAAATCTCAGTAAGTATAAATATTCTTTACTTGAATATACTGTAATTGTTAGCTTATTTTGAATGACTTAAGTTCTGTGACTGAAAGGTTAACAAATGGCACCATTTAACAAGCATTTTAAAAGAAAAAAATTTTATTGTACAGGTCCCTGAATCTCTGAGCTAGCACTGTTTCTTAAAAAAGAAAGAAAGAAGGAAGGAAAGAGGAAGGAAAGAAAGGAAGGGGAAAGAAAGAAAGGAAGAGGAAAGAAGGAAAGAAGGAAGGAAGGGAGAAAAAGAAAGAAAGAAGGAAGGAAAGAAAGAGAAGGAAGGAAGGAAAGAGGAAAGAAGGAAGGAAGAAAAGAAAAAGGAAGAAGGAAAGAAAGGAGGAAAGAAAGAGGGGAAGGAAGAGGAAAGAACAAAAGAAAGGATGGAAGGACAGAAGGAAAGGAAGGAAGGAAGGAAAGAAAGAAGGAAAGAAAAAGAAAGAAAGAAAGAAAGAAAGAAAGAAAAGAGGAAAGAAGGAAAGAAGCAAGGAAGAAAAAGAAAAAAGGATGGAAAGAAAGAGAAAAGAAAAAGAGGAAAGAAGGAAAGAAAGAAAGAAAGAAACTACGGAAGGAAGGAAAAAGGAAAGAAACAAAAAAGAAAGGGGAAAGAAGGAAGGAAGCAAGAAGGAAAGAAAGAAAGGAAGGAAAGAGGACAGAAAGAAGGAAGGAAGGAAGGAAGGAAGGAAAGAACTAAGGAAATAAAGAAACCTCAGATATTTATTAGGAGAGCAATCATGATAAATTCATGAAATACGAATTCTACCAAAATAAAATAAACTACTGTATATGTATCGTACTGTATAGTTTGCGCCATTGTGAGATGTTCACGTTGCGGAACGTTTGTTATGCGACCGCTAATCCTGTCCGGATTGTTGTTGATGTTGCACTCCAGGCTGTCAAACTCGGGAGCGTTGCCGAGAAGTAAGCTTTAATATGTGTTTTTAACTGACTATTAGCTCAACTTGGCCGTCTAAATGTCTGTTGTATTTTAGGAATGGTGATATCCTAGTGTCATTGAGTCACATTATATCAACAGACTGTCCTAATTCTAGTGTCATCTGCTTACATTGCTCGGGATCTACTGGAGTTAGCTTGCTGGTTTTATATTGTACAGTGTATGCGTGTACGTGTGGAGATCTTTTCCTTGCTCCTTTTTTGTGTTGTATTAAGAAAGAGCACATGGAGCTTGACAGATAATATTTTTCAATTTTTAGCGAAGCAAATTGTAAAGCGTGTTTAGTAAACATTTCAGGTGTATCGTCTGCATTGCTTGCTTTACTAATTGCCCCCAACATTTTGTAGCAATGCCTTTAACTCTGAACTGCTGGACTGTAATAAAAAATGTTTGTGAGAAGACAGTCATCTGCCAGATTCCATAGATGTATATATGAAACAGAGGTTTGCTGCAGTGTTTACATTTACACAGTGATCACATTTATCTTCATAACCTGTTACTTGCATTTGTAGTTTGCACCTTGATTCTCTGCTACAGAAAATATGTGTTTTAAATGTGCAGGATGGCTCAGGACAGCAAGGTCCTGGCTCTGGGAGCTGTTGCTGGTGCTACAGGGATAGGCTTGGCAATCTTTTGGTACCAGAATCGAAAAGCAATGGTGGAGACAGCAAGGACAAATACCTATTATCAGTTAAGCTGCAGAAATACAGATCAGCTTGATGGTGGTATGACATTGCAAGCAGGCCAGATGGAGATGCTGGATCAGCTTGGAGCTCTGACGCAGTGTGTGTCAGAGCTAAAGGAAGAAGTGAAGGCTTTGAAGAGTGCCTTTCTACACCTGCAGGACCACATCAGAGATGAGTTAACAGTGCAGAGTCGCAAGGCAAGTCCAGTGAATAGAACTATGCCCTCAAGGAAGAAGAGAGCCAGTGGAGTGACCAGGACACAGGGACAGAGCTCAGAGGAAGCTGAAAGTGAAGGAGGGTGAGTATTTATTTACAGTGTGAATATGTGATTATTATTATTATTATTATTATTATTATTATTATTATTATTTGTACTGCTATTAATAAGATCAGGGCAGGATGAACATTTCAAATCACTGGCTGTTTTTTATTGATGTTGAGACACTGTGACTCCCCAGAGTTAAGAAAATGGGAATGTATTCATAATAGCTGCTTCTCTAACTCTTTGAGGAACAGATGTTTTCTGGATTTGGGCAGGTGTTGGATTTCCTTAATCTTCCTGTCCTATCTATTAATCACATCACTACTGTATTTATATTTTGCATTTTCTTTTATTTTCAAGTTTCACTTTGATTTTCAAGCACATAATACCTGCCAAATGGCAGATATAAAGCAGCACCCAGGGTGTGAGAAAGGCATGTGTGCGTGTGTATGTTTACTTGTACTTGCTAGATATTAGGGACTGGAATACATTTTAGGCAAAATAGTACAATATTTTTTGTAAAGCGCTTTTTACAGTTGACATTGTCATAAATAGAAGTGAGGACAGTTCAGGTTAGAATTAGGTTGGGGTTGAGGTTAGGTGCATAGTTGTGATTTTTAAGGTTCGTGTAAGGTGCTAGGAACTGTATTATAATCAATGAATGTTCACTGTGACATGTACATCGGCTGCGATGGCCATCCGCTGAGCTACACACCAGTTGTGATATAAACAATAATATAAATGAGAAGAAGGCTCTGTTGTTGGTAATCCTTTTGCGACAGACCTTGCCAAACCCTGGACAACCAAAGACAACCAAAAGCATCACCAGGACTACAGATCACTAGCCATCGCCAACCTGTGTCCACTCCCTCTGACCCTGGTCTCTCCATCATCATCACCATGTTTCCCCTGTGGCGTCGTGGACAACCTTGGGGCGCTTTTGCTGGAATCGGGTACCCAGCAGTCGCAGGAAATCGGTCTTCGCCATCTATGAAGACTCAATTTCATTACCTTTTAACGCACTGTTATAAAATCGCTTAAATTAACTAGGAGAAAGAGGTTACTTCACTTCCTAGTCGCCAATGACTCCGTTGGCTTACTCTGCCGCAAGGCCGAGCTACCCAGGGTGCACCTGTCCTAATGACGGAAGTGGAGTCTGGCTTGAGTGTGATAGGCGTTTAGATTCTCCACTTCAGTAAATTCTTAGGGACCAACTCTGCCTAACTTGGTTTATTATAGATATATGTGCCAGTCCATCACACTCCGCGAAGATAGTACTATATTTGTATGTGTGTGTGTGTGTGTGTGTGTGTGTGTGTGTGTGTGTGTGTGTATGTGTATGTGTGTGCGTGCGTGCATGCGTACATGCAGATTCTGGCAGAATCTCGTATACTACAGGCCCAGTCAGCCTCATTCAACCTCACCTCTAATTCCTTGATCACATGCCAGAACAAAATAACATAAACAGCAGATGTCTTTTCATGAAGCGTCTTTTCATAAAGCGTCAAAATTAACAGGAGGGCATGTTATTTGATTGCACAATTCTGTATAATAATTTTCCCTAGCTTTCTTTGGTGGGAGAAGCGTCTACGAAGCTGAAAGATCAAGAGTTTGATTGTTCTTAAGTCAGAGCTTTATATACACTATAATGAATTCTGCTTCTTGACCCAAATACGTTGTGTGCTTTGAAGTAGACTGCACACTGCCTTTACCTTATACTTTCTCATTGTGCACAGTGAAAGACTTAATGAGCATTTATTCTGTCTGAAATAAACAGAGTTTTTAAGAAAATGTTGGCGTACAGAACTTTTTTTTTGGTCAGGCAGTGTATATTAAAGTCCAGCCATTACTAGTCTTGTCTTGATTCAGTAAAATGCCAGCTATCAATGATGTCTGTGTCCTGTTTCTAGGAACGGGCTTTTTTTTTTGCAGTTGTAGCAATCATGGTTGTGGCTTACGTTTTGACTGTGAATCTTCTCGTTCCTTTTTAAACCCTGCCTTCACTGAAAGAAATGGCTTGTGTATAGGAGTTGGAGGGGCTGAGCGTGTGGAGCTTCATGGTTATATCACAGGGACTATTTGGAGAAGAGCTTTCCGAATTTTGTTCCGTTTAATTTTAGAATTAAATCAGTGGTGGTCTAGTGGTATAGGGCGCTGGATCGGTGATCCAAAAGGTTGGGGGTTCGAGTCCCACTCTGCACAAGGTGGTCACTGTCCCCCCCAGTGGAGCTAACTGGGTTATCAAAGGCCAGCCATGTCTCTCACTGTCTATGGTGTGAGGCATGTGAAAGAACCATTGCTGATTTTCGACAAGAGTAGGCTGCAAAGCCGTCAGCGTGTTTCCGCCCTGCGATGGTCTGGCGAGCTGTCCAGGGTGTACTCTGCCCTCGCCCAAAGTTGGCTGGGATGGGCACCAGCCTCCCCGCGACCCAAATTAGGATTAAGCGGGTACAGAAAATGATGATGATGAACTGATGAATTTTATAATATCAAGAAACCAAAGTTCTGAAATTCTCAGTTTCTGGTATCTCTCTCAGCAAGTCGTATAGTGCAGATCTTTCCAAGTGACCCTGTGGATCTCTTTAAATGAACATCCGTTCTTGTTGATGTTGACAAACCAATTAAAGATTGCAATAACAGAACCTCCAGAAAACTCGTCCAAAAAATCTCAAAGGATTCCCCCCCCCCTAATTTAACTGGTTCAATCAGCTACGGGGTGTGTTGTGTCTCGATCACTATTGGACTGTTGTGAAACTCGGTGGATCCGTTCAACATGGAATTTTGATGATAATTGTTTCCAAATACAGAAGCAGATTCCAGATCTTAAACTAATTTGTGGCTACTTTAAGAGTGAGCGAGAGCCAGGAAAATGTAGCCAAATGTTCTGGGGTTTTTCTTTTTGTTTTGTTCTTTTTGTTGTTGGTTTTTTTTTTTTTGTTTTTTTTTTTACCAACATTCACATTCTTCTATTGTCTATCTCTTTGTGAGATTAAACTTTCCAAATAGGAGAGTGTTGGAATTTTTTTGATTTTGCGACTTTGTTGAGCCAAATATAAACAGGTGGTGGCGAATGGAAAAGATGTTGCAGATGTTTGACCTACAATGATCATTTACACCAATGTATGTATAATATGGGGTTTATGAGGAGCAGAATCGGAGAGGTTCTGTAAGGAGTTTTGAAAGAAAATTGAGTGTAAACTGATAACAGTACTATAGCGAGGCAGCTGGATGATTACTTGAACATGGAATGTTCCAACCCTTTGAAAAGAATGAGTAAGGAGTAATGGGACAAGGTGTGTGTGTGTGTGTGTGTGTGTGTGTGTGTGTGTGTGTGTGTGTGTGTGTGTGTGTGAAATAGAGACATGGCATAGGAAGGATATTTTGGCGGCATACTCAGCGGTGAGAGCAATGTAGGAGCTTGTTGAGGCTTTACCTGATTTGACTTTATCTTTCCTGTGTTTCCTTCATTGCACTCCTCCTTTTCACTCCAGTTATGTTTGACTAAGCAGTGATTGACTAAAACACTAGCTTGGTATTCGGATGAGAATTTGACCATTTGAATAGTGTTAATGTTTGCTGGAGTGGGACTCCCACTTTGAAAATGTGTAAAAAGTCATAAAAAAAGTAGAGTTCATAAGCAGCTGTAGCGTAATGGCTAGAGAAGCAGCTTCAGGACCAAAATCACCGAACCCCCAACAGCTCTTCTTGAATGTCCCCAATGTGTGTGGCAGTCCACTGCTCCGACTCCGTGTGTGCTCACATTGGGTGGGTTAAATGCAGAGGCAACACTTTTCCTTGCGGGATTAATACAGTATAGCAAAATCAAAATAGAAATGATTTCAGATAGTTCTTTATACTGTCCCCTTTTTTGCTATGAATGAAAAATAGATGTGTATGTGAATTAAATATGATAAATCAGATTTTATCTTTCATTTACTGATACTAACATTGATCTCACAGACCACTGTTCACAAATGACTTCTACTTCTTTTCCTTTCGGCTGTTCCCTTCAGGGGTCGCCACAGCAAATCATCTGCCTCCGTCTCACCCCATCCTCTGCATCTTCTTCTCTGACACCAACTACCTTCATGTCCTCCTTCACCACATCCATAAATCTCGTCTTTGGTCTTCCTCTAGGCCTTCTGCCTGGTAGTTCCAACCTCAAAAATGACTTCAAGGGCAAAAATATAGAGGCCAAACCACTAGATGCAAACCACACACTGACACTAAGAAACAGAAGGTCAAGTTAAAATTTGAAAAGAAACAAGCTACAAAAGTTTTGGAACCAAGATTCAACTCTATCAAAGTGCTTAAAGGTGGAGATACACTCATGATCTAAAACATACATGATCATCAGTCATGTATGGTGGTGGTAGGGTTTGCAAATGAGCTTGTGCGACTGCTTCTGGAACGGGCTCACAAATCTTTATTGGTGATGTAACTCATGTCACTAGTTGCAAAGTGAATTCAGAAGTCTACAGATAGGATTCTGAAGTTATTACAAAATTAGTTGGTTTTCCCCACCAGAGGGCGACAAACCAAGAACTTTTGAAGTACCACCAGCGAGAACTGATGGCTTCACTTGAATTTTCCTGAAAACCCATCTCGTATTTACTGTGTAGTTATTAAGCAGCAAAAGCACAGAAGTCAGACGTGTGTCTCGAGCCACTCTAAATAAAGATTTTTTTCACTCACTGTGGGGTTGTGGAGAATTACGAAATTCCTCTCCCTGAGGCCCCTATGCTGGCAGAGACCCAGCCCAGCTGTATCCACCCTCTAAATCCCTGCATCCATTTCTGCAGCTTTAACTGTCTTTCAGGCCTTCCCAGGAATCTCCGCCATAATTAAATTTCGACAATCACACAGAATGAGTAGTGCTATCCTCCTCTCGGAATACTCTGGATGCTTCTTTCGTTTTAAAAACAAGCTAAACATTATTGAGTAGAGAAGTGCTTATTAAACAATTTATTCAAATCGCTGTCTAAAATGAAGAATTTCAATTAGTTGTCACATTTCAACATTATAATGGGAAAAAAACATGTACTATGTTTCTTTGACTGTGACATTGTTGTTGGTACCAGATGCGCTGATCTGACGATGTTAGGAACTGAATCAGAGTGAGCCCAGACTCTTATTAAAACCTGTGTCAAGTGTCAGCTATACAGTTTTATTTATTTTTTTCCCCACTTAAACTTGAATATTGTTGTTGTTCTTTTTTTAATCTCACCCATTAAAATTTTAAAATGCATTCTGAGATGCTTTTTTGCAATTTTGCTATACTGCATTAATCCGGTAAAGGAAATTATTGCCTCTGCAGTTAACTCAGCCAAAGTGAACACACACATGTAAACATTAGGCCTCCACACATTGGGGTGCCTGGGCAGCAGATGTGGGTTAGGTGCCTTGCTCAAGGACACTTGAGCTATGAAGGTAGAGGAAGGGAAGGTGCAGCTCACTCCCCAACTGCCACATAACTTTCCTTCTGGTTTGGGAAAAGTACCAGTGACCGTCAGGTGTCAAACCTGGTTCTGGAACCATTAGGCCACCGCTGCCCACTGTAATATTTGAGTTATTATAGGCTTTCTGTTAGCTTTACAAAGTTTTGCAATTCTTCTTGGAATTTTCTCATCATTGAAACAATTTTAACTACAAAACTTTCATTGATTTAATTTTTTGCACCATTTTGAATTATAAGGACTGTTGTGCATGAATGTTTCAGGAGGTATGCAGTTTCTGAAATACTCAAACCTGTGCCATGATTAGGGTCACTTCAGTCATTTTTCCCCGTTCTGATGTGTGTTTTACACACGAACCAAAGCTTTGGTGTAATCTCAAGAATCCATGAGAGGAACCAGACTCAAAACAGAAACCCATCTACATTTGGGTGAAACCAAACAGAAATATGCAAACCATGTAAGAGAAACTTCATTATAGTTTAACATGAAGTGTAATTAGTTATTTTATAACTGTAATGGTAATGGTTGTTCAAAATCTTTTTAGTAAAAGTTTATACCAACAGCACTGGAAAGTAGGCTTGTAACAACTGCTAAAACTATCGATCAATCGCTCAACTGGACCCATCATCTTGTACCATTAGTAAAATCTTACTTGATGATAATTTTGGATAATTATTTTATAGATTTGGACAAGCAGACGCAGTCAACGACTCGAGGTTAGATATTTGTTATATTGCTCAATTAGGGAAAGTCATCATTACAGTTTCTGAGTGCATCTTTTGGTGCATATGCATCTTCATTAGGAGCTGACAGGCTTCTAAGATGAGAATTCAACCAATAGTTTCACATTAGGCTGGATCACAGGGCTCAGAAAGCGGACGGATCAGGATCATTAGTATTTCAGAAGTAGCATGTGTACCTTGTGAGAGGGAGAGAGAGAGAGAGAGAGAGAGAGATCTACTCTACAGCCTATTCTTTTTGGCATGAAAAACTGTAAGATGACCACCAAATGCACAAACAGACAGTTAATATGCTACTTCTAGTTTTTTCATGGTTATTGATCTGCCATTATAGTTACCTCAAGCGAAGGTAAACATGATCCTGTACTTTAATAAGTTAATTATTTGCTGTTTTTAAGTTGACGCAAAAACAAGTGGATTAGATTTCAAAACGAAGCATCAACAATCCTGATCCAGTCTCACTAACTAACCTTCATTCTTTAAGCTCTTCTGTTTGCGTTGCTAAATATAGCATGTCCATGATTCCTCACTCTTGTTTTGTTTTAAGGATTATCTTTTGAAAGACCAATAACACTTTATTGTTTCAAGCATTTGGAAAGTTTCATGTATTTAGCCTGCTGCATTCTCAGTGATTCAAGAAGTCCCTGAATGTTAATTTCGAAAGACTGTGTAACGTTTCTGCTTGTTGTTTGCCTGCATGTAGCATTTCTTCAGCAGGTCTTTCCTTATTGCACCCACCTTTTCTTGAGCACCCAATGACCGACGTGCACAAAAAGGAGCTTCAGTGTTGTTGGATGCATAATTCTGATTGGTCAGAAGGAGTTTTTTACATGTTCTATAACAAAAGCCAAGAGTGTAGTGTTTGTCCTGATATATTATCATTTGTATAGTAACATCTAGCTTAGGGACTTCAATGGTGAGCATGCCACAGAAACAAAAATGTAAGACATGCATAAGTAAGGGTTTTCCGAATATACTACACCGGAACAGGGCATAATCTGATCAGTCTGTTGTCTTAGCTTAATGGATATTAGTATATATTATGCGGGACTGGTGTGATCTGATTTGGACAAGTACCGTCATCATTATCAGTGGCACATCTGTAACCATAAATCAGGAGACTGGATAGAAAGCTTAACAACAATTTGGTGTGCACTGGAAAAATTATACTGACATTATGTATGGTGTATAAAGTCAAATTATTATGTTTCTTTCTTGTGGTTCTGTGTCGTACATGCTAAAACAAAAGTAAATTTCAGTGAATTTTGATGTTGTCTTTTCACATGAAGGACTATTCAGACATTCGGTCAGGAATCGTTAAATCTAATGATGTGAGAAGGGGGGTGTTTATTTACAGTTTTGGGCTGGAGGCTAAAGTGTCAACACTTTAGAATTGTCTGACTTAAAGCTTTGTTGTTTTTAAATTAATGATGTATTTTGTAGCATTCATTAAGATTTATTTTAAAAACTGTTTTTTGACAATTACTGTCGCATAAAAGGAATAAAACACTGCATTTGCTGTTATTGCACAGGACTGTATTTTTCTAGAACAGCACATCTCACCAGGATTTATTGCTCGTTAAACTAGCCCAATTGGGTAGGAAGCATGACATGGAAGGTGTGCACAGACTACATTAGCAGCGCACTAATGGCTCAACTCAAGCTAATCTTTTTATTGCACCACAGTGCCGACTGTTTACTGCTGATCTTTCCTCCTCCTGTGTTCCTGGGTGCATACAGACCCATCAGTGACTGCAGAGGGCTGACAAGCTGCCATAGCCTTACATTTACCACATCATGTACAAACTTGTAATCCCTTTGACTGTGCTCAGCACATACGTCATAGCTCTCTTTTGTTGCTTTGGGACATTTTAACGATCGCGTTAGAACAATTTATCCTTAAGAAGTGTTGATTTTAGGAATATTGTTTATGTAGGCCCAGACTTGTTAGCTCATTCTAGGGATTGAAAAAATAGAAGAGAAAAATAGCTTTATTTAGTGAAAATAGTGTATGCTGCTTATACTCTATAGTGTATACATGTTGATTGCAGTATCGCTGCTGAATGAATCTGTTAAGTGATGTTGAAAGATTATATGTTATTTGGAAGTTGAAGTGTGAATCTGATTTATCATGTCCTGTTATTTAAGAGTCATTTCCTTGGTAGCATGTAACATTGTTTTTAATAGGACTAATCCTTTTGGTTGGAAAAATGTTTTGATCAGCCAGCATCTGACAGGATGATACACAACTATTTGCCAAGTTTAGCCACACTCGTCTGTCTTCGTCGTCTGTGTTTATGCTGATGATGTTCTGTGCTTCCTTTTCAAAATCGGTGTTATGCTTCCATTTTCAAATCTCTTTTTAACATGGCCACCCACCTATTTTTTTATTATTGATGTTGTCACTACAAGGGGAAACATATTTGATGTTCTAGAAAGAGTGATAGTGAATATGTTGGAGAAACATCAGTGCCAACAACCTTTTTTTAACGTTTGTGTGTGTGTGTATATATGTGTGTGTATATATGTGTGTATGTATATGTGTGTATATATATATATATATATATATATATATATATATATATATATATATATATATATATATATATATCTTCTTTTCCTTTCGGCTTTTCCCTTCAGGGGTCGCCACAGTGAATCATCTGCCTCCATCTCACCCTATCCTTGGCATCTTCTTCTCTTACACCAACGACCTTCATGTCCTCCTTCACCACATCCATGAATGGTGAAACCAAACTGTTGTTCACAAATGCTGACCTCTGCCATTAGTCTAGCTTCCACTATTCTTTCCCATAACTTCATCGTATGGCTCATCAACTTTATCCCTCTGTAGTTGCCACAACTCTGCACGTCTCCCTTGTTCTTAAAAATGGGCACCAGCACACTTCTCCATTCCTCTGGCATCCTCTCACTCTCTAAGACCTTGTTAAATGTTCTTGTCAGAAACTCTACTGCTACCTCTCCTAGACACTTCCGTACCTCCACCGGTATGTCATCAGGGCCAACTGCCTTTCCATTCTTCATCCTCTTCAATGCCCTCCTCACTTCACCCTTACTAATATTTGCTACTTCCTGGTCCTCAACAGTCACCTCTTCTACTCTTTTTTCTCTCTCATTTTCCTCATTCATTGGCTCTTCAAAGTACTCTTTCCATCTTGCCAGCACACTTCTGTCATCAGTCAATACATTTCCCTCTCTGTCCTTTATCAATCTAACTTGCTGCACGTCCTTCCCATCTCTATTTCTCTGCTGTGCCAACCTGTATAAATCATTTCCTGATCCATCTGCTTTCTGAGCCCTGTGATCCATCATCCCTCTTTACTTTCCAACCGAGCATACAAGTCATCAAACGCGCTCTGTTTAGCCTTTGACACTGCTACCTTTGCCTTACGCCGTGTCTCCCTGTACTCCTGTTTACTCTCTTTGGTTTTCTCTTAGCTAACCTCTTCCTTTGTACACACTCCTGCACTTCCTCATTCCACCACCAAGTCTCCTTATCTACTTTCCTTCCAGATGACACACCAAGTATTCTCCTACCTGTCTCCCTGATCACATTAGCTGTAGTTGTCCAGTCATCTGGAAGCACTTCGTGACCACCGAAAGCCTGTTTCAACTCCTCCTTGAAGACAACCCTACACTCTTCCTTTTTCAACTTCCACCACTTTGTCTTCTGCTCTGCCTTTGCCTTCTTCACCTTCCTCACCATCAGCATCATCCTGCACACCACCATCCTATGCTGTTTGGTAACACTCTCACCCGCTACTACTTTGCAGTCACTGACTTCCTTTAAATTGCATCGCCTGCACAAGATGTAGTCTACCTGTGTGCTCCTACCGCCACTTTTATAAGTCACCCTATGCTCCTCTCTCTTCTGGAAGAAAGTATTCACCACAGCCATTTCCATACTTTTTGCAAAATCTACCAACATCTGTCCTTCAGCGTTCCTGTCCTGGATACCAAACCTACCCATCACTTCCTCGTCCCCTCTGTTTCCTGCACCAACATGTCCATTGAAGTCTGCCCCAATAACCACTCTTTCACCTCTGGGGGTACTCTGCATCACTTCATCTAACTCCCTCCAGAATCTCTCCTTCTCTTCTCGCTCACATCCTGTCTGTGGGGCATAAGCATTAACAACATTAACCATCACACCTTCAATTTCTAACTTGAGACTCATCACTCTATCTGACACTCTTTTCACTTCTAGAACATTCCTGACAAACTCCTCCTTCAAGATGACTCCGACTCCATTTCTCTTCCCATCCACACCATGACAAAACAGCTTAAACCCTGCTCCTATGCTTCTAGCCTTGCTACCTTTCCACCTGGTCTCCTGGACACACAGCATGTCCACCTTCCTCCTCTGCATCATGTCAGCCAGCTCTCTACCTTTTCCTGCCATAGTTCCAACATTCAAAGTCCCTACTTTCAGTCCTAGACTCATGCCTTTCCTCTTCTCTCTCTGGCAACGGACACGCCTCCCGCCTCTCCTTCTTCGACGTCTTCGACCAACAGTAGTCCAATTTCCATCAGCACCACTTGTTGACGGCATTGATGGCGGTCGTTGTTAACCCGGGCCTCGACCGATCTGGTATGTCATTCTTTCTTGTGATTCGCATAGTTTATTTGGCATTTGTTTTACGCCGGATGCCCTTCCTGACGCAACCCTCTGCATTTATCCGGGCTTGGGACCGGCGTGAGGGAGAGACACTGGTTTGTGCCCCACCCTCACGACTGCATTTTTTTATATATATATATATACACACACAAACAAACACACATATATATATATATATAAAATCATCATCATCATCATCATCATCTTCTTCCGCTTAGTCCAGGGTCGGGTCGCGGGGGCAGCAACCTTAGCAAAAAGGTCCAGACATCCCTCTCCCGAGCTACTTCCTCCAACTCTCCCGGGGGGACACCGAGGCAGTCCCAGACAAGCCGAGAGACATAGTCCCTCCAGCATGTTCTAGGTCGACCCCGGGGTCTCTTCCCGGTTGGACATGCCTGAAACACCACACCAGGGAGGCGTCCGGGGGGCATTCTGACCAGATGCCCGAGCCACCTCAACTGGCCCCTCTCAATGCGGAGGAGCAGCGGATCTACTCCGAGCTCTCCCCGGATGGCGGAGCTTCTCACCCTATCTCTAAGGGAGAACCCCGCCACCCGACGAAGAAAGCTCATTTCAGCCGCTTGTATCCGTGATCTTGTTCTTTCGGTCATTACCCAAAGCTCGTGACCATAGGTGAGGGTTGGAACGTAGATCGACTGGTAAATTGAGAGCTTTGCCTTTCACCACAACGGACCGGTACAGGCACCGCTTAACAGCAGCGGCTGCAGCGATCCGTCTGTCGATCTCTCGCTCCATCCTTCCCTCACTCGTAAACAAGACCCCAAGATACTTAAACTCCTCCACTTGGGGCAGAACCTCATTCCCGACCCCGAGGGTGCATTCCACCATTGTCCGACTGAGAACCATGGCCTCGGACTTGGAGGTACTGATCTTCATCCCGGCTGCTTCGCATTCAGCTGCGAATCGCTCCAATGAGAGCTGGAGGGCCCGACTTGATGAAGCCAAAAGGACAACATCATCCGCAAAAAGCAGAGACGATATCCGATGGCCACCAAACCAGAACCCCTCATCGCCTCGACTGCGCCTAGAAATTCTGTCCATAAAAATTATGAACAGAATCGGTGACAAAGGACAGCCTTGGCGGACTCCAACTCCCACTGGAAACGAATCCGACCTGCTGTTACCAATACGGACCAAACTCTGGCTCCGGTGATACAGTGACCGAATAGCTCGTAGCAACGGATCCGGAACGCCGTATTCTTGGAGCACGCCCCACAAGATCTTTCGAGGGACACGGTCGAAAGCCTTCTCCAAATCCACAAAGCACATGTGGACAGATTTGGCAAACTCCCATGCCCCCTCCAGAATCCTGTGGAGCGTATAGAGTTGGTCAAGAGTGCTGCGACCAGGACGAAAACCACATTGTTCCTCCTGAATCCGAGGTTCGACTATCGGTCGGATCCTCCTCTCTAGTACCCCTGCATAGACTTTCCCAGGTAGGCTGAGGAGTGTAATTCCCCGATAATTGGAACACACCCTCCGGTCCCCTTCTTAAAAATTGGGACCACCACCCCAGTTTGCCAATCCAGAGGTACAGCCCCGATGACCACGCGATGTTGCAGAGACGTGTCAACCAAGACAGTCCTACAACATCCAGAGCCCTGAGATATTCCTTGCGGATCTCGTCCCAACCCCGGAGCTCGACCACCGAGGAAAACCTCAGTGACCTCCACTCCAGTGATGGGCGGACCCTCACCCGAACCCCCAGGGTCTTCCTCTTCCATGGAGGGCGTGTTGGTGGGATTGAGAAGGTCCTCAAAGTATTCCCTCCACCTCTCAACAACATCCCCAGTCAAGGTAAGCAGCTCCCCACCTCCACCGTAAACAGTGTTTGTGAAGAACTGCTTCCCCTCCTGAGGCGTCGGATGGTGGCCCAGAACCTTTTTGAGGCCAACCGATAATCACTCTCCAGGCCCTCACCGAACTCCTCCCACGCCCGAGATTTTGCATCTGCGACAGCCTCGGCTGCAGCACGTTTGGCCTGCCGGTACCCGTTTGCTGCCTCAGGAGTCCCACAGGCTAATAAAACCCGATAGGCCTCCTTCTTCAGCTGGACGGCCCCCTTCACCGCAGGTGTCCACCACCGGGTTCGGGGATTGCCACGACAAGCACCGACGACCTTACGGCCACAGCTATGGGCTGCCGCCTCAGCAATGGAGGCACAAAACATGGCCCATTCGGATTCCATGTCCCCCGCCTCCTCCGGAACGTGGTTGTAGCTCTGCCGGAGGTGGGAGTTAAAGGCCTCTCGGACAGGGGGCTCTGCCAAACATTCCCAGCAGACCCTGATTACACGCTTGGGCCTGCCAGGTCTGGAGGGCAACCTCCCACACCACCGAAGCCAACTCACCACCAGGTAGTGATCGGTAGACAGCTCAGCTCCTCTCTTCACCCGAGTGTCCAGAACATATGGTCGCAAGTCCGATGACACGACTACAAAGTCAATCATCGAACTGCGACTTAGGGTGTACTGGTGCCAAGTGCACTTATGGACACCCTTATGTTCGAACATGGTGTTCGTGATAGACAAACTATGACGAGCACAGAAGTCCAACAACGACACACCATTCGAATTCAGACTGGAGAGGCCGTACCTACCGATCACACCCTTCCAGGTCACACTATCGTTGCCCACATGGGCGTTGAAGTCTCCCAAGACAACGAGCGAGTCTCCCGAGGAGTGTTCTCCAACACCCCCAAAGACTCCAAAAGGGTGGGTACTCTGAACTGTCATTTGGTGCATAAGCACAAATAACAGTCAGGACCCGCCCCCCCCACCCGAAGATGGAGGGAAGCTACCCTTTCGTCAACCGGGGAGAACCCCAACATTTGGGCACCGAGACGGGGGGCAACAAGAATACCCACACCGGCTCGCCGCCTCTCCCCATGAGCAACTCCAGAATAGAAGAAGGTCCAGCCTCTTTCGAGATGGATGGTTCCAGAGCCCAAGCTATGCGTTGAGGTGAGCCCGACTATATCTAGTCGGTATCTCTCCACCTCACGCACCAAATCAGGCTCCTTTCCCACCAGAGAGGTGACATTCCATGTCCCGAAGGTCAGAGTAAGTAGCCGAGGATCAGTCTGACAGAACCCATGCCTTTGGCTGCCACCCAACTCACACTGCACCCGACCCCTAAAACTCCTCCCATGGGTGGTGGGTCCATGGGAGGGCGGAACCATGTCTCCTTTTCGGGCTGGGCCCGGCCAGGCTCCATGGGCATAAGCCCGACCACCAGGCGCTCGCCTTCGAGCCCCTCCCCTGGGCCTGGCTCCAGGAGGGAACCCCGGTGACCCACGTCCGGGCAAGGGAGACTGCTTCCTTTGTTGTCTCGTGTCTTAGGGGTTTGTTTTGAATCGCACTTTGTCTGGACCTTCACCCCGGACCTGTTTGCCTTGGGTGACCCTTCTACCACGATAAGGTGGCGATTCAAGGAGGGGAGAGATATATATATATATATATATATATATATATATATATATATATATATATATATATATATATATATACACCCTAGTCCTTCTCAAAAAATTAGCATATTGAGATAAAGTTCATTATTTTCTGTAATGTACTGATAAAAATTAAACTTTCATATATTTTCGATTCATTGCACCCCAACTGAAATATTTCAGGTCTTTTATTGTTTTAATACTGATGATTTTGGCATACAGCTCATGAAAACCAAAAATCCCTATCTCAAAAAATTAGCATATTTCATCCGACCAATAAAAAAAAGTGTTTTTAATCCAAAAAAAGTCAACCTTCAAATAATTATGTTCAGTTATGCACTCAATACTTGGTCGGGAATCCTTTTGCAGAAATCACTGCTTCCATGCGGCTTGGCATGGAGGCAATCAGCCTGTTGCACTGCTGAAGTGTTACGGAGGCCCAGGATGCTTCGATAACGGCCTTAAGCTCATCCACAGTGTTGAGTCTGGTGTCTCTCAACTTTCTCTTCACAATATCCCACAGATTCTCTATGGGGTTCAGGTCAGGAGAGTTGGCAGGCCAATTGAGCACAGTAATACCATGGTCAGTAAACCATTTACCAGTGGTTTTGGCACTGTGAGCAGGTGCCAGGTCGTGCTGAAAAATGAAATCTTCATCTCCATAAAGCTTTTCAGCAGATGGAAGCATGAAGTGCTCCCAAATCTCCTGATAGCTAGCTGCATTGACCCTGCCCTTGATAAAACACAGTGGACCAACACCAGCAGCTGACATGGCACCCCAGACCATCACTGACTGTGGGTACTGGACACTGGACTTCAGGCATTTTGGCATTTCCTTCTCCCCAGTCTTCCTGCAGACTCTGGCAACTTGATTTCCGAATGACATGCAAAATTTGCTTTCATTGGAAAAAAGTACTTTGGACCACTGAGCAAGAGTCCAGTGCTGCTTCTCTGTAGCCCAGGTCAGGCGCTTCTGCCGCTGTTTCTGGTTCAAAAGTGGCTTGACCTGGGGAATGCGGCACCTGTAGCCCAGTCCACTGCTTCCACAGGTCCCCCAAGGTCTGGAATCGGCCCTTCTCCACAACCTTCCTCAGGGTCCGGTCACCTCTTCTGGTTGTGCAGCGTTTTCTGCCACACTTTTTCCTTCCCACAGACGTCCCACTGAGGTGCCTTGATGCAGCACTCTGGGAACAGCCTATTTGCTCAGAGATTTCTTTCTGTGTCTTACCCTCTTGCTTGAGGGTGTCAGTGATGGCCTTCTGGACAGCAGTCAGGTCGGCAGTCTTACCCTTGATTGCGGTTTTGAGTAATGAACCAGGCTGGGAGTTTTTAAAAGCCTCAGAAATCTTTTGCAGGTGTTTCGAGTTAATTGGTTGATTCAGGTGATTAGGTTAGTAGCTCGTTTAGAGTACGGTTTCATGATATGCTAATTTTTTGAGATAGGAATTTTCAGTTTTCATGAGCAGTATGCCAAAATCATCAGTATTAAAATAATAAAAGACCTGAAATATTTCAGTTGGGGTGCAATGAATCTAAAATATATGAAAGGTTAATTTTTATCAGTACATTACAGAAAATAATGAACTTAATCTCAATATGCTAATTTTTTTAGAAGAACTAGTGTATATATGTGTGTGTGTGTGTGTGTGTGTGTATGTATATATATATATACACACACACACACACACACACATATACATATATATATATATATATAAAAGGGGGCAGTGGTGGTCTCGTGGTATCACTGTCTGGTGAGAGGCATGTAAAAGAACCATTGCTGACTTTCGTAAAGAGTAGGCTGCAAAGTCGTCAGTGTGTTTCTGTCCCTTGCTAAAAAGGGTTGTAACAGAAAGGGCAACCGACGTAAAAACCTATGCCAAATCAAACGTGCGAAACAGATGATTCGCTGTGGCGACCCCCGAGTAAAAAAAAAAAAAAGGGAAAAAGCCGAAAGGAAGACAGATATATATATATATATATATATATATATATATATATATATATATATATATACACACACACACACACACACACACACACACACACACACACTTATTGTAAGGCAATAAAATTCGGTCCAAAACACAGTGGAAGGAATGAGGGTAAACGATTTGATTATTTTGGCATTTTCTACGTGTAATAGTACTGTCCTTTTTTATTTTCAGTCTCTGTCTGAGATTTTTTCCAAAAAGACCCCACAAGGTTCCTGCTGAACTGCTGCTTCGCGTATGAGTAACTGATTTCTCTTTATTGTTGCTAAACAGGGCTGTGAATGTAACATGAGGGAAAGCTCTGAGCTTGAAGTGGAAAAGGTGATGAGGACATCTGCCACCTGGTTCAGTGCCATCCCCAATGTCTTACTCATGCAGCACGGCTGCCAACAGGTGGCATCTGTTCAGTACCGGGTTTGATGATGTCATCCAAGGAAAATAATGAGAAGTGTGGGAAGAATAGATTGTGAATGGTAGGTTTGTTGTTTCTTGTTTTTTAGACAGTAATTTTACTTTCTGCTCGTGAACATTTGAACCGAAACTTGAATAGATTTCAATGAGTGCGTAGTGTCCTAGAGGCCCAGAGCCTGTTTATATGTATCCAGGCACACTGAAGCATTGTCTACATACTCCAGGGGGTTGATGTGAATGAGATCACCTGAATTCATTCAGGTTCAGTAACTGTTGAGATGGCAACGGCTCCAGTGGGTTATTTTAAAGTTTTTGGCTTGACAATTTCTCCCTTTGAAAGAGGGTTTCCTGAGGGGTTGTTATTGCCATGCAGATTTAAAGCATGGAGAAGTGCCTCACTTTAATTTGTTTGGAATTGTATTAGAAGGGAAATCATTTCTGAACAACGAAAGAATTCCAAATAGCAAATGTGCTATTTATTAATTTATTGGGTATTTCTTTTAACCATCTGTCTTTATATTTGCATTTGGCTTTATAATGCACAGTTTTTATTAAAATGATACTGGTGTGTTCATTTATTCACTTTTTGAACCACTTAATCCTAATTAGGGTCACGGGGAGGATGGTGCCCATCTCAGTCAATTCTGGGCGAGGGCAGATTACACTCTGTATAGCTTGAATGGCAGAAACATGCTGACGGCTTTGCAGCCTACTCTTGTCAAAAGTCAGCAATGTTTTTTTTTTATATGCCGCTCACCGTAGATGGTGAGAGACATGGCTGGCCTTTGATAACCCAGTTAACTGCACTGGGGAGTACTAGAGTGTACTGTTTATTAAAATGATACTAGATGAAACCATTAATATTATTTTATTATTTATCTATTTACTTGCTTTGATTTCATGGGCTTACAGGACAATGAAAAATAATCTGCTGTATTAAGTGATAACCCCCTCTATAATATTACAAATATAATATATAATATATAATTATTATAACTTATTCGAACTGCAGGAAGTTATTGCCTGGGCCCCAGCAGATCTCAAATCTCTCCTAACCCCACAGAGTTTGGCAAAGTTCATTCCAAAGATTGCGAGTATGAAATAAATAAATACAGTGACACTGTATTTGGTAATGCAGAAAAGGACTGATAATGAAAAAGAGATGATGGAACAGTGATTGCAATCTGTGAAGACATCATAGAGGGATGTTTTTCTGGAAGAGTACTGATGAAGAGGAGAATGGTAAACATGAAGAGAAGAATCATGATGAAGAGGGGTAATGGTGCAGAGGTAATGGTGGTGATGAACAGAAATGATGAAGCAGAAGAAGAGGAGAATGGTGATGAAGAGAAAAACAAAAGAACTCTCTTCACAGAAATATGCACCCATGATGCCAACATCGGTAACAGCACCCCACATGGTCACTTACTCAGAATACAGTGTTGCTTGGTTTAGTGAGGGTTGTCTTCAGGCCAATAGCAAGTTTTGTTTGTTTACACACCCATACAAGTGAAAATGAGCTTCGTAACTGTATAAGAGAACAGCATCTTTCAGAACACGTAACAAGTTCTCGCATAATCCAGTTTCTCATACCGAGTTCTTGCGGCGCCATCATGTTGTATTATTGAAAAAAAGGTCTTTGTGTAAGATATGCAGGAAATCCCTACAGGAAAAGCATGCTCCGGTGGAGAAAGTCTCAGAGACAATACGTACTACTAATCGCTTCAATGGTTCGATATGTCAGGCGTACCAGATTGACCAGGTGATTCCCTTATCAAAATTGAACCTGTTTCTCTGAAGTTCTCAACCCACTGAAAGATGATTTTTCTGATCTGGAATATTTTGGTTCCATATTCCAGTGAAATATCTCAGAAAGGGCTGTAGGTTCAATGATAGCAAGATGGTTGTTTGAAAAGAATGCTTAGACAGCAACCACACTGTGCTCCCCATCTCACCATGTCGGCAATGATGATGGTTTGGGCTGGGCTACCAACAAATCTTCACTCCACCTGTTTCATCTGTGCAAATAATAATGAATATAAACTGTATTGAATGATGTTCCATGTGAGCAAATAATAATTTGATTTTACTTAACCATTTTTATTTTTATTGAGCATTGAAATGTGGGAGGTTTTAGTGGGTCACCCTGGAATAATAATCAGAAGAATAAAATGGGTTACAGGCAGGCCAAGACATGGAGCCATAAATATTTGGTTGTTCATTCATTCATTTTTTAAGCTGCTTAATCTTAGTTAGGTTGGCAGGGAAGCAGATGCACATCCTTCAGACTCTGGGCGAGGACGGGGGACATAACTCGCCAGCCCAAAAAACGGCTAACAGATGCACAACCATTTACACTCGCACAGTGGGGTGAATTGAACCAGTCCATTAGTTTATTGTACATGTTTTTGGACAGTTGGAGGAAACATGACTACCTGGAGAAAACCCATGCTGGTATGGTGAGAATATGTGAAATTCCACACGGAAACACTCCAAGCACAGGAGTTGAACCCTGGCCTTCTTGCTATGAGGCAGGTGTGCTAATTACTCATATTTGGATATTTAAAATTTTTGAAAGTGTAACATTTTTTTAAGGTAACCTAAGGCTTTTTCACAGTAATGTCCAACTAAATAAGATGTCAAATTGTATTAATTATCGGTAATTGTAATATTTTAAGAGAAAAGTGGCATCAGTGTACAGTGGTACCTCACCTTATGAAATTAATCCGTTCCAGAAGTGGTTTCGTAACCTGGATTTTTTGTAAGTTGAGCTGCATTTTACATGTAAAACGTGTGATTCGTTCCAAGGCCCCCAATACTACCCCTAAACCATTTAAAAATGATAAAAGTATATCTTTTAAGGCCTTTTTCTGCTTCAATATCGTACTGATGGTAGATGGATTTGGCCATATTCTTTTGCGATATCACTCAACCGCATGCCGCGAGCCCGCTTCTTCTTTTCACTCACACTGGGAATCACACGCGCATGTGTGTGCGCGTGCGCATATGTTGACCATGTCTTCTTAGCAGAGTTATAATCTTACAAATGTTTATGCAAGGTTAAAAGCCTGAGCCAAAAAATAAAGTTGCAATGAGCACACTCGAACACTCGAAAAACTCACGAAACAACAGTAACTCTGTCCTTTACACGAAAAGCATTATGGGTATTATGGCGATGCAGCTCCATAATAGCCAATGGGAGAGAGCTGCATCATCCCTCCTACCCAGTGGGAGGCCAGCAGGGCGGGATGTTGGGAGATAGCCAATGGGAGGCCAGCGGGGCAGGATGTCGGGAGATAGCCAATGGGAGAGCAACTCGCGCATTGTTTGAATTTTTTAGATGGCGCTTTTGTAACGAGAATTTGTTTCGTATCCAGAGACGGGAATTTTAGGTAAATGCGTTTTGTAACCTTGATTTTTCGTTTGTTGGGACTTTTGTAAGGTGAGGTACCACTGTATTTAGTATGATAATTCGTTTATTTCAGATTGATTGTGCCAGTCTCTCACACCGCTTCCCCACACCTCCTGTCTACCTGCTGTCTTTATCTTTTTTTAAGACCATAAAGCTCTGAGGTACATAGAAAACAATTGGTGATTTATTTGTTAGTGCATTGAGGAATATTTAAATGCAGCCATGAGTTGGGGGGGGCACTAACCAGTGTCTCTCCCCCTCATGCCGGTCCCAAGCCCGGAGAAATGCAGAGGGTTGTGTCAGGAAGGGCATCCGACGTAAAACCAATGCCAAACATTTATGATGCAAATCAGAAGTATTACCCCCATACCGGATCGGTCGAGGCCCGGTTTAACAACGACCGCCATCAGTGCTGTCAATCAACAGGGTGCTGATGGAAATTGGACTACTGTTGGTCGAAGACGTCGAAGAAGGAGAGGTGGGAGGCGTGTCCGAAGGCAGAGAGAGAAGAGGAAAGGCAAGAGTCTAGGACTGAGAGTGGGGACTTTGAATGTTGGAACTATGCAAAGAAAAGGTAGAGAGCTGGCTGACATGATGCAGAAGAGGAAGGTGGACATACTGTGTGTTCAGGAGACCAGGTGGAAAGGTAGCAAGACTAAAAGCTTAGGAGCAGGGTTTAAGCTATTTTATCACGGTGTGGATGGGAAGAGAAATGGAGTAGGAGTCATCTTGAAGGAAGAGTTTGTCAGGAATGTTCTAAAAGTGAAAAGAGTGTCAGACAGAGTGATGAGTCTCAAGTTAGAAATTGAAGGTGTAATGCTCAATGTTGTTAGTGCTTATGCCCCACAGGCAGGATGTGAGCTAGAAGAGAAGGAGAGATTCTGGAGTGACTTAGATGAAGTGATGCAGAGTACCGCCAGAGGTGAAAGAGTGGTCATTGGTGCAGACTTCAATGGACATGTTGGTGCAGGCAACAGAGGGGACGAGGAAGTGATGGGCAGGTTTGGTATCCAGGACAGGAACGCAGAAGGACAGATGTTGATAGATTTTGCAAAAAGGATGGAAATGTCTGTGGTGAATACTTTCTTCCAGAAGAAACAGGAGCACAGGGTGACTTATAAAAGCGGAGGTAGGAGCACACAGGTAGACTACATCTTATGTAGGCGATGTAATTTGAAGGAAGTCAGTGACTGCAAAGTCATAGTGGGTGAGAGTGTTGCCAAACAGCATAGGATGGTGGTGTGCAGGATGACTCTGATGGTGAGAAAGGTGAAAAAGGCAAAGGCAAAGCAGAAGACAAAGTGGTGGAAGCTGAAAAAGGAAGAGTGTCATGTTGTCTTCAAGGAGGAGTTGAAACAGGCTTTGGGTGGCCAGGAAGTGCTTCCAAATGACTGGACAACCACAGCAAATGTGATCAAGGACACAGGTAGGAGAGTACTTGGTGTGTCCTCCGGAAGGAAAGTAGATAAGGAGACTTGGTGGTGGAATGAGGAAGTGCAGGAGTGTGTACAAAGGAAGAGGTTAGCTCAGAAGAAGTGGGACATTGAGAGGACCGAAGAGAGTAAACAGGAGTACAGGGAGACACAGCGTAAGGCGAAAGTAGCAGTGGCTAAGGCCAAACAGAGGGCGTATGATGACTTGTATGATAGGTTGGACAGTAAAGAGGGAGAAAATGATCGATACAGGTTGGCACAGCAGAGAAATAGAGATGGGAAGGACGTGCAGCAAGTTATATTGATAAAGGACAGAGAGGGAAATGTATTGACTGATGACAGAAGTGTGCTGGGAAGATGGAAAGAGTACTTTGAAGAGCTGATGAATGAGGAAAATGAGAGAGAAAAAAGAGTAGAAGAGGTAACCATTGAGGAGCAGGATGTAGCAAAGATCAGTAAGGGTGAAGTGAGAAGGGCATTGAAGAGGATGAAGAATGGAAAGGCAGTTGGTCCTGATGATATACCTGTGGAGGTATGGAAGTGTCTAGGAGAGGTAGCAGTAGATTTTCTGACAAGAACATTCAACAAGGTCCTAGAGAGTGAGCAGATGCCGGAGGAGTGGAGGTGTGCTGGTGCCCATTTTTAAGAACAAGGGAGACGTGCAGAGTTGCAGCAACTACAGAGGGATAAAGTTGATGAGCCATACGATGAAGTTATGGGAAAGAATAGTGGAAGCTAGACTAAGGGCAGAGGTCAGCATTTGTGAACAACAGTTTGGTTTCATGCCAAGAAAGAGCACCACAGATGCAATGTTTGCTTTGAGGATGTTAATAGAGAAGTACAGAGGTCAGAGGGAGCTACATTGTGCCTTTGGGGATCTGGAAAAAGCATATGACAGGGTGCCAAGAGAAGAACTGTGGTATTGCATGAGGAAGTCTGGAGTGGTCAGCTCTGAGCCCCTTCTTGTTTGCTATGGTGATGGACAGGCTGACAGACGAGGTGAGACAAGAATCTCCATGGACTATGATGTTTGCAGATGACATTGTGATCTGTAGTGAGAGCAGAGAACAAGTGCAGGAAAATCTAGAAAGGTGGAGGTATGCCCTGGAAAGGAGAGGAATGAAGGTTAGCCTCAGAAAATCAGAATACATGTGTGTGAATGAGAAGGACCCAGGAGGAACGGTGATGTTACAGGGAGCAGAGATAACGAAGGTGGAGGATTTTAAGTACTTAGGCTCAACAATCTAGAGCAATGGAGAGTGTGGAAAAGAGGTGAAGAAGCGTGTGCAGGCAGGCTGGAATGGTTGGAGAAAAGTGTCTGGTGTGATGTGCGATAGGAGAGTGTCAGCAAGAATGAAGGGAAAAGTGTACAAGACGGTGGTGAGGCCAGCGATGTTGTATGGCTTAGAAACAGTGGCGCTGAGGAAAAGGTAGGAGGCAGAGCTGGAGGTAGCGGAGATGAAAATGTTGAGGTTCTCTCTGGGAGTAACGAGGATGGATAGGATCAGAAATGAGTATATCAGAGGGACAGCCCATGTAAGATGTTTTGGAGACAAAGTCAGAGAGGCTAGATTGAGATGGTTTGGACATGTACAGAGGAGGGATAGTGAGTATATTGGCAGTAGGATGCTGAGGTTGGAACTACCAGGCAGAAGGCCTCGAGGAAGACCAAAGAAGAGTTTTATGGATGTGGTGAAGGAAGACATGAAGGTCGTTGGAGTCAGAAAAGAAGATGCGGAGGACAGGGTGACGTGGAGGCGGATGATTTGCTGTGGCGACCCCTGAAGGGGGAAGCCGAAAGTAAAAGAAGAAGTCAAAGAAGAAGAAGATTGAAGAATATTTACCACTAGTGCTCAGTGGACCTCTGTAAACAGCAGAGGAGAATGAACTGAAAGGGTTTTTGTTTGGACTGTGGAGTATCATGTGCTGCAGAGCAGGAATATGCTGATCTATCAGCATTTTGAGTAGCAATCCAGTGTACAACAGAAATAAAAGCAGGCTTTGCTGATGAATAAGTCAATAAGTGGATGTGTGAATGAATGAATACATGAAGTTAAAGAAAAAAAGAGCCTTTTCATAGTCACTTCCCAAAACCTGATTTAAATACAGATGCTCCCCGACTTACTTTCATCCGTTTTACGTTTTTTCGATTTTACAGGGGTTTTTTCCAAAAAAAAAAAGTCAATTTTTGAGTTGAGATGTATGTACATAGTACGCTGACGTAATGACGCTGAGTCCATTGTTGACAAACGACAGACTGAACGCCCCTCCTTTTTCCCAGTTCAGTTATATACAGTCATCCCTTGCCACAGACTGACTGACGACAGACTGAACGCCCCTCCTTTTTCCCAGTTCAGTTATATACAGTCATCCCTTGCCACTTTACAATTTTGGCATTGCAGTCTTGGTACATCGTGGTAGTTTAATAATAATAAAAAAAAATATATTCATAAAAAATTCAAAATTCACGCTGAAACTCGCATGTAAGCAAGCGGAAGGCAGAGACCCAAGGCAGGCTGCGTCCATTGTTTCCAAACGACAGACTGAAGTGCCCCTCCTCCCCAGTTCAGGCAGGGACCGCCCACTCAACTCAATCTCGCAAGCTGATTGGCTTAGAAGCATGACGCTGTTGCCTCCCGCCCACTCAACTCAATCGCGCAAGCTGATTGGCTTAGACACGTGATGCTGTTGCCGCCCGCCCACTCAACTCAATCTCGCAAGCTGATTGGTTTAGACACGTGACGCTGTTGCCTCGCACATTCCCGCGGGTTTTGTGATTTTGTGGTCTTACTGTATAGCACCGCGGAGATCTATTGTCAGAGGAGAGTACAGTACTTAAAGTATTTATATATAAATATTTATATTTAAATATTAATACATTACAGTATTTCCATATGCATATAACTGTGTAACGTTTAATATACACTTCTTGATATTGTTGTATAGACGCGAAAACATGTAGAGGTGGGGGGGCGGGGCGTTCCTACTTCGCGGTTTTTCGAATATCGCGGCCAGGTCTGGTCTACATTATCCGCGATATTCAAGGGATGACTCCCCGACTTACGTTCATCCGATTTACGTTTTTTTGATTTTACATTGTTGTTCTTTTTTTTTGTGCAAAAAAAAAATCAAATTTTGAGTTTAGACGTACCTACATAGTACGCTGACGTAATGACGCAAGGACGCTACATTCATTGTTTACAAACTACAGACTGAGTGTGTGTGTATATGTATACATATATATCTCAGTTATATAGCGTGTTACCCTTATGTTAAGGCGTCATCTCTGTGATCTTTGTGTTTACACTGTTTTGCGGACTTTTGTAACTCTAAGTAAATATAGTTGGTCAGAAGTGTAAGCCTACTAGCATGGGTGCAAGTCTCATACACAGAGATGAATTAACTATCTGCTCAGATCGGCACAATCTTTATAGTTATTATCTTTTAGCAGAATCCGAAGAGTGTATACTTATTTTTATATTAATGTTCATGAGAATTTGTACTTGTTCTTTGTATGCATCTCTTGAATACATTTTAATTACTTACACAAAAGAAAGAACTCTCCGCTTTGCTGGGAGACTGCATCAGTGCAGGCTGTGTTCTAAACGAGTTCAACGGCACCCTTGTGCACTTGATAGACCAGATGTCTGTATAACCCACAGCAAGTACACTACTTTTGCAAGTACACTACTTTCGGTATTGAGCGCTTCACATATTGTAAGCGTTGATTGACTGTTTTAAGCTTCATGTAAAGTAACTCAGTATAAATAAGTGACTTATTTGAAAGTAGTGTTGATATTATTTGATATATTTCATATTATTTTACAATGTTATGTTTAGAATAATTGATTTAGGGGTGTTTTATGAGATACAGTAATGGTATTTATGGATGTATAGTACAGTATGAGCGTCATACAGCATACGTCACTGTAACAACTTGCGCTCGGACGTACGGAACCAATTAAAAACATAAGTCAGGGAGCGTCTGTGGAAAATATATATATATATCTTCTTCTTTTACTTTCGGCTGCTCCCTTCAGGGGTCGCCACAGCAAATCATCCGCCTCCACCTCACCCTGTCCTCCGCATCTTCTTTTCTGACTCCAACGACCTTCATGTCTTCCTTCACCACATCCATAAATCTCTTCTTCGGTCTTCCTCGAGGCCTTCTGCCTGGTAGTTCCAACCTCAGCATCCTACTGCCAATATACTCACTATCCCTCCTCTGTACATGTCCAAACCATCTCAATCTAGCCTCTCTGACTTTGTCTCCAAAACATCTTACGTGGGCTGTCCCTCTGATATACTCATTTCTGATCCTATCCATCCTCGTTACTCCCAGGGAGAACCTCAACATTTTCATCTCCGCTACCTCCAGCTCTGCCTCCTGCCTTTTCCTCAGCGCCACTGTTTCTAAGCCATACAACATCGCTGGCCTCAAGGAACCCATCAACCCTGACCATCTTGTACACTTTTCCCTTCATTCTTGCTGACACTCTCCTATCGCACATCACACCGGATACTTTTCTCCAACCATTCCAGCCTGCCTGCACACGCTTCTTCACCTCTTTTCCACACTCTCCATTGCTCTGGATTGTTGAGCCTAAGTACTTAAAATCCTCCACCTTCGTTATCTCTGCTCCCTGTAACATCACCGTTCCTCCTGGGTCCTTCTCATTCACACACATGTATTCTGATTTTCTGAGGCTAACCTTCATTCCTCTCCTTTCCAGGGCATACCTCCACCTCTCTAGATTTTCCTGCACTTGTTCTCTGCTCTCACTACAGATCACGATGTCATCTGCAAACATCATAGTCCATGGAGATTCTTGTCTCACCTCGTCTGTCAGCCTGTCCATCACCATAGCAAACAAGAAGGGGCTCAGAGCTGACCCTTGATGCAGTCCCACCTCCACCTTGAATTCGTCGGTCACACCGACAGCACACCTCACTACTGTCTTACATCTCTCATACATGTCCTGCACCACTCTAACATAATTCTCTGCCACTCCAGACTTCCTCATGCAATACCACAGTTCTTCTCTTGGCACCCTGTCATATGCTTTTTCCAGATCCACAAAGGCACAATGTAGCTCCCTCTGACCTTCTCTGTACTTCTCTATTAACATCCTCAAGGCAAACATTGCATCTGTGGTGCTCTTTCTTGGCATGAAACCAAACTGTTGTTCACAAATGCTGACCTCTGCCCTTAGTCTAGCTTCCACTATTCTTTCCCATAACTTCATTGTATGGCTCATCAACTTTATCCCTCTGTAGTTGCTGCAACTCTGCACGTCTCCCTTGTTCTTAAAAATGGGCACCAGCACACTTCTCCTCCACTCCTCCGGCATCTGCTCACTCTCTAGTACCTTGTTGAATGTTCTTGTCAGAAAATCTACTACTACCTCTCCTAAACACTTCCATACCTCCACAGGTATATCATCAGGACCAACTGCCTTTCCATTCTTCATCCTCTTCAATGCCCTTCTCACTTCACCCTTACTGATCTTTGCTACATCCTGCTCCTCAATGGTTACCTCTTCTACTCTTTTTTCTCTCTCATTTTCCTCATTCATCAGCTCTTCAAAGTACTCTTTCCATCTTCCCAGCACACTTCTGTCATTAGTCAATAGAGTTCCCTCTCTGTCCTTTATCAATCTAACTTGCTGCACGTCCTTCCCATCTCTATTTCTCTGCTGTGCAAACCTGTATAGATCATTTTCTCCCTCTTTACTATCCAACCTATCATACAAGTCATCATATGCCCTCTGTTTGGCCTTAGCCACTGCTACTTTCACCTTACGCTGTGTCTCCCTGTACTCCTGTTTACTCTCTTCGGTCCTCTCAATGTCCCACTTCTTCTTGGCTAACCTCTTCCTTTGTACACACTCCTGCACTTCCTCATTCCACCACCAAGTCTCCTTATCTACTTTCCTTCCAGAGGACACACCAAGTACTCTCCTACCTGTGTCCCTGATCACATTTGCTGTGGTTGTCCAGTCATTTGGAAGCACTTCCTGGCCACCCAAAGCCTGTTTCAACTCCTCCTTGAAGATAACACGACACTCTTCCTTTTTCAGCTTCCACCACTTTGTCTTCTGCTCTGCCTTTGCCTTTTTCACCTTTCTCACCATCAGAGTCATCCTGCACACCACCATCCTATGCTGTTTGGCAACACTCTCACCCACGATGACTTTGCAGTCACTGACTTCCTTCAAATTACATCGCCTACACAAGATGTAGTCTACCTGTGTGTTCCTACCTCCGCTTTTATAAGTCACCCTATGCTCCTGTTTCTTCTCGAAGAAAGTATTCACCACAGCCATTTCCATCCTTTTTGCAAAATCTATCAACATCTGTCCTTCTGCGTTCCTGTCCTGGATACCAAACCTGCCCATCACTTCCTCGTCCCCTCTGTTTCCTGCACCAACATGTCCATTGAAGTCTGCACCAATGACCACTCTTTCACCTCTGGTGGTACTCTGCATCACTTCATCTAAGTCACTCCAGAATCTCTCCTTCTCTTCTAGCTCACATCCTGCCTGTGGGGCATAAGCACTAACAACATTGAGCATTACACCTTCAATTTCTAACTTGAGACTCATCACTCTGTCTGACACTCTTTTCACTTTTAGAACATTCCTGACAAACTCCTCCTTCAAGATGACTCCGACTCCATTTCTCTTCCCATCCACACCGTGATAAAATAGCTTAAACCCTGCTCCTAAGCTTTTAGCTTTGCTACCTTTCCACCTGGTCTCCTGAACACACAGTATGTCCACCTTCCTCCTCTGCATCATGTCAACCAGCTCTCTACCTTTTCTGTGCATAGTTCCAACATTCAAAGTCCCCACTCTCAGTCCTAGACTCCTGCCTTTCCTCTTCTCTCTCTGCCTACGGCCACGCCTCCCACCTCTCCTTCTTCGACGTCTTCGACCAACAGTAGTCCAATTTCCATCAGCACCCTGTTGATTGACAGCACTGATGGCGGTCATTGTTAACCCGGGCCTCGACCGATTCGGTATGGAGGTAATACTTTTGATTTGCATTATAAATAATTGGCATTGGTTTTACGTCGGATGCCCTTCCTGACACAACCCTCTGCATTTCTCCGGGCTTGGGACCGGCATGAGGGGGAGAGACACTGGTTAGTGCCCCCCCACCTCATGGCTGCATTTTATATATATATATATATATATATATATATATATATATATATATATATATATATATATATATATATATATATTTATATACACACTAGTCCTTCTCAAAAAATGATAAAGTTCATTATTTTCTGTAATGTACTGATAAAAATTAAACTTTCATATATTTTAGATTCATTGCACCCCAACTGAAATATTTCAGGTGTTTTGTTGTTTTAATACTGATGATTTTGGCATACAGCTCATGAAAACCCAAAATTCCCATCTCAAAAAATTAGCATATCATGAAAAGGTACTCTAAGCGAGCTATTAACCTCATCATCTGAATCAACCAATTAACTCTAAACACCTGCAAAAGATTCCTGAGGCTTTTAAAAACTCTCAGCCTGGTTCATCACTCAAAACCGCAATCATGGGTAAGACTGCCGACCTGACTGCTGTCCAGAAGGCCATCATTGACACCCTCAAGCAAGAGGGTAAGACACAGAAAGAAATCTGTGAGCGAATAGGCTGTTCCCAGAGTGCTGTATCAAGGCACCTCAGTGGGACATCTGTGGGAAGGAAAAAGTGTGGCAGAAAACGCTGCACAACCCAAAGAGGTGACCGGACCCTGAGGAAGATTGTGGAGAAGGGCCGATTCCAGACCTTGGGGGACTTTTGTGGAAGCAGTGGACTGGGCAACAGGTACCACATTCACCAGTACTGGACTGTTGCTCAGTAGTCCAAAGTACTTTTTTGGATGAAAGCAAATTTTGCATGTCATTCGGAAATCAAGTTGCCAGAGTCTGGAGGAAGACTGGGGAGAAGGAAATGCCAAAATGCCTGAAGTCCAGTGTCAAGTACCCACAGTCAGTGATGGTCTGGGGTGCCGTGTCAGCTTCTGGTGTTGGTCCACTGTGTTTTATCAAGGGCAGGGTCAATGCAGCTCGCTATCAGGAGATTTTGGAGCACTTCATGCTTCCATCTGCTGAAAAGCTTTATGGAGATGAAGATTTCATTTTTCAGCACGACCTGGCACCTGCTCACAGTGCCAAAACCACTGGTAAATGGTTTACTGACCATGGTATTACTGTGCTCAATTGGCCTGCCAACTCTCCTGACCTGAATCCCATAGAGAATCTGTGGGATATTGTGAAGAGAAAGTTGAGAGACACCAGACCACCACTGTGGATGAGCTTAAGGCCGCTATCGAAGCATTCTGGGCCTCCGTAAACCTCAGCAGTGCCACAGGCCGATTGTCCTCATGCCACGCCGCATTGAAGCAGTCATTTCTGCAAAAGGATTCCCGACCAAGTATTGAGTGCATAATTGAACATAATGATTTGAAGGTTGACTTTTTTTGTATGAAAAACACTTTTTTTATTGGTCGGATGAAATATGCTAATTTTTTGAGATAGGAATTTTTGGTTTTCATGAGCTGTATGCCAAAATCATCAGTATTAAAACAATAAAAGACCTGAAATATTTCTGTTGGTGTGCAATGAATCGAAAATATATGAAAGTTTAATTTTTATCAGTACATTACAGAAAATAATGAACTTTATCACAATATGCTAATTTTTTGAGGACTAATATATGTCAGTTATATAGCATGTTATTACCCTTGTGTTAAGACGTCATCTCTGTGATCTTTGTGTTTACACCGTTTTGCGGACTTTTGTAACCCTAAGCAAATATGGTTGGTCTGAAGCGTAAGCCTACTAGCATGGGTGCAAGTCTCATACACAGAGATGAATTAACTATCTGCTCAGATCGGCGCAATCTACCATGCATTCTCAGTTGAGCAAAGAGAGTTGTAAAATGAAAAAGAACTCCCTGCTCTGCTGGTGATTCACATCAGTGCAGGCTGAGTACTAAACAAGTTCAATGGACCCTTGCTCACTTGAAAGACTGGAAGTCCATGTAACCCACCTTCAAACACAGCAAGTGCGCTACTTTCGGTATTGAGCGCCTTGCATATTGTAAGCGTTGATTGGCTGTTTTAAGCTTCATGTAAAGTGAGTCGGCTCAGCTTCATGTAATGTCAGTCCTTCACCACTTCTCTTCATTGCTCCTGTTCTACTATCAATCCTATTCATTACTTTGTGTCTCTCCTCCTCTTCGATTTTCCCTTAGCTTTTATTTTCACCATTATTAGGCTCCGTATTTGGGCATAAATAATTGCTGCTCCTTTTTTACAGCAAATTTCAATATATTTCACCCTGTGATAACATGCCTCCAGATAAAGGTGATGTAATGAAAATTTAGGCAGTGGTGGCTTAGTTAAGGCTATGGGGTTGCTGATCCAAAGGTTGGGGGTTTAATTCCCAGTATCATCACGCTGCTGCCACTGTTGTGCCCTCAAGATCTGAGGAGCGAGTGGGAACATGGAGTTCGGACAGATATGGAGGACAGGGTCATGAATGGCTTTTAAAGGTTAGCAGGAAAATCTTAAACTGGATACGGAACTTAACCGGGAGCCAGTGAAGCTGCCGGAGAACAGCAGTGAGGAGATGGATGGAGTCCTACTTCTCGGATTTCGATAGTCGTGTGGGGATCTCGGTCCCAATTAACCGCGGAAAGTGAGGGATCCCTGTATATAACTATAACTGTACTGATATTTTAAAATTGTTTTAGTAAAATAGTTTATATCACCAGCACTGGAAAGTCATCCTCACAGTTTCTGAGTGTACAACCAGGTTTGAAGGGATTCCAAGATAAGGCTGGAAGAGACTGTTTGTCTCTGTTGGGCCGGTGGTAATGTGCTGGATTACCAATCCCAAGGTTGGAGGTTCAAGTCCCACTGTCAGCGGTTGTCACTGCCCCCTCCCCTTCCTGTAGCTAACTGGGTTATCAAAGGTTGGCCATGTGTCTCACTGCCTCTGGTAAGAAACATGTAAGAGAACCATTGACTTTGTTCAAGAGCAGGCTGCATAGTCATCAGTTTGGTTCTGCCTTGCAATGGCCTGCCACAGGGTGTACTTCGTCCTCAGCCAGAGTCGACACAATCCTCCCGGCGACCATAATTAGAATTAAGCGGCTGAGAGAATGAATGAATGAATGTTGGATTTATTCGACAGGAGGTCAGTGCTCTTACATGTTAATTATAACTCTTCTTCATATGCAGTCAGTCAAAGATTCAGCATTAAGAACACAATGATAGAGGTTGCAAAATAAGCAATTACTTATGATATGCCAATCAGAAAACACAACAGGTAACTTCTGTGACGTCACAATAAGAATATTACTTTGAAGCGGCTATGTGAAGTCCTAAAATAAACAAAGTAATTATTGAAAAGATCAGACTGCTCCCCACTCAGCCGAAGCTGTGATGACTCTGGAGCGCTGAGAGAGAGAAACTGGAGACTGCGTAAACACTGTCTGAATAAGTCTGTAGACCAAAGCAAAGAAATGAATGATGGTGATTTCTCAGGAGTGGCAGTAAAGAGCTTTGCTACAGGTTGGCTGTAAGTTGTATTTTTCACCAATATTTCATCCGATTTAACCTGGTTGTCAGTGCCATGATGACTTCAGTGAACCATCCCACAGACTCAAATCCTTCAGTTCTTCCATAAGCATTGTAGTAGGTCTTGATGATTTCTATTTCCTTGGACCCTGTGCATTGCCATGAGCCATCATATTTGATTTTTCAAATGATGGTTAAGCTTCTGAGCCAAGACCAATTATATTCAAACAAGCTGCTCATATTATAGCATTTTAAGATGCAGAAAATATTTTAAAATGTTACAGTATTAGCAGCTTGCTTGCATATAATTTAAAAGTAATGAGGCACCATCATTTCATCATGGATTTTGGATATGTACTAAAAGGCATCTACCTCTGTTTGGAGGACCTGCTCGGACACATCACAAAACCATCAATGACACACATTTCTCCGGCTAGAGTTTTAATGGATCTCTTTCATGTTTACACTTTTCCTTCCTTTAGTCTTTGATTCGTACCTCACTCTGTCATTAATGGTAAGTTTTACACCTTGCTTTTTACTTGTTTAAAGTGAATGTGTTGTGAACTTAAAGGAACTCTCGGGACTTTCTGAAAGTTGTTAAAATGAATACAGGGTTTGCGTGCCTCATAGTAACAAATGCAAGGTCTCGTAATGTTTTTTAATCATGATTCTGGCAGCTATGAATTATTATCAATCATCCTTTTCTTTTATATGAACCTTGTTGCTGTTTTCTGGCTAAATGGGTTTTATATATATTTTTGTTTTTTCTTTCGCTCTCAAATCACATCGCAGAAAATAGGACATAGAAGTATCTGTGTGTTAGCATGCATAGAGTAAAGATGGTAGAGCAGAGCAAGAGTTGGACAGTGGTGGCTTAGTGGTTAATGTGAAGAGTTATTAAATCCAGTGATCAGCGGTTCAATCCCCACTCTCACCCTTGAGCGAGGCCCTTAAGGAAGTAAAAAGATAAAGTCCGTTGGGCTTTTTACACCTGAGCCTAGTGGCTTATCGGACTGGTGCTTATCCCCGGATTCTGTAGCGTGAAGCGACTGGAAGTACAGCTCCTCCTGGATGGGACGCTAGTCCATCGCAGGTTACCTTCCCAATATATTTTTACTGGTACCCATTTATACTGCTGGGTGAACAGAGGCACACTTGTGGTTAAGACCTTTTTGCCCAGGGGTCGTAGCACAGTGGGGGTCTCACTGGGATTTGAACTCATAACCTCCTCATCATGATCCCAGCACCCTAACCACTACACCACCGGTGTAAGGGGGTAAACCAGGTCTAAAATGTCACAATTTTTTTTAAATAACAGTACTTTCATGTAAAGTGATTATATTTCTATAATATCTGATGTGATTTTTAAGTTGAAACACGTGTAAATAGTTTAAAAAATTCTAAATTATGTATGCTATGTCATGATCAAATTTGTCAAAAAATATCTCCCTCAAATCTTGTAAAAACATGACATTTTCACAATTAATATTTTACTATCATTTTTGGACATTATGTCAATAATGGTAGTATCTATGCAATAAACCAATAACATTTTGAAAAATCTTGAAATATTTATTGAGCAAGACATACCGGTGTGGTTTTGAATTACCAAAAATATGAGGGGAGGGGTTATAAGTGACCTTGCACAGATTCTTTAAACATAAAATATATTATTTTGGTTCATTGCATAAAATTATTTTTATACTATCTACACTGAAAAAAATGAAGTATTTAACTTAATTAGTTTTAAGTTTACAGCTGTTTCAATGTTCAAAGTCTCTGAACGAGTTACACCTGTATATACAGGTGACACATGGTATTTGATATATGGATTGTAAATCTTTTCAATAATGTTATCATAGAGTCTAGACAAATATATGAATTTAACTTTTGATTTTGTGAATAATAGTATACCTGGTTTGTGCCCTTAACCCTAAATTGGTCGGTTGAATAGGAATGATAATTCTAAGTTGCTCTGGATAAGAGTCTCTGCCAAATGCTGTAAATGTAAAGATACATACATATACATACTACCCAGAATATGAGGTATGTATGCATGCATGTAGCCTCATGCAACTACTGAACAAAATTAAGATAGACATCTTGTTTATGTTTTTTGTAAGTGCAAGCCTATAAAAGTTTATTATATCTAAAAGCAAGAAATGTACCCAACTACCAAGCATTGCCACAGGGGAAAGTAAACATTAATTGCACATTAGAGGGAATGTTAAGATCAGCATAAATTGGGGAACATGTTGATGTTCAAATTGCTCTCTGTTTATGTTTTTGAAGATAGATGTGAAAACATTTATAGGCATACTTTATTGAAGACCAAAAGTAAATAAAGGTTTATTAAAGGAATGTAGTGTGGAATGTGGCCTGAAAGTACCTTACACTTTCACAACATCATGTCTAAAATGTGAAAGATCCATAGTATAGATTCTGTCAACCTTCTAGTTTATATCATCTGTATTAAGGACTATTGCTTCTTTTGTGATTTTTTTTTCTTCTTCTTCTGCTTGAATCGCCACCTTATCCTGATGGAGGGGTTTGCGTGGCCTAATGATCCTAGGAGCTATGTCGTCGGGGCAGAATGCCCCTGGTAGGGTCATCCAAGGCAAACAGGTCCTGGGTGAAGGTCCAGACGAAGTGCGGATCAGAAGACTGCTATGAAAAATAAAAAGAAAAGGATACAGTTTCCCTTGACTGGACGCGTGCCACCGGGGTCTCCCCCTGGAGCCAGGCCTGGGGGAGGGGCTCGAAGGTGAGCACCTGGTCGGAGCCCAGCTGGGCCCAGCCTGAAAAGGAGACAAGGGTCCCCCCTTCCATGGACCCACCACCTGTAGGAGGGGTCATAGGGGTCGGGTACAGTGTGAGTTGGGTGGCAGCCAAAGGCATGGCTTCTGTTGGACTGATCCTCAGTTACTGACTCTGACTCTTGGGACATGGAATGTCACCTCTCTGGTGGGGAAGGAGCCTGAGCTGATGCGTGAGGTGGAGACATACCGATTAGATATAGTCAGGCTCACCTCAACGCATGGCTTGGGCTCTGGAACCACCCATCTTGAGAGAAGCTGCACCTTATTCCATTCTCGAGTTGCTTATGGGGAGAGGCGCGAGCCGGTGTGGGCATCCTTATCCCCCCCCCCCCCCCCCATCTCAATGCCCAGATCTTGGGGTTCTCCCTGGTCGATGAAAGGGTAGCTCCCCTCCGCCTTCAGGTGGGGGGACGGGTCCTGAGTGTTATTTGTGTTTATGCACCAAATGACAGTTCAGAGTACTCACCCTTCTTGGTGTCTTTAGGGTGTGTGTTGGAGAACGCTCCACCAGGAGACTCACTCGTTGTCTTGGGAGACTCCAATGCCTATGTGGGCAACGATAGTGTGACCTGGAAGGGTGTGATCGGTAGGTACAGCCACTCCAGTCTGAACCCGAATGGTGTTTCGTTGTTGGACTTCAGTGCTCGTCACAGTTTGTCTATCACGAACACAATGTTCGAACATCAGGGTTTCCATAAGTGCACTTGGCACCAGGACATCCTAGGTCGCAGTTCGATGATCGACTTTGTAGTTGTGTCACTGGATTTGCGGCTGCGTATTCTGGACACTCAGGTGAACAGGGGAGCTGAGCTATCAACCGATTACCACCTGGTGGTAAGCTGGCTTCGATGGCAGGGGAGGCTGCCTTCCAGACCTGGTAGGCCCAAGCATGTAATTAGGGTCTGCTGGGAACTTTTGGCGGAGTCTCCTGTCTGAGAGGCCTTTAACTCCCATCTCCGGCAGAGCTACAACCATGTCCTGAAGGAGGTGGGTGACATGGAATCCGAATGGGCCATGTTTCGTGCCTCCATTGCTGAGGCGGCAGTCCATAGCTGTGGCCGGAAGGTTGTCAGTGCTTGTCATGGTGGTAACCCCCAAACCCGGTGGTGGAGACCGGTGGTAATGGGGGCTGTCCAGCCGAAAAAGAAGACCTATAAGGTCTTACTGGCCTGCGGGACTCCCGAGGCACAGATCGGTACCGGCAGACCAAACGTGCTGCGGCCGAAGCTGTCGCAGATGAAAAATCTCGGGCATGGGAGGAGTTCGGTGAGGGCCTAGAGAGTGATTATTGGTTGGCCTCAAAAAGGTTCTCGACCACCATCCGATGCCTCAGGAGGGGGAAGCAGTTCTCCACAAACAGTCTTTACAGTGGAGGTGGAAAGCTGCTCACCTCAACGGTGGATGTCGTCGGGAGGTGGATGGAATACTTTGAGGACCTCCTCAATCCCACCAGCGCGCCCTCCGTGGAGGAGGAAGACCCTGGGGGTTTGAGCGGGGGTCTGCCCATCACTGGAGTGGAGGTCACTGAGGTAGTCAAAAAGCTCCTTGGTGGTTGGTCTCCGGGGTTGGATGAGATCCGCCCAGAATATCTCAGGGCTCTGGATGCTGTTGGACTGTCTTGGTTGACACGTCTCTGCAACATTGCGTGGTCATCGGGGGCTGTACCTCTGGATGGGCAAACCGGGATGGTAGTCCCCCTTTTTAAAAAGGGGGACCGGAGAGTATGTTCCAATTATCAGGGAATCACACTCCTCAGCCGACCCGGGAAGGTCTATGCAGGGGTACTGGAGAGGAGGATCCAACCGATAGTCGAACCTCGGATTCAGGAGGAACAATGTGGTTTTCGTCCCGACCGTAGCACTCGTGACCAATTCTATATGCTCCACAGGATCTTGGAGGGGGTATGGGAGTTTTCCCAATTTGTCCACATGTGTTTTGTAGATTTGGAGAAGGCGTTTGACTGTATCCCTCCGGCTATCTTGTGAGGTGTGCTCTTGGAGTGTGGCGTTCCTGACCTGTTGCTACGGGCCATTCGATCGCTGTATCACTGGAGCCAGAGTTTGGTCTATATTGGTAACAACAGGTCAAATTTGTTTCCGGTGAGGGTTGTAGTCCACCAAGGCTGTCCTTTTGTCACTGATTCTGTTCATAATTTTTGCAGATGTTGTCCTTTTGGCTTCATCAGGTCAGGACCTCCAGCTCTCACTGGAGCGATTCGCAGTCAAGCGCGAGGCGGTCGGGATGAAAATCAGCACCTCTAAGTCCGATGCCATGATTCTCATTCAGACAAGGGTGGAATGCACCCTCCGGGTCGGGAATGAGGTCCTGCCCCAAGTGGAGGAGTTTGAGTATCTTGGGGTCTTGTTCACAAGTGAGGGAAGGATGGCGCTGGAGCTCGACAGACGGATCGCTGCAGCCTCTGCTGTGAAACGGAGTCTGTACCAGTCCGTCATGGTGAAGACTGAGCTGAGCGGCAAGAAAAACCTCTCAATTTACCAGTCGATCTACGTTCCAATCCTCACCTATGGTCACAAGCTTTGGGTAGTGGCCGAAAGAACAAGGAAGCGGATACAAGAGGTTGAAATGAGCTTCCTTCCCCGGGTGGTGGGGCTCTCCCTTAGAGATAAAGTGAGAAGCTGTACCATCCAAGGTGAGCTTGGAGTAGATCCACTGCTCCTCCGCATTGAGAGGGGCCAGTTGAGGTGGCTCGGGCATCTAGTTAGAATGCCTCCCGAACGCCTCCTTGGTGTGGTGTTTCGGGCATGTCCAACTGGTAAGAGACCCCGGGGTCGACCTAGAACACGCTGGAGGGACTATGTCTCTCGGCTTGCCTGGGAACACCTCGGTGTCCCCCCAGAAGAGCTGGAGGAAGTGGCTGTGGAGCGGGATGTCTGGGCCTCTTTGCCTAGGTTGCTGCCCCCGCGACCCGACCCCAGAAGAAGCGGAAGACGATGAATGAATGAATTATTATTATTATTGTTTTTGTAGGTATATCACAGCAATGACCGACACTGAAGATGAGAGTGACAGTGAAGAAGATCGCACAGTTGAAGAGCCATTGGATGAGTTCACGATCCTTTTACAGAAAGCAGATGAGCTACATGCTTGCAATGGACCCGAAAAGCAAAAAGGATTGCCTACTCTGTTAGGAAAGAAAGCAGAGGTACTATAGATTTAACATTCCTTAATTTTCAGAAAATGAAGGTTTTTTAGTGTATTTACACCTTTGCCTCATGTTCTCATGTTTGCATCAGCATGAATTGGGTGCAATTTTTGATTTTGACATACTATATTAATCCCACAAGGGAAATCTGCCTCTGGATTTAACCCAACCAAAGTGAGCACACACTTGGAGCAGTGGACAGCCATATTGCAGTGCCCAGGGAATAGTTGGGGGATAGGTGCCATGCTCAAGGGAACTTTAGCCATTACAGTGGAGGGAGGAAAGGTGCAGCTTACTCCCCTCGCCACCATACATTTTTATGGAAGGTTTGGGAATTAGACCAGCAACCTTTTGGTCCTGAACTCATTTCTCTGACATTTAGGCCACAGCTGTGAGTTGTGAGTTTTAAAATTAAATAAATGATTTTCTAACATATTTGTCTAGATTTAAAGTAACTAACGAAAATCTGCTAGGAATTTTCAGACTTTTAAGTATACAATTCTGGAGATGATCATGTTTAAAGTTCAGTAAAGTAATTAATAATTTCCCACTGAATACCTACTTTGCTGTAATGAGCCCATTTTATTCTTAAATATAGCTTAACAAGCTGGTCTCACAGTGCCGAGACAGCAGTCCAGGATCTTAACACTGCAGCATTCCTCCTCTGCTGTGAAGGTCTAAGGTTCATTGTTGAACACCTGCTACTTCATATAGCCTTCAGGGAGCTAAGCGCTTCGAAAACACATAGGATATTTTTACATCTACATAACACATATACACAGGACATATGATGGCTTAGATGTGATGTGATATAGTTGTGGTTGCTTAGAAGTGAATTAGAATCATTTTCTTAATCAGTATGATCAGAAGTGGCAGTACATGTGGCGCTTAACCAGAGCCTATGCTGATGCTCATGACCAAGCTGGAGAACTTGAAGAGAAGAAGAGATATGCTGAAGCAGGTAATTGTTTTTCATTTCAAATTTAAATATTTTTTAATTTGCGGTATGTATTTTATTATGAAAATCACATAAAGTATACAGGAATTTAACATTTAATTTTTATGAAAGGATTTTATTATGGAAATACAGGTCCACATATATGCACCTACAACACTATATACTACAAGAAGGTCAGTTCTGTTTATTGATCATTGATCAAATGTAAATGAGAGTGACCACTTTTGTACAATAGTCAGATGCCATATGGTACTGATTCTGGTGGCATGATCCTGTTTGCTTGTGATGACTATAAGAATTCTGTGCCATAACCCTATCAGAATTCATCAACCAATCGAATGCAAGGAGGAATTTGTCAGTGTTTCCTTAGGGTTGTTCGCTTTCCTTAAGGGGTGCACTCCTGTTTGATGTTCATGTGGGTTCAGTAATGAATCGCTTCCTGAACTTGAATCACTCTAATCAAGGAGACCTCAAACAATTATTTTATTATGCCCCAGTCCTCTGTGATGTGGTACTGATTCATTATGTTTTCACCCTGTGTATGTGTCCATTGTCTAAACTTCCTTTTTGACAGTCTGTCTTCTGAATTTGACCAAACTTTCATCAGGTATTCACCACCAAAAATCCCATGGTACAAGTTCTGAGGTCATAGGTCAAAGTCACACAAAGTTATCTTCGAAAAATATTGTGCACATTCTGCAGGCTAATCAACTTTGTGGATTGGAGAGCCTACATTTATATTTACAGCATTTGACAGATGCTCTTATCCAGAGCGACTTACAATTATCTTTTTTTATGTAACTGAGCAATTGAGGGTTAAGGTCCTTGCTCAAGGCCCCATCAGTGGTGACAGTGGGGGACACCTCCAGTTACTCATTACCAAATGTGTATTAACTAGTATAGGTTTACAGTCATGGGTCAAAGATCAGGTTCACAGTTCAAAGACACCAAAAAGGTTTATAGTGGAGAAATATCAAGTTATGCATTGTGTCAGTGCCTTATGCATTTAGGTGAATTTGAGGATGGTGGACAGGGAATGGTGATTCATTGGTTCACGCTGTCACTTCACAGCAATAAGGCACAAAGCTCAAATCTTGACCAAGGCCATGATTGACTAATTCAATAACTGCATGATGGTCCAAGTGTACAGATATTTTTTCTTTCGGCTTTTTCCCTTTTACAGGGGTCGCCACAGCGAATCATCTGATTCGCACATTTGATTTGGCATAGGTTTTTACGTCGGATGCCCTTCCTTACACAACCCTTTAGCAAGGGACAGAAACACGCTGACGGCTTTGCAGCCTCCTCTTTACGAAAGTCAGCAATTATTCTTTTACATGCCTCTCACCATAGACAGTGAGAGATATGGCCAGCCTTTGATAACCCAGTTAGCTGCACTGGGGGGACAGTGACAACCTTGTGGAGAATGGGATTTGAACTCCCAACCCTAGGATCAGCGATCCAGCGCTCTATGCCACTAGGCCACCACTGCCCCATCCAAGTATACAGATGTTTCTATTAAAATGGTTGATGAGTATATGTATGTTTTTATGTGGCTGCCTAACATGAATGACAACCACATAATATTTCTCTCTCAAGCATACCTAATAATGCTTATATCACTGCTGTATAGGTTTGAAATAAAAGATTGCATTGTATAAAATATAATCACAGTTGGAATGAGTTCACAGTGAGTTAGTTCATTTTTGCACATTAAATTATTTTTACTGAGATAAGCTTATCCAAGGATAAAAGGGACAAAATAATTAAACTCCAAGAGCATTAATAGTTTTTTTAAGATTAATCTTCTTAATTGACACACTGGTCTTAGAAAATTAAAAATCTTTATAGTTGACAAGCATGAACTGCTATTTCTCATCAATATGACCTCTTTCTTATCCTATAAACGTGTCTGTAAATATTTTGGGGTCTTCTGATTTTTGGGTTGTTTAATGTTTTGAGGGAAAAATATTTTAAACATATAAAGATTTATGATATTTTATGAACCTAAGTCTACATAAGAATCGTGCTTACATTCGCATTCATGGCATTTGTCAGATACCTTTGTCCAGTGTAACTTTCATTTTATATTTTAGATATTTTGTTGGACTGCCTTAAGCCATTAAAGCCCTCTCCCAGAAACTGGACACAAACTTGATAGTATTTAACTGGATCAAGATGAGACTAGTACTGAGTGAGTCTTAATACATTGCCTAGACCAGGGGTCGGCAACCCACGGCTCAGGAGCCACATGCGGCTCTTTCATCTCTCTGATGCGGCTTCGTGGATTTTAAAAATAATGAATGTTTCACTTTGTGGTGGCCGACAGGTGCAAACGTGCTTCATCTACAAAAACCACTGTATCACCAAAAACAACTGCAAAAAGAAAATGCTGCTTATTGCCTGTCAACGGAAGCACTCCGGGCCACCAGGAGTGAATTAAACCAGTTTTCCCCTGAATGAAGGGAGAATCTGCCTAAGACAAAGTCCTGCAACGGTCGGGTACCCACAGGTAGCGGTAACCTTGAACAAAATGCTCTTTTAGGGTTGACAATTACATAAATGAAAATTAACAGTCACAGGTACAGGTGGATATTTATTTGGTGTGGGCGGGGTGGTTTTGTGTGTGTGTTCATGTGGACATGGCTATCGTTATATTAATCAGCTACATCGAGAGTCTCGGTGTTTTGGATCTACTGTTTTGGTGGAGGGAGCCACAGTATTCCAAATCCTTGATTCTCCCCATCAGTAGCGCAGCGAGCGAGAGATTTTTTTTTCCGCCGCTGCGGTTTGTAATCCAGAAATGGAAATCACGGCTGAAGTAAGATGATGGTTGAGATTTGGCTGCACAGCCATCTCCGAATTAAAGGCCCCCCCCCCCCCCCATGGCAAAATAAAAGACTCGGTGTGGTTCAGTCTTCACTCTGAGAACGGGTCAGTCAGTGCAGTATTAAGCATTAATATTATTTAAAACAATGTTCAGCAGGCTCCTTCTTAAAATAAGTCTTCATATACTTTTCTGTGTTGCTTTCGTTTTTGTAAATTAAAACTATGACAAAACAACATTAATATAAAGAAAAAGAAGATCCCACGAAAGGGAGTGATGCTTAGTCTACCCAACCCGTAACATAGATATTCTTTTTCTTTATAAAAATACAAGGACTTGAACACATTCATTCATTTTCTGAACCTCTTAATTCTAATTAGTGTCACAAGGAGGCTGGCACCCATCCCAGCTGACTCCAGGTGAGAGCAGAGTACACCCTGGACTGCTCGCCAAGTTTTCGCAGGGCAGGAAGATGCTGATGGTTATGCAGCTCCTCTTGTTGAAAGTCAGCAAAGGTTCTTTTCCAGCCTCGCACCATAAACAGTGAGAGACATGGCCAGCCTTTGATAACCCAGTTAGCTGCACTGGGGGGACAGTGACAATCCGTGGAGAGTGGGGCATTAACCCCGAATCATTGATCCAGCACCTTTACCACCAGGCCACCACTGCCTCGGGCCTCAAATAGACATTGAGAATTTTCATTGAAAGTAAATTTTAATTAATCTTTTTTTTAATCTAATTGTTTTTGTTGCAAGCAGAATTGTAATTTAATTGTCTCTGCAGTCGTTTAAATCAATGCCACACGTTGTTTTTATATTAACATGAAGGAAAAGGCGGGGAAATGATTTTAAATGTCAAAATAGGATTTGTGGCTCCCAGTGTTTTCTTTACTGTAGAAAACGGGTCCAAATGGCTCTTTGAATGGCAAAGGTTGCCGGCCCCTGGTCAAGGCAAAAGAAGCGCACTCTAATATATTGTTTGACCAACTTTAGCCTTGATTACTGCATGTAAATGGCTCGGTTTCTTTTTGACAAACTTAAGCAACATCACAACATTTATTTCCATGCAGAATTGGATCAAAATCTTGAATTTCTGATGGGAAATTCTAACCACTCCATAAAGTCTTCTTCAGCACATCCCAGAACCTTTCAACAGGGTTAAGGTCAGGATTTTGTGGTTCCAGTTCATGTGTGAAAATGATTCCTTATGCTTCCCAAACATCTCGTCCACTATCTGTGCCCCAATTTTGTATCCGTCCCATCAGGGAAGAAAATGTAGATTGATGGTAAAAACTGGTCATTAAGCATGTACAGCTCATTGAATTCAGCTGACTTTGATGCTGTCAATCCTTGGATCTGACCATCCAAAGCAATGAAACCATAGAGAGATTACACTGGAATAAAGGTGAAAGGTAGTCCAATGAAATAGTACAGTTGCAGGACTGTTTTTTTATTGTTTTTTTAAGCCAGGCAGTGTATATTACCACTACTGCAGCCGTGAGGGGGGCACAAATAATTGCCCACCCTCATGTCAGTCCCAATCCCAGATAAATGCAGAGGGTTGCAACAGGAAGGGCATACGGCGTAAAACGTTTGCCAGAATACAAAATGCAAACCGTAAAGACAAATTTCATACCGGATCGGTCGAGGACCTGGTTAACAAAGACCGCCATCAGTGCTGTTAACCAACAGGGTGCTGGTGGAAATTGGACTATTGTTGGTCGAAGAATGAGAGGTGGGAGGCATGTCCGTAGGCAGAGAGAGAAGAGGAAATTCATGAGTCTAGGACTGAGAGTATGGACTTTGAATGTTGGAACTGTGGCAGGAAAAGGTAGAGAGCTTGCTGACATGATGTAGAGGAGGAAGGTGGACATACTGTGTGTTCAGGAGACCAGGTGGAAAGGGAGCAAGGCTAGAAGCTTGGGAGCAGGATTTAAGCTGTTTTTTCATGGTGTGGATGGGAAGAGAAATGGAGTAGGAGTCATCTTGAAGGAGGGGTTTGTCAGGAATGTTCTAGAAGTGAAAAGAGTGTCAGACAGAGTGATGAGTCTCAAGTTAGAAATTAACGGTGTGATGTTCAATGCTTTTAATGCTTATGACTCACAGGCAGGATGTGAGCTAGAAGAGAAGGAGAGACTCTGGAGTGAGTTAGATGAAGTGATGCAGAGTACCCCAGAGGTGAAAGAGTGGTGCAGACTTCAATGGACATGTTGGTGCAGGCAACAGAGGGGACGAGGAAGTGATGGGCAGGTTTGGTATCCAGGACAGGAACACAGAAGAACAGATGTTGATAGATTTTGCAAAAAGGATGGAAATGGCTGTGGTGAATACTTTCTTCCAGAAGAGACAGGAGCATAGGGTGACTTATAAAAGCGGAGGTAGAGGCACACAGGTAGACTACATCTTGTGTAGGCGATGTAATTTGAAGGAAGTCAGTGACTACAAAGTAATAGTTGGTGAGAGTTTTGCCAAACAGCATAGGATGGTGGTGTGCAGGATGGTGCTGATGTTAAGAAAGGTGAAGAAGGCAAAGACAGAGTAGAAGACAAAGTGGTGAAAGCTGAAAAAGGAAGAGGGTCGTGTTGTCTTCAAGGAGGAGTTGAAACAATTTTTGGGGGGTCAGGAAGTGCTTCCGGATGACTGGACAACTACAGCTAATGTGATCAAGGAGACAGGTAAGAGAGCACTTGGTGTGTCCTCTGGAAGGACAGTAGATAAGGAGACTTGGTGGTGGAATGAGGAAGTGCAGGAGTGTGTACAAAAGAAGAAGTTAGCTAAGAAGAAATGGGACAGAGAGGACTGAAGAGAGTAAACAGGAGTACAGGGAGAGAGCTCTGCTTATCAACATGGAATTCATTTTAGTGTGTTCAGTTTTCACAACTATTTAATTGAATTTTATGTATTGTTATTAACTAATTCATTAATATTTTGCTGCAGGAAAGGGAATTGGAGAACTAGCCATTTCACTGAATCCCATGTGTGCTGAAAGTCATCAGTGGTAAGTCCCTCCATAAAAATTAAATACCATTATTCTGCTATCTTATACATTAACCTAATTCCATGTTTGACAGTTTGTGTACATGAGTATGATATTACAGTTTGTATGTATCAATTGCAAATTTCTTTTCTTGTTAATGTACAGTGCTGTGGAAATTTTTTTGCCCCTGACCAATTTCCGATATTTTTTGCACATTTGTCAATGTCATCCATTTCAGATCAAGCAAACCTAAATATTGTACAAAGATAAAACACAAGTAAACACAAAATGCAGTTTTCGGTGACAGTTGCATTCATTAAGGGAGGAAAAAAACATCTGAACCAACAAGGGCTCGTGTAAATAAGTAATTGCCCCTTAACCCTAATAGCTGGTTAAACTACCTTTTGCAGCAATAACTGCAGTGAAGCGTTTGCGATAAGAGGCGATGAGTCTTTCACATCACTGTGATGGGATTTTGGCCCACTCTTCTCTGCAGAATTGTTTAAGGTCAACCAGATTTGATGGTTTTCGGGCATGAACAGCCTTTTTAAGGTCATGTCAAAAGGGTTCAGGTCGGGACTTTGACGAGGCCACTACAAAATCCTAGTTTTGTTCTTTTTTTAGTCATTTAGAAGTGGACTTGCTGGTGTGCTTCAGCTCATTGTCCTGCTGCAGAACCCAGATGCACTTTAGCTTGAGGTCTTGAACTGATAGACGAACATTCTTCACCAGGATTTCTTGGTAGCAAGCAGAATTCATGGTTCCATCAATTGTGTCCAGTCACCCAGCTTCTGAAGCAGCAAGGCAGGCCCAGATCATCACACTTCCACTACCATGTTTCACTCATGGCACAATGTTCTATTTATCAAATGCAGTGATTTGCACCAGATGTAACAGTATGCATTTCTCCCATAAAGTTCGACTTTAATTTTATCAGTCCAGAGGCCAGGTTCCCAAAAGCTTTGGGAATGATTAAGATGATTGTTGGCAAAAGTGAGTCGTCGTGCCTTGATGTTATTTTTTTGTCAACAGTGGCTTTCACTTCGGAACTCTTCCATGGATGCCATTTTGGCCTTATTAACTGAGGCAAGTGAGACTTGTAGTTGTTTAGAAATGGTTTTTGGATTCTTTGTGACTTCTCCGGTTAGTCTGCGTAGTGCTCTTGGAATAATTCTGGTAAATTGGCCACTCATGTGAAGGGTCACCACTGTTCCATGCCTTCTCCATTTATGGATAATGGCTCTGATAGTGGTCCGCTGGAGTCTCAAAGATTTACCAATGACTTTGTATCCTTTCCCAGACTGAGACATATCTATAATCTTCTTTCTTGTTTGCTCTTGAAGTTCACTGGATCACGGTATTATGATGTGTGTTCAGTATGGCCTACCTCACCTTGTCAGACAGGTTTTATGTTAGGGATCTCCTGATAGGAAATGTCTGGCAGCAATCAGACCTGGGTGTGGCCATGAAATTGAATTCAATTTCCCCCAATAATAGGATTAATCACAATTACCTCACGTTTTAACAAGGGGGCAATTACTTTTTCACAGAGGTTCATGTAGGTTTGGATAGGATTTTTCCCTTGACAAATAAAATCACAACAGGGAAACTGCATTTTTAAAAATACTTGGGCTATCTTTGTGTGATGTTTAAATTTGTTTGATGATCTGAAAAAGTTAAGTGTGACAAAGGTACAAAAAAGTTTAAAAAAAAATCAGTAAAGGGGCAAAAATTTTGGCACAGCACTTTAAATGCAAACAAGCACAAACATGGAGAATAATGAATCATTTTTATTGATGCTCTCTTTATCTGAAGACACAGTTGTTGATTCAGCCTTCAGCTGCCAAATACCTAAAAAGCCTTTTACCTCTGGCATTAAGCCTAAGCTCAACAGAAAGATAAACCTGTTTCTATGTCCTTAGCAAACATTTGTTTATACAGTATTTATCCAGTGAGGGTACTTTCACTGCCCCATGAGTCTTAAGAAATGCTGATCACACTGTGGCTCCTACCTGTATAACCAGAATTAAGAATGAGCAAATAAGTTAGCCGGTCTGTTAGTCTGTTTATAAGAGTGAGTGCATTTGTGCGTTTTTCCCAAAATGCATTCCAGATCCTAAGTGATCTGGGAAATGATGATGCGAAAGTAATCTTTAGCTGTACATATGTGTTATGATTTACAATCTCTAGCAAGAGCGAAGCTCATCATCTACTAAACCCACTGGGACCATCACGCTCATCCAGGAATGTAAATACAGTCGGCCCCCTACTTATGAAATTAATCCGTTCCAGAGCCTTTTTCGTACTGCGGAAGTTTCGTAAGTTTTGTACATGTAAAATACCTGATTCATTCCAAGGCTCCCAAGACTACCCCATAAACCCTTTTAAAATGATAAAAGTACACCAATTTTGTATGAAATATGTATTAAAAGAAAATTATTTATTAAACAATTTAAACATTTTAATAACATATTAAACCATTTTATTAACATATTTATTAATTAAACCATTATTAAACATTTTTATTAATGCAAATACACACAAAACTGTTTCTATCTCTTTCTCTCGCGCGCTCTCTCTATGTCTCTCTCTCTCTCTCTCTCTCACACACACACACACACACACACACACACACACACACACACACACACACACACACACACACACATACACACACACACACACACACACACACACACACACACACACACACACACACACAGAATACACATACCGAATACAGAGACAGAATACACATGTGGGCTCTGCCCACAGGCAGGATCAGGATGCTGGAGACATTTTAAGACTGGAGAATTCAAAGCGCATTCCCTGCTTGACAGATCGGAGGTCCAAACTCAAGATTACTTGATTCCTAAAGGGATCGGAGGTCCAGATGAGCCACGTTTTGCTCACCTTTGGCGAGCACGCCACATTTATTAAACATTTACTGAATTAAACAACTTAAAAAACTAAACTAAAGAGTTAAGCCTCCTTTCATCTCTGACCGACTCTATAGGCAGTCTCTCTCTCTCTCTCTCACACACACACAAAACTGGCTCTCTGGCTCCGCCCACACGCAACGCGCAGCTAACAATTCGGACGGGATGTTGTATTTAAAGCAAAATGACAGTACCTGTTTGAAAGATCAGAGGTCCTGATTCAATATTAACTTTCTTCCTTGCGAGATTGGAGGTCTTGTTTCACAGAGCACTCTGTTTCTATGCTTCTTCTGCTTTAATATTGTGCCGAAATATTCACCTCCGTCACTGAATTTCCGCTTTAAGGTCTCCTTCTGCTTCAATATCATCCCGATTGTAGAGGGGTTTCGGCGATAACGGAATATAATGCTGCAATGATCTCAAAGCAAGCAACAGTCCTGTTCAACTCTCCTTCACACGTGTGACAAGCAAGCTTTATGGGTGCACTACTATGGAGATTCAGCTCCCTCCTGGCCAATAGGAGCCCAGCGGGGCAGGATGTTGGGAGACAGCCAATGAGAGAGCAACTTGTGCATCGTGTGAAATTTTGATTGGCGTGTTTGAATTTTGATTGGTGCATTTGGCGCTTTTCATAAGAGGAGGTTGTTTTCGTCTATAGGGGACGAAAACTTAGGAATATGTTTTTCATAACCCAGAGTTTTCATACCCAAGGGGTTTCGTAAGTAGGGGGCGACTGTACAAGGGCTCCTGTGTGGTGCAATAGAAAACATCCAGTCTATCACCCAGAAATCACATGTCTGAAACCTGAGGATACCACAGCCAGCTGTGTGGAAAGGATACTGAAAAGATGTTATTCATCAAGAAAGTCATCATAGTGCTATAGATGTTATGCCTAATGAAAAGAATACATTTACAAACCATTTAAGCCAGCCTTTGATAACCCGGTTAGCTGCACTGGGGACAGAAGTGAGAACCGTTGACAGTGGGGCTTTTGCCCTCAAACTTGGGATTCACAGAGAAGTATGTTGGAGTGGTGCAGGACATGTGTGAGAGATGTAAGACAGTGGTGAGGTGTGCTGTCGGTGTGACAGAAGAGTTCAAGGTGGAGGTGGGACTGCATCAAGGATCAGCTCTGAGCCCCTTCTTGTTTGCTATGGTGATGGACAGGCTGACAGACGAGGTTAGAGAAGAGTCTCCATGGACTATGATGTTTGCAGATGACATTGTGATCTGTAGTGAGAGCAGAGAACAAGTGCAGGAAAATCTAGAGAGGTGGAGGTATGCCCTGGAAAGGAGATGAATTAAGGTTAGCCTCAGTAAAACAGAATACATCCGTGTGTGAACGACAAGGACCCAAGAGGAACAGTGAGGTTACAGGGGGCAGAGATAAGGAAGGTGGAGGATTTTAAGTACTTAGGCTCAACAGTCCAGAGCAATGGAAAGTGTGGAAAAGAGGTGAAGAAGCATGTGCAGGCAGGTTGGAATGGTTGGAGAAAAGTGTCCGGTGTGATGTGTGATCGGAAGGTATCGGCAAGGATACCTTGGAAACAGTGGCACTGAGGAAACCAGGCAGAAGGCTGAGAGGAAGACCAAAGAGAAGATTTATGGATGTGGTGAAGGAGGACATGAAAGTAGTTGGAGTAAGAGTAGAAGATGCAGAGGATAGGGTGAGATGGAGGCAGATGATTCACTGTGGTGACCCCTGAAGGAAAAAGCTGAAAGGAAAAGAAGTGTCCCATAACCACTTAAGCAATTGTTTGTAAATATTATCATCTAAAAAGTATAAAGTGTTGTTCTTTTAGCACATTATGGTTAGGTTTGCACTGCATGGTATTATAAACATTAACAGAAGGCAGGTATCTGTATTTCAGAGCCATGAATGCCTCATTCTTTAACAAATCCGACTCATGTCTTGACATGAGCATGTGCGACTCTCCAAATTTATGAATTGAGTCTACAAACACTTGGGTTACATAAAGTCATTCAGTTTTATCTGGTTTCATGGCTGCATAGTTAAAACATTACTTCCCAGTAAACACGTAGCTAAAGAGGCTTGAACAGAATTAGACACCATGATGACGGATATATTTTGGGGAAAAATATGTCCAAAAGTTGGGGTTGGTAGATGTTCATAAGGCCAGTATTTCTTTTTCAGTGGCTGTGTGGTCATTCAAAAAATGAATGTAAACAGGGTCTGATTCATAGGTTTCTAGTGGATAGATACACACTAAGAGGTGGGCAGTGGCAGTCTAGTGGTATAGGGCGCTGGATTGCTGATCCAAAGGTTGGGGGTTTGAGTCCCACTCTCCACAAGGCTGTCACTGTCCCCCCAGTGCAGCTACCTGGGTTATCAAAGGCGGGCCATGTCTCTCACTGTCTATGGTGAGAGGCATGTAAAAGAACCATTGCTGACTTTTGTAAAGAGTAGCTGCAAAGTCGTCAGCGTGTTTCTGTCCCTTGCTAAAAAGGGTTGTGACAGGAAGGGCATCTGACGTAAAAACCTCTGCCAAATCAAACGTGCGAATCAGATGATTCGCTGTGGCGACTTCTGAGTAAAAAGGGAAAAGGCCAAAAGGAAGACAGATAGACACTAAGAGGTGTGTGTGAGAGAGAGAGAGAGAGAGAGAGAGAGAGAGTTACGTGCCTTCAGAGGAGGTCTCTCCTATAAATCTTGAAAAGAAAAAAAAGTTAATCATAAAATATTATAAATGCTAATATTTGTCAGCTGGTATATATTACAAAGCCTTTAGCTGTTGGAATCCAATAATAAATTCATTTTTTTAAATGAAAAATAGCAGAATTTCCATATGTCCTGTTCAAATACAGGTAGGAAATACACAGTCAGGCAGCACTTTGCGGTGCCACTGAGTGGATGCTGGAATCCCTGACAACTGCGCTGGTATGCAAAGCAGATAGGATGTCACTGTGCCTCTGTATAGATGAAATGCATTCAAACACTCAGATTATATGATCGGCATTTTCGTAATATGGATAATGTATGAATTGTATTTATGTAACGTGTGTAGAATACTGAATTAACCTCATAAAACACAGTAAACACGCTGATTGAAACGCGTTGCTTACAGGACTTTACACCCCCTTTTACCCATCTCAACCTCATGCACACTTTACTACTCATCTACATCAAGGGGTTTCACCCTCGATTGGTGCATTTCATTGTTGGTAGGGTTGCATAAAAATCCAGATTTGAGCTATTTTAACCAGGAGGAACTTTGACAAGAAAGTCTTTTTTTGGGATTTTGGAGATGAGCTAGAACCAAGAATTATTCAACATTGTCACACATTTTTTGGAAGTGTTTTTATGGCAGGCCCAGTAATACTTCACTATATTCACTAACGGCGGAGCTCCTCGCCAGGAAGTCCCGCTTCTAAAAACTACGCTTATCTATGACCGTGTGACCCTGCTAATCCCGGCGGATTCTCATTAAATAAACCTGGTGTACTGACTGACTGTGGGGGCCGGTGGCGTAGTGGTTAGGGTGCTGCACTCATGATCGGGAGGTTGTGAGTTCGAATCCCACAGAGACCCTCACTGTGCAAAGACCCCAGGGCAAGGTCTCACCCACAAGTGTGCCTCTGTTTACCCAGCAGTATAAATGGGTACCAGTAAAAATATACTGGGAAGGTAACCTGCGATGGACTAGCGTCCCATCCAGGGGGAGTTGAACTCATGGTTGCGTCACGCTATGGAAACCGAGGATAAGCCATGATGAGCCTGATGAGCCATGAGGCTCGGGTGTAAAAACACAACAGACTTTACCTACCTACCTACGGACTGACTGTAGATTATCTCTAAACCTTGCTCTGAGAATGGAGAACCTCTAACTTTTAAGTGGCGGCCATTTTGTTTACCTAGAGAAGTGTTCATGTTTTTCCAAGAAAACAATGGGCACAGTGCAATATAAATTAATATAGATATAATTATAATATAATATAATATAATTTAGTGCAATTTCATTTATTGCGGTTATCTACTGATTTATTTATTGTATTATTATTATCATCATCATTTTATTTTGATTTCTTTTGTTCTTATTATTGTATTGTTTGCTGGGTCTGTGTAAAGTCCTTTTAGATATAGAATTTTTATGTGTTTATTTTATAGAATGCAGCCATGAGGCGGCACTAACCAGTGTCCCTCCCCCTTATGCCGGTCCCAAGCCCGGATAAATGCAGAGGGTTGCGACAGGAAGGACATCCGGCATAAAACTTCTGCCACATTTAAAAATGCAAATGATCAAAACAAAATTCATACCGGATCGGTCGAGGCCCGGGTTAACAACGACCGCCATGAGTGCTGTCAACCAACAGGGTGCTGATGGAAATTGGACTACTGTTGGTCAAAGACGTCGAAGAAGGAGAGGCGGGAGGTGTGTCCATAGGCAGAGAGAGAAGAGGAAATGCGTGAGCCTAGGACTGAGAGGAGGGACTTTGAATGTTGGAACTATGCAAGGAAAAGATAGGGAGCTGGCTGACATGATGCAGAGGAGGAAGGTGGACATACTGTGTGTTCAGGAGACCAGGTGGAAAGGTAGCAAGGCTAGAAGCTTAGGAGCAGGGTTTAAGCTGTTTTATAATGGTGTGGATGGGAAGAGAAATGGAGTAGGAGTCATCTTGAAGGAGGGGTTTGTCAGGAATGTTCTAGAAGTGAAAAGAGTGTCAGACAGAGTGATGAGTCTCAAGTTAGAAATTGAAGGCGTGATGGTCAATGTTGTTAGTGCTTATGCCCCACAGGCAGGATGTAAGCTAGAAGAGAAGGAGAGATTCTGGAGTGAGTGAGATGAAGTGATGCAGAGTACCCCCAGAGGTGAAAGAGTGGTCATTGGAGCAGACTTCAATGGACATGTTGGTGCAGGCAACAGAGGGGACGAGGAAGTGATGGGCAGGTTTGGTATCCAGGACAGGAACACAGAAGGACAGATGTTGATCGATTTTGCAAAAAGGTTGGAAATGGCTATGGTGAATACTTTCTTCAAGAAGAAACAGGAGCATAGGGTGACTTATGAAAGCGGAGGTAAGAGCACACAGGTAGACTACATCTTGTGTAGGCGATGTAATTTGAAGGAAGTCAGTGACTGCAAAGTAGTAGCGGGTGAGAGTGTTGCCAAACAGCATAGGATGGTGGTGTGCAGGATGACACTGATGGTGAGAAAGGTGAAAAAGGCAAAGGCAGAGCAGAAGACAAAGTGGTGGAAGCTGAAAAAGGAAGAGTGTCGTGTTTTCTTCAAGGAGGAGTTGAAACAGGCTTTGGGTAGTCAGGAAGTGCTTCCAGATGACTGGACAACCACAGCCAATGTGATCAGGGAGACCAGTAGGAGAGTACTTGGTGTGTCCTCGGGAAGGAAAGTAGATAAGGAAACTTGTTGGTGGAATGAGGAAGTGCAGGAGTGTGTACAAAAGAAGAGGTTAGCCAAGAAGAAGTGGGACATTGAGAGGACCAAAGAAAGTAAACAGGAGTACAGGGAGACACAGCGTAAGGCGAAGGTAGCGGTGTCAAAGGCCAAACAGAGGGCGTATGATGACTTGTATGATAGGTTGAACAGTAAGGAGGGAGAAAATGATTTATACAGGTTAGCACAGCAGAGAAATAGAGATGGGAAAGACGTGCAGCAAGTTAGAGTGATAAAGGACATGGAGGGAAATGTATTGACTGATGACAGAAGTGTGCTGGGAATATGGAAAGAGTACTTTGAAGAGCTGATGAATGAGGAAAATGAGAGAGAAAAAAGAGTAGAAGGGGTGACGAGCAGGAAGTAGCAAAGATTAGTAAGGGAGAAGTGAGGAGGGCATTGAAGAGGATGAAGAGTGGAAAGGCAGTTGGCCCTGATGACATACCAGTTGAGGTATGGAAGTGTCTAGGGGAGGTAGCAGTAGATTTTCTGACAAGAATATTCAACAAGGTCTTAGAAAGTGAGCAGATGCCAGAGGAATGGAGGAGAAGTGTGCTTGTGCCCATTTTTAAGAACAAGGGAGATGTACAGAGTTGTGGCAACTACAGAGGGATAAAGTTGAAGCGCCATACAATGAAGCTATGGGAAAGAATAGTGGAAGCAAGACTAAGGGCAGAGGTCAGCATTTGTGAACAACAGTTTGGTTTCATGCCAAGAAAGAGCACCACAGATGCAGTGTTTGCTTTGAGGATGTTAATAGAGAAGTACAGAGAAGGTCAGAAGGAGCTGCATTGTGCCTGGGTGGATCTGGAGAAAGCATATGACAGGGTACCGAGAGAAGAACTGTGGTATTGTATGAGGAAGTCTGGAGTGACAGAGAAGTATGTTAGAGTGGTGCAGGACATGTATGAGAGATGTAAGACAGTGGTGAGGTGTGCTGTCGGTGTGACAGAAGAGTTCAAGGAGGAGGTGGGACTGCATCAAGGGTCAGCTCTCAGCCCCTTCTTGTTTGCTATGGTGATGGACAGGCTGACAGATGAGGTTAGACAAGAATCTCCATGGACTATGATGTTTGCAGATGACATCGTGATCTGTAGTGAGAGCAGAGAACAAGTGGAGGAAAATCTAGAGAGGTGGAGGTATGCCCTGGAAAGGAGGGGATTGAAGGTTAGTCTCAATAAGACAGAATACATGTGTGTGAACGACAAGGACCCAAGAGGAACTTTGAGGTTACAGGGGGCAGAGATAAAGAAGGTGGAGGATTTTAAGTACTTAGGCTCAACAATCCAGAGCAATGGAGAGTGTGGAAAAGAGGTGAAGAAGCGCGTGCAGGCAGGTTGGAATGGATGGAGAAAAGTGTCAGGTGTGATGTGTGATAGGAGAGTATCGGCAAGAATGAAGGGAAAAGTGTACAAGACGGTGATGAGGCTAGCAATGTTGTATGGTTTAGAGACAGTGGCCCTGGGGAAAAGACAGGAGTCAGAGTTGGAGGTAGCAGAGATGAAAATGTTGAGGTTCTCTTTGGGAGTAACGAGGATGGATAGGATCAGAAATGAGTACATCAGAGGGACAGCACATGTTAGATGTTTTGGAGACAAAGTCAGAGAGGCTAGATTGAGATGGTTTGGACATGTACAGAGGAGGGATAGTGAGTATATTGGTAGTAGGATGCTGAGGTTGGAACTACCAGGCAAAAGGCCCAGAGGAAGACCAAAGAGAAGATTTATGGATGTGGTGAAGGCGGACATGAAGGTCGTTGGAGTAAGAGGAGAAGATGCAGAGGATAGGGAGAGATGGAGGCAGATCATTTGCTGTGGCGACCCCTGAAGGGAACAGCTGAAAGGAAAAGAAGAAGATGTGTTTATTTTATAGCAGTTTGTGTTGTTGATTTGAGCCTTCTTTTTTGTTTGTAACTGGACTCCTTGAACAACCGCACAAGAATTCCTAGGTGTGTAACAAAAACACAAATAGCTATTAAAAATCCTGAATCCAAAAAAGGTTACTCAGTGAGGCGAACAGTACCCCAGACTCATATCAGAGGGCATTTGTGAGCCCACATATTCTTGCGTGACCTGCAGTCTTCTTCATTTGCAGTTTATATTTCCTTTACAATCCATCTTATCAAAATGGAAGATTACATTTCCAAGCTGAGAAAATTTGCAAATCTGGACTTTCAATCAAGAGATAATAACTAAAGGAAGACTAACGCAGTTGGAATAAATTTTAACCTCAACTGAAACATGCATCACATGTTTGTGTAAAGAATTCTGATGCGTTATAAAACACAACGCATTGTCTGTTGTCAGTCAAATGATCAATAATGTACTCTTTTGAATTCATTTGTATTTATTAGTTTGTCAGTGCTCACCAGCTGTCAACATCACCACTCGTCACTGGTGTGTGTGTGTGTGTGTGTGTGTGTGTGTGCGTGTGTGCGTGCGTGCGTGTGTGTGTTATGCTGTGGTTTTGTACCTGCCACATCAAAAACAAGGGTACACAGCATTCTTCCCTTAACATTCTGCATGAATGCAAAATAAACTACTGCTCTCTGAGTAGGTGGCACCAAGACATTTGTAAATACAACTTCACATTATCCTTGTACATTACAGTCATATAAAAAAACAAGTACATCCCATGGATATTGTTGATTTTTTTTTTTTTCAAAACCAACAAAAAAAGTTGCATTATTTCTCTCTAATCCATGGCTACACATTGCTTACATGTGAGTACACCCTCAGACTTACAGCTTTGTATTTCCTCTCGGCCTGGGAAAGCTCGGTTATACTCTGGTTATAAAGAGGGAACCCAGGTAGAGGTTCACCAATCTGCACTTAAATGCATCATATAATTTTGGGGCAATTTCAAAATAATGTTAGTCAGCATAAAATTGTGCAGACTGAATATCTACAGTACATAATACAGTATAATCAAAAGATTTAGAAAATCTGGAGAAGCATGTGCAAGGTACAAGATTGAAAAGCAAATACTGCATGCCTGTGATCTACAGGTCCTCAGCTGGCACTGCATTAAAAATATGAATGCATTCAGGAACCCTTCCAGAATTCACTGTCTGTGAACCAAGTTTGTCTTGCCACCCACAAATGTGTGTTCAAACTGTGTAAAGCAGAGTAGAAGCAAATGTGACCATGACTCAGAAATACTGCCGTCTTCTCTACACCAAAACCCATTTCAAAATGGTCTCAGGCAGCCTGGAAAAATTTTCAGTGGTTCTAAGAGTGAAAAGTTTTAATTCCTTTTGAAAAAACATGGGCATTGACATTCATTAAATTAAAGTGAGGGTCCAGATTATTATCAACACTCAGGCCAAAAACCTGCATTTTTGTGAACCGTGTTTACAAGCAATTATTTCTGGAAGTTTTCTTGATTCCATGCTGTGATTTGTCTCTGATGCTCCTTATTTTCATGCATTGCCACCTTTTGCTGCCATCAAATTTAATATTTGACATAATTCAGTCATATGACTTAATATCTCAGTGGTCAGGCTAAATATTATAAGGTATTATTTACATTGCAAGACTGTAAACTTAGATTTCACTGTAAAACAAAATGGCATTTCATGTCATAAATCTTGAAATCTTAATAAGTGGCTGAATAATAGGACTGTAATCAAGAATAATCGCTATAAACATTGTTGGTGGCACTGTTCATGGTGCACTCCACCTCTTGCCTGAAGTCAGCCAGGATTAGCTCCAGCTTCTCACACAACTATGATGAATATGGGGTATAGATAATGGATGAATAATTACCTGGCCTCAATATCGTTTACCACCTCTGGGAGGTTTTGGAGCAATTTGTTGCAAATTATTGCACCAATTAGGGAAACATCATTGAACAAACCGTGTTTATCTTCTGTGACAGTTGCAAAAACTTGTAAATTCTAAGCCAAGGCATAAATATGTTTAATTGGTTTTATTTTGTGTGTGGAATCGGTCATTTCATTATCTATTTATGTATTACTATTTTTTTAAATCTTGTTTGAAAATAATTACCAAGAATTAATTGAACATTTTTTAAAATTAAGATTTATTTATTATTCTTTCCAGTTTGTTGTGTTAATAATTTGTATTTGAGATTTATTACTGTGGGTTTATGAGTAACAGTCAATTTTTTTAATCACAAACTATACATACTGTTTTCTCAAAAAAAATGCCAAACAGTCATTCTCTTTTATGTGATTATATCTAGATCCATTCAAATCTAGAAAGAAAATCACTTCTCTCTTTCAAAGAGCTCTATTGATTTCAGGCACAATCGGAGACATTTTTTATTTGGCCCTCCTCCGGTTATTGTTGAACTTTCCTCAATAAAGTTCCAACCTGAGGCAGATTTTGCTTTTGACTTTAAATTCCCAACCAGTTCTTCTTTATAAGACTAACATTTGCAGTAAACTAACATTCTCAAGGCAAAATATTAGATACGACATTACCTTACCTTGGCTGTAATAAAGAATTATATTAAATAAGATATTAATATTTACCAGGGTAACTTAATTGCCAGAACAAAAGTTGTTTCAAAGCTCTTAAATATGTAACGGTATGCCTCATAAAATCAATTGTCCGTGGTTAATCACTGCTATAGCTGGGAACAAATGCCACAGCTTTATTTGTTGATTGTAATCATGGTAGGGATATTTTTGGGATGTTCTAATAGAGTATTTCTGAATTCCTTTAGAAAAAGTATATGATAGTTTCTTCTTTTATTTGTAAATTAACAACTAGATTTGTGCTTTGGGTTTGTATATAAAATAAAAAATAGCCTGTGCCCACCAGCCTCATATTCCTCTTCTTATCTGATAACAGTTGAATCTTACCATGTAGTTCATTCGCCTCAAGTTTCAGAGTTATGAAATCAGCGATACTTTTCTGCTCACCACATTTGTAAAGAGAAGTCCTTTGACTTGCTTTTGACTTCCTATTGGCTCAAACCAACATGGCCATTCTCGTGTCGGCAACAAGCATTCTGCATCATTTTGTATACTTTGTGCATTAACATCCTGGAAGCGCAGAAGATTATGACGTAGTAAAAACAGCATAGCCTGCCGGCTCCAATGACCATGCTACAATCAGAGTCTGTCAGTGATGTCCTCTATGTGTGTTATGCATAGTTAATATCAATTTCAATTACACTATATTGTTAGGATATTTTCCTTATTTAAACTCCGGTCTGTAGTCTTGTGTGGTTATAGCTTGTGTTTCTGTATGGTTTGTATATTTGAATGTTTCTGTTTAATCTCTATTGGTAGTCATTAAATTTGTTGGCTCACACCCTGGAATTGCGTGTTATAATAAAGATTTTTTTATTATTCCTGTAATTATATTTTGGCCATCCCAAGCCTATAGTCTTCCATTTCCCCTTAGGATTAACAAGAAGTCCACAACAGAGCAACAGGGCAGTGGTTGTCCAGGTGGTTAAGGCTCTGGGTTACTGATCTAAAGGTCAGGGGTTCAAGTCCCAATACTACCAAGCTGCCACTGTTGGGTCCTTGAACAAGGCCCGTAACCATTTTTCACAGCATAGAATTGCTCTTGAAAGGGTATCTGCCAAATGCTGTAAATGTCAACAGAATTTTCATAACCAAGAGCGAACTTGAGTTTGTGCAGCCGGGTAGGCTTTGTTAATTATCCTTTATCAGGCCTTAATGGTAAAGTCTGTTGGGCTTTTTACACCCGAGCCTAGTGGCTCATCAGGCCGGTGCTTATCCCCGGTTTCCGTAGCGTGAAGCGACCAGGAGTTCAACTCCTCCTGGATGGGACGCTAGTCCATCGCAGGTTACCTTCCCAGTATATTTTTACTGGTACCCATTTATACTGCTGGGTGAACAGAGGCACACTTGTGGTTAAGACCTTGCCCAGGGGCCTTAGCACAGTGGGGGTCTAACTGGGATTCGAACCCACAACCTCTCGATCATGAGCCCAGCACTCTAACCACTACACCACCGGCCCCCATCAGGACTTAATACACTGTACAAATGTTGCTGAGGTTTCTCAGAGTCATTTGAAAAGGGAAAGTTGTAATACTTACCCTCGTGTTATACTTGACCCCTGGCCATGCACTCGATATTTGTAACCTCACATATACACAAGTTGACCTTAAATGGAAGTAGGTAATCGTATCTGAGTGTGAGCTGTTGCATATTGAATCTAAGGCAAAGTATGAGGAAATATTTGTATGGTTTATGCTTTAATGGAAAGTTAGAGAGAGAAACAATTTGTGTAAGTCTAACTGAGCTCTCTCTGTTCTTGGAGTAGAGTAGAGTTTAATGAATTATCTCCCCTTTCACCAGACATTTCTTCATCCTCATTGTTATCACTTGGTGGATTGAAGGATGTGGGCTTGGGTAACACGTTGGCAAAAACAACTTAAGTGTCATCTATTCACACATTATCATTCTTATCAATCTCCGTGTGTGTGTGTGTGTGTGTGTGTGTGTGTGTGTGTGTGCACATGTGTGTGTATGTGTGCACATGTGTCTGTGTGTGTGTGTGTGTGTGTGTGTGTGTGTGTGTGTGTGTGTGTGTGTGTGTGCACAGATGGGTAAAATATTGGAACTTAGAGGGCGTATGAAGGTTTTGCTCATATTGGCTTGTTTGTTTATAAAATCCTTCGAAACCCCCCACCCAACTGTACCCCCCTGCATTCAATGTTGGTGTAAATACCTTCAAATTAAAGTGAAAAGACTACATATTCATTGTGCATGGTGGGTGCAAGCATATATCACATGGCTACTTCAGTTCTCATCAGAAAAATTGTGCATAATACTTTTGATGTGTTATATAGTTATTGTATTGTGGTCTGATGCCCCTCCAGGTGTCCTGATTTTGGAGGTTGTACTTCTTAGGAAGCTTAATAATCAGGTCTTTGGATAATGTCCTTCTCCCTGGTATTATGAAACAGGTCAGTTTGGTAGATGAGGCATGGTCTACATTAATCATATTGTGATGGATGGTGTTGATTGCAGCTTTTCTTTTTTTAAATGCTTTAAAGATACGTCTGACTTCAGTCCTAGTTTGGTGCCTGATGCCAATGTCCAATACATCTCCTTCTGGTAGAGGGTGAGAAGGTTGTTCTGGTTCACGCTTGTTGAGTACTTCATGGATGTATTCTACCCATTGGTTGGCTTGCTTGTGTTTGGTTGAAAGGATATTTCCATTTGTGTCTTTAATTGGTGCAGGCTGGTTCTTATTACCACCCAGAGCTGTTTGGTAATCTTATATACAGTATTAAATTCATCTCTCAGTAGCATGCTCAGCCTGAAAGCCACTTCCTCGACAAAGGTTTCTCGAAGAAAGTGCTTTTCTTCACCCATTGATATTTGAGCATGTATCCTTTCTGGACATTCTCTTGGTGCCTTGGGGACTTAATTCTGAGCATCTTGGCTTCAAATTTGTTCCCTTTCTTCTGTTTTCCCTCCAAGTGTCACAATGTAGTGGAAACTGAAGACATCTGCACCAAGACACCCTTACATCTTGTAGGGGCCTGTGCAACTTTCTGTTGAGCAGGGTCCGGTCAGTACTGTATTGTTTATTGTCTTACTATTGGGTGATTTGGTTGTTATTGTGTTGGAAGATAGTGTCTTCAACCTCTGGATTCTTCTCCAAGCAGAAGTCAACAGGTCTGCTGTCACTTTCATGCATTTTTCCACAGTCTTGACTTTCTAAATCTCTGCCACGGTTTGTGTTGTCGGCTCCAACCTTGGTGATTATGTCTCCTCTGACCACCAGAACATCATGACGAGGGATTTTAAGGAATGTGTGATGAAACTTCATATCAGTCATCTTTGTCCTCCTGAGCTTCCTTCATTGTTCCTTAGTACTGTATGATGGTGAATTTATAGTGCCACAAAATGACAATGTTGACTTTTGTGCTATTGAACCATTATTGGCCACAGGTGCCCTGAGCCTGTCCATCACAATCACTTAATTCTATTATGCCCAGTCTGTATTTATTTCTCTAGGCTTGTGCTCATACATGGTTGGGCATTCATTCATTCATTTTCTGAACGTTTAATCCTAATTAGGGTCGCAGGGAGGCTGGTGCCCATCTCAGCCGACTCTTGGTAACGGCAGGGTACAGCCTGGACAGCTCGCCAGGCAATTGCCAACACTCACACAACTATTCATACTCCCACTCACATCTAGGGGTTATTTGGAACAGCCAATGTATACTGTGCATGTTTTTGGAGTGTGGGATGACACCACAGTACCCGGGGGAAACCCACACAAGCACAAGGAGAACAGGCACACACCGCACAGAAATGTCCGAGCTGGGACTCGAACCAGGACCTTCTTGCTGTGGGGCGGACGTGCTAACTACTATGCCACCGTGCCGACCAAGATTGGACATGAAATGCTACAATGTGAATCTTTTGCTTGAATGGACTATCACCCACCTGACTTCATTCTGGCTTTGGTCAGAAGTGATAATGCTACCACTTGTCTGTGCAGCATGGCTGGAGTCCTCTTCAGACACTGTTTTTGTTTTTGTTTGTTTGTTTGTTTGATTGATTTGCTGTATTAATCCCGCAAAAGACATTATTGCCTTTGCATGTAACTCATCCAAAGTGAGGACACACACATGTAAAGAGTGAGCTCACATACTAAGTGCAATGGGTTGCAATACGTTGGGGGTGTCCAGAGAGCAGTTGGAAGATTAGGTGCCTTGCTCAAGGGCACTTCAGCAATTAGTGTAGAGCAGGGGTCACCGACCTTTTTGAAACCGAGAGCTACTTCTTGGGTACCAATTAATGCGAAGGGCTACCAGGTCAAAACACACCTCTGAAATTACAAATTTGCTCAATTTACCTTTAATTATATGTTATCATTAATAATTAATGATATTTATCTATGTGAAGATATTGATTTGATTTAAAATATATTCAAAAAAATTAGATGCAGCTCAATGGAGAGTGGCGCTATGGAGCTGTGGGCCTGTCCTAAAACTAGCAGTGAACAGGTCCGCGGGCAACTTATAGTGTCCTTGCGGGCTACCTGGTGCCCACGGGCACCACGTTGGTGATCCCTGGTGTAGAGGAAGAAAAGGCGCACCCACCACCACACATATTTTCTGCTGTTTCAAAATCGAGCCAGCTATTTTTTGATCCCAAAGCCGCCTTTTTAGTCCTTAGTCTACAGCTGCCCTCAAATTTTTTATTTACATTTTCATATGTCTTGGTCGTTTGATGAATCCTCACAGTGCTTACTTAGAGGGGAAACCCCAGATACCTAGGACAGATATATGCCAAACCGATAGTGCATCTAGACACATGTTTTGCAATCAGCTCAAACATCTTTGGGTCAGCACACACCTCTACAGGGATTGCCAGAACTTGATAACTATATGTTGTGGTTCAGTGTGAGCACGTTCCAGACTAATAAGAGAAATAGATTTAAAAAAACATACCCTTAGGACTGTCTTTCTACGTCCCACCTGTACGTTCTGTGAAAGAAGACTGGATTAGTAATCATTTCTGGTATGTGTTTTTATTATCCTACCCTTTGACTTTGGTCCACATTTAGTAGCAATGAATCATGTTGCCTATATGTCTGTTATTCATCCTCACAATTTTCCAGGAGATGGTGAAGTTTATTTTTTTATGACTATGTGACACGAGTTAGTTTTCAATTAAACATGTATTGTGGGTGACTTCTGCAAAACTAAATGCACATTGTTGTACCTTTATGGGTACGATAGATTTGTCATTGTGGCAGTACAATATGCTACGCTTTTTTCCTACCCATTTTATATATCCAGTCGGCTCCCTTCTTACGAAATTAATCCGTTCCAGCGCCTTTTTCAGAACCTGGAGTTTTCGTAAGTAGAGGCACATTTTACATGTAAAATGCGTGATTCGTTCCAAGGCTCCCAAGACTACCCTTTAAAAATTATAGAAGCATACCTTTTAAAGTACTTACTTCGTGTTAACAATGTCTTCTTAGTGGAGTTATAATCTTACAATGACCATGGCACCGGGAATCTCACACACACACACACACGTGTGTGTGTGTGTGTGTGTGTGTGTGTGTGTGTGTGTGTGTGTGTATGTGTGTGTGTGTATGCGTGTGTGTGCGCGTGTGTTGACCATGTCTTCTTAGCAGTTATAATTTTACAATGACCATGGCACCGGGAATCACACGCGCATATGTGTGTGGGTGTGTGTGTGGGTGGGGGGGGGGGGCGTGTGTGTGTGTATGTGTGTGTGTGTGTGTGTGTGTGTGTGTGCGCTTGCGTGTGTGTTGACCATGTCTTCTTAGCAGAGTTATAATCTTACAAATGTTCATGGAAGGTTAAAAGCCTGAGCCATAAAATGCAGTTGGAATGACACACACAAACTTAAACACGGTTCACACCAACTTGAACAAAGTTGGAACGACAGCGTCATCCCTCCTAGCCAATAGGAGGCCAGCGGGACGGGATGTTGGGAGACAGCCAATGAGAGAGCAACTCATGCATTGTTTGAATGTTTGAATGGCGCGTTTGGCGCTTTTCGTAAGAAAAGATTGTTTTGTATCCAGAGGACAAAAAAAATGTATTAATGTTTTTTGTATGCTGGATTTTTCATATTCAGGGGTTTTCGTAAAGCTGACTTTATATATATATATATAATATATAGTCGGCCCCCTACTTACAAAACCCTCTGGGTATAAAAACTCCAGGTTACAAAAAACAATTTTCCTAAGTTGTCATTTCTGTATATGAAAACAACCTCCTCTTACGAAAAGCGCCAAACGCTCCATTCAAAATTAAACCATGCGCAAGTTTCTCTCTCATTGGCTGTCTCCCAACATCCGGCCCCCACTTGCTTCCCATTGGCCAGGAGGCAGCTGAACTGTACACATGCTTCCTTTTCCCATACTCCCTGTTTGTCACACGTGTGAGAGAGGAGAATTGAACAGGAATGTTGGCTTGTGAGTTCTTTTTGCGAGATCATTGCAGTGTTATATTTCGTTATGCATCATGGACCCGGAAAATACTGGAAAGCAGAAATACAGTGACGGAGGCGATTATTTCGGCACGATATTGAAGCAGAAGGAGCATGGAAACAGAGTGCTCCGTGGGACAAGACCTCCGATCTCGCAAGGAAGCAAGTTAATATTGAATCAGTACCACTGATCTTTCAAACAGGTACTGTAATTCCGCTTTAAATGCAACATCCCGTCCATTTAAACATTTAAATACAATTTCTCCATCAGCTCCGGGCAGCGTGTGGGCGGAGCTCGCTTTTGGCAAAACACACCAGAGAGTTTTGTGTGTGTGCGTGTGTGAGAGAGAGAGATAGAGAGAGACTGCATATAGAGTCAGTCAGAGATGAAAGGAGGCATTCTTTACTCTCTTTTGGGTTTTTTAATTTACTCTCTTTTAACTTTTTTAATTCAGTAAATGTTTAATAAATGTGGCATGCTCTGCCAAATGTGAGCAAAATGCGGCTTATCCGGACCTCAGATCCCTCAAGGATACAAGTTAAAGTTGAGTTTGGACCTCTGATCTGTCAAGCATAAAATGCTCCAGCGTCCTGCGTGTGGGCGGAGCCCGCATTCAGCGGAGCATGCCACAATACACATTTAATGTGTATTGTGTGTGTGTGTGTGTGTGTGTGTGTGTGTGAGGCAGAGAGACAGAAATAGAGAGAGAGAGACAGTGTTTTGTGTGTGTGCGTGTGTGTGTGTGTGTGTTAATAAAAAATGTTTAATAATAGTTTAATTAATAAATATGTTAATAAAATGGTTTAATATGTTAATAAAATGGTTTAATAAATAATTTTCCTTTACTTCTAACACATATTTCATGCATGTTTCATACAAAATTGGTGTGTGTGTGTATATATATATATATATATATATATATATATTTATATCCTCCAGTGCCCCAGTGCAGCTAACTGGGTTATCAAAGGCGGGCCATGTTTCTCACTGTCTATGGTGAGAGGCATGTAAAAGAACCATTGCTGACTTTCGTAAAGAGTAGGCTGCAAAGCCGTCAGCGTGTTTCTGTCCATGCTAAAAAGGGTTGTGACAGGAAGGGGATCCGACGTAAAAACCTCTGCCAAATCAAATGTGCGAATCGGATGATTCGCTGTGGCGACTCCCGAGTAAAAGGGAAAAAGCCGAAAAGAAAACAGACATATATATATATATATATATATATATATATATATATATATATATATATATATATATATAAACACACACACATGTCTGTGTGTGCTTAGGAAAAGTACAGTGGGTAATGTACAGTTTTCAGGGCACTGGGTACGGAAAATAATTCCCCTTTTAAAATATTCACATTCTGTTGCTTTGCGGTCAGAAATGGAGCACAACAATATTTTAAGCTGTAATTACTCAATGCAGCAGCCAAGTGAAAGATAAAACAATAGTAAAAATATAAAACTCTTTCTGAGATTGTTAAAGGGTCGTACCATCTTAAAAATACTTGTAAACCCTTGTATACCAAACTCTCTTTCATCTGTAAGTCTGTCAGGCTTTTATACCTGAGCCTGAACTGTGAAGCGACTAGGAGTTCATCAATGGATACAGTTCCAGTTCTTTGCTTGTTTTTTTTTTGCTCATTTATAGTGCTGGGTGGACAAATGAACACTTAATGTCAAGATTAGGGGTCTTAGATAAGGGCCTTAGCATTGTGGGGATTCAAACCCCAGCACTCTAATCACTACAGCATTGGCTTCCTCCCATGATCAGCAGTGATCATTCTAATTAGTTCAACATAGAGGAGCTATTTATAAAGCATTCCATTGCTTGGAAGTGTAACTGAAATCAAATAACCATGAGACACATTCAAAAAGGGTATACTGTAACTCTCATTACATTCTAAAAATGGTCATGGATGTAGAATTTAAATATATAATGAAGCATAACACACAAACACTCACATTGTGTTCTTTACAGGCATAATACACACTGAAAGTAATACCAGTCTAAACTAATTCAACATTGCCTCTGGATTTCTATCTGTAGCCAAAGAAGGACTTCAGAAAGATCACTTAACCAAAAGATCTCTCAAATAATTTGCGGGTAAAGTTGCAGTAACCATTTTTAAATATGTCATTGACAATCTGTTATGTACTGGGGCAAACTATTTTTTAATTTTTTAATTAACTTACTGTCTACCACTGTACAAGAGTGGCAAAAAATATTGGATCATCAGTTTAAATTAGAAACATGTCATGTCATTCTTCCAAGAAACCACCACAGCTAGTGCTGTGCCAAAATCTACACAGCTGAACTGCTAAATGTTTTGTTTCGAAATAAATTCATCAATTTCATCAGCTATTGAAGTTTTTCCATGTAATATTGACGAAGATAAAACTGTAACACCAAAGTAAACTGAACCAGAGACTGAAGCAAAAAATATTTATTGGTTGATTTATTAAATTAGAATTTATCCTTTAAGGCAGTTTTTGATGAATGTTTGAACTTCTCTCTCTCTCAAACTTTACTTCCTCCTAATCAGAAATCTGATCTCTACCCCAAGACCACTTCCATCAACAAATGCACAAGCTCACAGTGTCTCCCACATGTATGCACGTGCACATACACATATATTTATAGAAATTGAGCCCCCTATCTTTACCACTGCCATTTCTGTGATTGATAATGCTTGATCCTGTATTTAAAAGGTGTTTGTGCTCAGGTTTACTGCTCGATTGCGACTACCAGCAGGATTAACTTTGCTGTGGTGGTGGAGCTTTGATCACTTCATACCTACCTCTCAAAACATTCTTAGTGCGTGCCACTGAGTGTGTGAATGCACACGTACGCAATAAACTGACTGGGTAGTCTTGTTCTTTCAAGCTTTGCAATAGCTGTATATGGACAATATCTCCTTTTGAGGAACATTGTGAGAAGTGTCTTGAGGTCATGCTTGTTGATCAGATTAGTAATAGGAAGTGATTTTGTGTAAGTACAGGGGATATTATTCAGCATCTGCTTTACTTTTGTGTCTCTAGGTATGCTATACTATGCGGCCTCCTGTCAGAATATGAATCTATCCAGAATAAGATAAAGAATGGCTATCTCTTTAAGGTGAGTCTTAAACACCAATTTAAATAATTTTGGACAATCTACTATATGTAGTGAGCAGGTTTTAATTCGGTACGTGAGCTATTGCATGTAATTTGACTGAATTCTCTGAAAGTATCCAGAAATGTGCCTTAAGAAAAATATGCTTGAATTTACTCACATTCACTTCCAGTAAAGGTGACATAATGTGCCAAAGTGAGGTGTCAGAAACAGGCTGAAGTTGTGTCGCTCAATACCTACAGCTCATGAATGCATACATACATTTTTGTGAGGTGAAATTGTTGCAGTATTTAAGAACAGGAATGAACAGGCCATGTATTGTAGTGCAACTCTTCTGCTTTCTTTGTCTGTTCCATAATAACAGGATCATTTGGATAAAGCCATTGAGCTGAAACCGAAGGATCCGCTGTCTTATTACCTGTTGGGCCGCTGGTGCTATGCTGTGAGTATGAGTAATGCCAATTTATTCACACCTCTGTTATGCTGTCAACGTTCTATAATGCTCCTGACTTCTATTTCCATATAGGTTTGTTTTTCTGACTGGCCAGGTTATTATTATGAGTTAGTTTCAGAAGTAATTTACACAGTTTCTCCAAAAAAAAACAGATGAAAGAGAAGCAGAAACTTGATTGTTGTGAAGCAAGAACAAGATTATTCAACCTTTTCCTATTTTTTCTCTGCGTTTCGGGGGGGGTCACTCAAGTTTGCTATGGTTTCCTCTTTTCTCATAAAGTGCAGCTAAATTCTCTAATCAGAAATATTGAATTAAGTTAAGGATAATGTACATCAAGTTTTTTTTTTATCATCACCCAAACAGCCTGTAGATACAACCCGATGGTTGTTTTGGAGACTTTGTGACCTCAAGATGCTCCCATTTTGTTGCAATTCTTTAACAGTGAGCATTGGAGAACTTTTTATTTCTCTTACCATCCTCATCACTGTGCGTGGGAGCAAAATAACCTTGCATCCTCATCCAGGCTTGTTTACCACTGTTCCAGTTGTTTTAAACTTCTTAGCGATTCATCTGACAGTAGATATGGGCAGATGCAGGCGAGGGGTGATTTTCTTGTAGCCATTGCCTGATTTGTGAAGGTCGATACACATCTGCCTTACTTGAATGGTGTGTTCCTTTTTCTTTTCCATGTTGAAGAATGGATATGAGAAATGGCCTCTGTGTCACCACAGGAGAATTTATATATTATTTATTATTTATTTCTATATATTTATACCCCAGGGAAACAGGAAGTGATTAATTATTAAAGAAATATTCCTAGATACTCTGATCAACTTTAAAGTGTTTGTGTCATTTCTTCAGTAGTTTACAGTGACATTTATTTCCTAGGAATTGTTAGGTGTGTCAATAATTGTGGAACAGCTGATTTTATGAAAAATAAATATTTCTTAGTTAGGGATTTTTTTTCACTTTGGTTAATGTTAATGTTCGAAAGTCTATCATCAGGAGAACACTGAACAAAAGTGGTGCGCATGACAGAGTTGTTCAAGGACAAAGACTGTTCTCCACAAAACAAGTCTGCTTCCATTGTCAGTTTTCTAATATCACATTGACAAGCCAGAAGGCTACTCAATAAAAAATAAAAATAAAAAAAATGAATGAGACAAAAATAGAACTTTATGCAGAATGAAAACACTGCTTTCCAATTTAATAACCATCTTCAATCTGTGAAACATAATGGTGGTAGTATTGTGAATTATGTCTGTTTTGCTGCATAAGGGCGGGGACGGTTTTTGATTCATGGAGCACTGAGTTCTGAATTATACCAGCAAATTTGAAAGAAAAATGTCAGGGTATCTGCATGTCAGTTGACTCAAGAAAGTGGATCATTGCAGTTATTACTGCTTAAATTGTTCTGAAAATAAAAGCTCACATGCTTTTGCCATTCAAATGTAATACTGGACCTCTTTCTGTAGTAAATAAATTACCATGGGTAATATTTTTGCTCATTTACTTTAAGGACTAGTGACAATCTGTTGTTGTTTTAAATTGAATTTTATTCATTATGGAAAATTTTGATGGATTTACAAACTTTCAAGAACGACAGAATGTGTGTGTGTGTGTGTGTGTGTGTGTGTGTGTGTGTGTGTGTGTGTGTGTGTGTGTGTGTGTATTGTGTACATACAGACGCTCCCCAACTTACGTTTTTAATTGGTTACGGACGGCTGAACGTAAGTTGTTACAATGACGTATGACGCTCACACTGTACTATGCATCCATAAATACCATTACTGTATCTCATAAAACACCCCTAAATCGATTATTATAAACATAACATTGTAAAATAATATGAAATATATCAAATAATATCAACATTAATTTCAAATGAGTCATTTATTGAGACCGAGTCACCTTACATGAAGCTTAAAACAGCCAATCAACGCTTACAATATGTGAGGCGCTCAATACCGAAAGTAGTGTACTTGCTGTGGGTTATACGAACTTCCGGTCTTTCAAGTGCATAAGGGTGCCGTTGAACTCGTTTAGAACACAGCTTGCACTGATGTGAATCCCAGCAAAGCGGAGAGTTCTTTCTCTTGTGTAAGTAAGTAAGTAAACTTTATTCAAGAGATGCATACAAAGAACAAGTACAAATCCTAATGTATATTAATATAAAAATAAGTATATACTCTTGGGATTCTGCTAAAAGTTACTAAATATCTGTAATTGTTCTGTAATTTGAGAGGCATGTAAAAGAACCATTGCTAACATTCGTAAAGAGTAGGCTGCAAAGTCGTCAGCGTGTTTCTGTCCCTTGCTAAAAGGGTTGTGACAGGAAGGGCATCCGACGTAAAAACCTCTGCCAAATCAAACGTGCGAATCAGATGATTCGCTGTGGCGACTCCCAAGTAAAAGGGAAAAAGCTGAAAGGAAGACATTGTTGTGATGCTTTAACTGTACTGTGGTTTTTGTTTTAGTATGTTATGGTCTTTTTTGTGAGAGACTCTGGTTTTGGCTACTCTAACTCTCTCTATGCATGCAGCACTGAAGAGGGGCGGGTGGAGTGCTAAGCACACACATCTGATTCCACTTAGCAATCACAGGGCTTGTCTAACAGTGACAACGATTTCCCTGTGCTCTAGTGCCTTCTCTGTGAATAATAAAGCTCCTCCATCACTCTCTGTCTCTTGCATTTTTGAGTCCAGGTGAATATTGCTGGGGTCACAGATTCTTCTAGCTATTCTCTGACACCAGGAATACTCAGCCATACCCAAAAATGCAGGAGACAGGGTGTGATGAAAACGGATAAGCTTTATTGTTGACAGGGACGGCAGTAGAGCATGGGGAAATCGTGGTCACTGTTAGAGAAGCCCTGTGATTGCTAAGTGGAATCAGGTGTGTGTGCTTAGCACTCCACCCACGTATGACAGCCACACCCCTCTCCAGCATGCATAGAGAGAGAGAGAGAGAGAGAGATTTAGAGCCACCAAAAGCAGAGTCTCTCACAACACAGAACATAACATAGTGTACTGTATTCAATCTTTTTTT
>CM045736.1:34208895-34256395 GCA_024760905.1 Plotosus lineatus
GAGCAGTTGGCATACGTAAATGCTGGCAAAGAAGAGAGGAGGCGGATGAATGTTACTGCTTGGAAGGGAAATCCCCTTCTATAACAGCTTCAGGTGAATAAGCCAAAGGTGTTTTTTCTCTTGCTACTCGCTTTGGCGTGGATGGCTCTTCTTCAGGATGTTCCTTTCTTTTCTTGAAGAACATTTCTAACGGCTTGTTTCTGCCTTCTTTTCAAAACCTTACAGAAGTGGCTCATGACTTCATTGTTAAATGTGTAGCTTTACCAGGGTGATACAGCTCAACAAAGCTATACAGTTCATTCCATTTCGAGCACATATCTTTAATAACTGAAGTCGGGGCATCCTTCCTTCCCTCATCCTCTTCAGAAGACATCTCCTCCTCCATCTTCTTCTGCTCTGCCTGAAGGTGCAGGAGTTCTTCTGTCGAGAGTTCAGCATGATACTCCTCTAGCAGGTCGTCGACATCATCAATGTCCATTTTCAAACCAAGACTTTGGCCTATATTTACAATGTCTTCGACGATTTGGTTATCATCCTGCTGTTCCTTCTCGACAGGAGCTGTGCTGGTGCTCACCAAATCCCCAAACCCTTTGAACTTGCACTCCGTTACATATTCTGGCCACAGTTTCCTCCACAAAGAGTTCAATGACCTATATGAGACTTGATTCCAGGCTCTATGAACAATGGTGATGCAGTGGTAAATGTTTTAGCAATTTTTCCAAAAATCTCAGTGTTAAGGCAGTGTCATTCTTGACCTCGAAGCATATATAGAAGAAGAATTGTATCCATAATTGCTTGAAATTAGTGATAACACGCTGGTCCATGGGTTGGATTAAAGGCATTGTGTTAGGCGGGAGAAATTTTATTTTAATAAAATCAAATTCCTTGGTTAAGTCATCTTCCAAACCTGGAGGGTGAGCAGGGGCATTATCTATCAGGAGAATGCAGCGATATGGCAGGTATTGTTTCTGCAAATATTTTTTTCACAGTCAGGGCAAACACCTCATGTACCCACTCAGTGAAAAATTGCCTGGTCAACCATGTCTTTGAATTCGACCTCCACATGACAGGCAACTTACTCTGGATTATATTGTTCACTTTGAACGCCCCCGAATTCTCTGAGTGATAAATAAGCAGCGGCTTAATTTTCAAATCTCCACTTGCGTTGCCAAACGGCAAGAGCGTGAACCTATCTTTCATAGGTTTGTGACCTGGCAGTGACTTTTCTTCGCATTTGATGTACATCCTCTGTGGCATTTTCTTCCAAAATAGGCCATTCTCATCACAATTAAAGACTTGCTGGGGAAGATCATTCTTGGCCTTGACAAAATTAGCAAATTTTTCCTTGAACTTCTCAGCACCATCTTTATCAGTACATGCTGCTTCCCCGTGATGAACCACGTTGTGAATCCCGCTTCTCCGCTTGAAATTGTCGAACCAACTTTGACTTGCCTTAAAGTCGAACCCTTCAGGGTTTGTGCTAGGGTCTTTTTTCACCAAATACATACACTTCTCGTGCTTTGCAACAAATGACATCCTTGCATACACCATCTCCCGCTAACTGCTGCTCGTTTATGTATATAAGCACTAATTTTTCCATGTCTTCCAGTATTTGCTGTCTTTTTTACTAATAACTGTTGATCCTTTTGCCACATCACTAGCTTTAACAGCCTTTTTGTTATTCAAAATCATGCTTATTGTTGATTTTGCAATGCCGTATTCTTTCGCAGGATTGGTAACATGCACATCTGATTCATATCTAGCTATCAATTTTTTATTAAATTCCAGTTTTCTGCACAACTGACATTTTCTCACTAGATTTAGCACTTGATTTCTTTGGAGGCATGTTTATGGGCTAATGTATTCATGCTAACACAAACAATACAGTACAGTTTGTAGAACACAAACAAACACAGTAGAACCAAAACAGCGTTTTCCGGAATGCGTGCATTTTCCCTTCCTCTCAGTCTCGTTTTTTCTCGACTTTTTTCACGCTTGGCATCTCTCGTTTGTTTCGTGTTCGGCTTCCGAATTTTGTTCGACTTCTGGAACAAAAAAATTCCAAATTTTTTGGTTGAATACTGATTTGCCTGATTTGTTTGAAAACCGATGTTCGCTTGTATCTTTAAAACATGATAAATAAAACTGAACTAAATGAATTTTTAAATGTGCAAGTAATCATTTGACTATTATTTTTTTAATGTACCTTTAAAATTTGGGAGAGATGTTTTTTTGGCCACGCTGTATTTACTTCTTACTTGAATTTAGTTGGCTGCTGTAACACATTAAAGGAGTAAAGTGATATGGCATTATTTATGTTGGTTTTATTTTACATCTGCACACCTTGTATTGCGCCTTCTTACAAAGAACAAAGACTTAACAGTTCCAGTGTTGGATTTTTCCTGGAAATAAGCTTCAACTGTTTGTGTGTGTGTGCGCGCGCATGCATGCGTGTGCACGTGCATGCAATTGTATATGCAGTAATCTTAATACAACTCCAGAGAGCGAAATAAATGTGTGTGTGTGTGTGTGTGTGTGTGTGTGTATATATGTATGTGTTTGTGTGTGTGTATTATAGACTGATAAAGACAAAAAACTTACATACCATTCATGCTATTATACAACTAAACAACATGCTGTAATATGATCATACTTTGCAGATCAAATTAAGGTCTGCTTTAAGAGCTTCCAAAATTGTGTGTGTGTGTGTGTGTGTGTGCAGGTGGCTCAATGTACGTGGCTTGAGAGGAAAATTGCTGCTACATTGTTTGGAGAGCCTCCGAGTGCAACAGTCTATGATGCCCTGCAGAACTTTCTCAAGGTACAACACTTTTTAAGAGGAAACTGAATATTTAAAAAAATGAAGAAGTTAGTAGTCTTTAAGACTTAATGCAAGTTTATGCATGCTTAAAAGTATGTGAACGCTTTAAAAAGTGCATGGTAATATATTATTTTACTTTTTTAACTATAGCATTTATATATATATATATATATATATATATATGAAGTAATTATAATCTAAAATTTAGTAGACAGTACTGCATCTGTACAGAGAAGCGCTTTTTTGTGGGGCCGGTGGCGTAGTGGTTAGAGTTCTGGGCTCATGATCGGGAGATTGTGAGTTCAAATCCCAGTGAGACCCCCACAGTGCTAAGACCCCTGGGCAAAGTCTTAACCACAAATGTGCACCTGTTCACCCAGCAGTATAAATGGGTACCAGTAAAAATATACTGGAAAGGTAACCTGCGATGGACTAGCGTCCCATCCAGGAGGAGTTGAACTCCTAGTTGCTTCACGCTACAGAAACCAGGGATAAGCATCGGCCTTATAAGCCACTATTGGTCGGGTGTAAAAAGCCCAGCAGACTTTACCTTTTTTACCTACCTACTCCATCTGTACAGAGAAGCGCTTTTTTCATAAATTTGACTCATAACTTATTGCTGTGGATATCTTAAATATGTCAGTATTCTTATTGATTGTATTAGTCTGCAATAATACTGGTTTTCATAATGCAGCTCATTTTATTTATGTATTTATTTATATATATTAAATTTATTTATTTTTAAACAATTTATGAATCTTCCTACCATCAGCCTTGCGCAGATGTACAGAGACCTATTTATTTAGTGATGAGCAGGAATTTATTCCTGTGTTCCTTCTGCTCTCGATTAATAGACCAAACCTCTGGTATTTAACAGGATTATATGAGTATTCCCATATTTCATATGTTTATATAGAGAAATAAAATCACTCTTGGCCAAGACACTCACTTGCATGCCTCTTCCTCATTTTCTGTGTCTCACCCATAAATTTTGATTTAGGTGGCGTGTGTTATAACTTGTTGCACGTCGACTTCAGGCCAAGAACTCTCTTACTTTCTAACAAACATCCTGTAGAGTTATGCAACATCCCCTGACTCTAGTTGACTTAAAAAAAAAAAAAAAAGACTTCAGCACCAAGAAAAAGGTTGAGGGTGAAAATCTTCTAACGTAACCAAAAAAGATTGCCAACCAGCCTCTGTTCATGTGAAATCTCAGTTAATCCCATCGTTCTAGCTCACAGCTACTCAGTCTTTTTAAGCCTGAACTGAATGAGAAGATTATTTTTAAGACTCAGTCTGAATGAGAAGATCCTTTGTAAGACGTGGCTGAAGAAGGAGATCATTTTTCATCAGCATTCATGAAGATCGACATCAGTCTTTTTTTTACCAGTGTTCAGCCAACAGAGAGGATGTTGTGTTGGTCAAGCCTAATTTTTTTCATTTCATGAATGATGCCTGGAATGACGGTGATTTAAAACATCAGGGATGCATTACAAGCTTTATTGGAGTAGTACACTTGGATACTCCAGTCTTTCTCTTTCGTGCCATGGTTAAGTTGATGCAAATGTAATTGAGGAGGTTGTTTATACAGGGTGACCCAAAAAAATGGGAACTTTTTGACAATACTTTAAAACCAAGAGTGATGGAAGAAACCTTAAAAGATGCCATTTAAGAATAAATGACTAACCTTTCATGGCGAAGTATTTACTTGTTCACGGTCACTGTCTCGCAGTGTTGCCACTTGCTCATGTCTAGCACTATGCGATTCAAAAATTCCCGTTTTTTTGGGTCACCCTGTATTTATGAAAGGGCAAGTGATAGTTTGTTGCATGCATAATTATTTTCAAACTTGTTCAAAAAAAGAAATACTGAGGGAGTCTATGGAAGCAATTTAGTTGCATAAACTTTATTAAGACAAGTGTCATTTGTTTCAGGAAGCAAAAACAAGAGATCCAAAAATACTGAATATGCACAGTTGTGCCCTTGTGCCTCTTGCTCATTCTTAATAAAGAGTCCCCATTCTTTGGTATTGTTCTCTAATGGCACCTCTTGCACGCTTGATACACCCTTTTTTAAGTGGACATCACATCATTGAAGACTACCTATAATCCCTGTAGTGTCTTGAACATTCAAACAGCTAAACAGTGGGAAAGCAGAATGGTTGCTGTTTTTATGCCTCCGGCAACAGTTTGGCGGGGGCTGATGGTTTTACCCTGTTCTATCTTTCAGTCATTCTACCGTTCCGTCGTAATGTTTGTCTTGAGCATATTTCCTTAAGTAAGGCACCTATGAATACTAAACTTGCTGTGTGATTACAACTGGGGATGGTGGCGTGTCACATATGGTTCATGTCCCTGTTACCTTGACCTTTGACCTCCAACATAGAAAATGCCTGTGGCAGGGACATTGGTGCAACATAGACTCATTCTAGGTTTTAGACAGTGGCGCTGACAGGGATGCCGAGAAGAGTAACAATCAATAAAGACAATTCAATTGTGAGTGAAAATCTTTTTTAATTAGAAGCTTACACTGATGGATCAAATATGACCTGATGTGAAGCTGTGGCTCATTGCTATATAATATGATGATGTTGATGATGGCCGTTTCTTTGCATATGAAGATCAGGGAAGGGTTGGTGAGTTGCAAGCCCGCTGGTGTCTGTAGATCCCGATTTATGATTCACAGGCTGTGCTGCAACATGGGCAGGTAAAGGCTGCGGATGGTGAAGCCAGGTTTCGAGACAGCACCTTCTCCTTTTGACAGTGTCTTTTTTCTATCGCTGCTCCACTCCTCTGGATTTCGAACTCTTGGCTTGCTTTTTGGATCATGTACTGCCACTTGGGTCGATCAGTGGCATTAACTTGCCAAGAACTGGGTGAGATTTTTGCCAGAGAAAAGTGTCTTTTTAGCTGGTCTTGTAACGCTTTTTCGGAGCACCGCGGTTTCGTTTTCCAGACTTGACTTCCCCGAACAGGACAGCTTTTGACATGCAAGAGTCCTCCATTCTTGCAACATGCCCTGCCCATCGTTGCTGCTGTTTAAGCAAGATAGAGTCGATACTAGGAAGTTGAGCTTCTTTCAGGACATCATTGTTGGACACGTAGTCATGCCACTTGATGTCCAGGATAGAGCGTAGGCACTGCTGATGGAAGCGTTCAAGGAGTTGCACTCGTCTTCTGGACAGTGTCCAGGCTTCTGCACCGTATATGAGAGTAGGGATGACAAAGGCTCTGTAAACTTTGATTTTGGTAGTTATCCGAAGTGAGTGGTTGTTCCAGACTTGCTTGGAAAGTCTACCAAAGGATCTGTTCGCCTTTGAGAGCCGATTGTCGAGGTCCTTGTCAATGGTTGCCTCGTTTGACATCACACTGCCATGGTAGGTGAAGTGTTTGACTTCATTCAGAGTTGTGCCATCAATAGTGATGTGAGGAGGTGTGTAGTTTTGCAGAGGTGTGGGTTGGAACAGCACTTCGGTTTTTTCAGGCTGATTGTAAGCCCGAAGGCCTTTGAAGCTTCATAGAAGTGGTCAACAAGGTTTTGAAGAGCAGCTTCTGAGTGTGCGAGAAGTTCACAATCAGCGAACAGCATGCAAAGATTAAACAGGCTGTCATCGAAGAGAAAGCGGATGTAGGTTCCGTCTGTGACGTCCTCCATTGCTTGGTGTAGCATCATGCTGAAGAAGATGGAGAAGAGTGAGGGCGCAAGCACGCAGCCTTGCTTGACACCGTTGGAGATTGGGAACCTGTCTGAAAGGATGCCATTGTGTTTCACCTGACCTTTCTGGCCCTCATGGAGCTGGCGGATGATTGTGACGAACTTTGGTGGGCAGCCCAGGCGGGAAAGTATCTTCCATAGACTGTCCCTGCTCACAGTGTCAAATGCCCCCAAAGTGTTCATTCCAGTGAGTCATGATTGACCCTTTATCGGTGTGAAGAGTGGTTCTGTCTGCAGAAAAGAGTGGGGCTTGGGTTTGGTAGGAGGGGCCGTAGATGGCTTTCAAAGCTTCAAAGAAGGAGCAAGTGTCCCCAATGTCTGCATACAGTTGTGTCTTTTCTGCCATTGCATCCCACCAGTCATTTTGCATGGTTCTTAGGCTGGCCTGCAAAGTGCTACAAGCTTTTCTGTATGCCGCCTTGGTGGCATGATCAGCAGGCTTGGAAAAGAGGTGGATGTAGCAGGAGCGTTTCTTGTCCAGGAGATCTTGGATGGCTGGGTCAAACTCATCGAACCAGTCTCTGTTCGATCTGAGCGAGAAGCCGAGTGTTTCTGCTGCAGTTTCTTGGACTGCAGTCTTGAAAACCTGCCATTGAGTGTTAGGGACAGGGTTCGATGGGTGCTGCAGCCTTTACACTAGCTTAAATTAGAAGACTGCTTCTATCTCTGGTTGTTGGAGTCGGTGCTCCTGAAGTTTCTTGGTTCATGAACCTTTCTTCTTGGGAGGCGGCTTGAAGGTGAATGCAAGCTTTTCATGCACAAGTCTGTGATCTGTGTAATAGTCTACACTGGACGTGACTCTGGTGTGCAGAGCATCGCTGGTATCACTTTGGCACACTAGGATGTAGTCTAGTTGGTGCCAGTGCTTTGAGCAAGGGTGATGCCATGTGATTTTGAAGCGATCTTGCTGTTGGAACAGTGTGTTAATGATGGTTATCTGGTGTTGGGTGCAAAACTACAGGAGCAAGCGCCCATTGTCATTGCAGTTCCCAAGTCTGTGTTTGCCAAGGACTCCTTTCCACAGTTGGGACTCACTGCCCACCCTGGCATTGAAGTCATCGAGGATGATCATCTTGTCCTTGGGGTCTATACTTGTGATGACTGTGTACAGATCATCATAGAAGGCCTCCTTAACAACCGTGTCCGCTTGAAGCATTGGGCTGTAGACACTGACGAGAGTGACAAACTTGTCCCCTTGGAGTGGTAGTCGAAGGGATATGATACAGTCAGAATGACCTGTTGGCGATGACATTCTTTATCATGAAGCCGATGCCTGACTGGCGATGTTCCTCCTTTCCTCTCCCGTTACAGAAAAGGGTGTAGCCTGCTCCATATTCAACAAGTGATCCTTCCTCAGCAAAGCAAACCTCACTGAGGGCTGCATTGTTAATATCAAGCCTAGAGAGTTCTTTAGCCACGAGAGCAGCGCGTCTTTGTGGACGATCATTGTTGTTTGAATCCAACAAGGTACGTACATTCCAGCATGCAATTTTCATGTGATATTTTCTTTTTTTTGCACCGTGTAGGGAGATGACCCATTGGCAGCGGTGCGCCAACCTGATAGGGTGAGGCAAGCAATTTTTGGGTCACCTTTTCTAGACCCATCTCCATGTGGAGCAAGTAGCACTGTCCCTAAATAGGGATGCTTGGTCATCCTGTGTGAAACCGGAAGATGCCATTGCCTCATTCAACAATCAAATGACCTATTACAATGGACCGACTACATGCAGGCTTGAGACTGCAGCTTCCAGTGCTATCTTGCACCTGCTGTTTTCACCCCTCCCCCATCATTGTAGGACTTTCTGCTCCCCTTCCCACCTGCACTGGTTGCTTAAAGTGACAGTCAGCCCGCACCAACCGATTGTCACTCTTTAGGTCCAGGGACGTTCCGCAGTAGCTTAGCAGGCTGAGACGGCTGTGGTGACCTCAGGACTGTAGGTTTTATATCAGAGGTTCCTTCGACTAGATGCACTGTTTGCCAAGACTAACGAGCTGCATCTGCCTAGGTTTGGAATCAGTATTGTCCTTCACCTAGATGGGCTGCCCTCCTGGGTTGATGAGCCCCATCTGCCAGGAGCAAACTGGTTTTAAGGCACCAGAGGCCCGCCTTCGCCCATTCTCCTTTTCGGTGAAAACAGGTCTCGCCGGGCTATGAGATAGCCGCACGTGACGGCCAGGGAACTGGGGTTTTGCTGACAGAGGCTCCGTTGAAGCATGCCCTTTGGGAGCACTTTTTCGGGAAGTAAGAGCTCAACTTCACAACCTAACCCCCGGCATTGTCAGCCTTTGAGACCTTATAATGTAAAAAAAATATATATATATATATATATATATATATATATATATATATATATAAATACAAAAGGAAGTGATGGAGTTAGTGATTTGAACAAAACTGCAGCAATTCTGCTTCAATAGTTCAGGTCACTTATTTGATTTATGCTGTTGAGTGCTGTTTTAACAAGTGCACACCTCAAGGAAGCCCTTAGGGCTCAGTGTAAATTTTGGGACAAGGTTATTAGATTCACACATCCAGTGATCCAGTCGTCCAAAACACCAAACACATTACTGATTTAAATAAAATCACAGATTTTCACTGAGAAGATCTAATGTGTATTATTACAAAGCTGCTAATAGAAATATTCTGTATTTTTTTTATTTTTTGTTTACTTTCACAGGCAGAGGAGATCCATCCAAAGTACTCTAAATGCAACTATGTGTTTTTAGCAAAGGTAAAGATCCTAGAGAAATTCTTATCATGTATGTTGATGTATTTTGTTATGTTTTTGAGCCCACAGTGGTGATGTGTACCTCTTTATTTATATTAGTGCTATAAAGACCTGGGCCAGAAGAACCAAGCCAGGATGATGTGTGATTCTGCACGTGATATGATAACAATAACTAAAGAGGTGGGTTAATAGAGTGCATACATTCTGATCTTCTTAATTCTAATCTAGTTATATTTCTGCCTCCAGTTTTTTTTATAGAATTTCTGTGTTGTCTGTGACAGGATGAGGAAGCTGAAAAGGAGCTGGACTCTCTTCTCTTGTCACTTTAGTCAGAAACAGAATCCACAGACTCTATATCTCCTCTCTTTTCGGGCACAGTTGTAATCATGGACTCAAGTTGTTGAATCTATATCTGTTATTTTCACTTTCTTGTTTTTTCTACTGAATTTTGATGATGAGCATTAAAGGCAATAGAACTTTGATCAGCGTTAGATTGCAACATGACATATGACATGACATGTGATACAAACTATGAGGTTAGATCTCATATCCATGTTTCCTTGTGACTATATGACTGTTATTTTGATATTCTCCTCAATTTATGATAACTGCAGATGACTCTCAATAATAAGAACAACTGAACTTTAAAAAAATGATGATCTGGAGCATATGTTGCCTCCATAGTTTGTCACATATTGTCATGCTACCACAAAAGTAGTCAATTAAATGACTTCTAACTTGATTATAGTTCTATTTTCTGAGCTCTTCTGAAGGGTGAGATGGCATACATTCATTCTTCTCACTGAAAGCAATCACTAGCTAATCATGGGCGTCTGTGACCTCATGCATGCACGAGCCAGATAGTGATTTCCTCTAAAAATATTTTGTGCTACTCCTGAATATGCATATGCAGCAGCTGGGAAAGATGCAGGCAGCTAGCCTCATTTGTATCTTAACAGAAGCATGTGCTTGTGTTCACCACTGTCTGGTGGTGGTCATGAGATAGGAAGACATATTCAAGGATGTGATATTCAACTTTAAACACTAGGTAATGAGACATTATTCTCTCATGGCATTCCACAGAGAACATTTAATTAGAGTCTAGCGTCTTTATTTGCTCTTGATATATTTGTAAGAGATGACAGATTGTCTGTTTCATGCCAGTAGGAAAGTTGGCTGGTGGCTTTGCTTGGGCTTTTTTTTTAATGTTTCTGCATACCTGCGTGGTTCTGTTTGACCCAAAAATAATCCTTATTCGGCACAGTAAAAGCATCTAGAAAAGATCTGTTAATGTGTGCCACATGGCTGGTGGTGGAATAGGATAGATGCGTGTTTGCATAGACAACTACAAACATGTATATACCAAATTAGTCAGGCATATGGTTATTTTTCCTCCACAGATGCTGAACCTACTTGTCGACCGGATACTTTGAATATAGAATCCTTTTATCCTGGTGGCCAAAGCTAGTAATCCACCCTGCCCCTCCCATGTTTACATACTTTTACCCCTTCCAAACAGTGCACTGCATTTAATCAATTACAGTATTCTCTTGATGTCTCTGCAGCACCAGTCGATTTACAGAACTCAAATACTGCAGCAGGTTACCTTTTCTTTTCATTAACTTCTTTGAGGTCCTGGCCAGTCTTTACTGTTTTACCATTTGGGAAAAAGATAAGGTCTAATGGTTGTCACTTTTTATTCCTTGGGAGAGTATAAAATTATTTTGCAATATATTTTATTTTGATGTATTTTACATACTTTAATTCATTTTTCTCCTTTTTTTGGTATGTGGGTGTATGTGCTTATATCCAAATCAATATAAGCAAACAAACTGATTACTGGGTCAAGAAAATGCTGCATTATCTTTAGTATTCATTGTTGCAGTTGTTTGTTTTCTTGTAACTGAAGGTTCTGATTCATGGTATCTGTAGAAAATATAAATTTTATCTATGGTCTGTAATATATCATTGAAAAAAATAAGGATTGTGTGATATTTTACCTTGTTTTACTGCAAAAAAAAAAAAAAAGAGGGATGAACACAATTACACGGGGCTCGATTCACCCATTCATGTTGTAAACCCCCCCCCCCCCATTTTTATATATACACACACTGTATATACAGTATGAAGCTGTGGTCTCATGAACGAAGTTTGGAGTTATTTAAAATAAAGATTGATATACTCGGGTATTTTGTATTTTGGTTAGTGACTTGGTTACTACAAGAGATCCTATCCCTAATTTTAATTTTTCTGCCAGTGTGAGGATACAAAAGAGGTATCATCATCATCAAGGCATGACAGTTTACACAGTTTAAACAAAGAAAATAACCTGGGGAAATAGCTTCAGAAATCTGTAGGTCTGAAATAAAATTGTGTTTAACAGCCTGTTCTCAAGTTACTCAATTGTTTGGTGGTGAATATGGGATAGTTAACAAACTCGAGGCTAAGAAAACGGTCACTGGACATAATATGCATGGTTTTCTAACCACCTGTTTTAATGACTGAGAAATAGGTGGATGGATAACTGTAAATGACCAAACGTGGGTTTTGAACTTAAATGAGCAGAACCGAAAAGGTAATTTCTGTTCTTTCCACAAGCCTTTAATAAACATGAATCTGGACTAATGTGATCAGATTTCTTTTCACAAAGGAGGACATAGGTCATCAGCTTGTCATTCAAATTTTTCCTCAGAGCTCCAGATATTTTTTTTTTTGTATTCAGTAACTGACTGTAAGGCATTTTTTCTTTAAACTGTCAGGATGATAACCAGAGTCATGCAGATAATTATTTGTCTTTTTTACTAAAATTAGTAGTTTGTAGTAAATTTAAACCCACACAGTCACAAACTCCCCGCTGATCTCCATAGTAAATTTCATGTCTCGAATTAAGATAGTCATTGAATATCTAAAGTTAATGATATGACAGTGAGCAAAAGAAAGCAACAACAAATCGTCAATATAGCTGTAATTAACTAAGGAGAAATGACGGTTGTTATCATAAACAAGATCCTTTTCAAACTTTTCCATCAACAGGAATTGGGACTAAAATGGCTTCCCCTGAAATCGTCCTGTCCCAAAAAAAAAAAAAGACTCATGATCAAATCTAAAATAATTATTTATTAAAAGTATTTTAGGCAATTTCGATTTCAAAAGTAATCCTGTGCATGGAGCCTGCTGTTCCCATGTACACAAAATAATGTAGATCCTCTAACCCAGGGGTTGGCAACCCGTGGCACGCGAGCCGCATGCGGCTCTTTAGCGCCACCCTAGTGACTCCCAGGAGCTTTTTCAAAAATGTATGAAAATTAAAAAAGACAGGGATTTTTTTCACATGGAGTACAAGCCTGACAGACATTAACATTTTCCAAGGTTTGAAAAATGTGTCTAAAAATATTACTCCTACATTTCAACATTTCTGTCAATGAAGATGGGGTCACAGGCCATGGATCCCAAAGCAAAAAAGAAAGCTAATGAGAACAGAAGACAAGAAATAAAAGCAATCATGAGGGGGGCAGAATCCACTGTTCATCTTCACGCCGGTCCCAAGCCCGGATAAATGCAGAGGGTTGTGTCAGGAAGGGTATCCGACGTATATGTGCCAAAATATACTATGCGAGTCATAAAAACTCATTTCATACCGGATCGGTCGAGGCCCAGGTTAACAACAACCGCCATTAGTGCTGTTAACCAACAGGGTGCTGGTGGAAACTGGGATACTGTTAGTTGAAGAAAGAGAGGCGGGAGGCGTGTCCATAGGCAGAGAGAGAAGAGGAAAAGCATGAGTCTAGGACTGGAAGTAGGGACTATGAATGTTAGAACTATGGCAGGAAAAGGTAGAGAGCTGGCTGACATGATGCAGAAGAGAGAGGTGGACATACTGTGTGTTCAGGAGACCAGTTGGAAAGGTAGCAAGGCTAGAAGCTTAGGAGCAGGGTTTAAGCTGTTTTTTCATGGTGTGGATGGAAGAGAAATGGAGTAGGAGTCATCTTGAAGGAAGGGTTTGTCAGGAATGTTCTAAATGTGAAAGTAGTGTCAGACAGAGTGATGAGTCTCAAGATGGTATGGTATCCAGGACAGGAACACAGAAGCACAGATGTTGATAGAGTTTTCAAAAAGGATGGAAATGGCTGTGGTGAATACTTTCTTCCAGAAAAGACAGGAGCATAGGGTGACTTATAAAAGCGGAGCGAGGAGCACATCTTGTGTAGGTGATGTAATTTGAAGGATGTCACTGACTGCAAAGTAGTAGTGGGTTAGAGTGTTACCAAACAGCATAGGATGGTGGTGTGCAGGATGACCTGATGATAACGAAGGTGAAGAAAACAAATTGGTGGAAGCTGAAAAAGGAAGTGTGTCGTGTTGTCTTCAAGGAGGAGTCGAAACAGGCTTTGGGTGGTCAGGAAGTGCTTCCAGGTGACTGGACAACTACAGCTAATGTGATAAGGGAGACAGGTAGGAGAGTACTTGGTCTGTCTTCTGGAAGGAAAGTCGATAAGCAGACTTGGTGGTGGAATGAGGAACTGCAGGAGTATGTACAAAGGAAGAGGTTAGCTGAGAAGTGGGACAGTGAGGACTGAAGAGAGCAAACAGGAGTACAGGGAGACAGCGTAAAGCTAAGGTAGTGGTGTCAAAGGCCAAACAGATGGCATATGATGACTTGTATGATAGGTTGAACAGTAAGGAAGAAGAAAATTATCTCTCCAGGTTGGCACAACAGAGAAATAGAGATGGGAAGGATGTGCAGCAAGTTAGAGTGATAAAGGACAGAGGAAAATGTATTGACTGATGACAGAAGTGTGCTGGGAAAATGGAAAGAGTACTTTGAAGAGCTGATGAATGAGGAAAATGAGTAGATGAGGTGACTGTTGAGGACCAGGAAGTAGCAAAGATTAGGGTGAAGTGAGGAGGGCATTCAAGAGGATGAAGAGTGGAAAGACAGTTGGTCCTGATGACATACCGGTGGAGGTATGGAAGTGTCTAGGAGAGGTAGCAGTAGATTTTCTGATAAGAACATTCAACAAGGTCTTAGCGAGTGAGAGGATGTCAGAGGAATGGAGAAGTGTGCTTGTGCCCATTTTTAAGAATAAGGGAGACGTGCAGAGTTGTGGCAACTACAGAGGGATAAAGTTGATGAGCCATACGATGAAGTTATGGGAAAAAATAGTGGAAGCAAGATTAAGGGCAGAGGTCAGCATTTGTGAACAACAGTTTGGTTTCATACCAAGAAAGCACCACAGATGCAGTGTTTGCTTTGAGGATGTTCATAGAGAAAAACAGAAAGGTCAGAGGGAGCTGCACTGTGCCTTTGTGGGTCTGAAAAAAGCATATGACAGGATGCCGAGAGAGGAACTGTGGTACAGTAGGCCCTCGTTATTCGCGGGGGTTCAGTTCCGGCCCCTCCTGCAAATGAAGATAATCCGCGAGTTCTGTACCCAGAAGTAAAACCCTATGTATCATATTACATGTGCGAATGATCAATCGGAAGTAAAATACTATGTATCTATTACATGCGCTAAAATATGCTTAAACACATTCTATAGACAGTCTTACTCATTAATACAGTATTAACGTATTAAAATGTAGTAATGATTTAAAAAAAAACTTTTCAATTCTTACTGTTATATTTATTGATGATAAAATATACACATTATACAGCATATACTGTTGTAAAGCACGAGTATTAATGTATTTTTCAATTATTCCAGTACAGCACCTAAATTAATGTTTAGAATTGTTTGTGTGTGAGATTTTATGTTCTGTAGCATGTTTAACAAACGATACCAAAAAGGATAAACTTTATTACGCTTCATTTTATTTTACATTGAACGTGACGTCTCCTCGAGGCCAACGTCACGAAGTTCTCAGAGCCAAGTTTTTTCTTTGCACCCCGGCTAACAATAAGCCCAGGCGGAGACATGCTGAGCAGGGAGGGGGCGAATGACGACTGTGGCGCTTCGGATCGCAGGGGATGAAGGCCGTGTAGCCGGCTGGTGTAATCACCTCATCGGGTGTACGCTCCTCAAGCCATGTTTCACAGAAACACAGCATGGAGCAGTCCTGTAGATCCCTGTAGACCTACCCTGTAGTCCTGTAGAACCGCAATCATGGGTAAGACTGCCGACCTGACTGCTGTCCAGAAGGCCATCATTGACACCCTCAAGCAAGAGGGTAAGACACAGAAAGAAATCTCTGAGCGAATAGGCTGTTCCCAGAGTGCTGTATCAAGGCACCTCAGTGGGACGTCTGTGGGAAGGAAAAAGTGTGGCAGAAAACGCTGCACAACCAGAAGAGGTGACCGGACCCTGAGGAAGATTGTGGAGAAGGGCCGAGTCCAGACCTTGGGGGACCTGTGGAAGCAGTGGACTGGGCTACAGGTGCCGCATTCTCCAGGTCAAGCCACTTTTGAACCAGAAACAGCGGCAGAAGTGCCTGACCTGGGCTACAGAGAAGCAGCACTGGACTGTTGCTCAGTGGTCCAAAGTAATTTTTTCAAATGAAAGCAAATTTTGCATGTCATTCGGAAATCAAGGTGTCAGAGTCTGGAGGAAGACTGGGGAGAAGGAAATGCCAAAATGCCTGAAGTTCAGTGTCAAGTACCCACAGTCAGTGATGGTCTGGGGTGCCATGTCAGCTCCTGGTGTTGGTCCACTGTGTTTTATCAAGGGCAGGGTCAATGCAGCTAGCTATCAGGAGATTTTGGAGCACTTCATGCTTCCATCTGCTTAAAAGCTTTATGGAGATGAAGATTTTCATTTTTCAGCACAACCTGGCACCTGCCAAAACCATTGCTACATGGTTTACTGACCATGGTATTACTGTGCTCACTTGGCCTGCCAACTCACCTGACCTGAACCCCATAGAGAATCTGTGGGATATTGTGAAGAGAAAGTTGAGAGACACCAGACCCAACACTGTGGATGAGCTTAAGGCTGCTGTCGAAGCATCTTGGGCCTCCGTAACACCTCAGCAGTGCCACAGGCTGATTGCCTCCATGCCACGCCACATTGAAGCTGGTCGGATGAAATATACTAGTCCTTCTAAAAAAATTAGCATAAGAGATGTGAGGTGTGCTGTAGGTGTTGACAGAGGAGTTCAAGGTGGAGGTGGGACTGCATCAAGGGTCAGGAGCCCCTTCTTGTTTGCTATGGTGATGGACAGGCTGACAGATGAGGTTAGACAAGAATCCCCAAGGACTATGATGTTTGCAGATGACATTGTGATTTGTAGTGAAAGTAGAGAATAAGTGGAGGAAAATCTAGAGAGGTGGAGGCATACCCTGGAAAGGAGAGGAATGAAGGTTAATCTCAGTAAGACAGAATACATGTGTGTGAATGAGAAGGACCCAAGAGTTACAGGGAGCAGAGATAAGGAAGGTGGAGGATTTTAAGTACTTAGGCTGAACAATCCAGAGCAATGGAGAGTGTGGAAATGAGGTGAAGAAGCGTGTGCAGGCAGGTTGGAATGGTTAGAGAAAAGTGTCCGATGTGATGTGTGACAGGAAGGTATCGGCAAGAATGAAAAGAAAAGTACAAAACGGTGTTGAGACCAGCGATGTTGTATGGTTTAGAAACAGTGGCCCTGAGGAAAAGACAGGAAGCAGAGCTGAAAATGTTGGGGGTTCTCTTTGGGAGTAATGAGAATGGATAGGATCAGGAATGAGTACAAAGGGACAGCACTTGTAAGAGGTTTTGGAGACCAAGTCAGAGAGGCTAGATTGAGATGGTTTGGACATGTACAGAGGAGGGATAGTGAGTATATTGGTCGTCGGATGCTGAGGTTGGAACTACCAGGCAGAAGGCCTAGAGGAAGACCAAAGAGAAGATTTATGGATGTGGTGAAGGAGGATATGAAGGTAGTTGTAAGAGAAGATGCAGAGGATAGGGTGAGATGGAGGCGGATGATTTGCTGTGACAACCCCTGAAGGGAATAGCCTAAAGGAAAAAGGAAGAAGAAGCTGATGAAAACAGAGGATTCAATGAAGAATGGAGCGTATCATTTGCTTTCATTGCCAATGCGGAAGAATTGCCTGTATGTTTGCTTTGTAATGAGAAGCTGTCAAATAACAAAAAGGGTAATTTGGAAAGACATTTCCAGGGAAAGCATGCTAAATTTGCAGCCGACCACTCAGTTGGGATTGAGAGAAAAAGTGAAATTGCAGTATTAATGGAGAAATTAGAGCAGCGTAAATTTAGATTTAAGTGGATTGTGTGTCCAATCTGTACTGTGATAATATTTATAAATTAATAAAACACTTAGGCTCCTTCCCAGAAGCTAGAGAAGATTCAGGGCATTTGAGTGAGATCATCAGGCTTAAATAATAAACACATTAAAAAACCGTGAATTCACAATTCAAGCAGTCACGTTGATCACGTGTGCGCGGAAAGAAAAAAAGAGGCGTACACATCATCTGCAACCAATCAGCAGGCGGGAGACACAAAAGCTCTCGGCCATTGGCTAACTTTGAATCAGGTGCCAGTAACTTGCGGGTTTGCCGCTAATACAGAAGTATAAAAGGATCTCAAAGGCTGACACTGCCACGGGTGAGTTGTGCAGTTGAGCTCTTACTTCCCTAAAAAAATGCTCCCGAAAGGCGTGCTTCAACGGAGCCTCTGTCAGCGAAACCCCAGCTCCCTGGCCTTCACAGGCTGCTCTCTCATAGCCCGGCGAGACCCGTTTCCACCGACAAGAAGAAGGGGCAAAGGCAGGCCTCTGGCGCCTTAAAACCAGTTTGCTCCGGGCAGATGGGGCTTGTCAACCCAGGAGGGCAGCCCATCTAGATGAAGGACAACGCTGATTCCAAACCCGGGCAGATGCAGCTCATTAGTCTTGGTGGACAGTGCATCTAGGAGAAGAAAACTCTGATATAAAACCTACAGTCCTGAGGTCACCACAGCCGTCTCAGCCTGCTGAGCTTCTGCAGAATGTCCCTGGACCTAAAGAGTGAAAATTGGTTGGCACGGGCTGACTGTCACTTTAAGCAACCAGCACAGGCGGGAAGGGGAACAATAAAGTCCTTCAGTGATGGGGGAGGGGTGAAAACAGCAGGTGCAAGATGGCACTGGAAGCTGCAGTCTCAAGCCTACATGTAGGTGGTCCTGTTGTAACAGGTCGTTTGACTGTCGCATGAGGCAACAACATTTTTAGGGACAGCACTGCTTGCTCCACATGGAGATGGGTCTAGAAAAGGTGACCCAAAAACTGTTGTCTCACCCTACCTGGCTGGCATACTGCTGCCAATGGGTCATCTCCCTACGTGGTGCAAAACAAAGAAAATATTACATGAGCATTGCCTGCTGGAATGTACGTACTTTGTTGGATTCGGACAACAATAATCATCCACAAAGACACTCTGCTCTTGTGGCTAAAGAACTCTCTGTGAGTCCCAACTGTGGAAAGGAGTCCTTGGAAAACAGACTTGGGAACTGCAATGACAATGGGCCCATGCTCCTGCAGTTTTGCACCCAACACCAGTTAACTATCACTAACAAACTGTTCCAACAGCAAGATCGCTTCAAAACCACATGGCATCATCCTCGCTCAAAGCACTGGCACCAACTGGACTACATCCTAGTTTGCCAGAGTGACACCAGAGATGCTCTGTACACCAGAGTCATGTCCAGTGTCGACTGTTACACAGGTCACAGACTTGTGCATGCAAAGCTTGCATTCACCTTCAAGCCGCCTCCCAAGAAGAAAGGTCCAAAAACTAAGAATCTCTAGGAGCACTGACTCCAACAACCAGAGATAGAAGCAGTCTTCCAAGCCAAGCTAGCAGAAAGGCTGCAGCACCCATTGAATCCTGACCCAAATACTCAATGGCAAGTTTTCAAGACTGCAGTCCAAGAAATGCAGCAGAAACACTCAGCTTCTTCGTCAGATCAAACAGAGACTAGTTCAATGAGTCTGACCCAGCCATCCAAGATCTCCTGGACAAGAAACACTCCCGCTACATCCACCTCTTATCCAAGCCTCCTGATCATGCCACCAAGGCGGCATACAGGAAAGCTTGTTGCACGTTGCAGGCCAGCCTAATAACCATGAAAAAAAATGACTGGTGGGTAGCAGTGGTAGAAAAGACACAACTGTATGCAGACATTGGGGACACTTGCTCCTTCTTTGAAGCTTTCAAAGCTATCTACGGCCCCTCCTACCAAATCCAAGCCCCAGTCCTTTCTACAGACAGAACCACTCTTCACACCGATAAAGAGTCGATCATGACTCACTGGGCTGAACACTTTGGGAGCTTATTCACGGACCATCGTAAAGTGGCAGACTCCTCTATCGGGAAGCTCCCGATCATCGAGCCAAAGCATGAGCTTGATGAGCATTCCACAGTGAAAGAAATCAAGACTGCTATTAGTCATATGAGTCCTGGGAAGTCCCAAGGATCAGATGGGATCCCAGCTGAGATCAACCAGCATGGTGGGGAGGTTGTGGTCACCAGACTGCAGGAACTGTTCAACTCCTGCTGGGAACAGGGTGTTCTTCCACAGGACCTCAAGGATGCAGTCATCGTCTCGCTGTACAAAAACAAAGGGGATAAATCGGACTGCTGAAACTATTGTGGTATTACACTCCTGTCAGTAGCAGGTAAAGTGCTTGCCCATGTTCTTCCCTCCATCATTGAAGACTTCACCCCTGAAAGCCAGTGTGAGCCAACAGAGGAACCCCCAACATGATATTTGTACTCCATCAAATCCTGGAGAAATGCACAGAGCAGAACATGGGCCTCTTTGTTGACTTCATCAATCTAACTAAGGCGTTTGACACCATGAGCAAGGACGATCTATGGAAGATACAGTAGTTTCCAGCCTGGGCTGCCCACCGAAGTTATTTACAATCATCCGCCAACTCCACGAGGGCCAGAAAGGTCAGGTGAAGCACAATGACATCCTTTCAGACAGGTTCCCAATATCCGTGTCAAGCAAGGCTTGCATGCTTGTGCCCTCACTCTTCTCCATCTTCTTCAGTATGATGCTACAGCAAGCAATGGAGGACGTCACAGATGGAATCTACATCCGCTTCCCCTCCGACGACAGCCTGTTCAATCTTAGACGGCTGTTCGTCCGCACCAAGACAATTGAGCAGCTCATCATAGAACTGCTGTTTGCTAATGATTGTGCACTTCTTGCACACTCAGAAGCTGCTCTTTAAAACCTTGTTAACCACTTCTCTGAAGCCTCAAAAAGGTCTTCGGGCTTACAATCAGCCTGAAAAAGACCGAAGTGCTGTTCCAACCAACACCTCTGCAAAACTACACCTCCCTCACATCACTATTGATGGCACAACTCTAAATGCAAACACTTAACCTACCTTGGCAGTGTGATGTCAAACGATGCAACCATTGACAAGGACCTCGACAATCGGCTCTCGAAGGCGAACGGATCCTTTGGTAGACTTTCCAACCAAGTCTGGAACACTCACTTCGGCTAACTACCAAAATCAAAGTTTACAGAGCCGTTGTCATCCCTACTCTCATATACGGTGCAGAAGCCTGGACACTGTCCAGAAGACAAGTGCAACTCCTTGAACACTTCCATCAGCGGTGCCTGCGCTCCATCCTGAACATCAAGTGGCATGACTACGTGTCCAACGAGGATGTCCTGGAAGAAGCTTAACTTCCCAGTATCGAGTCCATCCTGCTTAAACAGCAGCTGCGATGGGCAGGGCATGTTGCAAAAATGGAGGACTCTCGCATGCCAAAAGCTGTCCTGTTCGGGGAACTCAAGTCTGGAAAGTGATACCATGGTACTCTGAAAAAGCGTTACAAAGACCAGCTAAAAAGACACCTTTCTCTGGCAAAAATTCCACCCAGTCCTTGGCAAGTTGATGCCGCTGACCGACACAAGTGGAAGTACACAATCCAAAGAGCAAGCCAAGAGTTCGGAATCCAGAGGAGTGGAGCAGCGAGAGAAAAAAAAGACACGGTCAGAAGGAGAGGGCACTGTCTCAAAACCCGGCTTCACCATCCGCAGCCTTTACTTGCCCACTTTACAGCAGAGCCTGTGCATCATGCATTGGCCTCTACAACCCTTCCCTGATCTTCATATGCGAAGAAACAGCCATCATCATAAAATAATGAAGTAAAATATAGTAATAATTAAGTAAAAGCTTTTTAATTTTGTACAGTGCTAATATTTATTAATGAATAAAGGGCTTAGGTTCCTCACCAGAAGAAGATCCAGGGAGTTTAAATGACATCATAGGGCTTAAATAATCATTAAAAACGCACAAAAAATTACTTCGCAATTTAAGCAATCATGTTGATAACTTGTGCGTGAAGGAGAAAAACGAGGTGTGCACATCATCTGCAACCAATCAGCAGGAGGGAGAAACAATCTTTGTACTCAATCACCTGTGATGAGTCATGTGATGTGATTGACATTGAACAGACAGCGCTGTTGTGCAGGTAGGTAAACTCTGATGGGACGCTGATTTTTTTATTAAATTTCTATAATTTAATTTCATCAATACAATAAAACATTAATATAGTCATAGAAGTTAAACTTAAAGCACCAAATATCGTACAACAGAGTAGTCACGTGGTGTCATTCTCTCCAGGATGTGCTTCACGGAAAATAAACATTTGGAGCCTATTTCGTCATTTTGATGGTAGAATAATATACATTTACAGCCTGTGTTGCCTTCATATAAAGCTTATCTGAGGGTTTTATTATTTTTTGCAGCTCCAGGCAGATTTGTTTTTAGTTTTTTGGTCCAATATAGCTCGTTGACCATTTTGGGTTGCCAACCCTGCTCTAATCCCTTATGAGGTTCATTTGTGTGTATAAACTATCAATATTCACTGTGCTTGAGACCTGTACTTTAAAGAGTGTCAAAAATTATTATTACTTTCCTCAAAGACTCAAAAATATATCATGGATCTAAAAGTTTAGTTGGGTTACCAGTAATTTGATAAAGTCCATAAATTGGGTCATAGCTTATAAGAGATGCCAGAAACGATTGGTCGGCCTGAAATGGGTTATTGAAAACTTTTATTTACACAATTTAGCAGACACTCTTGTCCAGAGCAACATCCAGAAGTTTAAAGTCTCTATCAGTGAATATATTCTTATACTGGTTTGTTAGAACACAGACAAAGTATAGCATCAGTCAAACACCTACCATCTGAGTTTGGCCATCCAGAGGAAGTGCATTCACACCTCCAGCCAAAACAGAAAAGTTTTTCAATGCATTTTTCCCTTCTTCCTTGATAGAGGGAGGGAACAGTTTCACAGTGCTAAAGGATCTGAGAGAACATGGTGCAGTGTGAGGTGAAATAATTGCTTTGAGGTAGGAAGGTCAGCTCCATTTTTGACTTTGTAGGCGAGCGTTAGTGTTTTAAATCGAATTCGAGCAACTACAAGACGTCACTGGAGAGATTATAGCAGTGGTGTGTGTAGTGAAATTTGTGAAGGTTGAAAGCAAGCCATACAACTGAATTCTGGATTTGCAGAGGTCGAATAGAGCTCAAAGGTAGACCTGCCAGTACTGAATTGCAGTCATCTAACGGAGATGACGAGAGATTGAACAAGTATCTGAGTCACCTTACTGGAAAGAAATGGACGAATCCTTTGGATGTTAAAGAGAAGAAATCGACATGATCGAGAAAGATGAGTGATATGAGAAGAGGACAGGAAATTGACTGTGGTTAAAATAACTACTTTCAATAAGAACCATGCATCCCCAATCATTACCTCAATCTCTGTTTTGGGAACTGAGTTTGGATAAACTAATTAATAAAATGATTAATAAAATGTATCGAGGTTCTGTCCAAACCTATTGTTAATACAATACTATACTGTTCTATTTATACTAAACCTACTGTAGATTTTCCCAAGAAAGAAATAGCCTTTGTAATAATGTAAAGTAACGAATTTGTGATTTATGAACTGCATTTAAATGTTTCATAGAAGGTTGTGAATACTTATACAACCTCTCCCAATTTGGAAATAGGCTGAAATGCAATTGCAGTTGGAAATAATCGTTCTTGACTCTAATTTATATCATCATTCAGTTCCAGGAATGTACAGTTTACAAAACAATCTCCAATAGTACAACTTTATTAAACCATATCATCATAAATATGTATCTATATTTTGGATATTGCTGCATTGCAGTGGTAATCAAAATGAAGTTTTGGTGAAAAATCATGCAGTTTGTATGTATAAAATGTCCTTTTTTTAATTTTATTTATTTATTTCTGTTACTTTCCGGACTGAGGTTAGTGGTCAGTTTATTGTTTTCAATCCATTGTCCTGATTAGCATGAAGGTCTGGCCAATTCTAAAGCACAAATCCCAAGAACATGTTTACTACTGCTCTCTCTCTCTCCTGACTTTTCTCTCTCACGCAATGGACATCTGGAACAGGAAGTAATTAAACAGCATGCTGACAGGAGACTGTCATTATTTAGTTGTCAGCTCCAAAGGGAAGTGACCTGTTCACCTCTGTGCCACTTCTTTCCCCAAGTGGCTGCCGATTATGGACGCTACTTCAAAAGACAAAGTTGATCACTGTCCAACCCAACCCTCCATTAGCACTTTCCATCCATGGCTGCGTACTGTCACTTTTGGGCTTTTTTTTATGTAATTACCATAAAAGATTGTCATTGGTGATGTGATTTTTCTCAGTAACTTTAAATTTTAATGATGTAACTACACTTTGAACAAATATTCTGTAATTCCAATTTTAAATAAATGTTCTTTTCTTGCAAGTTGTAATGTTCTATATTGCAGTACTATTTTTATATCAAGATTAAACATATAATATACTTCAGCTCCTTTGGAAAACCATTTAGTAAGTGATACACTACCTATGGTCTAGTGGTATAGGGCGCTGAATCGCTGATCCAAAGGTTGGGGGTTCGAGTCCCACTCTCCACAGGGTTGTCACTGCCCCCCATGTGCAGCTAACTAACTGGGTTATCAAAGGCGGGCCATGTCTGTCACTGTCTATGGTGAGAGGCATGTAAAAGAACCATTGCTGACTTTCGTAAAGAGTAGCTGCAAAGTCGTCAGCGTGTTTCTGTCCCTTGCTAAAAGGGTTGTGACAGGAAGGGCATCCGACGTAAAAACCTCTGCCAAATCAAACGTGCGAATCAGATGAATCGCTGTGGCGACTCCCGAGTAAAAGGGAAAGAGCCGAAAGGAAGACAGACAGACAGACACTAATTAAACACCACATAAATATTCCACAGTTTTCCAGGACTGACCAATATGCATATTGTGTCTTCCTTTCGGCTTTTTCCCTTTTACTCGGGAGTCGACACAGCAAATCATCTGATTCGCATGTTTGATTTGGCAAAGGTTTTTACGTCGGATGCCCTTCCTGTCACAACCCTTTTTAGCAAGGGACAGAAACACACTGACGGCTTTGCAGCTACTCTTTACGAAAGTCAGCAATGGTTCTTTTACATGCCTCACACCATAGACAGTGAGAGACATGGCCCGCCTTTGATAACCCAGTTAGCTGCACTGGGGGGGGGACAATGACAACCCTGTGGAGAGTGGGACTCGAACCCCCAACCTTTGGATCAGCGATCCAGCGCCCTATACCACTAGACCACCACTGCCCCTGATCAATATGCATATTATGGAAGCAAATACTCTACATAAGAAATTGCAAAGTGCATGTCACAAAAACACAAATGTTTTCTTTGATAGGATTTATATTCCAGCTGTCTACCTGAAAACAATCATGAAATTCAGCCTGTGATTTACTGTTTAAACTCTGTTACTGATAAAGAACCATAGTCATTTTTCTCAAGCTTCTGCATGAACTTATCAGCCATAACATTCAAACCACATTGTATGTGGCTCGTGCAGTGGTTCTCAAATAGTGGGGAGCGCCCCCCTACGGAGGTTGCAGTGCAATGCCAGAAAGGGCGTGTGTGACCCCAGGGAACATGCTTTTTTTTTTTTTTTTTTGCCGTATTCGGATAGTGTAATTCTACATCCACTACAGCAGGTGGCAGTGTCTTCCTCAGTGTTAGTGTGCTCAGAGTAAAATAAGAAGTGCAGTTAATAAATCCACCATGGAAATTTTTAATAGGGACAGAAAGAGAGGCGGAGGGAGACGGTGAGAGAAACGAAAGTCTCCAGAGGAGGTATGATGACCGGATGTAGCACTCGGCTGTGCTGCGGTGAGAAACGAGGAAAGACCGCTGTGTATACTGTGTCTGAAAACATTGGCAGCGGATAGCATGGACCCAAATAAATTCAGGCATCACTTAAAGATTAAAGATTACACCCCGATCACGTGATGAGCCGCGTGAGTTTTTTTCAGCGAAAACGTGCCGAGTATTGCCAACAACCATCCCACTTTGTGAATGCTACTCCAGCACACCAGAGAGCTCTGTTCGCATCAGATAAGGTGGAGTTCCAAACTGCTCAGTACAGAAAACCCCACAGCACAGCAGAGGAACTGATCCTACCTCTGGCATGCTGGATGATGTCACTGCTGAGAAAATAAGTCCAGGTCCCAGTTCAGCATTGAGCAGGAGTTGAGAGTTCATTGTCGTGCAAAACGTGCTTATTGTACTATTAATCTGGACTTGATCATTTTGACAATAATAATAATACATTGTTTTATTCATTTTTGTTTTGTAGGTTAAAGTGTTTTATATATTGTGCTCCTGAGTTAATATTGTGATCAATTTGAATCTGTATTATTTATTTGATTTTATTTAATTTTATTTTTCAGTATCAAATGGTTCATATTGTTGGTCAAAAATGTTTACAGTTTAAATAAGGATACTTTTTTCATTTCAGGCAAATTGATGCACTTTAACTCTTTTTGTTTAAAGATTAAAAAATTGTTAATAAAGTTATTCTTTTTTGGAAGTTGATCTATATTTCTTCATATTTTTTGTATTCCATAATAATAATAAAGATTTATGTTAATAAGGATACAATGTTATGCAGAGGATTACTTATAACAAATTTTAGACAAACAACACTACAGACAGTCGTTGACTTAATTCCATCTGATCGACTTTTTATGACCGCAACCGTCATGAAGCATGATTCATGGCAGTGCAGTGCGAGTGTTGTGTACAACAGTTGTTTGCGCTGCCGGCAGCACCAGCATCTTAAAAGGCCAAGCAGGAGATGATGCAGCTTCACTTTCTAACTGCTTAGAGTAAATCTATTCATCTACTTTCAGTGCCACATCACTGTGGCCCGAAGCAGAGAGCCAATCCTTTCTGTATGCGGGCAGGTCCGATACCTTGAAACTCTAATTTTATTGGACTCACACGCTGCAGTGTTTGTGACAGGAAGCGCGTCCCAAGTTTTGGCAATCAGCTGCTCTGCGGGTTGAAGTTTTTCCATGTCTGTCCATTTGTGTTTGCTTGCCAGCTGTGCTTGGCTTCGTGGAAATGAGCCGATCAAAACAAGGGAAATTTATCTCTTTACTCAAAAACAACACACGCAGTCTGTGGCTGTTGTTATAAGTCAATAAAATTAGAGTTTGAAGGTATCTGACCCGCCCACACACTGGAGTACAGAAAGGATTGGCTCTCCGCTGCGCGCCACAGTGACATGCAATTGAAAATAGATGTATACATTTAAATTCGCGAGATTTATTCATCTGTTTTTGTTTTTCTTGGGCTTTTTCCCTTTTACTCGGGAGTTGCCACAGCGAATCATCTGATTCACACGTTTGATTTGGCAGAGGTTTTTACGTCGGATGCCCTTCCTGTCACAACCCTTTTTAGCAAGGGACAGAAACACGCTGACGACTTTGCAGCCTACTCTTTACAAAAGTCAGCAATGGTTCTTTTATATGTCTCTCACCATAGACAGTGAGAGACATTGCCCGCCTTTGATGACCCAGTTAATGGCTATGGAATCGGAAACTGCGGACCAGTGCCCCCCCCCCCATTAATCTGTTAAACCGAGGCATGAGTGTATTTGGATGACCAGATCGCTTTACAACTGGTCTGTCGGAACCAAAATCGGTCGTAAGTCGACGACTGTCTGTATTTATTGGGGGGGTCCAAATGTTTTCCTCTTCCTAGGGGGGACGCAACAGAAAATAATTGAGAAGCACTGGGTTCGGGTGACATATACATGGCAAGCTGCAATGCACTGTGTTCTGTTCTGGCACCTTTCTATCATAGCATTTAGTTTCTGCATTTTGTGCTACAGTAGCTCTTCTGTGTGATCATGCCAGACCTACGCTCCTCAGCACTTTCCCCACTGACAACACCCTTCTTATCCTTCTGGGAGACTTTAATCTTACCTCTGACCTTCTCCTTCTTCTTTATTCATTTTCTTTAACTTTTAACAACTGCTCTCCCACACACAAAGAAGGGAATCTCTTGGAGCTCATTTTCAGACAACCCCTGCAGTCACAGGTATTACTTCCACTCCACTACACATCTCTGATCATCACTTGTTTTCCTTTCCTATCAATTTACCTATTCTATCTAACTCCAGCTTTCAGTTTTCTTCCCCCACTCAACAAAACCTCCCCACTGTATCTCCATCTATTGATTCCTGTAGTCTGACTTCTCTTCCTAACCCAATCTTCTTTTCTTCCATAACACTAGAATGTGCTACTTACACCTTCTTCACTTTCTGAATCTATTGGTCTCCTCTGCCCACTATCTACAAAATCCAAGAAGACATCTTGTTCTGCTCCCCTGGCTCTCGGATATACTCCGAAGCAGTCATAGACAATGCAGAAAAGCTGAGAGAAAGTGGAAGAAATCTCAACTTGAATTAAATCTGGGTTTCTACCATGGTCTCCTATCCACATTTTCATCTGATATGACTTCTGCTAAGACAGCCATCTACAAGACAAGTTGGCCACTGCTGCATAAGACACATACAAACTCCACAACATCTTTTCATCCTTATTCGATCCATATGCTCCACCTGCCCCATCCTCCCTGAACATTCAAAACTTTGATGACTTCTTTGATAGGAAGATCAAACAAATCTGACAGACGTTTATTCCCACCACAACTCCTATGCTTCACACCGCAGATTCCACTTCCCTTCCCTGTTTGAGTTTTCCGATCTCACAAATAAAGACATCCATCAAGTCATCTCATCATGCAATCCTACCACCTGCTCATCGGATCCAATTCTTTCCGCAATGCTCCAGACTATCTCTCAAGACCTCCTTCCATTTCCATTCACTCTCATCAATTCCTCCGTATCATCTGGTCAGGTACTAACAGCATTCAAAAGAGCCGGGGTTCTACCCACCTTAAAGGAACCCTCTCTGGATCCATCAGATATCAGCAACTACAGAATGGGTATCACTTCTTTTTTCCTTTCTGAATTATGTCCAAATGTCTTCCTATCCTTTGCAAAATAACCTCCTTGAACCTCATCAATCTGGCTTCAAAGAAGCACATTAAACAGAGACTTGGCTGTTGCAGAAAAGCTACGTGCTGCAAGGTCAGCCTAGATGTCAGCCTAGATGTCCTTTCAGCAGCATTTGACACAGTTGACCACAAGACTCACACCCCACACTGCACTGCATTCTCTGAGATCTAGCACTGATCGACGGTTCCCTTCTACTAAAGGACAATGGGAAAATGCATCTAAACTCTTTTCTGTTCAAGCTGCAAGGTGGTGGAATGAACTTATATAAAATAAGTATGTATATATATATATATTTTATATATATATATATATATATATATATATATTTTATATATATATATATATATATATATATATATATATATATATATATATATATATATATATATATATATATATATATATATATATATATATATTTTATATATATATATATATATATATTTTATATATATATATATATATATATATTTTATATATATATATATATATATTTTATATATATATATATATATATTATATATATATATATATATTTTATATATATATATATATATATATATATATATTTTATATATATATTATATATATATATATATATATTATATATATATATATAATATCCATCTTTGCCAATGAATAATCTTGCCACGTCTTCATTCACTTTTTAAATTTAAAAAGCACACAATACGTATTCGAGGGCAGTGGTGGTCTAGTGGTATAGGGTGCTGGATCGCTAATCCAAAGGTTGGGGGTTCGAGTCCCACTCTCCACAAGGTTGTCACTGTCCTCCCAGTGCAGCTAACTGGGTTATCAAAGGCTGGCCATGTCTCTCACTGTCTATGGTATGAGGCATGTAAAAGAACCATTGCTGACTTTCGACAAGAGTAGGATGCAAAGCCGTCAGCGTGTTTCCGCCCTGCGATGGCCTGGCGAGCTGTCCAGGGTGTACTCTGCCCTCACCCTGAGTTGGCTGGGATGGGCACCAGCCTCCCCGTGACCCTAATTAGGATGAAGCGGTTACAGAAAAAAAATGATGAACAATACGTATTCACTGCGTTTGAATGATATATTTGAATTGAATAAACTTTAATTTAATATAATATAATAATTTAAATATAATAAATTTAAATATAATAATTTAAAAAATTTAAAAATTTAAATATGATAATTTAATTTAATATAATATAATAATTGAATTGAATAAACTTAGTCTGTGTTCTAACAAACCAGTCTAAGAATATCTTAACTGATAGACTTTAAAGCATTTCTGTAAGTCACTCTGGATAAGAACGTCTGCTAAATGCTTTAAATGTAAATATTATCGATTGCAGAGGTCAGAAGAGACAGGCCAAACTTATTGGGGCTGACAGGAAGGCTGCAGTCACTCAAATAACAACTCATTACAATCATGGTGTACAAAAAATCTCAGGAAGAATAATACGCTATGATTGACTGATAATAGCTTAAATAAGTAGGAGTGCGGGTGAGTATATATGGTCGATGAGTGTATATCTGAAACAGCATAACCATAACCTTAAAAAGAAGTGAAGGGTAATGTTCCCTGTATGTTGACTTTGTGTATTTCTAGCTGTGTCCTGTTTTCAATGTGTACTTATTAGAGCTGGGAATTGCCTAAATTTTGTGTATTGTGATATATTGCGATTTCTAGCATGTGTTGTGATATGTATTGCGATTATATTGCGATTTCCACCATGTATTGCGATTTGTTGCATGTGTTGCGCTATGTATTGCAATATATTGCAAGAAGAATTCTGAATTAAAAGTCAGCCTGTTCTTGACAGTATTTATTTTTTATTTCAAAAAGGAATCAACAACGTTAAAAACATTGTTTTTAGTCATTAAAATAAAAATTCTAAGCATCAGAAAAAAAATCTACTTATGAAAATGTAATATTTTAAACTTTGGCACAAACATCAACACTGAAATATAATTGCTTATTGAGCAAGATAAGCTATTTAAACATTAAATACACATCAACATTAGAATAGTGTAAGTGCATCCAGTGCTTTTATTAGCATATTGTGCAGCCTTAATCATGAATGCATGCATATTAAATTTATAAGGCGGGATTAAAGGTGGAGCATCATCCGCACATGCGCAGAGCTGTATCATGTACGACTAGACCTCATCAGACCGATGATCCTATGAGCAGTCGATTGATCTATTTGTATATAAAAATATGAGCATTGCATGTATATATTGTATATTAATGTCATCATAGTGATGCCCATAGGCCTGCTGGGCACGTGCTGCACGCATAACACTTACAGGGACGCTGATGGCTCAGGAAAGGCCATCAAACTTTAAAACTTTACAATAATAACATGCAGTATCGTTTATCATATAAATCACATTAATATGATCATTATGCTGGAGAGAAGTGGAATGTAATTTACCGGAATCTGGGACAGATTTGGAGCATGAGCCTGAGGCTGACTCCACAATTTGTGTGACGCCATTTTTTTTCAGAGTCAACAGATATTATTGCCACGTTAAGCAAAAAAAACAAACAAAAAAAAACATGCATGGTTAATGCGCCTTGATGGATATCAGGTTCATGGGCGCGCTTCCCTCTTTTGCTCGTTTTAAAATAAATGTTTAAGCAAAAATCTAGATGCAAGAGGTCAGTAAATTTTTGAACAATTAGCAACACAAACAGTGGTTTTGTTTTTATTGGGAATTTCTGTGTCCTGTATAAAAACAAATTCTATTGGCTGAAGGCCATCGTGACACCCGCACTGCCAATCACGGCATGGCTCTTATTATACCGGGCTCTCCACACACTGAATGACTGTAGATAAGAGAACAGAAACTCGATTGTGTCAGGATTACATACCGGAACCTCTACGGTTGCCATTTTTTCCAATGAAAGCATTCATTCCAGTTCCATTAACGGGAATAGCCGAAGTTTTTTTTTTGTTTTTTTTTTTGTTGTTTTTTTTACTGTTCCGAAGTTTTCCGAATGCATTTTGAAAAACCAGTTTTGATTCAGATTATCGCGATACTTATTGTTCGCTTGTTAGAACCGGTTTAAACCGATAAACTGGTTTTATTGCGCAGCTCTAGTACTTATAAATAAATGTATTGTACATGAACTACAGCTTCTGGACATGTCTATGTGGTTGTCTATGTCCATCCTAAGCAGTTCACATTACAGGTAGTTAATGTCGTCTTAATGCAGAGAACAGGCTGTCTTCTCTGGCTTTACAGTTTATGCACGGATGAGTGCATACATATGAGAAGTGTGCCTTCTTATATACAAACTTAAAAGCAAGCCCTACACTTAGTCGTGAAAAAGGACACAGAAAATGCAGGGTAATGCTCCAGAACCCTTTCCTAGTTCTGTATGTCTACTTTCATATGTACTTTTTTTTTTGTTTTATTTTATGACTCATGTCTGTCTTCCTTTCGGCTTTTTCCCTTTTACTCGGGAGTCGCCACAGCAAATCATCTGATTCGCACGTTTGATTTGGCAGAGGTTTTTACGTCGGATGCCCTTCCTGTCACAACCCTTTTTAGCAAGGGACAGAAACACGCTGACGACTTTGCAGCTACTCTTTACGAAAGTCAGCAATGGTTCTTTTACATGCCTCTCACCATAGACAGTGAGAGACATGGCCCGCCTTTGATAACCCAGTTAGCCGCACTGGGGGGGACAGTGACAACCTTGTGGAGAGTGGGACTCGAACCCCCAACCTTTGGATCAGCGATCCAGCGCCCTATACCACTAGACCACCACTGCCCTTTTATGACTCATGATACATTAAAACCCAATGATGAGGTTTGTAGATGGTTCACAACCTGGAACAGTTTAGGAATTGTGTTTCAGTGCAGTGGTTTCAGCTGCTGTTTCAGTTGTCAGTCTACCTATTTAAACTAAAATGACATCTTGGTGTACAAAGATATCAAAGTTGTTTGTTAAAAAAAAGTCTATACAGCCAGAGGAGCCTTTACATTTATCTTCTTTTTTTAGTTCAACGAGAGAGAGACATGTGGGTGTTGATATATCAGTAATCAGTTGGCTCAATCAGCAGTTGTCACGCACTGAGGACTGGCAGCCTGGCTGGAAGTCTCTGGGTGTTCAAGAACAGGATGTTCTGTGACACGAGATAAGATACAGTGCAGGGAAAGGTTTTGTCCACAATGTTTCCTCTTTCTTCCCACCATAGTGGATACAACTGCTTTATATAAATATAGTTTATTACAACCCAATTAAAAAGAGGAACAAATAGAGACTGATACACAATCAGGACGGGAAAAAAATTAAGAGATGGCTTTAGATATTTTTAATACTGTATAATTGTGTAGAGAATACAGAGTGATGAATCTGGGGCTACTCCATAATACCCAGTCACTCCAGATTGTATGCATGTATATGTGTGTGTGTGTGTGTGTGTGTGTGTGTGTGTGTGCGCGTGTTTTCAATCACGGTCCTACCAGAAGAGCCAACCACAAAATGTTGCCTCTTTGACCATTCTTCTCACTGTGCAGAAAAATATAACACTGTTCCTCCACATGTTGAAAAATGTTGGTGTATTGTATTTGTACCTCATGATCCCCAAAAGGTAATGGATTTGGCGTTGCCAATTATGCAAGAGAAAAAAAACTGTTTTATTAGATCCTCAGAAATGTAGCAGAGTAATAGTCAAATTCTCCTTATTATTTCTATCCAGAGCACTTTGACAGGTTTCAGATGGAGATGTTTAATTTCATGGATGCATCTAATAATGACATTTAATTTGACATTCACCTGGACATGAACTGACAGATTAATTACTGCTTCAAAAACAGCAGCTGTTTTCGTAACTCTTTGGGGGGATAAATAAAAAATGTGCATATCCCAACATTGGGAAAACTATATGTTAGAATTAGACACTACATGGAAAGCAGTTTCAATATTATGGGGCCGTTTAAAATACTGTATTCCATTTTGTTATGGAAACTCATGGGCATGGATGATGTAAAAAGTTGTACTGCAGCCCACCAATAGGGGCACTAGAACTGTGATGAGCTCACTTTTTACACATGACACACGCTATTGATTTATTTATTTATTTTTATTTTGTTTGTTTGTTTTTGTTTGTTTTGTTATGTTTTTTGGTTTTTTTTTTGTTTTTGTTTGTTTGTTTTACAGTTAATACTTGCACAATATTCCAGTACTTCTTATTCCATAGTTCTTGTCCAGGAATGAGTTCTTGTGCCCTAGGATTGGGGTGGGGTCATCCTAGACATAACCACTCAGATATGGTTAATACGATGTACAGTACTACTGTATATGTACAGTCATGGGAGAAAAGGAATTAACACTCCTTTTAATTCTGGAAGAAGGGTATACTTTCTCCCATAATTATATGAATATACGAGTAGGCTGCAAAGTCGTCAGCGTGTTTCTGTCCCTTGCTAAAAAGGGTTGTGACAGGAAGGGCATCCGACGTAAAAATCTCTGCCAAATCAAATGTGCGAATCAAATGATTCGCTGTGGCGACTCCTGAGTAAAAGGGAAAAAGCCAAAAGGAAGATGGACAGACAGACTTGTAATCATATAACAGCTACGAAGGAAAGCCACACACTGAATTTTCTTGTGTATACAATGAAAAGAAAGGAACATTGTTATCTTAACTGAGGAAAGATTGGTGTTCATTGCTCTGGTGCAGTTTCAGAGACTATTAGAATGTAAGCCAAGGTACATTGAAGCTGGTTTGCTCACTTAAAGTGGAAATTAAAGAGGAAATTAAACATCACTTAGAACAATAAATAAATAAATAAAAATTCAAGAATGAATGTCTACTTGGGTTTTACCCTTGACTGAACACTGTTTTTCAGAGAACATCTCAGCACCTAAAATAAAAACTATGCCAAGGGAAACAACCTGCTCAGTAAACTCTCCAATTCCAACTGGGGAGCAGATCCTAAAACATTCAGCAAACAGCAATGGCATTCTCTCTTATACCACAGAGTACTGCTCAGCAGTATATGGATAATTACTGGTACAATAAGGCCAACACTCTACCATTAGGCTATTGGGGCAGCGATAGTCTAACACTTAGAGGTGTGGCTTTGGGACCAAAAGGTTTCTGGTTTGATTCCCAAAACAACAGGAAGAATGTGTGGCATTGGAGGAGTTAGCAGCGTGAGCAGCACATTCCCTTCCTTCACATCCATGTCTAAAGCGCTCTTGAGCAAGGCACCTATTCTCCAGCTACTCACCTGTATGTGAGCTCACTGTTTGCGTGCATGTGTGTGCGTGCGTGTGTGTGCGTGCGTGTGTGTGCGTGCGCGTGTGTGCGTGCATGTGTTCACTTGGATGGGTTAAATGCAGTAATAAAAAAATCTCTTGTGGTATTAATACATTCATTCATTTTCTCAACCGTAAAATCCTAATTAGGGTTGCAGGGAGGCTGGCACCCCTCTCAGACGACTCTGGGCAAGGGCACCCTGGACAGCTTGCTAGGTCATCGGCGGGCAGAAGCACGTTGACAGCTATGCAGATACTCTTGATGAAAGTCAGTAATGGTTGTTTTACATGGACCTCTCGCCTTAGATAGTGAGAGACATGGTCGGCCTTTGATAACCCAGTTAGATGCACGGAGAGGACAGTGACAGTGACAACCTGTTGAGAGTGGGGCTTGAAACCCCAACCTTGAGATCAGTGATCCAGCACCTTACCACCAGGCCACCTCTGCCGGTATTAATGCAATACTGTATAGCAAAAAAAAAATTAATTTGAAAAACATTTGAATTGTGATGAGAGTGGGGGGGTCATGGGACTGAATCGTGGAAATTGCTGAAATTGCAGACATTGTGATGAATTTGTGATAATCGTGTTGATTGTGCAAATTTTTTGAATTATGATTTGACATCAATAGTAATAGAAAGTGGGAAGTGCAGTAGAGCTTCACAGACCTTGATGAGCCATTGAAGGGGATCTTGATGAACACGATCCCTTCAAGTTTCATCACTTGAATTCCTCCTTTTATACCAAAATCATGCTCCATTTATGAATTGTGCTCATAAATCTTGGAGCACTTTTCATCGGGAGGGATTGCAGACATTGTGGCACATTGCAAACTCAGGGTTACCAGCACTTTAAAAACACACAAACGGTATTGCATGATCTTATGTGCCAGGAATAGAGTCCAAAACCCAGACATACAAACAAAAAGAAATAAAGACACGTTCTTGACCATCAGGAAGTGAGTTGAAGGTTGCAGTCTCACTATGTAAAAGCGGGATCCTCAGTGGCTTATCGACAAGGTGTGTGACTATTAATCCGGAGATCGCAGGTTTGAATCCGGGTTAATGCTACAGCCATCCATGACCTGGAGTTCATGGGCACTAATTGGCCAAGCTCTCACAGGAAGGAGGGATGGCATACGCTCACTTCCTTGTCACTCACAGTGATCGCCAGCCAATCATGAGCGTCTGCTCATTTGTATGGCAGATAAAGCTTTTCCTCCAAGTATGTTAGACTTCCCCCAAATGCTTGAAAAAGAGGCTAGAAATGCACAATTTCGCCAATCCCTGATTGGTGGTGGTTGTGTCATAGGGAAAGCAAGAAGTTTCGTTCAGGGAGATTGATGTGCCAGGAACAGGGTTGTTGAGCACTGCATTAAAAAAGTAAACTTGTCGCTCATTAATGCATAAGTTGTTTATTGTATCTTGTGTATCGGTACAATCAATTGCATAGTTTGTCAGAAAAATTACTTTTTAAGACTGGAAACTTATGATTGTTAAGCATTTTTAATATTGCAACACACTGAATACACACCTATGATATTTCAGTAATGTTAGTACACTTATATCATTTAAAAAATGCTGTCATTTATATAAATAATTTTGAATCTGATCATACACGTTTGATGGAATATTTATCTACAATCCTTTCACTCTGATTACATTTAACAATGTAGATTTATCTGAACATCTTATAAAAATATACACTGCTAAAAGTAACATTTAAATTTGCTTAGCAAAATCTTAATATTAAAGCCCAGTATATTCTTCAGAAAATATTAAAGCTGCTTATTCCTCAACATTAAAAACATGAGGGGAGAATAGAATATATAACAGTAAATATGTATATTGAATACCGTATATGCAGTAGTAACTTCAGCTGTAAATTACACATAGGAGGTTATGGAAAGGACTGTTGAGCCATGATGAGGACTTTTCCTCTCTGCAATGTGTCAGTGCATTTATCTTCACACTACCTGAATGTTATAGTTATTCAACTTACACTGTACATCAAAATGATTTTCCTGAGTTTAGTTAATTAAGACCTATTTGAAATATATAAATATGCTCTTATACACATGCAGTAGTATTTACCTGATAACACAAATAAGCTTCATTATTCATTGTACTTTACACCACCTTCATTTTGCAAAAATATAAATATTCATTTTCTGAACCACTTAATCCTAATTAGGGTCACAGGAAGGCTGGTGCCCATCTCAACCAACTCTGTGCAAGGGCAGTGTACACCCTGGACAGCTTGCCAGGCCATGGCAGGTTAGAAACTTGCTGATGATTATGCAGCTTACTCTTGACAAAAGTCACCAATGGTTCTTTTACATGTCTCACTCCAGAGACACTGAGAGACATGGCCGGTCTTTGATAGCCCAGATAGCGGCACTGGGGGACAGCAGTGACAACCCGTTGAGAGTAGAGCTTGAGCCCCCAACCTTAGGGTCAGTACCTTACCACCGGGTCACCACTGTGCTATAAATATTTAGTTCAAAAAGCAGAGGTTTCAGTGGGGAGGGGATGTTTCATTACTATTTCTCAGCAGAATTTTGTGAACTGTAATAATTGTTAAATGGACATTGTGTCTTTAATGCCCATGTTTGAATTCACGAACCCTCAGGAATGTTCTGGTTACTTGAAGGTGCTTTTACTTTAACTACATCGTCACAATGAGGACTCTGGAGGAGGATCGTCACAAGCCAAAAGCAAGCTCCAATCTTGCTCTAATTTATAATGTGACCATAATGACAACCTCCGAGAAATATTAAACACTTCTTTGCCATCAGGGATAATAGCCTTTCTGTGGACCTGTTAGTTTTTGTACTGACAACACCTGCAAGTATCCCTTGATTTTTTTTTTACAAACACCAGAGCAAAAAGCTTGTTGGCTTGTTGACTAAATTTGTACAAGGATCTAAATCTGGTTGTTTGTGTTCTCGCAAGAGCATGTCCTTTCTGTGATTTGCCTGAATTACCCAAACAAGTCTTGTTGATAAGATATATAGATTTCCTTCTCTCAAGGTGTACATCTTTCTTAAACATGTTTTGTCTGTATTTAATTGTAACCAATTTGTTGCACCAAACTGCTACAGGACTGACTTGTCTGTAGGGGGCTGGATGTATGAATATATTTGAAGTGGTCTTCCTTAGGGCTTGCTGAACGCCTTAATCATAGATATCTAATGATACAGGATGGATCTGAGGCCACTACTGAATGGAACGTTGTGACGCCATATTGGAAGTGTGATTGTTGCTGAGATTGCTCTGTGAGCACTACAAATCAGAGCAGAGATTTCCCAAGACATGGATCCCTCAATTTCCACAGTTAATTGGGACCGAGAGCCCCCTGCGACCGCCAAATTCCACTAAGTAGGATCAAACCCCCCCCCCCCCTGACTGACGTATATGTATATGTGTATATGATATCAATAAATACATATTCAACGCTATAAATGATTATAATCACAATGAAACATTCAAAAATAAAGCATTAAAATGTAAATAAAATATAAATACATACACATGCAGATGCGCGTGCACACAAATGCGCACCTCACATAAAAATGTAAGTAGTTTTGATGGGGTTTTGGGTTGTTTTTTTGTTGGGGGGGGTTTGCATAATTGGCCTTGTTTTGTGGGATTTTCCTTAACTTTCCCCCCTATTCTTCCTTAATTTCCTTATTTTTTTAATTATATGAATATTTATTTAAAAAAAAAATAAAAAGATACGCAATGCACTGAAGCCGTGTGAATTAAAGCACAAAGTAGCAAGGAATCCCTGTTCTTGCTATTTTTTTCTCCTGACAACTACTGGTTTCAGGTGTCACTTAATTGTCAAAATATAAAATTATCCTCATATAAAGCAAAACAGTTAATCAAATCAAAATTGAATTTCATGTTAATGCACAGCCTATTGCACCGGTTAATATTAACGGATAAATCTGATGACTTTTTTGCTTTGATTGAAAGTATTATCTTTTGCATGCAAGTTATATCCAACAAGTTTCTAAGTTTGTTTAAAACTCTGTTTAATGAATGTAGATGTATCAACCTCTTGCGTGTGCAATAATAATATAAATAATACCTGATACCTACTTTTCCTGTTTTAAAATAAGATTCAGAATACGTTTCTTTGCATATTTCACACTTTCAAGATGGCGGCAGTTTGAGCCTGTGGATTACTATCCAGCAGAGTGCTTCTGAACAGTCTAGAGTTTTATATACATATATATATATAGTGTTATATGATATATATATAGTATGTATATATATATAATATAGTGTTATATATATATATAGTGTTATATGATATATGATATACTGTATGTGCACATCTAAGGGAGATTCTCAACTCTGTTACACCGTTGGACATTATTCTAATGGTTTATTGCTGTCTGCAGTGTGTTCCCACAAAAACAAAAAAATATAATTAAAGAAATAAACATGTTATACTGGTTAAAATGTTCATTCATTCTCTAGGGTTTTCAACCTTTTTTATTATTTATTGGTTGTGAGTTTCCACTGTTCTTAGTTTGTTTTTGTTCATGTAGTTAGCCCACCTTCTTCACTCGGTGCAATCATTCACGCAAAGTAACTGCGACTTTGAATGGGTTAGGCTTCAGCGTGAGCCCATATGTGTACTCCATAGAGGGTTTTTTCTCTGCTGCAAAGTGGCATTGATGTGTTAGGAGTGCTGTGAAGAGAAAAAGCTGCATTTTGGATAAATCCTCTCCAATACACCTCCTCTTTCCCATGGAGAAGATCAAGACATTGCTAGTCATATCTTTATTGAGTTCCCCCCTCTCATCAATGAAGCGCAGTGGGTTAAAGATCTCTGGTTCATCCCACTTTATGGGGTCTTGGTTTAGTGACCATTGGTTGATGAAAACCACAGTGTCCTTGGGAATGGGGTATCCATTAATGGTGGTATTCCTGGTTGTGCTGTGGGGGATTGTCACAGGGACAAAACTGGTAAACCGCATCATCTCATAGATGAAGGCCATCACATAGGGGATATGTGGTTGATCCTGGATGGAAGGTAGACGACTCCTTCCCACTACGATGTCCACTTCCTTCTGAAGTCTCTTTTGAATGTCTGGATACCTAGATAATGGGGCAAACAGGGTGATCTTAGTTGTGCATAATATGTTCAATTTGTTTTCAACTTTGGAGAATCAGTGAAGTTGATTTATACTCCAAATATAAAGCAACAAGAGGAAAGGATGGAACAATTTTAGGTTTTATACACACACACACACACACACACACACACACACACACTGTGCAATGGTCTGACAAGCAGTCTAGGGCGCACTCTGCCCTCGCCCAGAGTCGGCTGAGATGAGCACCAGCCTCCCTGCGACCCTAATTCACATTAAGTGGTTTATATATTCAACTTACATACATATATGACATACATTGTCAAGGGCATGAAATTCACTCCTTTTGCAATAGATCACAGATTAGTTTCTAATGAAATCCTACTAGGCTGTGAGTGTGAATGCTTGTGTGAGTCTTGGCCTTGCGATGGCCTGGCGAGCTGTCCAGAGGAGACCCCGCCCTTTCCCGAGGTCAACTGAGATGGGTGCCGGCCATCCTATAATTTCTTTTTTGACAATTTAGTATTAAGCGGTTCAGAAAATGAATGAACGAATCCTACTATGCCTTTTCCTTCGTACCTTAATGTGTTTAATCACATGATGTATGCTGGGTGTTGTGTTCGAAATAAAAAGTTGTGTACAGGAGTCCTGCTTTCGAGGAAGATAAACACTGCATTAATGTGTCAGGTTCGTTTATCTGTGATTGACGAGCCGATTTATTTCAGAGTTCCCAAGCAGACAGGGGGTTGTAACCTCCTCCTCAGGTTACTTAACTGCAATTTGGCAACAGTAAAGATGATTACTCAACATGTCTACAGCTAAATGTTCAAATATTACTAATTACTTCAGTAAGTTCCACATCAAAGGCATTACATTTCATTTTACACGTTCAGATTTATTTAGCTGTATTTCTTTTGTCATCACTTTCTATAGTGCTGAACAAATATTTGCCACTTTCTTGAAACTGAGTATCAGGTTAATCCTTTTAATTTATTCTTTTAAAAACATTTCTTTTAGATGAATATATGCTTGCTTTAAGACAACTTTAGTTTAAAAAAGAGGATTTTTGTGGCTATTATTTACATTCCCTTTGACGTTTTTGTTATGATTTCGAACCAAATCTATGGGATTTATTTATCACAGGTTTCTTTGCATTTTTTTAAATCAAATGAATCCTTTCACGCCCAGCAGGACCATATGGTCCTCTTTCAAAAACGCAACTACTAGACGCATGCTGCTGCCGTTCAGAACGTGTTCTATACTTGTTGTGGTGTCTCCTGATGCAACACAGCTTGATCCCACTGAGTCAGCTGTGAGACGACCTTGAGTGCGCGAGTTTGTGAGAGTTATTGTTGTTGTTATTATTATGACTATTATTAGTGTTATTATAATTTTGTTGAAAGAGATGTGTTCGGGATGTTTCCTTGGACCTTTTTGATTAGGAAAAACTAGTGATATTTTTTTTTTTTGCTTCAGAAAATAATTTGGACGTTAAAGGGTTAAAATGCCTGCTTTTATTCCTTGTGAGGGTTATCACATTATTTCAGATATACTCGTGCGTAAAAGATAAAGGCTCTGTCCTCTAGAATGCAATCCACTAACTCATGATGCTTATATTAGTAGTGGGTAAATGAATGACGTGTGCAGGACAAAGAAAACAATGTATGTATAACGACGATAATGAAGGCATTCCTGAGAAATTCTATAGAAAACGTTTCACCTCACGAGCAACAGAACAATCCATTGCATTGCGGTCGAGGTGGTGTCTTGACTCGCGCCGAAGATGTCCCCCAAAGTCGGGGACACGTACTTCTCATCCAGTACAACCCCCGGTGCCCCGGTCATGCCGCTGTCCAGCGTCATGATGAGAGCGTCTGTCATGTCCCGGACGACGCTGGGCTCCATGGATCCCCGGTGCTCCACAACCTTGTTCTGGATGAATTCGGAGAACTCTGCATTGAGCTGCTTAAACTCGTCGTAGAGTCGTTTAACTGGGTTGGGGAAATGCTGAAGCCAAGGCATAACGTCCACGATGCTGCCGGCACCCACAGTCGTTGTGAATTTATCGTTGCGCCCCACCACCTGTCTGAACTCGGTGTCGTCGTAGGAGTAGCGTTTCCCAAAGCACAAAGCGCTCATGATGTTCGCCATGGACACCACGATGTAATGGAGGGGCTGAAAGTAACCATGTGTGCGCGTTTCTTTCATAAACAGTGAGATCAGCTCCTTGAATTCAGTCACGACGTGGCGCTCGATGACGTTCTTGGTCTCCGGGTTACCTGTAGTGAATTTGCGCACGGTGGAATGCGCCACCCGTCGGTGCACCTTCCACCACGCGCTGTAGTTACCGAAGGCCATGCTCCTGCCGCCCGAGATGACCCGAAACGAGGCGAAATCAGGTCTGCCGGCGAAGTCGACACCTTTCTGCACGAGCGCCTGTCTGATCGCGTCGCCGTTCAGGATCACCACTGACCGGTTGCCAAGCTTGATCTGAAACACGTCGCCGTAGTGCCGTGCCATGCGCGAGAAGTATACGTGTGGGTGGCTGCCGATTTGTGGCGCATTACCGACGATCGGCCACGGAAACGGGCCCGGTAAAGTCCTCGCGCTCCAGTGCCGCACCAAGCCGCTCATGCAGTGGATGGAGACTAAAACTATGAGCAACAGCAGCAACATATTCTCCTTTGACAGCTGAAAGAAGCCCGTTATAATGTCTGGAAACTCCATTCTAGGAGGTGGAACAAAAACCAAAAGAAAAATAAATCAGTGTTTGCTTGGATTATTTTACAGTCTTGGTTGACAGTTCTATTATCCCCCTCAACCCCCTCAGACTTTAGGCTGTGCACTCCGAAATCCAAACGCTCCCTCGTAATTCGTTGGTTTCAGCACGACAGGGTTATTCTGGACTACCTGTGGCGCGTAGAAATTCAGGGGCAGGGTGGACACGAAGACGCGGCGCTTTGGTTTCACTCGTGCTGTTTTTGTGAAGAAGAAAATGCCAATCGGAGCGCAGTGTATCCCTGACAGAATTATATGCAAACCCTCAAAATCGCGTGAAAAAATAGCATGTACGAAAAATTAAGTTGACACTTCGCGACCCCAGACAGCGCATTAAGCTCGGTGCCATCAGCTCGTTCCATTAATGCAGCCAAGAGCTGAGTGACTTGGCTGTACTCTGTGTTCTATATAAGGTTTCACCTCCTCCCCTCTGCTGCACAAAATCCGCACTCACACGCACAAAGATCAGGGAAACTCGAGTTGCCAGTTTAGAGGATTAACACTCCCCGTCCGAACCACAGCGAGCAACCTGTTCAAACCTAACTACATTTTAATTCTTTTATATCTGTCTGATCCAGATGCACGACTACAGCTGGAATAATAGTGACACTGAGAAGTAAAAGTCCACGATCTGGCAACCTGGGCTGGATGCTGCCTCGTGTGAATGTGGCGTCACCCAGTAACATCATCTCACAGTAGTGATGCCACAACTTCGAGTAGAACAAATAATGCCTTATTCCCAGTTGTCTAAATACCCTTGAAATAAAGGCAGACTGCAGTGGATACGTTTTAACCTACTTACAGCCCCTTTTTTTCCATTTCTTATTTATTTGTCAAAAAAAAGTCTCGTTTTTTCTTTTTTTCCCCAAAAATGGATGAATTAGAAATGCGTTCTATAGTGTTTTCCCTCTTTTTAATTGAAAACAAAGTGAACCTATTTGGCTGGTTCACTAAACATTCTAATCCTTACTTTGTAATTCATAATGAACACACTCTCGCTCTCTCTCTCTCATTCACTCATTTTCTGTAATCGCTTCATCCTAATTAGGGTCGCGGGGAGGGTGGTGCCCATCCCAGCCGACTCCGGGCGAGGGCAGAGTACACCCTGGACAGCTCGCCAGGCCATCACTGGGCAGAAATACACTGATGGCTATGTAGCTACTCTTTACACCTCACACTATATACACAATGACAAACATGCCGGACTCTGATAACCCATTTAGCTGCACTGGAGGTCATAATTAGCAGTTACCATAAATATAGTCTACAGATGACCATATCTGAGCTTTAGAGCAACAGTCCACTTATAGATAAAAGGACAACAGCGACGTCTCATGTTGTCTTGCGAAATTGGAAGAAGCAAAAGTTAGAGTGCACAGTCTTTCTCGAAAGATGAGGTCAAGTACCCCAAACATTACAGTCCATGCATATAATCCACCCGTTTTAAGGTGTGTGTGTGTGTGTGTGTGTGTGTGTGTGTGTGTGTGTGTGTGTGTGTGTGTGTGTGTGTGTGCGTGTGTGAGAATGTACAAACATTTCAATAGTAGAAATAAAAGCATAATAGTCACCAGTTTGCAATTTTCCCACTGGATTTATCCAGATTGTATCCATATACAGGATATAATTAATGTCATTGATAAAATTTGTGCCTGGCGTTGACTGGGTCATGAGATGGAGAATGGTTATGTATTTCAGGGGAGAACATGTAGATCTGAGACCTTAATTTTTGTTTTTTCATCGTGGTAATCCCACATTGAGTTGTAAAAGGAATAATAATAAAATTAATTAAATTAAAGAAAACCAAAACAATTATACCAGCATCCCTGTGACCCGAATTAGGATAAAACGGTAAAGAAAATTAATGAACAATCAAATCCCTCTCTATTTTTAACCAAGCATTGGCCGTGAGTGTGTAAATAACTCATTTCTGGCTATGAGGTGAATATTCTTAGATATAATACTGATTATACATTGGTGTCTTCTTTTGAATTTCGTATAATAAAGTGATATGTAAACAAAAGAAAAACGAACACATGAAGCATTCAATGTTCAACATTGAGTTTTGCTGTTTTATGATTCCGAATGGAAACACATCACAAAAATCACGATGCACATCTTTCATTTTGCCACTAGGAGAACACAACTCATTCATTACTGACGGAGTACATTTATTGGGAGTCATGCAAGAGGAAACACTCTCCTCAAATATTTAAGTTTTTCATCAGTACGTATGAATTCTTGGATTGGTTCAAAGGTTCACATTGGCCAGAGGAATTTACACTTCAGAACATACATCTAACAAACTTTAACTGGTTAGTGTATTCACACGGATTATTGATTAACAGAGTACTGTAATGTGCTGAAAAATTCCACATGAGCGCCAGTTATTCAGTACCACGGACAGCGCATGCGCTGAATCAAGATCAATATCTTGCGCAGTAAGTAAAACCATAAAGAATCTTCTGTAGCTCCACACAGTTATGAATATATTTACAAACTATCCATATTCTATGTTTTTAAAATAAAATATTAAAAATAAATTGCTATGTCTTTTAAATAAAATTTTATTGAGTGTTATTTTCTGATTGTCCAATTATAAGCAAAGGGCTAATAAAAAAAAGCTTTATTATTAGTTTAACGGGATTAATGTTTTAAATTATTTATTTTGTTATCAAAAGCAGGCCATGTCTCTCACTGTCCATGGTGAGAGGTTCATGTAAAAGAACCATTGCGGACTTTGGTAAAGAGTAGCTGCAAAGCCGTCAGCGTGTTTCTGTCCCTTGCTAAAGGGTTGTGTCAGGAAGGCCATCCGAGGTAAAAACCTATGAAAAATCAAACATGCGAATCGTTCACTCTGGCGACCCCTGATAAAGGGGAAAAGCCGAAGGAAATCTCATCTCTCATTTTACTTTAATTAATATATTATTATTTTAAGTGTCTGAAAATTTCTGCTAAATTCTGAAGATATAAACAAATCTGTAAATGAATCAAGCAAAAAAAAAAAAAAGCACAGTTTTAAATGGATATTTATAGATTTAGCGTTCACAATGCCCTCATGAACAATTATGACACCAAGATGAGTAATTAGTTAATCATTTTTCTTAACTGTATTTTTCAAAGTACTGTACAAGGATACACCGTTTGTATCTTGCTAGCAAATAAGAACATGGGAAACGGATATTACTCATGTACCTATTAGTACTGCCATGCTTTGGATAATCTAACCTGACCCTGCAATGATTACCATGGTCGGCAGTTATGTGTTAGTTTGTGTTACTAAAGAAATAATGTTTAAACCAAAAGTTAAAAAAGCTTGTTGCACTGTAATATGGTTCCTACTTGTGTATCAGTTAATCTTAAGATTTATCTGTTAAAAAGATATTGTTGTCTATGATAAATTAAAAACTTCTTGCCATGCTATGTTGGAAACAACACATTTATTATTATTATTATTATTATTATTATTATTATTATTATTATTATTATGGTAAGAAACCAAATGTAATGTTTTGTTTAAAGTATTTGAGACTATTGTGAAGCCAATCTTGTGTTCTGGTTCAGAAATATGGGCAATATTTCTGCAAAATAATTGAAAATGTACAAATTAAGATGTGCAAAAGAATATTAAAGGTTAAACGAAATACTTGTAATGTAATGGTTCTAGGTGAATGTGGTAGGTACCTCTTCAGTTATGCTATATGACAAGAGCTGTAAGATATATTGGTGTGAATGATTATGTATGGACGAATCTCGCTTGCCTTTTCAGTGTTATAAGATCTATCTATCTATTATTAGATGAGATAGGTAGAATAACTTGGGCTAGTCACATTAAGAATATTCTTTTCAAATATGGATTTGTATTTGTATGGGTATCTCAGGAACTGGGTGATGTGGAAATGTTTATTTGTTCTTTTAGGCAAAGATTGATAGATAACCTTAAACAGGAATATCATTTACAGGACAACTAGAGAGTCTGTCAGACTCCTTTTCATGCAAGCAGTTTAAATCAATTTTGCATGTAGAAACATGTCTATCACCTTTACCTGTCCATTTTAAGATAGTATTAGCTAGATTTAGATGCAGTAATTTTAGAATTGCTGTTAATAAAGCAAGAAACAGCAGTACATTACACGAGAATAGGTTATGTACATATTGTTTTGAAAATGGGAAAAGTTATATTGAGAATGAAGAACATGTATTACTGTTTTGTGAACAATATAATCAATTGTGCCATAAGCTTTTGGGTATATCTATAAAGAATTATGAATTTACATTTGTAAATCTGATATCAGTTCAGAATTACAGCATGTTAAAGAGGATATGCACATACTTGTACAAAGTACAATTACCTTTTTTTCTCTCCTTTTTTTCTCGTACACGAGTCTATGTAATGAAAAGCGCACAGTGTTTTCATGCCATTATGAGTGTATAATGGGCCTACGGCCTTAGTACTGAATAAACGTCTGTCTCTCATAATAATAATAATAATAATAATATTATAATTAGCGATAATTAGTTAATATGTGAGGAAATATAAGTACAAGATGGTAATTCCTTACATTAATAAAAGCCCATGATTGTCAGTGGATGATATAAACAGAGAGCCATTCACTTTTATTAAACCTTTAAAAACCTTATTGTATCTCATTAAATCTTGATAAAGTTTTGCCTGCTGTCATTGCAAATTGCTTGATACTGTGTGTGTGTGTGTGTGTGTGTGTGTGTGTGTGTGTGTGTGTGTGTGTGT
>CM045736.1:34261395-34581395 GCA_024760905.1 Plotosus lineatus
CTATTGCATGAGTGCGCTTTCAATTTGGGAAACTGTTACTGTAGCCTCTATTTCCCATCACATGAACACTTTCCCCATCTAACAGCCTCATTGCCATTGTCGTCTGTGGGCACTGGGTGCACAGTTTAACAAGAAAGCAGAATGATGCAGTCCAGAAAAGTGCAGGATTGTAACTGTGAGGGCATGGGTGGGGGAAACGATCCATTTTCATAATACATTGCAGGTCCCAAATAAAAAATATTGCTTGAATAATAATGATGATGATTCCATACAGTACTAAAATAATGTCTGATTATTTAACAATATTTCTATTGAAATTAAGACAAAAATATAACTTAAGAACCATAATTATAAAAGAGTCTACTGCATTTCTGCTATTCACAGGAACATTATAGATATTATGGTTAAGGGGGGGAAAGGCTTGCATTTGCTGTGGGTATTCACATCTCTGAGAAAATTTATCAACCTGATACTTTTGTTTCCTTATGAATAATTAAAGTTAAAACAAATCAACCAAATGATAACCATATGGTCACTGGCTTGTTTTACTTGAAATTTGGCCAAACTGCACATTAAGATGCTTTATTATATATATAGAATGTTTTACATTAAAAGCAAATTTTTAGAAATATCTTTCCCTGTCATGGTCTTCTTTTCATTTCGACTTTTCCCTTCAGGGGTCGCCACAGCGAATCATCTGCCTCCATCTCACCCTATCCTTTGCATCTTCTTCTCTTACACCAACGACCTTCAGGTCCTCCTTCACCACATCCATGAATCGTCTCTTTGGTCTTCCTCTTGGCCTTCTGCCTAGTAGTTCCAACCTCAGCATCCTACTACCAATATACTCACTATCCCTCCTCTGTACATGTCCAAACCATCTCAATCTAGCCTCTCTGACTTTGTCTCCAAAACCTCTTACATGTGCTGTCCCTCTGATGTGCTCATTCCTAATCCTATCCATCTGTTTCTAAACCATACAACATCGTTGGCCTCAACACCGTCTTGTACACTTTTCCTTTCATTCTTGCCGATACCCTCCTATCACACATCACACCGGACACTTTTCTCCAACCATTCCAACCTGCCTGCACACACTTCTTGACCTCTTTTCCACACTCTCCATTGCTCTGGATTGTTGAGCCTAAGTACTTAAAATCCTCCACCTTCCTTATCTCTGCTCCCTGGAACCTCACTGTTCCTCTTGGGTCCTTGCCATTCATGCACATGTATTCTGTCTTACTGAGGCTAACCTTCATTCCCCTCCTTTCCAGGGCATACCTCCACCTCTCTAGATTTTCCTGCACTTGTTCTCTGCTCTCACTACAGACCACAATGTCATCTACAAACATCATAGTCCATGTGGAATCTTGTCTAACCTCGTCTGTCAGCCTGTCCATCACTATAGCAAACAAGAAGGGGCTCAGAGCTGACCCTTGATGTAGTCCCACCTCCACCTTGAACTCTTCTGTCACACTGACAACACACCTCACCACTGTCTTACATCTCTTATACATGTCCTGCACCACTCTAGCATACTTCTCTGCCACTCCAGACTTCCTCATGCAATACCACAGTTCTTCTCTTGGCACCCTGTCATATGCTTTCTCCAGATCCACAAAGGCACAATGCAGCTCCGTCTGACCTTCTCTGTACTTCTCCATTAACATCCACAAAGCAAACACTGCATCTGTGGTGCTCTTTCTTGGCATGAAACCAAACTGTTGTTCACAAATGCTGACCTCTGCCCTTAGTCTAGCTTCCACTATTCTTTCTCATAACTTCATCGTATGGCTATCAACTCAATCCCTCTGCAGTTGCCACAACTCTGCATGTCTCCCTTGTTCTTAAAAATGTGCACGAGCACACGTCTCCTCCATTCCTCTGGCATCCTCTCACTCTCTAAGACCTTGTTGAATGTTCTTGTCAGAAAATATACTGCTACCTCTCCTAGACACTTCCATACCTCCACCAGTATGTCATCAGGACCAACTGCCTTTCCATTCTTCATCCTCTTCGGTGCCCTCCTCACTTCACCCTTGCTAATCTTTGCTACTTCCTGGTCCTTAACAGTCACCTCTTCTACTCTTTTCTCTCTCATTTTCCTCATTCATCAGCTCTTCAAAGTACTCTTTCCATCTTCCCAGCACACTTCTGTCATCAGTCAATACATTTCCCTCTCTGTCCTTAATCACTCGAACTTGCTGCATGTCCTTCCCATCTCTATTTCGCTGCTGTGCCAACCTGTATAAATCATTTTCTCCCTCTTTACTTTCCAACCGAGCATACAGGTCATCATACGCCCTCTGTTTGGCCTTTGACACCGCTACCTTCGCCTTACGCTGTGTCTCCCTGTCCTCCTGTTTACTCCATTTGGTTCTCTCAATGTCCCACTTCTTCTTAGCTAACCTCTTCCTCTGTACACACTCCTGCACTTCCTCATTCCACCACCAAGTCTCCTTATCTACTCACCTTCCAGATGACACACCAAGTATTCTCCTACCTTTCTCCCTGATCACATTAGCTGTAGTTGTCCAGTCATCTGGAAGCACTTCCTGACCACCCAAAGCCTGTTTCAACTCCTCCTTGAAGACAACCCAACACTCTTCCTTTTTCAGCTTCCACCACTTTGTCTTCTGCTCTGCCTTTGCCTTCTTCACCTTCCTCACCATCAGCATCATCCTGCACACCACCATCCTATGCTGTTTGGCAACACTCTCACCCACTACTACTTTGCAGTCACTGACTTCCATCAAATTACATCGCCTGCACAAGATGTAGTCAACCTGTGTGCTCCTACCTCCACTTTTATAAGTCACCCTATGCTCCTCTCTCTTCTGGAAGAAAGTATTCACCACAGCCATTTCCATCCTTTTTTCAAAATCTACCAACATCTGTCCTTCTGCGTTCCTGTCCTGGATACCAAACCTACCCACCACTTCCTCGTCCCCTCTGTTTCCTGCACCAACATGTCCATTGAAGTCTGCCCCAATGACCACTCTTTCACCTCTGGGGGTACTCTGCATCACTTCATCTAACTCACTCCAGAATCTCTCCTCTTCTCGCTCACATCCTGCCTGTGGGGTATAAGCACTAACAACATTGAACATCACGCCTTCAATTTCTAACTTGAGACTCATTATCCTGTCTGACACTCTTCGCTTCTTGAACATTCCTGACCAAACTCTCCTTCAAGATGACTTCTACTCCATTTCTCTTCCCATCCACACCATGAAAAATCAGCTTAAACCCTGCTCCTAAGCTTCTAGCCTTGCTACGTTTCCACCTGGTTTTCTGAACACACAGCATGTCCACCTTCCTCCTCTGCATTATGTCAGCCAGCTCTATCTTTTCCTGCCATAGTTCCAACATTCAAAATTCCTACTTTCAGTCCAAGACTCATGCCTTTCCTCTTCTCTCTCTGCCTACGGACACGCCTCCCGCCTCTCTTTCTTTGACGTCTTCGACCAACAGTAGTCCAATTTCCACCAGCACCCTGTTGTTTAACAGCACTGATGGCGGTCGTTGTTAACCCAGGCCTCGACCGATCCAGTATTTGTCATTCTTTCTTGTGATTCGCATATGTTATTTTGCATTTGTTTTACGCCGGATGCTCTTCCTGATGCAACCCTCTGCGTTTATCCTGGCTTGGGACCAGCGGGAGGGAGAGACACTGGTTTGTGACCCCCCCCTCACGGCTGCATTTTTGCCTGTCATGGTGAAGCTGCTAATGTAATCAAAGCCTTACATGTAGAAGATTTTCATGAGATAATCAGGTGCCCTTTAAATTTAAAGACTTGTCCAAAATACAATTTAAAGAAGATACCAGATACAGAAGTTACTAGACCATATTAATTTTCCCATTCCAAATTTTATTATCGATTGTGGTTTAATCTTTACTAAGCCTCTGCCTGAAAATGCCTCATCAGATTGACTTCCTGGAGGATGTTCATCAATCGACAGTCAGAGAAGTTGTCTACAAATGGAGGGAGTTTGGCACTGTTGCTTCTCTCCCAAGGAATGGCCGTCCACCAAAGATGACGCCAAGAGTTCAGCGCAGAATACTCAGAGGTTAAAAAAACCCTCGAGTGTCTGCTAAAGACTTACAGAAATCACTGGCACAGTCCAATATCTCTGTGCACACATCAACTATATGTAAAACAATGGCCAAGAATGGTGTTCATGGGAGGACTCCAAGGAGGAAGCCACTGCTGTCTAAAAAAAAATTGTTGCTCGTTTAATGTTTGCAAAAAGGCACTTGGACACTCCACAGACGTTTTGGCAAAATATTTTGTGGACTGATGAAACCAAAGTTGAATTGTTTGGGAGGAACACACAATGTCATGTGTGGAGGAAAAATGGAACAGCTCACCAACATCATCTCATCCCCACCGTGAAGTATGGTGGAGGATGCATCATGGTTTGGGGCTGTTTTGCTGCCTCAGGGCCTGGACACCTTGCAATCATTAATGGAAAAATGAATTCAAAAGTTTATCAGGATGTTTTGCAGGAAAACCTGAGGCCGTCTGTCAGACAGTTGAAGCTAAAAAGAGGATGGATGCTGCAACAAGACAATGATCCAAAACACAGAAGTAAATCAACTTCAGAATGGCCTCAGAAGAACAAAATACATGTTCTGGAGTGGCCAAGTCAAAGTCCAGACTTGAACCCCATTGAGATGCTGTGGCATGACCTCAAGACAGCGATTTATGCCAGACATCCCAGGAATCTGACTGAACTACAGCAGTTTTGTAAAGAAGAATGAGCCAAGATTAGTCCTGATCGATGTGCCAGACTGATCTGCAGCTACAGGAAGCATCTGGTTGAAGTTATTGCTGCCAAAGGGGAGGCCACAAAATATTAAATGTGAGGGTTCAGTTACTTATTCCTCCCCCTTCTGTCATTGTTTGCATGCATATCCTCATTAAATATAACCTATAAATGTTTGGGTGGTTTTAGTAAAGCAGACACTGTTTTTTCATCTGTGTGATTTTGACAAAGATCAGATCACATTTGATGGTGATTTTATGCAGAAATGTCAGAAATTTCAAAAGGTTCAGATACTTTTTCATACCACTGTAAATAGGGGTGACATGATTAAGATAGAACATATGCTTTCTGAGTTTAAACAGCATCAACTGAATGCATACCATAAATATAGGAAAATACATAAGCTGTTTGCATTCTGGTGGCTCAGTAATACATATATGGTGTTTATTTTTTGTCTCATGTTTTTTGTGTTTGCATTTTCAGTTTATATCCTGAAAGTCTATTTTAAAAACATTGCCTGACAAACTGCAAAGATTGCAGGTGAAAGTACAAGAGAAATCCCCTTACACATCCGTGGTGAAAATCCCCTGCAGCTAATCATGCCTGAGGCACAGTATGCTCAGAGCGTATTGTTTCACAGAAGAATTGGTGTCACTTCCTTTGGACCTATGGTTGTTGTTGATGCCATTCATTACGGAGACCTCGCGGAATCTGAGCATGGGGCTGTAAATAGGTTGAAAGTCACAGAGTTACAAAGTGACTGAAAATAATTAATTACATAAGGATCTGTTCCTACTGGTTTCTGCTGCCACTGAGGAATATAATTACATGATAACTTTACAGTGCAGGTGTCAAGTCTCCATTATTCATATAAAAATGTTTTATTAAATATTATGAAAAATAAAAAACATTTTCAAGTACCAGATGTTTTCTACTGCTTAGCCTGGAGCCAAAAAGTGTGAGACCACATTGTAAATCTTTTATTTGGATTTTATTTTATTATTTTCTTAATTAGAAAAAAATAGAGGGTTTGAATAATCAAAATGCAAACTGTAAAGACAAATTTCATATCGGATTGGTCGAGGCCCGGGTGAACAACGACCGCCATCAGTGCTGTTAACCAACAGGGTGCTGGTGGAAATTGGACTACTGTTGGTCGAAGGAGAGGCGGGAGGCGTGTCCATAGGCAGAGAGAGAAGAGGAAAGGCATGAGTCTAGAACTGAGAGTAGGGACTTTGAATGTTGGAACTATGACAGGAAAAGGTAGCGAGCTGGCTGACAGAGGAGGAAGGTGGAGATACTGTGTGTCCAGGAGACCAGGTGGAAAGGTGGCAAGGTGAGAAGCTTAGGAGTGGGGTCTAAGCTGTTTTTTCATCGTGTGGATGGGAAGAGAAATGGAGTAGGGGTCATCTTGAAGGAGAAGTTTGTCAGGAATGTTCAAGAAGTGAAAAGAGTGTCAGACAGAGTGATGAGTCTCAAGTTGGAAATTGAAGGTGTGATGTTCAATGTTGTTAGTGCTTATGCCCCACAGGCAGGATGTGAGCTAGAAGAGAAGGAGAGATTCTGGAGTGAGTTAGATGAAGTGATGCAGAGTACCCCCAGAGGTGAAAGATTGGTAATTGGTGCAGACTTCAGTGGACATGTTGGTGCAGGCAACAGAGGGGACGACGAAGTGATGGGCGGGTTTGGTATCCATGACAGGAACGCAGAAGGACAGATGTTGATAGATTTTGCAAAAAGGATGGAAATGGCTGTGGTGAATACTTTCTTCCAGAAGAGACAGGAGCATAGGGTGACTTCTAAAAGCAGAGGTAGGAGCACACAGGTAGACTACATCTTGTGTAGGCGATGTCATTTGAAAGAAGTCAGTGACTGCAAAGTAGTAAAGGGTGAGAGTGTTGCCAAACAGCATAGGATGATGCTGATTGTAAGAAAGGTGAATAAGGCAAAGGCAGAGCAGAAGACAAAGTGGTGGAAGCTGAAAAAGGAAGAGTGTCGTGTTGTCTTCGAGGAGTTGAAACAGGTTTTTGGTGGTCAGGAAGTGCTTCCAGATGACTGCACAACTACAGCAAATGTGATCAGGGAGATGGGTACGAGAGTACTTGGTGTGTCCTCTGGAAGGAAAGTAGATAAGGAGACTTGGTAGTGGAATGAGGAAGTGCAGGAGCGTGTACAAAGGAAGAGCTTAGCTAAGAAGAAGTGGGACGTAGAGAGGACCTAAGAGAGTAAGCAGGAGTACAGGGAGACACAGCGTAAGGAAGGCAAAGGTAGCGGTGTCAAAGGCCAAACAGAGGGCGTGTGATGACTTGTATGCTAGGTTGGACAGTAAGGAGAGAGAAAATGATTTGTACAGGTTGACACAGCAGAGAAATAGAGATGGGAAGGACATGCAGCAAGTTAGAGTGATTAAGGACAGAGAGGGAAATATATTGACTGATGACAGAAGTGTGCTGGGAACATTGAAAGGTTACTTTGAAGAGCTGATGAATGAGGAAAATGAGAGAAAAAAGAGTAGAAGAGGTGACTGTTGAGGACCAGGAAGTAGCAAAGATTTGTAAGGGTGAAGTAAGGAGGGCATTGAAGAGGATGAAGAGTATGAAGAATGCAGGAGCAGAATGGTCCTGATGACATACCGGTGGAGGTATGGATGGAAGTGTCTCGGAGAGGTAGTAGTAGACTTTCTGACAAGAACATTCAACAAGGTCTTTGAGAGTGAGAGGATGCTGGAGGAATGGAGGAGAACTGTGCAGGTGCTCACTTTTACGAACAATGGAGACATGCAGAGTTGTGGCAACTGCAGAGGGATAAAGTTGTTGAGCCATACGATGAAGTTATGGGAAAGAAGAGTGGAAGCTAGACTAAGGGCAGAGATCAGCATTTGTGAACAAAAGTTTGGTTTCATGCCAAGAAAGAGCACCACAGATGCAGTGTTTGCTTTGAGGGTGTTAATAGAAAAGTACAGAGAAGGTCAGAGGGAGTTGCATTGTGCCTTTGTGGATCTGGAGAAAGCATATGACAGGGTGCCAAGGGAGGAACTGTGGTATTGCATGAGGAAGTTTGGAGTGGCAGAGAAGTATGTTAGAGTGGTGCAGGACATGTATGAGAGATGTAAGACAGTGGTAAGGTGTGCTGTCGGTGTGACAGAAGAGTTCAAGGTGGCGGTGGGACTGCATCAAGGGTTCGCTTCTGAGCCCCTTCTTGTTTGCTATGGTGATGGACAGGCTGACAGACGAGGTTAGACAAGATTCCCCATGGACTATGATGTTTGAAGATGATATTGTAATCTGTAGTGAGAGCAGAGAACAAGTGCAGGAAAATCTAGAGAGGTGGAGGTATGCCCTGGAAAGGAGGGGCATGAAGGTTGCCTCAGTAAAACAGAATACATGTGTGTGAACTACAAGGACCCAAGAGGAACGGTGAGGTTACAGGGAGCAGAGATAAGGAAGGTGGAGGATTTTAAGTATTTTGGCTCAACAACCCAGAGCAATGGAGAGTGTGGAAGAAAGGTGAAGAAGCGTGTGCAAGCAGGTTGGAATGATTTGGAGAAAAGTGTCTGGTGTGATGTGTGATAGGAAGGTAAAGGCAAGAATGAAAGGAAAAGTGTACAAGAATGTGTTGAGGCCAACGATGTTGTATGCTTTAGAAACAGTGGCTCTGGGGAAAAGACAGGAGGCAGAGCTGTCGGTTGCAGAGATGAAAATGTTGAGGTTCTCTTTGGAAGTAACGAGGATGGATAGGATCAGGAATGATCACATCAGAGGGACAGCACATGTAAGAGGTTTTGGAGACAAAGTCAGAGAGGCTAGATTGAGATGGTTTGGATATGTGCAGAGGAGGAATAGTGAGTATATTGGTAGTAGGATGCTGAGATTGGAACTACCAGGCAGAAGGCTGAGAGGAAGACCAAAGAGTCAATTTATGGATGTGGTGAAGGAGGATATGAAGGTAGTTGTTGTAAGAGAAGAAGATGCAGAGGATAGGGTGAGATGGAGGCAGATGATTCGCTGTGGCGACCCCTGGAGGGAACAGCCAAAAGGAAAAGAAGAAGATTCACTATCCAACCATTTCTAGGGTCCAAGAAGTTGAGATGCTAACCATGTTAATTGCTTCATATAAAAGATCAGATTTTCTTCATGCCTCACACTCCTGTGGATTTGATCTAAAATGGACCATGTTTTTTGTAACTTACTGATACACTGTCACGAAGCAAAAAGGAAAAAAATAGAAATCTTTAAGAAGTCAGAATTCATGTCAATTTACTCATGCAACTATTTACTCATCTGATGTAAATTATGAAATTTGTAAATAATTTTTTTTAAATTATTCATAAATATATAAATAAATGAATAATCGTCTTCCCATTTTTGGACCCCACGGTGTATAAAGTATTTTACAATGTGTACTTGACCGATCCCCAAGGAGAACTGCAGGACCTGAATGACCTTTAAATTTCAGGTGTGGTCTATCAGGGATTGCCTGATCCTGCCAACACGCACGTACAATCCTCTTCACCAGTTTATTCCCAAGATTCTGAGTATTCCCAGTGAAAACAAACTACATCCTCTCCACCCTTGTCCCCTTTCACCACAATAATAAATAAATGGCTTCTGGAGGCCAATGGGAAGTCTGGCTCCAAAATAAATGGCACACAGGAAAAAGGGAGGAAGAGTATGCTGTATATGTTGGAGGCGATGCAGGGGATTTTGACAGGGAAAATGAGAAAAATTTACCAACACTCAGCTATCAGTATCCAATGAGGCTGTATGTAACCTGTCACGGATATCATGTCTCGCCAACAAGGAAGTTTTCTCGGCAATTATTATTCCACTGCTAATTTTAGAACAGCTATTATATGACTTTTAAGAGGATATGATCTATTACAAGTCTGCCATTACACGAGACAAGATATTTTGGTGGTGTCATAGGAGTTATATATATATATATATATATATATATATATATATATATATATATATATATATATATATAGGGATTTTCTGAGTAGATCCTTCCGTAGGAGAGTGCTCAATACTTTTTGGTAGAGCAAATAAACAAAAATAAAAGGACAGGACAAAGACTTTCTATTGAAACTCCATTTATCACTACAGATCTGTTTCGAGGGGTGGTGAAACCATCCTCTCTCTTCAGGTGATTATAGAATATAATTAGAATATATAGAGAATTAGAATATAAATAGAATTCTATAATCACCTGAAGAGAGAGGATGGTTTCACCACCCCTCGAAACAGATCTGTAGTGATAAATGGAGTTTCAATAGAAAGTCTTTGTCCTGTCCTTTTATTTTTGTGTGTGTATATATATATATATATATATATATATATATATATATATATATATATATAAAATAAAGGATAAAAGGGCAGTGGTGGTCTGGTGGTAAGGTGCAGGATAGCCGTTCCTGAGGGCGGGAGTTCAAGCCCCACTCTCAACGGTTGTCACTGCTGTCCCCTTGGTGCAGCTAACTGGGTTATAAAAGGCTGGCCATGTCTTTCACCGTCTGTGGTGAGTGGCAGCAAAAGAACCATTGCTGGCATGCATCAAGACTAGGCTGTATAGCCATCAGCTTTTTTCTGCCCTGCGGTGGCCTGCCAGGCTGTCCAGAGTGACCCCCCCCACCCTAATTAGAATAAGCAAGTCAGAAAATGAAAGAATGAATAAACATACATGAAAATAATTTTCAGCTATCAAATGCAAACCATGACATCGCTTATCAGGAATAGAAAAATATTCATGATCTGCCTGTGGATTCTCAGCAGGAGAAGAAACAGTTGCCTTTCAGCGGCTCAACCAGCACAAAGAGAGCAATCCTGATTCCCCTCAACTCACAAGTGTTTGCTTAGTGTTTCAGAGCCTTTCAGAGAAAGAGACACTTTCAATTATTCTATTTCTGTGCACTGAATATTTTGGCTTTCTTTTGATTTGTTTGCAAAATATCCACTAATTAGAAGGATACTTCATCTGCTTTAATACCAGTGAAATATGGGACTTGAAACACAGTCATACGGTTTGTATTTCGTTATCAATGTAAAATTCCAATGCAAGATTTTCAAATGAACAGCTGCACTTCTAAACAACTGCAACAAATAACGATACATATAGGAAGCACATTTTTTATGAAAGCATGGCAGACTGGTTTACAGAGAAGACAGTGAAGTTGCACAAAAATCTTACAGGATTAAAAAACAAAGGAAAGAAAAAGTTGCATCACTGGAGTGTTTTTATTTACATACAACTGCTGGCAAGCAGTCCAATCGAAAGCCTGCAGTACACATTCATTAACTTGTGTTTGCAGGCGTGCAGGATATGTTTACTGTACTTGGTCCTATAGTCACCTTTTCTGAGTAAATGAATCAGTAAATTAAATTAGACAAGTAGTTTGCAGATGTTTAGATAAATAGATTGAAAGTTTTGTTATATAATATGATTGTGCAGTACAAATAAAAAAAAAAATCACTGATTTGGCAGAGTTCCTAGGGCTGGGTTTTTCCAGTGTTTTGCACTGATTCTGGGTGCATACTGAAAGGTTAAATATTTAATAAAAATTAGGGATGACACTTTTGAGAGATTTTTAGCCATCCACTGAATGTCTGTCTTCCTTTCGGCTTTTTCCCTTTTACTCGGGAGTCGCCACAGCGAATCATCTGATTCGCACATTTGATTTGGCAGAGGTTTTTACGTCGGATGCCCTTCCTGTCACAACCCTTTTTAGCAAGGGACAGAAACACGCTGACAACTTTGCAGCTACTCTTTACGAAAGTCAGCAATGGTTCTTTTACATGCCTCTCACCATAGACAGTGAGAGACATGGCCCGCCTTTGATAATCCAGTTAGCTGCACTGGGGGGGACAGTGACAACCTTGTGGAGAGTGGGACTCAAACCCCCAACCTTTTGGATCAGCACCCTATACCACTAGACCACCACTACCCATCCACTGAATATAGATATATATATATATATATATATATATATATATATATATATATATATATATATATATATATATATATATGGGCATTTGGAAAATGAATCAGATACAAAAACGGTTAAAAGCATTCTTTCACAACCCCCTGTCAAAATGTCTTCTTGATATATATATATATATATATAAAATGGACAGTGGAGGCCTGGTGGTAAGGTGCTGGATTACTGATCCTAAGGTTGGGAGTTCAGGCCCCACTATCAGCAGGTTGTCACTGTCCTCCCAGTGCAGCTAACTGGGTTATTAAAGGCTTATTAAAGACTCACTGTTTATGTTGTGAGGCATGTAAAAGAACCATTGCTGACTTTCAACAAGAGTTGTCAGGCATAGCCATTAGAGTGTTTCCACCCTGCGATGACCTGGTGAGCTGTCCATGGTTTGCTCTGCCCTCGCCTGGAATGGGCGCCAGACTCCCCGCAACCCTAATTAGGATTAAGCAGTTACAGAAAATAAATGAATTATATATACATTATATGGAGTTTATATTGACTCTTTGTTTGTAAGTTCATTGTTTAGCTTGGGCTAAGATCTCTATGTGCCTGTGAAAAACTGGATGGAAGGTGGAAGTTCACAGGACAATTAATTAGTTAAATTAAACATGCTGCAAAGCTGCACTGGCATGAATTTAAGTCAAAATTTTAGTTGCCAAGCTTCAACTTCCTCTGTAGCTAGACAATAAATTAACGTTTATTAATGGTCTCCTGCCATTCAATTTTTTCATATAGTCTGAAAGAGTATACATTTATTCAGTTACTCATCTATTCGTATAGTTACTGAACCATGTAATTCTATAAACCAATTCTCTGTTGTTGTTTTGAATTATCATTCATTTTCTGAACAGCTCATTCCTAATTAGGATTATGGGGAGGCTGGCACCCATCTCAGCCAACTCTGGATGAGGGCGAGGTACACCCTAGTCAGGTCACCAGGCCATTGCAGGGCTGTTTTTCACAAATTTTGTGTTGGCAAAGTCGCCAAGCACAGAGTCCTGAGAAAATTGACAGCAAACTGAAATAAATCATAAACTTAGATAAAATTGCACAGATATAATGTCAAACTGGTTGTTACTCTGGAGAAGCGTCCTGATCCATACAGCATTGCTGATGAAAACAGGGAAAGTTAGTCTCTGAAGTGACTGAATATGAACTTTCTGGATATTTACAATTATCCTATCTGAACATCCGCTTGGACTTTATATACATGGCTTGCTCAGAGCCTACACATTTTTGAATGAATATAATTATCACTCCAGCCAAGATCAGGAAGGCCCCTGGTGTGCATGCGTGGTGAGGTAAGTTGAACTGAGTGCAATGATTTAAACTGTCAATGGTGCATCCAGGATGCCGTTACCAGCTGTCTATCATTTAAAGATTCAAATTGGAAAATACTAATAAACAGAGTGCACTCGCCTTATAGGATGTATCCCACCCTGGGGAAACTACCAATTGTAAAGTTCTCCAAATTTCATGATGTATAATGTAGTAATGCTTTTTTTAATCCTTCAGAAAGTACATGAATTAGCAAGTCGAGAAATCTGAAGTTCATTCAAAAGTAGCTGTTTGAGAGTTTTTTTTACCAGTTTAATTTTGTTGTTGCTGTCCTTCAGAAAATTAGAAAAATTCATGCTTGAGTCATTGACAGGTTTTGAGCACTCTGAGGCGTAACAGCTCACTGTTTATCACATTACAACAGCATAGAGCATCGTTTGGTAATTCATGCATGAATCTCTAGGCTATTATTAGCTCACCCTTAGGGTCACTGGAAGGCTAGAGATCCAAACAGCTCCACAGTACTTCAGAGGGCCAACACACACACAACTATTTACACTAAAACCAACTGGCAATTTGAAATTCCCAATCAGCTTAAAGTACTTGTTTTTGTATGAGGGGAGAAAACTGGAGTACCCAGATAAAATCCAGACAAGCAAGGGAGAACATGCAAATTTCACATAGAAACACCCTCACCAAGCTCAGGACCTTCTTGCTGTGAAGCAGACATGCCAAGCACTACACCATTGGGTCACAGGTAATGAGTGCATCCACCACCAAAAGTTAAACATGATATATAAATCAAATGGTAAAATATCAGGTGTTTCCAATTGAATTTGAAACAATCAAAATGTGAAAATGTCTAGGTTGAATAGATGTATATGCAACAAAGTCTAATTTTTCTAATCAAGAAACTTTGTTGAAATGTTGATTTACAATGCGACTCAAAACCTTGTCCTTTGAAAATACTTCACAGCTCATCTATTGTCCCATGCTTAGTTCCACATCAGCAAGCTTGTGGATTCATACATTCACATTCAGAGAAGTTTCTGAATGGCAGGAGTTTATTTGTGGATTCCATTGATAACTTGTATGTGTGTGTGTGTGTGTGTGTGTGTGTGTGTGTGTGTGTGTGTGTGTGCGCGCATGGTGTGAATGTGTTCTTCTGTGGAGAATAACATGAAGAAAAGGAGAGAGCTTGTAAATGTGTGCAAGTTAGTGGACCTGTAGCATTTTTGTAGTGTACACTGACTTATGTAACCTGGTAATGGAAGCGGTATCAGTGTCAGTGAAGCATGCTAAACTGGAATGGCCAGGTTAGAATGAAGAACTACGTGAGCTCTCTATAATCTTTTGCTTCTTGCACGCATACACATGCACCTCCCACACTGTCCCGGTTCAACCTTCAAACACAATCAATTGTCACCACATGCTGCAGATACTGTACATCATTATGCGTTCATGTGCAGCCAATTCTTCATAATGTAATCCATTACATCAACTGAAGCACAATACACTTGGAAGAACAAACTGAAATGCATTAACTTTACACTCTCTATAAATTTGCACGAGCATGCCTGTTGGTCTAGTATCTCCAATCCTGTTATAATAATCTGGACTTGGTCTGCACTGATGGCAGACACTAATGGGTGGTCCAATTCCATGCTAAAATCCAACTTTTTTTGCTAAATCTTCATCACTGCTTGGTTTTAATATTCATACAGTTCTTTATAGGGTAGCTAGCAAAGTGCACAGCATGTCTGGCTCACAGTAAGAATGTCTTTGGTTCAAGTCCTGGGTTCTGGCATTTCTCTGTTGAGTTTGCATGGTTTCCATGTGCTTGTATGAGTTTCCTTTGGGTACTCTGGCTGTCTCCCATAGTCCAAAGACATGCACATCAGGCTAATTGTTTCAAACTGTCCCCAGGTGTGGATGTAAGTGTGAATTATTGTGTGTGATTCCCTGCAATGGTCTGGCAGATTGTTCAGGGTGTGCCTTGCCTTCACCCAGTGTCAATAGACAGCACATAAAAAACATCATTCATTGCATTTATAAAATTCAAATTCGTTGTTTTCAAATACTGTACTGCAAAAACAAACAAATAAAAATGGTTGTATGTCATAATAAGCAAGATTAACATAGACTGAAAGGGAAAGATGTAGGTGACATCACTGGGTTGCACAAAGTGCCTTTGTAGTGCCATTTCCAGATTGCTGCTCATGCCATAAGGAACTCTAGAATGATTATTCTTGTTTTCCTTCAGGTCAGCCACATAATAGCTCCACATCTTCTTCACAGGCATGGCAGGGCAGCCACATTCTCCTCAAGCGGGACAGCATCAATTTTGGAAGCTTCTGTTTGGAGGCACTTAATGAGTTGGTATGGCCCACCAGACTGCAACCTAGTTGCTCCAGTCCTTACAGAAGATGTTTGTAATTGACTGGTTGTTGAGGTGACAGTGGTGGTGGCGGCACAATGATGTAGTGGATAGCAAGAAGTGTGCTACCATTTGGTTGGGAACATGGGTGCAAAGCAGTGCACCGAACTGGCTTGATGACTGTAGCTTGGGTGTTGGTTTCTCAGTGCTGAAGACATAGCTGACTGGAGACATATAGGGTCAAAGCACTTAATGGGAGCAGCAGCCTCATAGGGCATGGTACATCGGAAGGGTGACTCAGCTTGTGGTGATGTGATATAGGTGTGGTAAGTTGCTTTTTTTTCATTAGAACAAGTTGACCACCCAAGGTTTTCCCAGAAGACAAGTTGTCCATGGCAGGCACTTTTACAGACTAGTTGTCCTACAATCACGTAGAAGATGTACACCATTGTTTTTACTTTCAAACATGCGTTTGTTATAATGGTTGTGAAATCTTAGAAAACTGAACAAGCACAGATCTTTACTATTTGAAAAAGATTTTTTTCATCAAAGCCCATAATGCTACTGTATATAAAAAAAAAAAACATTTTCAGAGTCACATGATAAAAGCCATTGACTTACTCAGTGCTACTGCATTGGAGCTTTGTTGTGGTTTCTTTTTGTCAGAGGACATGTAAGGTTAGTAAGATGACCCATTCTACATATATTGTTGTAGCACCACAGGCTCCACCCCAGCTGTTCTTCGTTTATCTTCACACGAAAGACCCATGAAGATGGGTGGGGTGGTTCATGTTTAAGTCTAAAAAAAATCTAAAGAGGAGGGAAGGAAAAGAGTTCAATGTTGTTGATGGTGCTTTCTTTTCTTTTCTTTTTTTTTTTTTTTTTTTTTGCAGAATGTTGTGCCCGGTACATGTAGGTAGCATACTTTGCTATTCAGATTGATTAAAAAAATGAAGGCTACATTATTTTCATAGTTTGATCAGTAGACCTAAGACTTTCTGGAAATGTAGCTCAGCATCATAACTCATTCTTTAATTGTTAACCTATTATTTACGGTATTTGCAATTTTTTGAAAATTCTATTTTATTTCTGTTCCGAAATGAATTTTGCTAATATTTGTTGCTGGGTAGCAAGGTGGTGTAGGTGTTAACACATTCACCTCATAACAAGGTCCTGAGTTGAAGTCTCAAGCTTGATAAGGATAGTTCTACTTCACAAACATCATGGTAAAAGATACTCACATGCGAAGACAGTGATGACTTACATTCTCCACATTCGGGATCTCCCCGTAGACAGGTCTGGAGGGCGGGCTGGAAGACGAGTGCCTGGTGGTCAGGCTTCTGCCCAAACCCGAAAAGGAGACATGGGTCTGTCCTCCTCTGGACCCACCACCTGTGGGAGGGACTATAGGAGTCGGGTGCAGTGTGAGTTGGGTGGCAGCTGAAGGCATGGGTTCTGTCAGATCGATCCTCTACTACTGACTCTGACTCTTTGGACATGGAATGTCACGTCCTGGCATGGAAGGAGCCTGAGCTGGTGTGTGAGGTGGAGTGATACTGACTGGATATAGTCCAACTCACCTCAACGCATGCCTTGGGCTCTGGAACCACCCATTTCAAAAGGAGTTGGACTTTAGCGAGTCACATTAGGTGTAATCATAATTCACAGGATGTTTAATTAATAGGTGGCATGGTGGGTAGTACATCCACCTAACAGCAAGAAAGTTTTGAGTTTAAGTCCCGGACTTGGAGAGGGTGTTTCTTTGGAGAGTTTGCATGTTCTCCTGTTCCTGCATGTGTTTCCTCCAGGTACTACGGATTCCTCTTAAAGTCCAAAGACATGCATGTTTGGCTAATTTGGCTTTTCCAATGTGCCACTAAATGTGAATGTGAGTGTGATGGTTTGTGTGTGTGTTGGCTCTGCAGTGGTTTGTTGAGCTGTTCAGGGTGTATCCTAAAGTGTGTTTAAAAGTATTCTAAAGTTTTGGGATACACCAAGGGTGTATCACAAAAAAAAAAACCTATTCTACTGAGTAATGGGAAAAGGATTAAAAATTAAAATAAAAAGTCTGATGAGTCATTATCGACCTTGTTTTTCCTATATCTGGATGTGTTTATGTTTGAACAAAGCCAAAAGATGTCTTCAACCCATAGCGTTGGTTGCCAGCTGTCAAATAGGGTGGTAGATATTTAATTGCATGGGCAACCATTTTGTGGTAGTTATTAGGTCTAATGTGATGGCAATATGAACGAAATCCATTCACTGAATGACTGTGTATTTATAGACTGACAGATTCTAACAAGCTTTATGGATTTATTGACTATTATACCATGCCTCAGTTGACTTCTTGATTCTGATTGGTCTGAAGACCATTCTGGATTCAAGTCAAACCACAGTTTAACATTTAGGTGTTTACTATAATAACATTTTCAAAATATGTGTACTCAATGACTGTGAGGAGATGTGCATCATCATCATCATCATCATCATCGTTATTTTCTTCTGCTTGATCCGGGGTCAGCAGCCTGTTTGTTTAACCTTTAGGACAGGGGTCGGGAACCTTTTTGACTCAGAGAGACAAAAAACATATTTTAAAATATAATTCCATGAGAGTCATATATATTTTTAATACTGCATACAACTAAATGGAAAAGGAAGAACAACAATTTTAGAGTACAATAAGACTCTGACTTTATTTTTAATAACACTGTTATAACGAAGTTATTCAATACCATGTAAAGAACTTCTTAGTATTATTGTGACTTCTGGTGCTGCATGGTTTGCTGATGTCTTTGTAGTACGGTTGACATGTGGTGAGGTTCAGCTTCATGCAGGCATTTAGGCTTCCATTCGTTAAATCGTGACCATAAATTGCTCTTGGTGTTTTTTTTAGGTGTGAGAACAACTGCTCACATGCATACGTAGAGCCAAGCATGGTCAATGCGGCAGGACTCACACACTGCAGTGTTTGGTATGTGACAGGAAGCACATTCCAAGTTTTGACAATCAGCTGGTCTGCAGGTCAAAAGTTTTTTCATTTCTGTCCATTGGTGTTTGTTTGCCAGCTCTGCTTGCCCTTATGCAAGTCTGTCCAAATCTTCATTCAGTGATTTGAACTTGTTCACCCAATGACTGAAGCCTTTGAGTCAGCAACTTCTACCTCAAACTCTCTGATAGAGAGACCAGCGATGAAACGCCGGTTGATTTTATCCACTGCACACTCAGGTGGTGCACTCATGAGATCCCCAAAGCGTGCTTTGAATGAGTACAGGAGATTAGATGTGAAGCCTGCTAGCTGCTGGAGATCAAAATGTTGAGTGGGGTCACAGACTGTATAAATCTTTAAATTCTCTCAGTTTTTCAAAGTGCAGAAAACAATCTGTTTTAATATCCACGGTAAAGATTCCCAGCTTGTTTTCAAATGCAAAAACTGAAGGGATAACATGGTAGTTCCAATGCCTTGTATTTTCATATTGAGTTGGTTCAGATGTTCAGTCATGTCCATGAGATAAAACTTGAGTGTTTGCTAGCTCGTGATGCTTGATATTTTTCATTTTGAAGAAAAGTCCAGATTATACTCAGGCAAGCCGCAAAACAGCTAAGCACCTTCCCTCTTGCTGTGCAAAACCACAATGATAATTATTCGCAACTTCATCCAGCAGTTCTTTAAACTGGAGATTATTTAAAGCTTGTGTAATAAACCGAATGGCCAGCGACATTACTTCACCAAGCTGCCTGACACACATTTGAGAGCAAAGTGCCTCCTGATGTAGAATGCAATGAAAACTTAGGATGGGTTCATTCTTCTGTTCACAAAGGAGCATTACAAATCCTCTGTTTTTTCCCACCATACATGGAGGACCGTCAGTAAACACAGAAATAAGTTTATCCATCGGAGTGTGTATTATATATATATAGATATATATATATAGATGTGTATGTGTGTGTGTGTGTGTGTGTGTGTGTGTGTGTGTATGTATATATATATATATATATATATATATATATATGTATGTAAATTTTTTTATTTTTTCCTTTGTCTTCTTCTTTTCTTCTTTTACTTTCGGCTGCTCCCTTCAGGGGTCGCCACAGCAAATCATCCGCCTCCACCTCACCCTTTCCTCCGTGATCTTCTTTTCTGACTCCAACGACCTTCATGTCTTCCTTCACCACATCCATAAATCTCTTCTTCGGTCTTCCTCGAGGCCTTCTGCCTGGTAGTTCCAACCTCAGCATCCTACTGCCAATATACTCACTATCCCTCCTCTGTACATGTCCAAACCATCTCAATCTAGCCTCTCTGACTTTGTCTCCAAAACATCTAACGTGTGCTGTCCCTCTGATGTACTCATTTCTGATCCTATCCATTCTTTTTTTTTCCTTTGTCTAACTCCATGAAAGACTTGAATAAATTCTCCCTTTTCATCATCCCTTTTGTGGGGCCGGTGGTGTAGTGGTTAGGGTGCTGCACTCATGATCAGGATGTCATGAGTTCAAATCCCACTCAGACCCTCACTGTGCTAAGACCCCTGGGCAAGGCCTTAACCACAAGTGTGCCTCTGTTCACCCAGCAGTATAAATGGATACCAGTAAAATATACTGGAAAGGTAACCTGCGATGGACTAGCATCCCATCCAGGAGGAGTTGAACTTCTAGTTGCTTCACACTACAGAAACCGGGGATTAGCACCAGCCTGATGAGCTTGGGTGTAAAAAGCCAATGGACTTTACCTGATCTTTTACCATCATGCCTTTCAGTGGCAAAACAGTAAAACTTTCCTCACACAGTGTGTCATCTACAAAGTACTGTGTAACAATACTGAACTGGGATAAATAGCTGAGATCTGTTCACTCATCCAAAGCGAGGGAAAATATTTGACTTCATTTATATCCTTCACTTGATTTGACAATCATGAGGAGTTCCTGTTGACAGAGACATGTCTTTTATTTATTTCATTATCGTATCTTTACCTGAAAATTTGTCAAAAAATTTGTTGGACACATCAAGCATGAATGCTTTGTCATATTCACCATTTGTAAATGTCTTCCCATTCCTCACAATTGCTCAAGAACCATCAAAGCCAGTCAAATTCTAGTCAACTTGTTGGGCCAATACAAGGAGTTGCAGCCTCCCCGCGACCCTAATTACGATTAAGCACTTCAGAAAATGATTGAATGGATGATAAAACCAAATGTTTGAATAAGTGCAGAAGAAAAAAGATATGTGGTGTAGAAGCGAAAACTTCCTGTAGATGATTGGACTTTTGTAAGCACTATAATATTTTACTGAAATATGTTATAAACCAAATCAGGTGTCAGTGGTTGACAGTTCAGGCATTCTGCTCACAAGAGAAACATTTATTCAACCACTGACAGACTGAGGAAATGTCTCATGTTTCCTGTGTTTTAGTATTATTCTTTCACTGATTACTGAATAGACTTTCTGAGTGGGCTTTGCTAAGAAAGCAGACGGAGACTATGGCTGGGGAGTATGACACTCTTTGTATAAATAAGTATTGGTTGCCATAGCACAAACCAGGCATGTACATGACAGTCATGGCATAATGTAGCGATGGGAAAGCAACCCTGTTTAACATAATCCTACATGTAAGGATTTTCACAGCTATTTGTAATCTTAATTCAACTTTAAAAGGTATTTCTTGAGTCACATTTGTTCTTTTTATTTGATTGTAATTTCACATTGTGGCATCACAGTGTGTTTGTAGCTTTTCTATCATGGCCCAAATAAAAATAACCCTTTCATAGGATCAATGATACAACAGCCGAAGCTTTCTGTAACTGTCTACATATCAATTGTCTAGATCTGCACTGTGATAATACTGCAAGAATGTTATGACCAATATTTTGATATAGTTGCAAACTTTCGTTTTTGCTTTTGTTTACATGTTGCTCATTGATGCTAGCATGCCTTTTTTATCTATTAATCCTTGCATCTGATTTAAAAATCTTGCATGGTCTCCACAGGGCAGTGGAGGTCTGGTGGTAGGGTGCTGGATTACTGATCATCAAGATGGGGTTCAAGTTCCACTGTCAACGGTTTTCACTGCTGTCCCCCAAATACAGCTAACTGGGTTATCAAAGGCCTGCCATGATTCTCACTGTCTATGTGAGAGGTTAATGTAAAAGAACCATTGCTGACTTTCATCAAGAGTAACTGCATAGCTGTCAGCGTGTTTCTGCCCTGCGATGGCCTGGCAAACTGTCCATGGTATACTCTGCCCTCGCCCCAAGTCAGCTGAGATGGGCGCAAGCCTTCCCACAACCCTAATGAGGATTAAGCTGTTCAGAATTTGAATGAATGAATGAGTGAATGCATTGTTTCCACAAAGGCTACATTAATATGTAGCAATGGTTTTACAGTTTATTTCATTAATCTTTGTTGAAATGAAGCCAAAAGTATGTTATAGGTCAGTTCAAACAAAAACAATACTGTAACTACACCAGCATGTTTACCTCATGGTTGAAACTTAAATTATTAACATATTGTAAGGTAAAGAAACTAAGTAGTCAAAATTCACATACTGTACTACAATAACAATGCTAGTATTTCTACACCTTTTTTTTTATTTCTAATGTTTTCTTCTGCATTTAGAACATGAGAAAACATTGGAAATTAAAAAAAAACATTTTAATTGTATATAGGGCTTTGTACAACTGACATTGTTGCAAAGTGGTGCAGTGGTGGCCTGGTGGTAGCCTTCTGGATTACTGATCTGAACGTCAGGGGTTCAAGCCCCACTATCACTAGGTTGTCACGGCTGTCCCCCCAGTGCAGCTAACTGGGTTATCAAAGGCCGGCCACGTTTCTCACTCTCTCTGACTCAAAGGGGATGTCATCCACATTTGAGTGAAAAGGTAAAGTCCGTGGGCTTTTTTCACCCAAGCCATAGCGTCTCATCAGGCCGTAGCTTATCCCCGGTTTCTGTAGCGTGAAGCAACTAGGAGTTCAACTTCTCCTGGATGGGCAGGTTATCTTCCCAGTATATTTTTTACTGGTACCCATTTATACTGCTGGGTGAACAGAGGCACACTTGTGGTTAAGACCTTGCCCAGGGGTCTTAGCACAGTGAGGGTCTCAGTGGGATTTGAACTTCCGATCATGAGTGCAGCACCCTAACCACTACACCACCGGCCCCAACATTTGGGTGAAACCAGATAAAATTATAAACCATGTAAGAGAACTGTCACTAAAGTTTAAAATGAAGTGTATGTGGTTACCTTATAACTGTAACTGTAATGATAGCAGTGGGCAGCATGGTGGCATACTGGTTCGCGCATCTGCCTCACAGCAAGAAGGTCTTGAGTTTGAGTCCCAGGCTCAGGCATCTATCTATGGAGATTGCACATGCTGTCCATGCTTGCGTGGGTTTCCTCCAGGTACTCTAGTTTCATCCCATATTTCAAAGACATGCACTTCAGGCTGAGTTTGAGTATCAATGGTTGTGTGTTGTCTGTTTACCTGCAATGGTCTGGCGAGCTGTTCAAGGAGTACCCCATCTTCACCAAGTGTCTGCTCTAGCTTCCTCGTGACCATAGTATGATCAAGTGGTTTGGCAAAATTCACCAAATAAAATAAATAAAAATAATGATTACTAGATGAAAAATGTTTCTGTCAGTGACACAAGGAAGCTGAAGTCAATATTTGCTGATTTTGGGTATGAGGAAGTATACACCTACTAGTTGTGGTAAACTACTGTTATGAAACTAGACTGCTGAATACTGTGGAAAGATTTTTTTTATTTGTCTTGGTAGCGACTTACATTCTGATCTTCCTTACCCAGTTAAGCATGACGAATGGAAAAAAACAGCTTGGTTCACGATTATTCAGCATAAAATATTAACAATTTCCTTCTGTAACTACTATAAATTAGTATTATTCATTCCTGACATTCTACTACAGAAACAAAGGTGTCACGTCATCACATCAACAAAGTAAATGTTTACATCATGTTTCATACTTTCCACCTAATACATAATATTTTCTTCTTTCCCTTTCTGGTAAAATCCTGTCTTTCATAAGCTAACCTTGGATTACTTTTGAGGTGATTGTCTTAAAGATCAGGTGCTGACAGTTTTTTTTGGCACTTCAATTCAACAGAAAACTATACCAAACACATGTTTCCTGATTATATCCTTGTTGAAACCAAATTCATCATCGTTCACTCATTAATTTGCATCATTATCACAAAGAAAAATTAAAACTGAACAATGGTTCCAAACACAGTGCCAAATTATTGCAGGACTGGTTCAAACATTCATTCATTTGCCAAATTGTTTAATCCTACTAGGGTCACAGTGTGGCAAGAGCTCACATTGGTCAATCCGTCGCAGAGCCAACACAAACAGCCATTCATACTCTCACCTAGGGACAATTTAGAAGAGTTGTTGCATTTTTGGACTGAGAGAGGAATCGGACTACCTAGAGGAAATACAAGCATGTGGATAACTTGAAGACTCCACACTGAAACACCTTCACCAACCCCTTGACCTGAACCCAGGACCCTCTTGCTGTGAGGTGGACATGTCAACCACTATCCTGCCATGGCGCCACGGGTTCAAAACAAAAAGCTGATTGTTCTATCGTGGCCACCACAAAATCCTTAAGACATAAAGGTGTTATTGAAGCAAAATGTGGCGCTAACAAGTACTAAATACCAAGTCGGTCAGGGTTAAATTCTTGTGCATGCAGCATTTTTCATTTTTTAAGACCTGCTGATTTTTAGTTTCAAAGTATACTTAAAAGCATGTTGGCTTGCAATAAGAATATTGGCTGCAACAATCTGTGTCAATTGTATTCAGATGAAGAGATGGTTGAAAACTTTGGCACTATATTTATGTTGTGAAATGCATAAGCTGATTTTGTTAGATCAACATGATAATCTCCCATTTAGTAACTTCCTGGGGTGGTTATTTGTATAAATATTTGTAATTTTCTCAAATTTTCTTTATCAAGACCTTATCTCACTCTTACTTGAAAGGAGCAGTTCACTTAGTTCCTCCAGAATCAAGAAAGTATTCTGATTCTGATTCAAAATTTACAGTTTAAGGAATGATATCATGTGCATCCATGTGTCATGCATTTGGTTTGTGTACCTTAAAGTGTTCGTATTACTGCCGAGATGATCTATTTTTATATTCCTGGCAAATCAATGGGCATCTGATACTCATGTAGTATTATGCCTTCGTGACTTAGGAGTTGCATCAGTACTTAGGAATCTTCCAGAAAAATATGCGAATGAAGTTACATCACAAGTACGTTGCATACTCACAAAGGCACTGTCTTGTTCTTCTTTTCCTTTTGGCTTTATCCCTTTTTCAGGGGTCGCCACAGCGAATCATCTGATGTAAATTAAATAAATAGCTTTTTGAGCTATTTCCACTCGCAATGGAAAATAAGATTTATTTCCTTAAAGCAAATTTGGTCACAATGCACAGAGTATTAACGGCTTATTCAGCTAATACGATTTGGCCACAAGAATTTGGTGTTTGTTGGTCATGGTAGGGCATGAAGAAATGTAGGGTAGACAAACTATCTGATGACAGAAATGTTGGTAGTGTTGTGCTGTCTTGATCAGAACAATGTAGGATGGCTATTAGAATGAACTGATAAGTTATAGAGTTAAAGATCACCAATGCCAGCTCACGATCTTTACTCTGATTTGATCTTAATTTTTTCCTTACCGCATGTGTTTTTTCTGTACCTGTTACAGAAAAAAAATGCTCTCTCAAAGCTCCCTGGTTTTCCTTTTTCATCCTCTTTTGTGGACATACATTTTTGCTCATACTACACTTACATTACTGCATTATTACTGTGCCCAGAAATATCAATATTTTTCATTCACTCATTTTCTGAACCACTTAATCCTAATTAGGGTTGCAAGGAGGCTGGGACCCATCTCAGCCAACTCTGGGCGAGGACAGAGTACACTCTGGACAGCTCGAACAGGCCAGCACAGGGCCAACATTTACACAATCATTCACACTTAGGGGTGATTTGCAACAGCCAGAGGACATCCACACAAGCAAATTCCGCACAGAAATGCACAGGCTGGGAATTGAACCCTGGCCTTTATGCTGTGAGGTGGACATGCTCACCACTACGCCACCATGCCACTCTGTTAATATTTCTAAAATAATTAAATATAAATAATCTAGTAGGTAAAGTCTGTTTTGTTTTTACACCCGAGCCTCATGGCTCATCAGGCCGATACTTATCCCCGGTTTCCATAGCATGAAACGACCAGGAGTTCAACTTCCCCTGGATGGGACGCTCGTCCATTGCAGGTTACCTTCCCAGTATATTTTTACTGGTATCCATTTATACTGCTGGGTGAACAGAGGCACACTTGTGGTTGAGACCTTGCCCAGGGGTCTTAGCACAGTGAGGGCTTTAGTGGGATTTGAACTCACAACCTCCCGATCATGAGCGCAGCACCTTAACCACTACACCACCGGCCCCACAAATAATCTAGTGATTTGTTGTAATTAATTTCAGAACACCTTTAAAGTACTGTACTTTGATTCTGTAGAGTTGCAATGAAGGGTAAGCAGTTCTCTGTGTAAGTAATAAAATATGACAGGGTGTGTTGTGAAGAAAATAATCAGGGTGGTGTGATACAGTGACGTGGAGTTGCTGTTATTTTCAGAACATAGTTTTTTTCCAGTGATGACACATCACAAAATATTCTATTTCTCTTTGAACACCGCTGTTTACCAGCAACTGCAATTACAATGTAAAATGTATTCATGAAAATGAATATGCATTTTTGAATTATACTTTACTATGGAAGGTCTCAAAAATATTCATGCCTAGATTTTCTGAGCTAGTTAATTCTGATCAGCTTTATATATATATCAAACAGGCAATAATAATAAAAGCTTAAAAATTAAACTTTATGATGTTAAAGTGCTTATGTTATGCTGTGCTCTCTGATTATAGCTTTTTCTTTGTTAAATAATGTTGTCAAATAACCTGTTTTGTTTTTGAAGTATTAATGTTTTGCCGCAGTTTGCAATTCAGTTTTCATATTTTTTGTGGCATATAGACAAATAATATTATGGCTTTGCATGGACAGGATTGTAAGTCTCCAGAGCCAAAACATTGTGTGCTTTCAAAACCCACAATCTAACTGAACCCTTGGTAACAAAACAGCACACCATAATCTCTCACTCCCAGGCATCCTGAGGTCATAGCAAAAATTAGAACATGAGAAGAGGGTGTTTTTTTCTTTTTCCTTTATTTGGTCCTGTTTTGTTTTGCTTTGTCTAATTTGTAAATACATAAAATTACTTTCTGCCCTATGTCCTCCTGTTTGTGTATCCTTGGTGGATGACTGCTGATGTCACACTGAAGCTAAAAAAAACTGCCATGTAAGCATGGGTGGAGATCACCTAATGTCAGTACACATGAGTGCTACATTATTTTATTTTGTGCAATTTTATATAAATATGAATATAAATATAAAATATATATAAAATAACAGAAAGATAATTAAAAGCAAATTAAATTTGTTAATATGTACATATTTGACAGACTTGTTTCCCCATGACCCCAGTAGAATTAAGTGGTTCAGGAAATGAATAAGTGAATGACCGTTTAATTTGTCACTTTTTAAATTTATTTTCAGGACTTCTATTAAAATCTGAAGATGCTTTCGGTCATTTTTATGTTAAAATATAACTAAATTATTTATGGAATTTAAAAGGTTTAATATATATATATATATATATATATATATATATATATATATATATATATATATATATATATATATATATATATATATATATAAAATGCAGCCACCAAAGAAGAGATTTATGGATTTGTTGAAGGAAGACATGAAGGTCATTGGAGTAAGAGAAGAAGATGCAGAGGACAGGGCGAGATGGAGGCGGGTGGTTTGCTGTGGCGACCCCTGAAGGGAACAGCCAAAAGGAAAAGAAGAAGAAGAGGATATATATAAAATATATATGTATATGTACTGTATATTGTGTATACAATGCAGCCATAAGGGGGGGCACAAACCAGTGTCTCTCCCTCACGCCGGTCCCAAGCCCGGATAAATGTAGAGCATTGTGTCAGGAAGGGCATCCGACGTAAAACCAATTCCAATAATTTTTTATAACCAATGCTTTATAATGTAAATCATAGCTGTTACCTCCATACCGGATCGGTCGAGGCCCAGGTTAGCAATGAACGCAATCAGTGCTGTTAACCAACAGGAAGAAGGAGAGGCGGGAGGCGTGTCCGTAGGCGTAAAGAGAAGAGGAAAAGCATGAGTCTAGGACTGAGAGTGTAACTATGACAGGAAAAGGTAGAGAGCTGGCTGACATGATGCAGAGGAGGAAGGTGGACATACTCTATGTTCAGGAGACCAGGTGGAAAGATAGCAAGGCTAGAAGCTTAGGAGCAGGTTTAAGCTGTTTTTTCATGGTGTGGATGGGAAGAGAAATGGAGTAGAAGTCATCTTGAAGGAGGGGTTTGTCAGGAATGTTTTAGAAGTGAAAAGAGTGTCAGACAGAGTGATGAGTCTCAAATTAGAACTTGAAGGTGTGATGTTCAATGTTGTTAGTGCTTATGCCCCACAGGCAGGATGTGAGCTAAAAGAGAAGGAGAGATTCTGGAGTGAGTTAAATGAAGTGATGCAGAGTACCCCCAGAGGTGAAAGAGTGGTCATTGGGGCAGACTTCAATGGACATGTTGGTGCAGGCAACAGAGGAGATGAGGAAGTGATGGGCAGGTTTGGTACCCAGGACAGGAACACAGAAGGACAGATGTTGATAGATTTTGCAAAAGGATGGAAATGTCTGCAGTGAATACTTTGTTCCAGAAGAGACAGGAGCATAGGGTGACTTATGAAAGCAGAGGTAGGAGCACACAGGTAGACTACATCTTGTGTAGACGATGCAGTTTGAAGGAAGTCAGTGACTGCAAAGTAGTAGTGGGTGAGAGTGTTGCCAAACAGCATAGGATGGTGGCGTGCATGGTGATGCTGATAGTGAGGAAGGTGAAGAAGGCAAAGGCAGAGCAGAAGACAAAGTGGTGGAAGCTGAAAAAGGAAGAGTGTCATGTTGTCTTCAAGGAAGAGTTGAAACAGGCTTTAGATGGTCAGGAAGTGCTTCCAGATGACTGGACAACCACAGCAAATGTGGTCAGGGAGACAGGTAGGAGATTACTTGGTATGTCATCTGGAAGGATAGTAGATAAGGAGACTTGGTGGTGGAATGAGGAAGTGCAGGAGTGTGTACAAAGGAATAGGTTAGCTAAAAAGAAGTGGGACATTGAGAGGACCGTAGAGAGTAAACAGGAGTACAGGGAGACACAGCGTAAGGCGAAGGTAGCGGTGTCAAAGGCCAAACAGGGCATATGATTACTTGTATGCTAGGTTAGACAGTAAGGAGGGAGAAAATGATTTATACAGGTTGGCACAGCAGAGAGATAGAGATGGGAAGGATGTGCAGCTAGTTAGAGTGATAAAGGACAGAGAGGGCAATGTATTGACTGATGAACAAAAGTTTGGTTTCATGCCAAGAAAGAGCACCACAGATGCAGTGTTTGCTTTGAGGATGTTAACAGAGAAGTCCACAGGAGGTCAGAGGGAGTTGTATTATGCCTTTGTGGATCTGGAGAAAGCATAAGCGTGTGCAGGCAGGTTGGAATGGTTGGAGAAAAGTGTCCGGTGTGATCTGTGAAAGGAAAAGTGTACAAGACGGTGATGAGACCAGCGATGTTGTATGATTTAGAAACAGTGGCGCTGAGGAAAAGACAGGTGGCAGAGCTGGAGGTAGCGGAGATGAAAATGTTGAGGTTCTTTCTGGGAGTAACGAGGATGGATAGGATCAGAAATAAGTACATCAGAGGGACAGCCCATGTAAGATGTTTTGGAGACAAAGTCAGAGAGGCGAGATTGAGATGGTTTGGACATGTACAGAGGAGGGATAGTGAATATATTGGTCGTAAGATACTGAGGTTGGAACTGCCAGGCAGAAGGCTTAGAGGAAGACCAAAGAAGAGATTTATGGATGTGGTGAAGGAGGACATGAAGGTCATTGGCATAAGAGAAGAAGATGCAGAGGACAGGTAAGATGGAGGCAGATGATTTGCTGTGACGACCCCTGAAGGGAATAGCCAAAAGGAAAAGAAGAAGAAGAAGATTGTGTGTGTATATATACAATGCAATCTTTATGGAAAGAAAAATCACTGTTATTCATCACTACAGCATTGTGGGTTTTAATTGAATGGTGATGAGTTAAATCCCAATGCTCATATCATGATCTCAGAGACCACAAATCTTTGACCATCTCCCTAGTAATATTTTCCTCCACCCATCTGATGGCATGTTTGATAATGCCTTTATTTGTCGAGTTTTTTGAGAATAGACGTGACATACCTAATCAGATGTTGCTAAGGATATTTTAGCGAGGCTACAGAGTGCCACAGTCATGGATTATGGCTTGGATAGTTGCCCCATGTCACCTGGTTGTCTGCATGTGCCCACTACAGGAACCCAATAAGGTTGCCATGTCACTCAATTGATGCTGATTGGCTGTTATGATCACATATTTGAATGACAACAGGGAGCCATAAAAACAACAGATTTATTATTAACATAACTAGAACCAAAATAAAAACAGAGGCTAGTACACCACCGCTTACACCTGAACAGAATAAAAAAATTAGATAATCAAACTTAGGTAGACAGACAGACTTGCAGGCAAATAAATGTCCGTGGGGATAATGCTGCAATTAGAATATAGTATTGACGGGAAAATGAATTCATGAAACGGATCCTTAAATTGACAAGACAGGTGATACAAATGAAAGCAGAAATCAGCTAGTGCATGGGACTGAAAAGCAAACCCAGGCTCAAACACTAAACAACATCACGACATCTATTGGGAGCTATAATTTTAGGTAGTGCCGAACCCCAATGCATTTTGAATGTTCGGAATCATTAACAAGTTCTTAGCCTAAACTTGCAGTTCATGGATATGACTGCCAGGATTATATCATTACTATTTCAGAGTCATATGACACAAGCAGACTTTACAGTCATGTGTGATATAAAAAACTTCTTACAATTGCCTTTGTTTGTTTTTTACTCATCAGTTAATTTTCTGGAACCACTTAATACTGATTAGGGTCGCGGGGAGGCTGGTGCCCATCCAAGCCGACTCTGGGCGAGGGCAGAGTACACCCTGGACAGCTCACCAGGCCATCGAAGGGCGGAAACGTGCTGACGGCTTTGCAGCTACTCTTGTTGAACGTCAGCAATGGTTCTTTTACATGAACCTCTCAGTTAGCTGCACTGAGGGGACAGTGACAACCTGTGGTGAGTGGGGCTTGAACCCCCAACATTAGGATCAATGATCCAGCAACCTATACCACTAGGCCACCATTGCCCTTTATTTTTTACTGTAGTGATTAATTGCAATAATACACAAAGATACATAAATAGGTGTTTTCTTTATCATCAATCAAATGTATCGTCTGGTATTCAAAATATTTTAAACCTTGAACATGATGGCATCTCTTTTTTTATTTTAAATGCTCTATTTAGTTAGAAGCAGAGTTATTTCAGATTGTGATACATCAGTACGTGCATATATCTGATGATCATTCCAGCCCTGAGTAGCTATAGGAATGCTAAATCTTGTTTTCCATGTAGTGCTGGTGTGCATTACAAATAAGATCTGTTTTGGATTATTATCAACTACCCAGTGTCAGCAACCCACGTGCTGTGCTATGTGTATATGCAGCAGTGCTTTTTAGGCAATTGTTCATAAGTTCACTGCAGGTTACTTTGGCTAGCATTCATGTTTTGTAACCTAAACATGCACGCGTGAATTTTTTTTTTTATACAGAACAATTGAATAAAGAGACTGCTTTGCTTCCAACTTCATCACTGCGTACTATATGTTTGCAAAAGAAAGGGAACTCCATTTACCTGATATTCTCATTTGTTTTGATGCACACCAATAAAAATCACTACTGCTGTAGGTCTGTGGCTGTCAAGAAAAACTCAAATGTGACAAATACTGTAGGAAGTAGATACAGCTGGCTTACCTGCTTAAGTTATGCAAACCACAGGCCTCAACATGCATATTACAAAAAAAATAAAAATCAGATAGATTCAGATGTGAGATGTAAGGGCGCATAAAGGGATGAGCAAGCACACTGTGTGCCTTCATATAGAGTGTGAGGAAATTTGTTTTTTCTAAATTGCCAGCTCATCCGTTCATTTTCTGTAACTGCTTAATCCTAATTAGGGTCGCAGGGAGGCTGGTGCCCATCCCAGCTGACTCTGGGTGAGGGCAGAGTACGCCCTGGGCGGCTCACCAGGCCATCGCAGGGCAGAAACACAGGCCATCCCAGGGCGGAAACAGGCTTTGCAGCTACTCTTGATGAAACTCAGCAATGGTTCTTTTACAGCCTCCCACCATAGACAGTGAGAGACATGGTAGACCTTTGATAACCCAATTAGCTGCACTGGCAGATAATTGCCAGACATGTGAACAGAATAAAGGTGATTAGTATTACATTTACTGATATCGGTTGATTTTTTTTCAATGCGTCTTTGTACATTTCCACTTTTTTTTATATGTACGTACAGGTTGCCTCATCAACAGGGTTTGATTTGCTCTAGAGTTCATATGTACAGTAGTTTAATTCATGCACAGTCTTACAGTATGGATGATAAAACATCAAGGTCTGTTTGAGTGTCCAGTGTCATGATTTTATTCCATAAATTATAATAATTTACTTTTTTATTAATTTGATTACTTGGTGAAATTATTTTGATAAACATAAAGGGCACTCTGAGGTCCTGGAATGTCATTTGGACAATATTTGGTCTTGTTATTCATTTCGGGGGTTTTTTTTGTTGTTGTTGTTGGGGCGGGGTGTTTATTTGTTTTACATCTGAAGACAGTCATGTGACAGTCGTTGTTTGTGATAACTATGAGAAACATGTTCAGAAAGTGTGTGTGTGTGTGTGTGTGTGTGTGTGTGTGTGTGTGTGGGTAGGTGTGTGGGTGGGTGGGTGTACACCTCTGGCCACCCACCTAGATGAAAAGGAAAATAAGTAGTGTTGCCTGCAGAACATGCAAAAAATAAATAAATTGACGTTTCCCCCACTTGGTTCAGTTGATGCCTCTCTTTGAACATTGAAAAGTGTAGATTACATAGAAACTGTCAACATATCTATTATTAAAGGACGGCAGAGTAAAAAGCAGAGCTGCTTGCATTGATATGCAAGATCCTATACCTTAGGCAATGGGTAGTTTTGGTTGTTGTATCTTTTGTAGCTGAAAGTAGGTTAACAAGCACCACATACACACACACACACACACACACACACACATACACACACACACACACACACACACACACACAAGTATCTTAACTATATATTCCTCAATTTAAGTGTGTTTTAATAGAATGTGTTCAGCTTTATTGCAATGATGCTGAAGAATTTCTGTGAATAATTAAAATGTCTGTCTGTCTGTCTGTCTGTCTTTCTGTCTCTATCTGTCTGTCTGTCTCTATCTATCTCTATCTATCTATCTATCTATCTATCTATCTCACTCACTCACAGTTTCCTGTAACTAATTTTTACAGAACATTTCTAAAAGTGGCTGACATGAATAGAATAGCTTTCACAGGGCTTGGCATCTGAGTTATGAGCAGTATCCTTGTGCGTGAGAAATGACCGGAGTTTTCACGACGAGTGCAATATGTACTGACACATTTTTGCGTGTGAACATTTGGAACCTGGCCAGGTGTATGATCATGCTAACGGGTGAGGCTCAGCTTACATGAAGAGCGAGAGCTCTCGAGGAAGAAATAATTTTTTAAAAATGCTTAGGCGTAATTTCTCAGCATCTTTCAAGCGATACATATAAAGATCTATTATTTGAGTTTATTCATAATACAGTACGTATTATAATATTACACTAATTATATTTTATTTGTAATAATAATATTTATGTAATAAACATCTAAAATTATTATTTATTATTTTTATCATTTATATTATGGAAATTGGACTACTGTTGGTCGAAGACGTCGAAGAAGGAGAGGCGGGAGGCGTGTCCGTAGGCAGAGAGAGAAGAGGAAATGCGTGAGCCTCGGACTGAGAGTAGGGACTTTGAATGTTGGAACTATGCAAGGAAAAGATAGGGAGCTGGCTGACATGATGCAGAGGAGGAAGGTGGACATACTGTGTGTTCAGGAGACAAGGTGGAAAGGTAGAAAGGCTAAAAGCTTAGGAGCAGGGTTTAAACTGTTTTATAATGGTGTGGATGGGAAGAGAAATGGAGTAGGAGTCATCTTGAAGGAGGGGTTTGTCAGGAATGTTCTAGAAGTGAAAAGAGTGTCAGACAGAGTGATGAGTCTCAAGTTAGAAATTGAAGGCGTGATAGTCAATGTTGTTAGGGCTTATGCCCCACAGGCAGGAGGGAAGCTAGAAGAGAAGGAGAGATTCTGGAGTGAGTTAGATGAAGTGATGCAGAGTACCCCAGAGGTGAAAGAGTGGTCATTGGAGCAGTCTTCAATGGTCATGTTGGTGCAGGCAACAGAGGGGACGAGGAAGTGATGGGCAGGTTTGGTATCCAGGACAGGAACACAGAAGGACAGATGTTGATCGATTTTGCAAAAAGGATGGAAATGGCTGTGGTGAATACTTTCTTCCAGAAGAAACAGAAGCATAGGGTGACTTATGAAAGCGGAGGTAAGAGCACACAGGTAGACTACATCTTGTGTAGGCGATGTAATTTGAAGGAAGTCAGTGACTGCAAAGTAGTAGTGGGTGAGAGTGTTGCCAAACAGCATAGGATGGTGGTGTGCAGGATGACACTGATGGTGAGAAAGGTGAAAAGGCAAAGGTAGAGCAGAAGACAAAGTGGTGGAAGCTGAAAAGGAAGAGTGTCGTGTTGTCTTCAAGGAGGAGTTGAAACAGGCTTTGGGTAGTCAGGAAGTGCTTCCAGAGGACTGGACAACCACAGCCAATGTGATCAGGGAGACCGGTAGGAGAGTATTTGGTGTGTCCTCTGGAAGGAAAGTAGATAAGGAAACTTGGTGGTGGAATGAGGAAGTGCAGGAGTGTGTACAAAAGAAGAGGTTAGCCAAGAAGAAGTGGGACATTGAGAGGACCGAAGAGAGTAAACAGGAGTACAGGGGAGACACAGCGTAAGGCGAAGGTAGCAGTGTCAAAGGCCAAACAGAGGGCGTATGATGACTTGTATGATAGGTTGAACAGTAAGGAGGGAGAAAATGATCTATACAGGTTAGCACAGCAGAGAAATAGAGATGGGAAAGACGTGCAGCAAGTTAGAGTGATAAAGGACAGAGAGGGAAATGTATTGACTGATGACAGAAGTGTGCTGGGAAGATGGAAAGAGTACTTTGAAGAGCTGATGAATGAGGAAAATGAGAGAGAAAAAGAGTAGAAGGGGTGACCGTTGAGGAGCAGGAAGTAGCAAAGATTAGTAAGGGAGAAGTGAGGAGGGCATTGAAGAGGATGAAGAGTGGAAAGGCAGTTGGCCCTGATGACATACCAGTTGAGGTATGGAAGTGTCTAGGGGAGGTAGCAGTAGATTTTCTGACAAGAATATTCAACAAGGTCTTAGAAAGTGAGCAGATGCCAGAGGAATGGAGGAGAAGTGTGCTTGTGCCCATTTTTTAAGAACAAGGCGATGTACAGAGTTGTGGCAACTACAGAGGGATAAAGTTGATGAGCCATACAATGAAGCTATGGGAAAGAATAGTGGAAGCAAGACTAAGGGCAGAGGTCAGCATTTGTGAACAACAGTTTGGTTTCATGCCAAGAAAGAGCACCACAGATGCAGTGTTTGCTTTGAGGATGTTAATAGAGAAGTACAGAGAAGGGCAGAAGGAGCTGCATTGTGCCTTTGTGGATCTGGAGAAAGCATATGACAGGGTGCCGAGAGAAGAACTGTGGTATTGTATGAGGGAGGCTGGAGTGACAGAGAAGTATGTTAGAGTGGTGCAGGACATGTATGATAGATGTAAGACAGTGGTGAGGTGTGCTGTCGGTGTGACAGAAGAGTTCAAGGTGGAGGTGGGACTACATCAAGGGTCAGCTCTCAGCCCCTTCTTGTTTGCTATGGTGATGGACAGGCTAACAGATGAGGTTAGACAAGAATCTCCATGGACTATGATGTTTGCAGATGACATTGTGATCTGTAGTGAGAGCAGAGACCAAGTAGAGGAAAATCTAGAGAGGTGGAGGTATGCCCTGGAAAGGAGGGGATTGAAGGTTAGTCTTAGTAAGACAGAATACATGTGTGTGAACGACAAGGACCCAAGAGGAACTTTGAGGTTACAGGGGGCAGAGATAAAGAAGGTGGAGGATTTAAGTACTTAGGCTCAACAATCCAGAGCAATGGAGAGTGTGGAAAAGAGGTGAAGAAGCGCGTGCAGGCAGGTTGGAATGGATGGAGAAAAGTGTCCGGTGTGATGTGTGATAGGAGAGCATCGGCAAGAATGAAGGGAAAAGTGTACAAGACGGTGATGAGGCCAGCAATGTTGTATGGTTTAGAGACAGTGGCCCTGGGGAAAAGACAGGAGTCAGAGTTGGAGGTAGCAGAGATGAAAAAGTTGAGGGTCTCTTTGGGAGTAGCGAGGATGGATAGGGATCAGAAATGAGTACATCAGAGGGACAGCACATGTTAGATGTTTTGGAGACAAAGTCAGAGAGGCTAGATTGAGATGGTTTGGACATGTACAGAGGAGGGATAGTGAGTATATTGGTCGTAGGATGCTGAGGTTGGAACTACCAGGCAAAAGGCCCAGAGGAAGACCAAAGAGAAGATTTATGGATGCAGTGAAGGCGGACATGAAGGTCGTTGGAGTAAGAGTAGAAGATGCAGAGGATAGGGAGAGATGGAGGCAGATCATTTGCTGTGGCGACCCCTGAAGGGAACAGCCGAAAGGAAAAGAAGAGACTCGTAGGGGGCAGTGGTGGTCTAGAGCGCTGGATTGCTGATCCTCAGGTTGGGGGTTCGAGTCCCCACAGGGTTGTCACTGTCGTTCGTCCGTGTCCCCCACCCCCACCACCCCACATTGCTGAAGAACCATTGCTGACTTTCGTAAAGAGCAGCTGCATAGCCGTCAGTGTGTTTCTTCTTCTTCTTCTTCTCCTTTCGGCTATTCCCTTCAGGGGTCGTCACAGCAAATCATCTGCCTCCATCTCACCCTGTCCTCTGCATCTTTTTCTCTTATGCCAACGACCTTCATGTCCTCCTTCACCACATCCATAAATCTCTTCTTTGGTCTTCCTCTAAGCCTTCTGCCTGGTAGTTCCAACCTCAGCATCTTACTACCAATATACTCACTATCCCTCCTCTGTACATGTCCAAACCATCTCAATCTCGCCTCTCTGACTTTGTCTCCAAAACGTCTTACACGTGCTGTCCCTCTGATGTGCTCATTCCTGATCCTATCCATCCTTGTTACTCCCAGATAGAACCTCAACTTTTTAATCTCCGCTACCTCCAGCTCTGCCTCCTGTCTTTTCCTTAGCGCCACTGTTTCTAAATCATACACCATCGCTGGCCTCATCACCGACTTGTACACTTTTCCTTTCATTCTTGCTGATACTCTCCTATCACACATCACACCGGACACTTTTCTCCAACCATTCCAACCTGCCTGCACACGCTTCTTCACCTCTTTTCCACACTCTCCATTGCTCTGGATTTTTGAGCCTAAGTACTTAAAATCCTCCACCTTCCTTATCTCTGCTCCCTGTAACCTCACCGTTGGGTCCTTCTCATTCACACACATGTATTCTGACTTACTGAGTCTAACCTTCATTCCTCTCCTTTCCAGGGCATACCTCCAAATCTCTAGATTTTCCTGCACTTGTTCTCTGCTCTCACTACAGATCACAATGTCATCTGCAAACATCACAGTCCATGGGGAATCTTGTCTAACCTCATCTGTCAGCCTGTCCATCACCATAGCAAACAAGAAGGGGCTCAGAGCTGACCCTTGATGCAGTTTCACCTCCACCTTGAACTCTTCTGTCACACCGACAGCACACCTCACCACTGTCTTACATCTCTCATACATGTTCTGCACCACTCTAACATACTTCTCTGCCACTCCAGACTTCCTCATGCAATACCACAAAGGAACAATGCAGCTCCGTCTGACCTTCTCTGTACTTTTCTATTAACATCCTCAAGCTAAGCACTGCATCTGTGGTGCTCTTTCTTGGCATGAAACCAAACTGTTGTTCACAAATGCTGACCTCTGCCCTTAGTCTAGCTTCCACTATTCTTTCCCATAACTTCATCGTATGGCTCATCAACTTTATCCCTCTGTAGTTGCCACAACTCTGCACGTCTCCCTTGTTCTTAAAAATGGGCACCATCACACTTCTCCTCCAATCCTCTGGCATCCTTTCACTCCCTAAGACCTTGTTGAATGTTCTTGTCAGGACAACTACTGCTACCTCTCCTAGACACTTCCATACCTACACTGGTATGTCATCAGGACCAACTGCCTTTCCATTCTTCATCCTCTTCAATGCTCTCCTCATTTCACCCTTACTAATCTTTACTACTTCCTGGTCCTCGACGGTCACCTCTTCTACTCTTTTTTCTCTCTCTCATTTTCCTAATTCATCAGCTCTTCAAAGTACTCTTTCCATCTTCCCAGCACACTTTTGTCATCAGTCAATACATTTCACTCTCAGTCCTTGCTGCACATCCTTTCCGTCTCTATTTCTCTGCTGTGCCAACCTGTATAAATCATTTTCTCCCTCTTTACTGTCCAACCTAGCATACAAGTCATCATATGCCCTCTGTTTGGCCTTTGACACTGCTACTTTCTCCTTACGCTGTCTCCCTGTACTCCTGTTTACTCTCTTCGGTCCTGTCAATGTCCCACTTCTTCATAGCTAAGCTCTTCCTTTGTACACACTCCTGCACTTCCTCATTCCACTACCAAGTCTCCTTATCTACTTTCCTTCCAGAGGACACACCAAGTACTCTCGTACCTGTCTCCCTGATCACATTTGCTGTGGTTGTCCAGTCATCTGGAAGCATTTCCTGACCACCCAAAGCCTGTTTCAACTCTTCCTCGAAGACATGACACTCTTCCTTTTTCAGCTTCCACCACTTTGTCTTCTGCTCTGCCTTTGCCTTCTTCACCTTCCTCACCATCAGTGTCATCCTGTGAACCACCATCCTATGCTGTTTGGTAACACTCTCACCCACTACTACTTTGCAGTCACTGACTTCCTTCAAATGACATCGCCTACACAAGATGTAGTCTACCTGTGTGCTCCTACCTCTTCTTTTATAAGTCACCCTATGCTTCTGGCTCTTCTGGAACAAAGTATTCACCACAGCCATTTCCATTCTTCTTGCAAAATCTATCAACATCTGTCCTTCTGTGTTCCTGTCCTGGATACCAAACTTGCCCATCATTTCCTCGTCCCCTCTGTTGCCTGCACCAACATGTCCATTGAAATCTGTACCAATGACCACTCTTTCTCCCCTGGGGGTACTCTGCATCACTTCATCTAACTCACTCCAGAATCTCTCCTTCTCTTCTAGCTCACATCCTGCCTGTGAGGCATAAGTATTAATAACATTGAACATCACACCTTCAATTTCTAACTTGAGACTCATCACTCTGTCTGACACTCTTTTCACTTCTCGAACATTCCTGACAAACCCCTCCTTCAAGATGACTCCTACTCCATTTCGCTTCCCATCCACACCATGATAAAACAGCTTAAACCCTGCTCCTAAGCTTCTAGCCCTGCTAACTTTCCACCAGATCTCCTGAACACACAGAATGTCCATCTTGCTCCTCTGCATCATGTCAGCCAGCTCTCTACCTTTTCCTTTCATAGTTCCAACATTCAAAGTCCCTACTCTCAGGCCTAGACTCATGCTTTTCCTCTTCTCTCTCCGCCTACGGACACGCCTCCCGCCTCTCCTTCTTCGACCAACAGTAGTCCAATTTCCACCAGCACCCTGTTGGCTAACAGCACTGATGGCGGTCGTTGTTAACCCGGGCCTCGACCGATCCAGTATGGAGGTAATATCTGTGATTTGCATGATAAAATTTGGCATTGGTTTTATGTCGGATGCCTTTACTGACACAACTCTCTTCATTTATCTGGGCTTGGGACCAGCGTGAGGGAGAGACACAGGTTTGTGTAAAAGTTCTTGATTTAGGTTTAATATATCTTGTACCCTGAAGATAATTCTGCTTCTTGCTACTTACCGAAGAGTAATGGTACAAAATATTGCATGCAACAGAGATGTTCATTAAACTTGGGCTCAACAACACAACACAGTTTTTAGCAAAATATTAGCAATGGTGAATGAAAGGAAGTTGTGTATTTTTGACACATCAGTGATGATCACGACACATCAGTGATGATCACTTATTTAAATACCAGATACAGTATATTCTTTTCAAGGTTTTCTTTATTCAAGTGTAAATTTAAATATTTGGCGCCCTTTAGTGGTCAAATCTAATTACTTTGTAGAATTTAATCATGCTGAACATAGAATCATAAATGCAGAGAAAATGGGTGCATATAAAATATATGGCCAGAATTATGTACACCCCTGATATGTCCCCTATACATAAGCCTTCCCCAAACATTTACCACAAAACTGCATGTAAAGTTGTTCTTTGTATGATATTTCACTTCAGTGAACCGAAAGTATCCTAAACATGCTCCTACATGGCACTTTCCCTCAGCTGACCCTGGACGAAAGTGGGGTACAGCTCAGCAAACCACCCGAACACACACATAACTATTCACTCACATTTACACCTCGAGGCAATTTGGAACAGTCAGCCAATGTGCATGTCTTTGGACTGCTGGAGGAAATACAGAATACTCGGAGAAAACCTATGCAAGCATGGCGAGAATATGTAAACTGCACATAGAAGCATTCAAGCACAGGACTATTCTGTGTTACCCATTATGTAATAAATCATTGACACTACTATATCTGTACCCCTCAGATTCTGAGGTGGATTATGAACTGCTCCCAGGGGCTTTGACTGCCAGGGGGCTTCAAAGCTTTCGAACTTGCACTCTGACTATTCCACTGTGTGGCTTCTGAAGGATTATGAACAGATAAGGTTCAGTGCGTACAGGGCAAGTTGACCCCTAGGTGCTTGGGTGGTTTTAATGTGAGATTTCTTTTGTTGAAAACTTGAGCAGGCCATTACTGTCCCGAATCCTTCAGCATTAACAATGTGAGAGCTTATTAAAACCCTTGATCTTTAAAATGTAAACCAGGGGTCACCGACCTTTTTGAAACCGAGAGCTACTTCTTGGGTACCAATTAATGCGAAGGGCTACCAGGTCAAAACACACCTCTGAAATTACAAATTTGCTCAATTTACCTTTAATTATATGTTATCATTAATAATTAATGATATTTATCTATGTGAAGATATTGATTTGATTTAAAATATATTCAAAAAAATTAGATGCAGCTCAATGGAGAGTGGCGCTATGGAGCTGTGGGCCTGTCCTAAAACTAGCAGTGAACAGGTCCGCGGGCAACTTATAGTGTCCTTGCGGGCTACCTGGTGCCCACGGGCACCACGTTGGTGATCCCTGATGTAAACTAACCACTACAACCCCTGGGTCCCCCAAGTACGCACGCACAGATGTGCATTATGTCGTTACAATAGCTCCTGTGGCAGGGTGACAAAAGCATAAATGTTACTGTTTAGAAGTCATTGCACATTTGGCAAGTTATGACTGGCAGGAATTTATTTATTTTTTTTTCCATTGACATCCGCAGAGCCATGAAACAAGGAATAAAAAAAGAATGCCCTAATTATAAACATTTTTATTTAGTTCAATTTTTTGATAATAATTATAGGAAATAATTGACATTGTACATATATTTGTTGAGGTACATATGCTACTCCTGAGATAGCCCCCAACCATCATCAAAGTAGGCAGGTACTGACAGACACGATAAACACCAGTGAACACACACCATCTCACATCTAACAGCCTGATAAAGGGCCACATTTGAGTAGATCTAGGATGGTGATCTCTGGTGCGTACTTTACTTCCAATGTGATAATGCACTATGTTATTAAGCATAAGTAATTTCAAACTGGGTGCATAAAAATGATCATGACCAGTGTTTGGTGTTCTTCAGTCAGTGGATCTGAATCCAGTAGAACAGCTTTTAGTAGAACAGGAGATTTATAGCATTGAATGGAACCTGAAAAACCTGTAGGAATTATGTGATAGCAATCAACAAATAAACACCACAGTATGTAGCTGAGTGTACATTCAATCTGTTAAATTTAAAAGTTTGTTTTTCTCTTTTAAAAACTGTATTGTTATTATTGTCATTATTATTATTATTATTATTATTATTACTACCACCACCACCACCACTACTACTACTACTACTAATAATAATAATAATAATAATAATAATAATATTAATAATAATAAAGGATGAACGGTTCCATTACAACTGAAAGATAAAGCAGAGCACTCAGCGTGTAGTAAAACTCAACTCCCATGATGCATAGCTGAAGTCACTTCCTGTATTTCGTAAGAGCATTTCCTGCTGACGTTTCCCTCACAGTTCCGCTTCTTGAATGTTTTGCACTCTCTTATTATTGTTAGTACAGTATTACTGTTATATTTCCTCAGTAAAAGAGTTTCAGCCCTGAAGAGTCCCTGCAGGACATGGAGAAAAGCAGAATAACAGCGATATTGTTTGACCTGGACAACACTCTGGTGGACACAACAGGAGCGGGACAGCTGGCTTTACACCAGGTGGGAATGAAGAGAGAAATCACCGACTGACTGAAAAAAGAACATTAAAATTAATTTGCACAACAGTTACATTTAAATAATCTATTCCGTTTTAACCCACATATATAATTATAAAAAAAGTATGTAAAATAATGTAAATGTGTTTCAATGATCGATGGACGATTGTGATGAAAGGGATTGTGGAAGTTGTAGTTCAGAGCTATTAAACCATCAGAACTGTCAGTGATGAACAGCTATATGCAGCTGCAGAACAATTCATTTAGTTCTTCCACTTTGTGCTAATTTTATTTGAACTACATTACATTTACAGCATTTGGCAGATGCTCTTATTCAGAGCGACTTACAATTGTCATTTTATTTACACAACTGAGCAATTGAGGGTTAAGGGCCTTGCTCAAGGGCCCAACAATGGTGAACGTGACCTTCCTCTCAACCACTGACCTTTGGATCAGTGACTCATCACCTCCACCAAAACCACTGCTCTTATTTGGATTTTTATTTTTACTAGTTTTATTTATTTATTTATTTGTTTGTTTTAATTACACTGATTCGTTATGGTGTGTCTACCTCACAAGAAGATCCTGGGTTCAAGTCCTGGGCTCAGATGTGTTTCTGTGTGGAGTTTACATGTGTTCCCCATGCATGACATGCACATGAGGTTAATCAGCCTTTCCAAATTGCCCCTAGGTGTGAGTGTGAATGTTAAACCACCCCCCCTTCATACACAAACAAAATTTTGTAACAACTTTCTGTGAAAAATACATTCAAGATTTTTATTTATTGTGATGATTAAAGTAAGTTTAGAATAAGGGTTTATTTAAAAATATTGCATTATTGAAAAACCGATTTATTTAAAAAAAAATACAGTATTATGTACATGGTAGGCCTCCGTCAGTCCCAAAGGACTATGGCTGCGCTCTGGCTGGTATCCTGGCTGGTGATACCCCCCCCAGTGCGCAGAGCCTGGGTAGGGAGTAATGAGGGACAGGCTGTTACCCAAGCAGCAATGCCCCCCCCCCAGGATCCAATGGAAAGGCAAATGCCGATACGACTGGGTTCCAGTGCCGCTGCAGGACAGAATCTACGGTCAATTTAGAACGGCCAATTAACCTACAGTGCACGTCTTTGGATTGCGGGAGGAAACCGGAGCACCCGGAGGAAACCCGCACAAGCACGGGGAGAACATGCAAACTCCACACATACGTATCATAATACATAAATACATTGGCTACAATATCCCTAACTAAAACTTGTACTATAAACAAGTTCCATTTATAACCCGACAGGTATGTGAGCTGCTGAGAGGTAAACTGAAGGACCCAAACACCAGTGACATTTGTAAACGGTTTTGCCGTAAACTTTATGAGGAACAGTTTGACCCGTCTGCAGGCATAACAATAGATGATGTTCGGATAAATCACTGGCATGAAGCCCTGCAGGAAGTAGAAAACGTCAATCCTGGCCGTGCTCTGGCTTCAGATTGCTACTACACTTGGAAGAACACACGTCTCCAGGCTCTGACATTATCTCCTGAAGTTTTAGCCTTGCTCCAAGAACTCAAGCAGTCATTCAAACTGCTGCTGCTGACTAACGGTAATGCCCAGACACAGCGGGAGAAACTGGAGGTGGTGAGATGTGATGGACTCTTCAGTGCTGTGGTGGTGGCAGGAGAGCATGCTGAGGAGAAGCCTGCAGTCTCTATTTTTACACACTGCTTCCAGTTGTTGGAAGTGAAGCCACAGGATTGCATCATGGTGGGAGATTCACTGGATACAGATGTTCAGGGGGGATTTAACGCAGGGGTTCGAGCTACAGTGTGGATTAACAAGAGTGGGAACAGTCTTCCAGAGAACAGCGTGATTCCTGATTACACCATTCCTTCAGTCTTGGACTTGCCTCATGTTCTAGCAAAGCTGGAATGATTTTGTAAACTACTATGGTGCAGCAATGTTTTAATCTTAAAATTAATAAATGTGCATTTTTTATTTAAAATATATTTAATCCTTTACTGAATTTGAATAAACATGAAAATGATTCAGTTTTAACGTCAGTGTTTCATGACCTGTTTTTTTTTTCTAGTTTTTTCTTTATAAAGTATACTTTTATTGCAGCGATCACACTCTTCTTTTCCTTTCGGCTTTTCCCTTCAGGGGTCGCCACAGCAAATCATCTGCGTCCATCTCACCCTATCCTTTGCATCTTCTACTCTTACTCCAACTACCTTCATGTCCTCCTTCACCACATCCATAAATCTTCTCTTTGGTCTTCCTCTCGGCTTTCTGCCTGGTAGTTCCAACCTCAGCATCATACTACCAATATACTCACTATCCCTCCTCTGTTCATGTCCAAACCATCTCAATCTAGCCTCTCTGACTTTGTCTCCAAAACCTCTAACATGTGGTGTCCCGCTGATGTACTCATTTCTGACCCTATCCATCCTCGTTACTCCCAAAAAGAACCTCAAAATTTTCATCTCTGCTACCTCCAGCTCTGCCTCCTGTCTTTTCCCCAAGGACACTGTTTCTAAACCGTACAACATCGCTGGCCTCAACACCGTCTTGTACACTTTTCCTTTCATTCTTGCCGATATCTTCTAACACACATCACACCGGACACTTTTCTCCAACCATTCCAACTTGCCTGCACACAGTTCTTCACCTCTTTTCCACACTCTCCATTGTTCTGGATTGTTGAGCCGAAGTACTTAAAATCCTCCACCTTTATCTCTGCTCCCTGTAACCTCACCGTTCCTCTTGGGTCCTTGTCTTTTACATAAATGTATTCTGTCTTACTGAGGCTAACCTTCATTCCTCTCCTTTCCAGGGCATACCTCCGCCTCTAGATTTTCCTGCACTTGTTCTCTGCTCTCACTACAGATCACAAGGTCATCTGAAAACATCATAGTCCATGGAGTTCTTGTCTAACCTCGTCTGTCAGCCTGTCCATCACCATAGAAAACAAGAAGGGGCTCAGAGCTGACGCTTGATGCAGTTCCACCTCCACCTTGAACTCTTCTGTCACACCGACAGCACACCTCACCACTGTCTTACATCTCTCATTTATGTCGTGCACCACTCTAACATATTTTGCAGCGATCACACTGTGACATCACATATCATCATCTTTTCCTTTCAGCTGTTCCCTTTTTTTTCTCACCGGTCACCACAGCGAATCATCGCATGTTTGATTTGGCATAGATTTTTACGTCAGATGCCCTTCCTGACACAACCCTTTTAGCAAGGGACAGAAATACGCCGATGGCTTTGCAGCCTACTCTTTGTGAAAGTCAGCAATGGTTCTTTTACATGAACCTCTCACCACAGACCGGGACATGGCCAGCCTTTGATAACCCAGTTAGTTGCACTGAGGGGGCAGTGACAACCCCCAACCTTAGGATCAGTGATCCAGCGCCCTATACCACCAGGCCTCCACTGCCCCGGATATCATATAATAATCAAATTGTATGTGAAATAAGTGTATTATAAGTTCCAATACCTTTTTTAAGCCATTAAAGATCTTCAATATGCCAATGGTTAGATGTTAAAACTGTTTTGAAGAACATACATTTTTTCTCCTCTTCAAATTATTTTTGAAGTCAGAAATCAGTGGATGTTGGTCCGGCTCTGGTGAACCACTAAGCTCAGGTGTAAAAGCCCAACAGGCTAAATTTGGAAATATCACAAAATGATATTTTTGCCATATTATCCACCCACAATTACGTTTCAAAGCAAAGTTCATTACTGAATGGATGATGTTCATGAGCCAGTATCTACTTGACTTTGGGTTTACTGTCAGATCTCTCTGTCACCATGTCAGAAGAATCTTTCACACTGTATTTCCTTTCTATTTTATAGTAAAATAATAATAAACCTTCTCATAGTCACTTTCTTGTGTTTGTCCTGAATGTCTGTTTAAAACATAAGCATCTACAACGGTGTCTTGATATAAAAATAGTCTATCGATCAACAAAATTGACAAGTATAACACTGTCATGACAAATATGTTGAGAAATATGCGGGACTTTTATCTATGTGCATACTTGTAAGTTTACTTCACATCTAGTTTTATTTTAATATTCATTGCTGCTAGTTCAGCCACGAAGTAACGGAATACAGAGGGGATGGCCACCGTGTCAATGGCGTCACTCTTCTTGCACAGCAAACAGATAGTGTTCCGATGGAGGGTGGCTGACCACTGCGGGGGCGGCTTCTCAAGCAGAGGAGACAGCAGACTGCCACAGCGCACACACACCTGAGCCACTGATCGATCTGAGCAGTTAAACAGGCGATCATGTAGCAAGAAGGACGAACCATGAGCCAGCAAAGCATCACGCTCCATCTCTCCAAACCGAATACCTCCTTGGACGTTCCTCCCTCCAAGTGGTTGATTCGTCACTTTGTCTCTCGATCCTGTTGTCCTCACCTGGAACTTGTCCGAGACCATGTGGCGCAGGCGCTGGTAATAAACCACACCTACAAAGATGTCAGCTTCCAGTTCCAGTCCACTCAGTCCTGAGTAAAGGCGCTCGGTGCCGTAATAATTATAACCTGCTTCCTTCAGCATGGTACCGAAGTACTCAAGAGCCGAGTTGGACTCGGAGAAGGTGAACGCTGTGGCATCGTGGCACATGGCGTGCATCGCTGCCGATTTACCCGCCATGCTTTCTATTAGCATGCCGATGGTCATACGTGAAGGAAAGCCATGTGGGTTGAACAGGATGTCAGGTGTCATGCCACTCTCACTGAAAGGCATGTCTTCAGCCGGCCACAAACGACTCAGGATACCTTTCTGACCATGCCTGCTGGCAAATTTGTCTCCAATAGTGGGGTTACGTAGTACCCGCATAGTGATGCATACACGTTTGAAACGGCCTGTTCCTGCATCATTGCTGCATGCCTTGATATTGTCCACCACACAGCTCTCCTGACTCCTAAAAGAATACAGGAAATAACATTCAATACACTTTAATGTCATTGATTTGGTGTTTTGACAAAATGGTTATTCAGATTTAAGTTCTCATTGAAACAAAACAATTGCATTGACATACTTGTAGAAAATAACATGGCTTTGGCCTGTGTTGAGGTTGATGTAGCTGTAAAAAGGGTCCCCATAATTCAGCTTGGATCCTATTGGGGGGAATCCATCTGCATCCAGCCTGCCAGACACTTTAGGGTCACCCAGTTTGATCCCAAACACCACACCTTCCTCTCCTTTGACCTTCTCTGACAGGTCCACTATCTCAGTCTTGTAAACTGAACCATGGGCAAAACCACGCTCCCATGATGACTTGTTCACAATCTGGAGAAGAGACAGTAATTAACCATATGGCACATAGAAGACATGTCTTTACCCCGTTCATCGAAATCATGAGCTACTTAAAAAAAAAAAATGATTAGTACTACTGCAATGAAAGAATCAGTGCTGACCATTGCATCTTCCATGTCATAGCCTGTATAGGAGATTACAGCCACTATAGCATTTGTACCAATGGGGTAGTTGTCAATGTTGTAGTGGTCGTACATGAGAGGACGGACCAAAGGACTCTGTGGGGTCTGTAAGCGGTATAGCTTGTTATCAGAGCGATCCTGATAGGAGTGTAGAGGAAAACCCATAGTCTGTTTACCTGCATGCAGAAAGATGAGAGGAAAAAGTGCAACGTTTTAACATTTACATTTTGAACAATTATTCACCTCGCCTTTTTGTTATTATTTTTTGCATCACAGAGGCAGGTCGGTTAAGCTCAATGCACTCCAAGATAATGGGGTCTTTTTAAACACATTCAGAGTTTTAATATATACTGTATGTAAACATAAAGTAAACTAGAATCAGAGAGAAACCGAGAGAAAGAAGGTTAGGTTAGTATTTTTTAATAGCCTAACTGTTCCGAGCTATGGTACATACCACATGGAAATGGAAGTAAACCATGCTGAGTATACTCAGTCAAAGTTTTAATATACAGTGGTACCTCACCTTACAAAATTAATCCATTTTAAGAGCCTTTATTGTAACTTGGATTTTTCATAAGTAGAACTGCATTTTACATGTAAAACGAGTGATTTGTTCCAAGGCCCCCAATACTACCCTTTAAAAATTATAAAAGCATCCGTTTCAAGGTACATACTTCGTGTTGACCATGTCTTCTTAGCATGGTTATAATCTTACAAATGTTTATGCAAGGTTAAAAGCCTGAGCCAAAAAATAAAGTTGCAATGAGCACACTCGAAAAACTCATGAAGAAGCTGCTGCTCAAGGGAGCTGTGTCATCCCTCCTAGCCAAAGGGAGGCCATCAGGGGGGGGTGTTGGGCCAATAGGTGGGAGCTGCGTCATCCTTCCTTATCAACAGGAGGCCAGTGGGCTGGGATGTTGGAAGATAGTCAATGGGAGAGCAGCTCGTGCATTGCTTGAATGTTTGAATGGTGTGTTTCGTAAGGAGAACTTGTTTCGTATTCAGAGACAAAAAAATGAGGAAAATGTTTTTCGTAACCTGGATTTTTCATTTGCTGGGACTATCGTATGGTGAGGTACATTATATACAGGATGGAAAAATCTAGAAAAACAAACTATCACAAAATATTTTCCATTTTATATCATGACAATGTTTACACCATCTGCTTCAAGTCACATGACATACCTGTGAGCATCTGTTTTCATTCAAACCTCTTGAGACAATGTTTAAAATTGAAATCTAGCAGAGTAATCACATTGTTCCTATGTAGTATTTAATTTTTTTTTATTTAGCTGTAACAGTACAGAGTAAATATTATTCATACAGTGTATCACAAAAAAAATCACTGGAAGCTAAACCTAGATTTGGTTTGGTAGAACAACCTTACCCATCTGGCACTGGTACATGTTCCTGGGACTCTGGTTATGGTCTGAGAAGGGGATGAAACTGGCCACCACACTGAGCATGCTATGGGGAAAGAGCTCTTGATGGGTAGTGACACCTTGTTCTATCTCATTCTCAAATATCCCCACGTTAAGGTAAAGCTGAAAGACGAAAAGCACACATGCTGACTTATCACATAGCTCTCTTATAAAGGTTATACAGTACATTCACCGATATAAATTCCTACTTTAATTCCTAAAGCTGCCTTTACACTGTTTTTGAATTGAAGAAATGAGCATGGGAATGGATAGCAAAAGGCCAAAGATGCTCAGATGTTGGTTCAGAAAATTTTTGAGAAATGGAATACTAAATGGTGGTATTACACGCATTTAAAAATAAGCTTTGGCACATTTATAATGTTATTGAATAATTCACTTTTTTTAGCATAAATCACTTCAAAATATCTTAAGAGTTGTAAGTACCCACTAATATAATGATATTTTATGTGTATTCTTTATTCTTGTACTCTTCCACAATTTCAGTGTTCAAACAGAGTTAATACTTAATTATTTTTTTAATAATTAAAGTAATAATAAAAAGAACCTAGAAATATCTAACACATATTATAATTATCTCTCCAAAAGATTAGTAATTTCATAACTTTTGGACATGGTTTCAGAAAGGAATGGCATTGCTGTATCACATATATGTCGAAAAAGCAGATATAAATATTGTCCCATGATCCTACAAGTGTTTTTAAAGTCATACAATAGATTATATGTATTTATTTCAAAAATTCAATCATCTTACCTTCTAAACTTTCAAGATGAAGGGACCACTCTTAAAATTTGTGTCTTTGAGAAAAACAGTTTATTTACACTATGTACAAATCTCATTCTTGTTGTTTTACTTCTTAAGCTTAATCTTTTTTGTGAGCGACAGGAGCTTAGCTGTTCTTTTCTTCTTTTTATCTCTCCACTGTGCTTTCTCTTCCTGTTCTTTCTGATGGTCTAACTTTGCTCTTTTTTGCTTGCTAAAATTGTATTTTATAAAAATGCGTTGTTCTTGCTAGTACAATGATAATTGCAATAGCACAGTAGTGAGATGATTTCAGTAAATGTGACGGGCTCGAAAGTAGGCGCTTGTTGCAAGTGACACACGGAGCTTGTGAGAGAAAGCGCAGCTTATCCGGACTGCCGATCTTTCAAGTGAGCAAGTGATGGTTGAGTACTAAACAAGTATTCAACATGCACTTGCCCACTTGAAAGATCGGAAGTCCAGATAAGCCGTGCATGGCCTCACAAGCGCCGGTGGAGCGCGTCACAAATCACGAAGAAGACGAGACTTCACTGTGAGAACTTCCTGTTTAACACCAAGACTTTAATGAAATGTACATGTTCATCGGAACATTGTATCACACAACTTCATCATGCGGGGCAGTGGTGGTCTAGTGGTATAGGGCGCTGGATCGCTGATCCAAAGGTTGGGGGTTCGAGTCCCACTCTCCACAAGGTTGTCACTGTCGCCCCCAGTGGAGCTAACTGGGTTATCAAAGGCCGGCCATGTCTCTCACTGTCTATGGTGTGAGGCATGTAAAAGAACCATTGCTGACTTTCGACAAGAGTAGGCTGCAAAGCCGTCAGCGTGTTTCCGCCCTGCGATGGCCTGGCGAGCTGTCCAGGGTGTACTCTGCCCTCGCCCGAAGTTGGCTGGGATGGGCACCAGCCTCCCCGTGACCCAAATTAGGATTAAGCGGGTACAGAAAATGAACTGATGAATGAACTGAACGTCATCATGCTTGGAGGGGCAGCAGTTCAACCCTTACCCAAAAAAAATTTTTTTACGGATTTGGAATAATATGAAAAATAGCCTCTGGGCGTCAGAAAAAGCGGAAAAATCTCATGCCTGTACGATAGACATTTACATAAACAGGAACTTTACAATGGGTCTAACACGGGCATCTCAAATCATTAAAAGTTCAACTTTGTCTTCAAGTGAGACCTAGCATGTATATGTCTGAGTGCCCATAACATCTTTGTGGCAACAATACCTCTGGTTGATAATACTACCTTGCAATGGTAAAGGGCAGCATCTGCCATATCTTGTTTCTAGGATGTTTTGAGCATGTGTTCAATTGTGCATAAAGACTCCCTTCCTGGCACGATTAGTTGGAATAAAAATTAGCTAAGTAAAAATACAGAGGACATGTAGACACGCGTACAACTTTAGGGCTCATTTTTTCAGTTTGGACACTTTGTAAGATGTTGCGTTTTCCCATAGCAGGGCAGAATAGGTCTCGTTACTGTTGTGTTTTGCCTGTCTCTTGCCACTGTGTTATATTCTGTGTAGTTAAGACCAGTGTAGCCTATCACTACATTTAGACTAAATATATTATTATAAATTATGTTTGACTAATTGTTGTCAGACCTGCTCGAAAGTGCCAATGAGCTCTTCTTTGCCCAGAGAGAGGTTCCGGACTGGTCGCACCATGCGGCATGGTGTGGTGAACAGGTACAGGCTTGGATATAAACTTGCTTTACCAGTTTGAGGAACTAGTACAATTTCAGTCCATGGAGGAATCCTCTTCTCCCTCAGCACCTGTAAGAGAAGACAGAAAGTAATGCATCTGAGAAACTGTTTCAGATAGAACCTGCTCACTTCACCTCAGTATTGCTTTCATCACCATAAGAGACAAATCCAGCCAAATTTTTCACAGGTTGTGTTTCTACTCAAAATAATAACACTATTCAAGTATATGAAGTACTAAAGTGATCGATTTAGACCAGGGGTGCTCACACTTTTCCAGCACGTGAGCTACTTATAGAATGACCAAGTCACCAAGATCTACCCACTACAAAAATGCAAAACATATATTTATTTTAAAGTATATTGAGGATTCTTTATGTGTAAATGTATGTTTATGTGCATAACCACATGAGCCAATATTGCACAACACAACACAATTACCTATGAACATTTTTTGTAACTACCTCAATTCATTTTGATGACCTGCACCGAACTGAATCAGCCAGGGATGCATAGTCTGGACAGCAGCTGCTGACAGCCAGCCTCAAGCACACTTCCAAACGCACTTCGAAAATGACATCGTGAAAAAAAAGTCCGCCTCCCATTCCGTATGAAAGTGATACTTTTGTCTTCTTCTTTGCTCCAGAATCCATACTCATGTTTGATAAGCTTTCTTTACTTTAAGAAAAAGCGAGGGCTTATAATAGGAGGGAACTCACCTGAGTAGCTTGTTTTGCTGTACTGTACTTCGTGTCGTTGTTTGCACATGCACGGTGAGCTAAAGGTCAGAAAAATACGTCTATTTTTTTTTTTAATGTCATGTTATTTCCCAATACTACCTTCGCGATCGACCAATATTACCTTCGAAATCGACTGGTAGCTCGCGATCGACGTATTGAGCAGCCCTGATTAAAAACCTTTACCTAAATTTCATTATGTACAATAGTCTGGACATACATTCAAACATATAACTAATGTCTCCAAACACCGTCTGTCTTGTCTGTCTTCCTTTCAGCTTTTTCCCTTTTACTCGAGAGTCGCCACAGCGAATCATCTGATTCGCACGTTTGATTTGGCAGAGGTTTTTACGTCAGATGCCCTTCCTGTCACAACCCTTTTAGCAAGGGACAGAAACACGCTGACGACTTTGCAGCTACTCTTTACGAATGTCAGCAATGGTTCTTTTACATGCCTCTCACCATAGACAGTGAGAGACATGGCCCGCCTTTGATAACCCAGTTAGCTGCACTGGGGGATGCAATGTCTCCAAACACCCAAAAGGATTAATATATTGATGTAGGGTCACTGTATGATGACATTGGTTCGAAAAAGAAAATAGTGCGAGCGTTACTAACTTTAAACTTGCGGAGCGATTCAACCAGAGAGGGTGCAAAATCTTCCTCAACCCAGCCAATCATGCTGCCATCCAGTATAACCGGGAAGCAGCTGGAGTATGGCTGACTAGGCATTCCGTCCACTGGAGTAACACCTGACAAAGAGAAAAGCTCTTTTACTTCACTGCTGTGTCATCAGCGAATTAGAGGTAACTAAATGCTCAATCCAATTTTAATCTACATATAAAAGTGTATGAGAACATTGCTTGAATGAATTTATGTCAAATATATGTCCATAAAAGTAAATACAAGACAACTGTGTGCTGCCACATTTGGGTTTTTTCTTTTTTTTAATATATTTCACCAATCCCATTATTTGCAGGTCCACTAGTCACCAGCAGAGAGCAGGGTTTGCATTAGGTTTCAACACAGTACCTTTAATTTCCTAAAACATGTAATGCTAAACTCTAGACCGTCTTTCAAGACAACACTGCAAACCTGAAATCCTTTTCTATTATAAGCATTCTTCAGCTCTGAAAATTAAGCTTTTTTTTTTTAAATAAGAAACATAGTGGGCATACCCTGTTCACACTTATTGATTACCTAGTGAGCAGAGCAAGGCCGGGAGCGTAACAGTAGGGTTAACATGAGCCACAATCTCACAGTGGGCTGTGAGATGGTTCATCAGACCACATGGTGCTCCATCAGGTGTGTGCACAGGACATAGAAAGCCCCAAGACTCAGGTAAGAGCTTTCTTACTGCCGTGGTCCTCATTTTGGCGAATGCTGCTCCTCTGTGCACACACCGAAAGTGTGATAAGTAGCGAATGAAATTGAGCTTGTCAGCCACTACGCACAGACCACTGGCCTGCAGCATACCCAGACCTTCGGGGAGGAAAAAAGATGCATAAATCAGCATGAAAAACAAATAAGGAAGAGTACAGCAAGTCTAGGTGTTCCCTTTTCAGTGTTATGTAACAATACCTGTCTTGGAAACAAGGTTTCCAGTGGCCAGAAGGTACTCAAAGGGTTTGGTGAGGTCAGTGCCCATGTTGAAAACTTTAGTCAGGTTATCTGAGGTGAGTCCAGCGTCTCTCTGGCTTTTCTTATCCAAGGCCATTTTCACAGACACCAGCCAGCTTGCCATTTTCTCCTAGAAAACACATACACACAAACACACACTACATTATTAAAGGGATGTAGTAATTGTAATATGGTAATGGGTGCAAATTATGAAGTAATAATCAGGGCAACTCTGTTTTAGTAACGATCTGTTCCATTTAACCATATTTCACATCTGTCAGCCAAAAACAAAGCTGAAGCTACTGTGCGCCAAAGAACTCTGATTATGGACAGACAACCTCAATCTCACTTCCGACTGTCAAGTGTTCTGATATGGCTTCCATAAAGAGAGAGATTGCCACGCAAGATTTGGTGTTTTAAGTCAGACAGAAAGTGCTCTCAAAAAGATCAACACTGACAATCCCAAGGTGCGACCATCACGTCTCAAAATGGACGGATGCCGAATAATTCTGCTTTATTGGAATGATGGATTGTGACATCACACCTGTGCTGAGTAGAAGTTAGTACGTAATGTTATTAATCTATTTTATTTGGGTTTTTCTTCACACTTCTCACAATGCTCCTTTCATCTGCTGGAATCATTTTTCCACTTTTTAAAATGTTATTTTAAGGTTCTTTTGTATTTTTTCATGATAATTTTTTCATTGTTTGTCAAAACACCTGAAAATAACTCTGGCAAAAACAATTTAGTTTGTAGAAATATGTGAGCCACTCCACTGAAATTAGGCTCTTGTGTCCAAAAATGATATTTTTACACAGTCAGATATAGGAGGCCCAAAGCTGCAAAATGCAGCAAAAAGTTTGTCAATACCTTGAAAACTGAGCGAGCTATACCATTTCTTGTGTCAGCATTCAACTAAAAATTTCAAAAGAAGTTTTAGAGAAAAATGAGCACAAAGATTGCACTTATTCCAAGATTATTAGTCCTTAGCAACCAAACATTTTTATGCACTTCAGCCATATAAACTTTTAGAAAATATGTCTCGGAAAAGTTTTAGGAAGAGATGATAAGAGAAATCAACCTCATTTTAATCTGACACGCCCTTTTTAAACCCATCAGTCACCAATGCTAAACCCCCAAAAATGAGCAAAAAACAACTTTTTTTCATTTCTGTTTATTCCAATAAGAATAGTATGTATCTTTTCTACCATTATATAAAAGATGGTTTGGACATGTACAGAGGTGGGATAGTGAGTATATTGGCAGTAGGATGCTGAGGTTGGAACTACCAGGCAGAAGGCCTCGAGGAAGACCGAAGAAGAGATTTATGGATGTGGTGAAGGAAGACATGAAGGTCGTTGGAGTCAGAAAAGAAGATGCGGAGGACAGGGTGAGGTGGAGGCGGATGATTTGCTGTGGCGACCCCTGAAGGGAGCAGCCGAAAGTAAAAGAAGAAGATATAAAAGGTTCAAATAGCTTCAAATGATACTGGTTGAAAAAAAACACTGTCGGGTTCAAAAAAAATCACACTAAAATTAAGAAAACTATATACGTATAAGATAAACATATAACAAACTCTCTGATCTCTTTATACAAGTAAACTTCATCAACTCTGTCCTCATCATTATCATCTTCATCTATATCCTGCTCAGCAGAAAAGATCACATCTCATCCCAAACACAACAAAACTTACTCATCACACTTTTATTAACAGATGCCTCTTCTTCATCAACATCAAAATCTTCATCAACACAGCTGGCATCATCAACTCTGCTCAACAGCTGGCTTCATCAACTCTGCCCTCGAGATTTATCACCTTAATCTATATCCTCACCACCAACACAACTCAGGCAGTTTTATTAACAGATGCCTCTTCTTTATCAACATCAAAATCTTCATCAACACAGCTGGCATCATCATCATCATCATTAGTTCGTTTATATGTAAAAGGAATGAAACGGTTAAGTATTTTTCAGGTCTTGACCAATTTTCGTATAAAACTAAACAATCCACAATCCAGCATGTCCAGTCCGGACAAGATTACACACGAATCAAATAATCAAAAAAAATTCCATAATCAAATTTTGCATGCAGAGAAAAATACTCACCGGCGAAATAATCTTCAAGAATGCCAAGCATTCCGACATCTTCAAAGCCGAATTCTCGCGTCGAATTTAACATCTATACTAATGCTGCTCGACATCACAGATGACATTTCACTCTCCTTTTCCAGGAATTATGTGTATCTTATAAATAAACTTAATGACTTGAAGAGAAAGTCGGAGATAAGTTCCTCATGCAGTAAAATAGAGGCAGGGAGTAAACCGGAAGTCAACGTGTGACATGCACTGCGCACGTGCAAGCCCGAGTTGACCAATCGGTGTGCTCATTTCAGATCTTCCTTAGCAACTAGTCTGCATTGTTTACGAGTATATCATCTTCATAACCTTTATTTTATTCACTGAAACAGCATTTTAAAATCAAAACAGTATCCAAAATGGAGAGACTACTTCACGACCGTTCTTCTGGTGTATGGATTATAGTGTGTCCTATACTGAACTCAGTGAATGCAACGAAAACCAGTAAGTTTGCTACTGTTTTTATCTAGTTTATGAGGGTACTCATCAGAAAAAATGGGAAAAAAGACATTTTTAGTGAGTTTTAGTTGATTTCACGTGAGCAAATGATAGTTGAGTACTTTAAAATAAATTATGCGAAATTTTAAAATGGACTATTTTTACTTTTCTGGCCTTTATCTTAAAAGTGGTCTGTGCGACAAGCGCCTACTTTCAGTGGAGACCCTCACATACATGAACGTGATAAATGTAGTATAACTGCAATACCACCATAATGAAAATCATATGCTGATAACAACAAGCTCACCTTCAGGAACATGAGATAAAGCTGTCCAGGCGTGAGGACCTCCTGACACATCAGACTGTCTGGATTCTCCTCCATACACTCCTGTTTGGCAAAGGCAAACAGCTTTCGGGTCATCAGACAAAGCATGTAGAACTTCTCGGTGTCCAACTTCAGGTGAATGCATAGACACTCACTGTGGACAAATGAGAACCATGTTGTTTCAAACATCAGAAAACCAAACACACGCACACACACACACACACACACACTACATACACAAATGTTTATGGACACATGGCCATCAGACCCATATGTAGCTTCTTCCCAAAGTTGGTACCACAAAGTTGAAAGCACCCAAATGTGCAAAATATCTTTATCTACTGTTGGGTTACAATTTAACTTCACTACAACTACAAACCTTTTCTATCATGACATTTCCCCTGCAAACACAATGAGCTCCATATAGACACGTCTTCCCCGAGTTGTAGTGGGAGAATGTGAGTCACTTGCACACAGAATTACCTCAGAATAACTGAACATGATTGGGATGAACTCAAACGTCAAATGCCTAATGCGTCCCTACCTGACCTCAGTACTTGACCATAATAATAATAATAATAATACTCTTGCTTGTGGATAAAAGATGATCAATCTATATAGCCACACTCCAAAAACTAGTGGACGGCCTTCTCAGAAGAGCGAAATTTATTATAACAGCAAAGAGGAATGAAACCTTGAGTCCAACGATAAAAAAAAAAACACGAGTGTCCATAAACTTTTAAGTGTCCATATAGTGTATTACTCGTCAAGATCAAATTAACTGTTCATGAACTAGAATATTAATCATTAACTGTTTAAAGCCCAGTAATACTCAGACACATTCCCACCAAGTCATCTGATGATTGGGTGGATACAGTAGAAACGGGTTAGAAAGTGATAAAGATGTGGTATGGTCTCCATGGATACAAAGGTCATGGTTAGACTTTGGTCACAGTTCAGAAAAAACTGCAGTGTACTGTAGCTGTGTTTGAATCAGGTCACCGGGACACAGTTACAGCTTAATAAAGAAGTAGTAACGACGTAACGAAAACCTAGTAGGGACTTTACTGACAGTACAAGCATGGTGTGGACTTGTTGACTACAAGAAAACATGCTGAAAAATGAAAAAGAGCAGTCATTGGTGTATATTTGTACAGACCAGATGGATGTAGTGAGAATATGGCAAGACCTAATTTGCTGTGCTTCACATGTGATCATACACATAGTAAGAAATTAGTGGGAAGATGTTAGACACAGTAAGGACAGGTATGTAAAAAGGATGTAGTATAAACTTGACAAAACAGCACAAGTCTCAATTGTGACCAGCCCACCCTGCAACTTTTTACATTCATAAAAAACTTGAGGACGCAAGGAAATCTTCATTGTCTTCGCATGAAAGTGATATGGGTTGAATGTATAACCTTTATAAAAGGACTTACTCCAGAAGAAATTTAGCACACTGCTCATGTGTGTACCACTCTGGCAAGTTCAGCTTGACCCGAAAACGTTCTCCCAGATAGTCAAGCACCTTCTGTCTGGTAGTGCAGCCTTCTTCCATCACTAAACGCAGCATCTCTGACACACAGCTCTTAAAGAAGGAGTTCTCCTCTCTGCCCTTGATCAGCTCCTGATAGATCTGGTAGTCTGAGAAGTTCACTAGAGCCTGGAGACAAGCCATAACAAAATATATTGAGCTACACTTAAAAACAATCTTCTTTAGAAAATATGACATCAATAAGGAAAATAGCGCCATGTTTACAACATTTCTGTTGGCAGAATTCTAATTTTATTGGTCTGTATCTATAATTCACCCTCATTACTGTGTGACTCAAAATAACACCTGTTTCACTTCAGCTTTAAAATATTACATTCATTTTAACAACCAGAGTTACCTTAAGAGCAAAACCCAGAGGAAGGAAAAACAGTTCTTTATGATAAATGAAGTTCAGCATGACGGTTCCATTGTCCAGGTAGTGAAGGTTCATGTTAATGGATGTATGTTCCTCTCTCACACAGTGCATTGAAATTCCTGGGTACAACAGGTTAAAACAGAAAAATCAAAAACAGAGGATAGGTAAACACAACTGTACAGAAAGCTGCTAGAGGATATTGAAGGGTCAGGTGGATATCACATAAAAAAAGGTAAAAATCTAAGATGAAAATTTTCATCCCCACTTAGAAGCTGTGAGATTACTTTTGAAAGTTAGGTGCACTCAAGTGCCTTGTTGGTGCTTTAAATTTAGGATACAGTGTTAATGTCCATAAAGCTAAGGGAAAGCACTGTTGCAATGACTGCAAGCTGCTATCGCCAGACAGAAGAGGTATTTCTATTCTATACATATACAGTGATCCCTTGCTACTTCGTGCTTCAGTTTCTGCGGCGTCAGTACATCATGGGTTTTCAAAAATATTCATCAAAAAGTAGGGAAATTAAGGTAAAATAGGGGAAAAGTTAAGGAAAATGCCACAAAACAAGGACAATTATGCAAAAAAAACCCTCCAAAAAACAATAACAAAAATCTACTTACATTTTTGTGTGGTGTGCAGCTGTGTGCGTACACGTCTGTATGTGGGTGTGTTTATATTTTATTTACATCTTACGCATTATTTTTGAATGTTTTATTGTTATTATAAGCATTTATAGCGTTCAATATGTATTTATTGATATTATATCAATGGTTCTCAAATAGTGTGGTGCGCCTGGTGCAATGCCTTGGGGGGGGGGGGGGGTGACCCCAGGGAACATGCTTTTTGTTTACTGTATTAGGATAAAGTGTAATTCTACATCCACTACAGCAGGTAGCAGTATAAGAAGTCAAGTTACTAAACCTACAATGGAATTTTTAACAGGGACGGAAAGAGAGGCGGAGAGACATGGAGATAGTGAGAGAAACGAAAGTCTCTAGAAATCTAAGTTGAGGAGGTATGATGAACCGGATGTAGCACTCAGCTTCACTGTGACTGCGGTGAGAAACGAGGAAAGACCGCTGTGTTTACAGTGTTTGAAAACATTGGCAGCGGACAGCATGAACCCAAATAAATTCAGGCGTCACTTAAAGACATCACACCCCAATCATGTTATGAGCCACGTTAGTTTTTTCAGCGAAAACGTGCCGGGTATTGCCAACAACCATCCCAACCTTGAGCAGGAGCTGAAAGTTCAGTATCATACTTTAAACCCGGCTTCGAAAAGCTGTGCACTGCGAAACGTGCTCATTATAGCCATTAATCCAGACTTAATCATTTCGACAATAATAATAATAATAATAATAATAATAATAATACAAATCATTTTATTCATTTTTGTTTTGTATGTTAAAGTATTTTATATATTTTGCTCCTGGGGATCAATTTGAATTTGTTATTATATATTGATTTTATTTAATTTTATTTTTCAGTATCAAATGGTTCAAATTGTTGGTCAAAAAAGGTTTACAGTTTAAATAAGGATAGTTTTTTTATTTCAGGCAAATTGATGCACTTTAAATCTTTTTGTTTAAAGACTAAAAAATGGTTAATAAAGTTATTCTTTGTTGGAAGTTAATCTATATTTCTTCCTTTTTTTAATTCCATAATGTTAATAAGGATACAGTGTTATGCAGAGGATTACTTATAACAATTTTTAGACAAATAACTATATATATATATATATTTTGGGGGGGCACGAAATGTTTTCCTCATCCTAAGGGGGGCGTGACAGAAAATAATTGAGAAGCATTGTATTATATACACATACATGTACGCATATGTTGGTCAGGGGGGTCGATCCTACTACGCGGTATTCGATGGTCGCAGGGGTCTTGGTCCCCATTGACCGCGGAAAGTGAGGGATCCCTGTATCTCTTACTTTATGTTTTTTTGTGACAGTAAATCAGTTCTCTGTATGAGACAATAAGTACAAGTTAACAGGATACATGGATAAATTTAGCCGTACAAAGCGCTAGCAAAAGCAAAACATAAGACAAGTAATATCATGAGGTAGTCACCACTCCGGCGCAATTCTGGATTGTAGAATCATTTCCTTGTTAATACATTTTTCATGCTATTTAGTTCAAAATTGTAAGATCAAATGGTGAACTACACCACTGCCGGTATTTTTCACATACACCAGCTTACTCATTTGCTTCTGTAAAAAGTGGACCATGTACTGTAACCATGACGCAGCTCCTTTAGCACTCTTTATATGACTTTATCTGTTACTCTAATCCATCCAGGAGAATATATCATATTTTGTTGGTTGGTGTAAATAAATAAAAATAAATAAAAATAAATAAAATGCATCTCATATTAATTTACTCACCGTACTGAGTGTAGCCTTGACCTCTGCTTTTAAACTTCGGTCTTGACAGGGCGATGGGGTAGTTCCTCCTCGGCATGATGAGCATGCGGATCACCTTCTCGATGCCATTCACTATGAAGTAGCCTCCCATTTCCTTCAGGACAGAAGTGGCGAGAGATCAAGCGATAGATTCACACATACAGTACACAGCATAAAGTTGGTTTTCTCCAAGAATCTAAAATGTTACCTCTGCTTCTTCATGGTGTTCTATTAACTGTTTAGGTGAGAGACTGTGGAGGTTGCACACTTTGGACTTCACCATGATGGGTACTTGTCCCAACGCCTGCTTAATTATTCCTTTGGGGACCCCATTGACTGTCCAACTGACATCTGCCTGCACACAACACAAAGGTAACATATGTGCACTACAATAATACTGAAGTATTTGAGTTTATAGTGCAATATATCAGCCTGTCCTACCACTAGCTTTCCCCTGTAAGTGCACCTCCTTCCTCGACACTCAGCAGGATACACTCGGAGATCCTTGCAGATTCCTCCTTTGGCCACAGTAGGGTTGTGGATTACAGCGTCCACAAACAACAAGCTGATTCTCTCCCCCTTGTACAGGAACTCCAGAGGAGGGATGGCCTAAGGATAGATAAGGAGAGTCTGAGGAGGTCAATTTTCAAATGGATCATGAGAGGAATTAAAAAACAATAAGGTATTCTGTTAAAGGAAAATAATTAGCACGAGGTGGTGTGGTAAACAGTCTCGAATTACTGTTTTTGTATGAGAATATTTAGAGGGAATAAATACGATTTTGAAAAACTTGTCAGGAAATAGTGCTAAATATGTTTAGGTCACATAACCCATCCCTAATATGCAAATAACATTATATGGTGGTGCATTACTTATATAAACCATTACTTTCAGGGGTACTGTTACGGTAGTATTCCAGTATTCAAAAGCAATGTAAAATGATGCTATCTGGCAAAAAAAATCGTTAATAAGTACAATGGTCCCAATACATTGTTTACATCTAAATAACATCAAATATTTTGATTATACTACTCGAAGAATATTTATTCATTGGTTAAACTGCCTTTCAATCTCTCTTGTTACACCGAAAACATTATATATATTTTCATCATCAGGTGGTTTGTACTTACATTTAGAAAGTTGCAATCAGCTAAATTGGATTGAGTAGTTTGCACCAGACTGTTTGAAAAAGTTTTACTGTCATACAGAGGTAACAATGGACCATCACTACAGGCAGTAAAATTCTTAAGACTCAGAGCTCCCTCAATATTGCACAAAAAGGAGGAAGAAAAAGAAGGCAATATGAGAGCAATAATAACAGTATACAGAACATAAGTTAACAACTCAGACATAACCTATTTAAATGTTTAAATAAAACAAAGCCAGGGACATCTGTGAATAATACCATATTAGTGTTACTTCTGCAGAGATGTTTCTTCAGCAGTTCTTCTGCACATCCTTGTGGGCATTATTATTCTTTTTTTCCTCATGATGATGATGATGATGATGAGAATAGTGTGGTTTGCAGTGCATAGCCATATGCATGCATGATTTTATGTTTTAGTCACTTTAGTCCTACTAGAAGGCTGAACCCTCTCTCACCACTTTCTAGGTGAAGGTAGGGTGCAGTCTAAACAGCTAACAAGTCCTGTAGCAGGGCCAACACATATACACTTAGGGGCAATATGGAACAACTCATGAGCCTGACATGCATGTCTTTAGACTGTGGTAGGAAACTGGTGTGTTATTGTACAGGAAACCAACGCAATACGGGGAGAGTATGCAAACTCCACACAGAAGCGCTGGGACTCGAACCCAGGACCCTCTTGCTAACCACTGTGCTGCTCGTGGAAATGGCATGCTGTTTACTTAACCAACTGGCATGTGAAAGCCCAGAGGAAATGCAGATTGCTAGTACAATACATTTTCAAGAGTTGTGTAGGAGGGTATGAAAAAGGGTCCTAGAGTATCACTGATCTTTTGAGTGTGTGTGTGTGTGTGTGTGTGTGTGAGTGTGTGTGTGTGTGTGTGTTTAAGATCTGTACCACCGACATCAGGCCTAGAGTATGTACACATGTTGTTCATTGCCTTTTAAGGAAAATACAGTATTAACACCGGCGGTGCAGTGGTGGTCTAGTGGTATAGGGCGCTGGATCGCTGATCCTAAGGTTGGGGGTTCAAGTCCCACTCTCCACAAGGTTGTCACTGGCCCCCCCCCCCAAAAAAAAAAAAAAAAAAGCCAAAAGGAAATCTCTCTCACAGTATGAACACCGTATTGTACATAAGAGTTACTTGCGATAAAGATAAAGATAATTATGATTATATGCTCTTATCCCTGCTCCACGTGAGCCCGGGGCTGTGTACTGACCTGAACCACTCGGAGCAGGCCATCAGTAATGGCTTGATCAAATGACTCAATGTGCGCTTTCACCAGATCCTGCACCACTCCATGCTGGTTCTGTTTAGGAAGTCCAAACCCTGCCTCTGTGAGGTGCTTCAGGCTCGGAGTAGTAGGTAAACCACTCCACTTCCAAGAGTAATCCATATTCGCAGGCTCTTCTCGCATGTGTTACTACACGCTATGGGAAAACCGGCACTAAAAACGTAACATCCGGTCGAGTTCAGTCATATATTTCAAAATAAAAGTTCCACAGACTTCCTTTGATCGCGTTGGTTTGTTGTCACGTGCAACAACAGCGCCACAACAAGCCAATTACAGTATATGTCGACAGAAAAAATTAATAAATGATCATATGCATTAATCATATGCACATACATATTCCCGTCTGCCCAAGGGTTTCTGCAGGGTTACCTAGGGCGCTGGATCGCTGATCCAAAGGTTGGGGGTTCGAGTCCCACTCTCCACAGGGTTGTCACTGTCCCCCCAGTGCGGCTAACTGGGTTATCAAAGGCGGGCCATGTCTCTCACTGTCTATGGTGAGAGGCATGTAAAAGAACCATTGCTGACTTTCGGAAAGAGTAGGCTGCAAAGTCGTCAGCGTGTTTCTATCCCTTGCTAAAAGGGTTGTGACAGGAAGGGCATCCGACGTAAAAATCTCTGCCAAATTAAACGTGCGAATCAAAAATGATTCGCTGTGGCGACTCCTGAGTAAAAGGGAAAAAGCCGAAAGGAAGACAGACAGACCTGGTTACTTCCCACAAACATTCTATTCACTCTACGTATTCGCTACAGTAAATCTGGCCCAAGGTGTCAATGTGTGTGAGCATATTTTCCCTCAAAATCACACACACACACACACACACACACACACACACAGTTTTGTTTTAATAATTGCTTTGTATATAACTTTTGCTGCATGCTGCAAGAAAAACAGGCTATACACATCAATCGTTTGATGTGGACATGCCAACATGTACAATTTGTTATGGTCTGTGCTGGCTGGCGGAATTAATTCTTTCTTTAGTCATTGCAGGTGCTGGCGAAGGGTGTGGCGGTTGCCGGTAGGCGAGTTCCAGAAGAGCGCATCTGGTCCCACTCTGCACTCAGCAAGCAGCCAGTTATAAATGGGAGCGGCACGCTTCCCTCTGATGTCAGAAGATTGTTTTCCCTGTGATTCTGCTCCTCCGCTTTTTCTTTGACCCCTGGTATCTTGCTTCGTGCTCGATTAGTTCCATTGACTTAGTAGTCCCGTGATTTACAGTTCCTAGTGTTTAATAAATTGTTGAACCTTCTTATGGTCTCCTCTATCTCTGGGTCCAACGCATACACTCCAGGCTTCACACAATTAACCAAATCGACCAGATTTGTTGTGTGGTGTGCGTCTATTTTTATTCAGTAGAAAGCATGACTAACTGCTATTTGATTAAACATTTTTATTAATTAATTTATTTGATTTTAGTCTTACAGATTTGAGGTAGGTCTAGGAGCTCACATACACAGAGAGAGAGAGAGAGAGAGAGAGAGAGAGAGAGAGAGATTTTTTTTTAAAAGTGTAATTAAATTTAAAAAATACAAATTACTCAACTGATTGCACTTTAAAAAACCTTTGGAATAGCATGTTTAGTTATTGTTCGGCCCTAACACAGAAATTAAGGAAATTGTGATCTCTTGACTGTGATGGCCTGGCGAGCAGTCCAAGGTCTACTCTGCCCTCACCAGCCTCGCCGTGACCGTAGGATTAAGTGGTTCGGAAAATGAATGAATGAATGATCTCTGGGACTAGTCCATGTCATGGTACTACTTAAGAATCTGCTAAATATCTAATATATATATGAATTTTACAAACAGTAATTCTAGATTTTACAGAGAAGGGTAGAGTGCTACCTATATAGAGAATAGTGTTTATACACAATTGTCATTTATAGACCTATGTATTCAAAATTCTATATTAAGAGCACATTTTCAAATTATTATTCACCAGTGAAAATGTCTTGCTGCTTCACTTGTACTTACATTCATGTGGCTTTTGGAATGACAGAAACCTGCGACCGTTTTTTTGTTTGTTTCTTTGTTTTTTACAGTTGTTTTTCTCTTCACAAAATCTAAGTACAAATTTAAATCTCTTGAGCATATGGTCTTTATTGTTCATGCAAAAAATATAATAAGTAATAGATCTCGCTTCACAGCTGGAGGTGACACTTTAGACCAGGTTTTTGCAAAAATCCTAACCGGTTAGGCAACATCTTTATACAGTTATGTTAATCAATTATTTGCGTGAAACTGTGAAATGCTATTTTAAAAAGTCTCATGAATTTGTAAGATCTTTATTATTATTATTATTATTATTATTATTGTTGTTGTTGTTATTATTATTATTTCTGCATTTATTCAATCATTCATCAAAGCATTTCATAGTCTCAGAGAGACTGAAGCCTTTCTCAGCCGACCATGAGTGAAGGTGGGATACTCCCTGAACAGTTCGCCAGACCATTGCAGGGACCCCTCTCTCTCTCTCTCTCTCTCTCGCTCTCTCTCTCTCTCTCTCGCTCTCTCTTTTTCTCACATGGCATAGCCATTTAGCAGAAGATGTATTTGTCTCTGGACAGTGAGAGGAAGTGGTGTACACAGTGAAACCTATGCAAGCACAAAGAGAACTACTACTGCTACTATGATTATTATTACTACTACTACTACTACTACTACTACTACTACCACTACTACTACTACTACTACTACTGTATTACTACTACTGCTGCTCTATTACTACTGGGGCGGTGGTGGTCTACTGGATAGGGCGCAGGATCGCTGATCCTAAGGTTGGAGGTTCGAGTCCCCACAGGGTTGTCACTGTCCCCCCAGTGCAGCTAACTGGGTTATCAAATGCGGGCCATGTCTCTCACTGTCTATGGTGTGAGGCATGTAAAAGAACCATTGCTGACTTTCGTAAAGAGTAGGCTGCAAAGCTGTCAGCGTGTTTCTGTCCCTTGCTAAAGGGTTGTGACAGGAAGGGCATCTGACGTAAAAAAAAAAATGCCAAATCAAAATGTGCGAATTAGATGATTTGCTGTGGCGACTCCCGAGAAAGGGAAAAAGCCGAAAGGAAGAAAGAAACTGCTGTATTACTACTACTACTACTACTACTGTATTATTATTATTATTATTATTATTATTATTATTATTATTATTATTACTACTACTGTAATGCAGCCGTGAGGGGGGCACAAACAAGTGCCTGCCCTCACGCCGGTCCCAAGCCGGGATAAATGCAGAGGGTTGCGACAGGAAGGGCATCTGGATTAAAACTTTTGCCAGAATACAAAATGCAAACCATAAAGACAAATTTCATACTGGATCGGTTGAGGCCCGGGTTAACAATGACCACCATCAGTGCTGTTAATCAACAGGGTGCTGGTGGAAATTGGACTACTGTTGGTCGAAGAAGGAGCGGTCGAAGAAGGGGAGGCGGGAGGCGTGTCTGTAGGCAGAGAGAGAAGAGGAAAAGCATGAGTTTAGGACTGAGAGTAGGGACTTTGAATATTGGAACTATGACAGGAAAAGGTAGAGAGCTGGCTGACATAATGCACAGGAGGAAGGTGGACATACTGTGTGTCCAGGAGACCAGGTGGAAAGGTAGCAAGGCTAGAAGCTTAGGAGCAGGGTTTAAGCTGTTTTTTCATCTTGTGGATGGGAAGAGAAATGGGGTCGGAGTCATCTTGATGGAGGAGTTTGTCAGGAATGTTCTAGAAGTGAAAAGAGTGTCAGCCAGAGTGATGAGTCTCAAGTTAGAAATTGAAGGCATGATGTTCAATATTGTTAGTGCTTATGCCCCACAGACAGGATGTGAGCTAAAAGAGAATTAGCGATTCTGGAGTGAGTTAAATGAAGTGATGCAGAGTACCCCCAGAGGTGAAAGAGTGGTCATTGGTGCAGACTTCAATGGACATGTTGGTGCAGGCAACAGAGGGGACAAGGAAGTGATGGGCAGGTTTGGTATCCAGGACAGGAACACAGAAGGACCAATGTTGATAGATTTTGCAAAAATGATAGAAATGGCTGTGGTGAATACTTTGTTCCAGAAGAGACAGGAGCATAGGGTGACTTATAAAAGTGGAGGTCGGAGAATACACATCTTGTGTAGGCGATGTAATTTGAAGGAAGTCAGTGACTGCAAAGTAGTAGTGGGTGAGAGTGTTGCCAAACAGCATAGTAAGGACAGAGTGGGAAACGTGTTGACTGATGACACAAGTGTTCTGGGAATATGGAAAGAGTACTTCGAAGAGCTGATGAATGAGGAAAATGAGAGAGAGAAAAGAGTAGAAGAGGTTAGTGTTGAGGACCAGGAAGTAGCAAAGATTAGTAAGGGTGAAGTGAGGAGGGCATTGACGAGGATGAAGAGTGGAAAGGCAGTTGGTCCCGATGACATACCAGTGGAGGAGGTATGGAAGTGTCTAGGAGAGGTAGCAGTAGATTTTTTGACAAGAACATTCAACAAGGTCTTAGAGAGTGAGAGGATGCCGGAGGAATGGAGGAGGAGTGTGCTTGTGCCCATTTTTAATAACAATGGAGATGTGCAGAGTTGTAGCAACTACAACAATCCAGAGCAATGGAGAGTGTGGAAAAGAGGTGAAGAAGCATGTGCAGGCAGGCTGGAATGGTTGGAGAAAAGTATCCGCTGCGATGTGTGATAGGAGGGTATCGGCAGGAATGAAAGGAATAGTGTACAAGACGGTGTTGAGGCCAGTGATGTTGTATGGTTTAGAAACAGTGGCCCTGGGGAAAAGACAGGAGGCAGAGCTGGAGGTAGCAGAGATGAAAATGTTGAGGTTCTCTTTGGGACTAACGAGGATGGATAGGATCAGGAATTACATCAGGGGGACAGCACATATTAGAGGTTTTGGAGACAAAGTCAGAGAGGCTAGATTGAGATGGTTTGGACATGTACAGAGGAGGGATAGTTAGTATATTGGTAGTAGGAGGCTGAGGTTGGAACTACCAGGCAGAAGGCTGAGAGGAAGACCAAAGAGAAGATTTATGGATGTGGTGAAGGAATTCATGAAGGTAGTTGGAGTAAGAGTAGAAGATACAGAGGAAAGGGTGAGATGGATGCGGATGGTTTGCTGTGGCGACCACAGAAGGGAAAAGCTAAAATGAAAAGAAGATTATTATTACTACTGTATTATTAATACTACTACTACTACTATTGTTGAGTTCTACTGCTGCTATACTACTATTAATATCAATTTATTTAATGATTTTAATAGGTAATTTATTATTTATTGGAGTACGTGCTCATAGCGGAGTCCAAGAGTTCGCCATCCCATAATTTCATACAAATGGAGTGAAAACATAAAAGTCACGTGACCCGAGCCGCGAGCCCGAAAGCAGCACGATCAACGCGAGTGGCCGTTTCAGAGGTTTTTGTTTACTTATACTTGCATTTCGTGTTTAATGGTCCTAATAAGCGCGACCAAATATCTACCGTGAAACCTTCTCTCTCTATAACCGAACATTTTAAACAGGGGATCCACCGGTCGACCGAGCTTTTCTGAAACAGCTTTGCCCAGAGTGTTGTGTGAGAACGGCAGTGGGCGGGTTCAGAAGTTCAAAGTACTGAATCTCAAGGGCGGACTCATCCCGCGGCACCGATTCAAACAGTACGATTCCCATATCCCAGCACACGGAGAAGAAACACTGCGTGTCATTCTGACTCCTGACTGAAGCGTTTCTCCGTCGCTTTGTATTGTTGTATCTCTGTTCCGAAATGAGGAGGAGAGGGGATGAAACCGTTTCATCCAAACGCACCGAGAAGAAAACACTGATATTACAAAGTCTTCAAGTTCAACCCAGGTTAGTGACATGAGTCCAGGTCTTTCTCTTTCACTCTGGTACACCTGTACAGCCTATAATATTCCAGGTCATAATTTAATAAATAAAATAAATTGATTCCATTTCAAAGGTTGCCTCTTGAATCATATGATTTGATTAACGGATTAATAGATAGGTTACATTAAGGGCAAATTGTGCACGTGTTTCTGTCGATATTTATAATAGCAATCTTCCAGAGTGACCAAAGTACATATTAGTCTTTGAACATCAGAATACTTTACTGATCCCAGTGGAAATTGTGTGCACACAGTTGCTCCATACAAGTAAGAGTGAGGGGAAGATGAAGTCTAGATCAAGAAAATTTAAGAAAAGGAAAAAAAAAAAAAAAAAAAATATATATATATATATATATATATATATATATATATATATATATATATATATATATATATATATATATATATAAAATTCTTTTGATCAGGTAGTCCACATTCCAGGACACAAGAGAGGTATCCACCTGCATCGATGTCAGCTTCTCACCCAGGAGAGTTGGCCTGATGTTGTTGAATGCATTGGAAAAGTAAAAAAACATGAACATGCACTGTAAACCTCCAGATGCTACAGGGTTTAAAAGAATAAAGTTTGTAGAATCATTAATCAGAACAAGAATGACTACAGAACATAGCTTTCTGATCTGTAATTCATTGTCCACAACCAAGTCCTCACAATCACTAACTCAGCCCTTACTATTTAACAAGAGTCTAGCATTTTTCCAAACGAAAATTATTCTTTCATTTGGTGATCAATAAAAAATATTAAACAAACAACATGAGGGTTTTTTTTTTTGAGAATTGTGAAATACATTATCATCTCCCTTATCTGTCAATAATGTTGAATTAGCTTGTATTTTTGTTCAGTGGGATTTTTACTGGGTGGCACAGTGGCATATTGATTAGCATGCCCACCCACCTCAATACAAGAAGGGCCTTAGGCGCAGGCATTTCTGTGTGGAGTTCTCATGTTTGTCTTGTGCTTGTTTATGTTTCCTTTGGGTACTCTGGTTTATTTCCCACAGTCGAAAGACATGCACATTAGGCTAATTGGCTGCTCCAAATTACCCCTAGGTGTGAGTGTGAATGTGTGTGTGTGTGTGTGTGTGTGTGTGTGTGTGTGTGTGTGTGTGTGTGTGTGTGTGTGTGTGTGTGTGTTTGCCCTGTGATGGACTGGCAAGCTGTTCAGGATGTACCCCATTTTTGCTCAGAGTCACGTGAGATAGACTTCAGCCTCCCCGCAACCCTAGTAGAATTAAACATTCCAGCAAATAGGGAACACTAGGCAGGCTTCCTTGTGAACAAAAACAGATGCACACTGAATTCTTCAGTAATGTCCTCCTCTGCTTCTGGACTAATTAAGATCAGAAACAACAGTAGGTAGGTGTGGTGATCCGGCAAGCTGTTCAAGGTGAGTCCTGTTTACATCCAGTGTTGGCTGAGATAGGCTTAGCCTTCGTATGATCCTAATAGGATGAAATGCTTTGCAAATGAGGGATAAGTGAGTGAGTGGATTTTTACTCTGTGCAGTTTTACCAATATACAGTAAATGGGTGGGTGGGTGGGTGGGGGGTTAAGCTGTACCTTTCCTTCCTTCACCTTCAAGGCTGAGGTGCCCTTAAGCAAGACACCTAATGTTCAACTTCTCCCCAGGCACCCTGATGTGCGGCAGCCCATTGTTCCAAGTGTGTATGTACTCACTGTTTACATGTGTGTGTGTGTGTGTGTGTGTGTGTGTGCTCTCACTTTGGATTAGTAAATACCGCGACAATAATTTCACCTGTAGGATTAATACAGTAAATTTAAATAATTAGTATATGTACTAAAATAGCTCCATAGGTGTTTCCCCCTCCAGCATGGTTCCATATACAGTTGGCCCTTGACTATTCGCGGTCTTGCACTCGCGGCTTTGCATATTCGCGGATTGCTGAGCAACTGTCATGTGATTAAAATTTAGCCAATGGCTGTCCTCCTTGTTGATTGGTTGAGATGATGTAACGCCCCCTTTTCCTCGTGTGTTTTAATTACTGTTAAGCTCCATCATGCCACCCAAATGCTACGCACCTTCTCAGGCTTCTGGAAAGGCACAGAAGCACCAGAAAAAGGTATGAACTGCATGAAAAAGTAGAACTGCTTGATATGATTCAGGAAGGAAAACATTTTGCTGCAGAAGTACTAAGAAGGTGAATGTTGTATGAAACAAGGTCATCATCAGAATGGAACTCGCCTTAGTATCCTGAATACTTTTAGATCAGGGGTCGGCAACCTTTGCCATTCAAAGAGCCATTTGGACCCGTTTTCCACACTAAAGAAAACACTGGGAGCCACAAATCCTTTTTTGACATTTAAAACCAAATAACACTGCATATAATGTTTTCCCCATTTTTTCTTCATGTTAATATAAAACAACAATTTGTTGCATTGGTTTAAACGCCTGCAGAGACAATTCAATTACAATTCTGCTTACAACAAAAACATTTAGTTAAAAAAAAAAATCTCCAGCCTCCCTGCGACCCTAATTAGTATTAAGTAGTTCAGAAAATGAATGAATGTGTTTGAGTCCTTGTATTTTTATAAAGAAAAAAATATCTGTTCCACGAAGCGTGGGACGGGCTGCAGCCAGATGTGTTAATGGGTTAGGTAGCAAAAATTAGTAAGGGTGAAGTGAGGAGGGCATTGAAGAGGATGAAGAGTGGAAAGATAGTTGGTCCTGATGACATACCTGTGGAGGCATGGAAGTGTCTCAGTGAGGTAGCAGTAGATTTTCTGACAAGAACATTCAACAAGGTCTTAGAGAGTGAGCAGATGCCGGAGGAATGGAGGAGAAGTGTGCTGGTGCCCATTTTTAAGAACAATGGAGACGTGCAGAGTTGTGGCAACTACTGTACAGAGGGATAAAGTTGATAAGCCATAAGATGAAGTTATGGGAAAGAATATTGGAAGCTAGACTAAGGGCAGAGGTTAGTATTTGTGAACAACAGTTTGGTTTCATGCCAAGAAAGAGCACCACAGATGCAGTGTTTGCTTTGAGGATGTTAATAGAGAAGTACAGAGAAGGTCAGAGGGTGCTGCATTGTGCCTTTGTGGATCTGGAGAAAGCATATGACAGCGTGCCGAGAGAGGAACTGTGGTATTGCATGAGGAAGTCTGGAGTGGCAAAGAAGTATGTTAAGAGTGGTGCAGGACATGTATGAGAGATGTAAGACAGTTGAGGTGTGCTGTTGGTGGGACTGCATCAAGGATTAGCTTTGAGCCCCTTCTTGTTTGCTATGGTGATGGAAAGGCTGACAGACGAGGTTGGACAAGAATCTCCATGGACTGTGATGTTTGCAGATGACATTGTGATCTGCAGTGAGAGCAGAGAACAAGTGGAGGAAAATCTAGAGAGGTGGAGGTATGCCCTGGAAAGGAGAGGAATGAAGGTTAGCCTCAGTAAGACAGAATACATGTGTGTGAACGAGAAGGACCCAAGAGGAACGGTGAGACTACAGGGAGCAGAGATAAAGAAGGTGGGGGATTTTAAGTACTTAGGCTCAACAATCCAGAGCAATGGAGAGTGTGGAAAAGAGGTGAAAAAGTGTGTGCAGGCAGGTTGAAATGGTTGGAGAAAAGTGTTCAGTGTGCTGTGTGATAGGAAGGTATCAGCAAGAATGAAAGGAAACGTGTACAAGACGGTGATGAGGCCAGCAATGTTGTATGGTTTATCAACGGTGGCACTGAAGAAAAGACAGGAGGCAGAGCTGGAGGTAGCAGAGATGAAAATGTTGAGGTTCTCTGTAGGAGTAATGAGGATGGATAGGATCAGGAATGAGTACATCAGAGGGACAGCACATGTTAGAGGTATTGGAGACAAAGTCAGAGAGGCTAGATTGAGATGGTTTGGACATGTTCAGAGGAGGGATCGTGAATATATTGGTAGTAGGATGCTGAGGTTTGAACTGCCAGGAAACAGGCATAGAGGAATACCAAAGAAGAGATTTATGGATGTGGTGAAGGAGGACATGAAGGTCATTGGCGTTAGAGAAGAAGATACAGAGGACAGGGTGCAGGGTGAGCTGGAGGCAGATGGTTTGCTGTGGCGAAGGGAACAGCCGGAAGGAAAAGAAGAAGAAAAAAAAAAATAATAATAAATATATATATATATATATATATACATATATATGTATGTATGTAGGCTGTATAATGTTTATATTTTATTATCAATAAATATCACAGTAAAAAATTAAGTTTTTCTTAATCATTACGTACTACAATATTACTACATTAATACTATTTATGATGGCTCTGTTCTTCGAATTTGAAGATAGTGAAGAGTTATTTCTCCTTGACTGCGCTGAGTATTTTTATATAGCGAGAGACAGTTCGTGCTGGCTGATCCCCTCTCTCTAGGCCTAGGTCCCTTCCACGGTGGCTCAGCTGGGACAGCTGTGGTGGTTCCTCGACTGACAGAAACACGCTGATGGCTTTGCAGCCTACTCTTTACGAAAGTCAGCAATAGTTCTTTTACATGCCTCTCACCATAGACAGTGAGAGACATGGCCTGCCTTTGATAACCCAGTTAGCTGCACTGGGGGGGCAGTGACAACCTTTTGGTGACGCGAACCCCCAACCTTAGGATCAGCGATCCTGCGCCCTAATCACTAGACCACCACTGCCCATTAATACTATAGTATACAGTATACATACCATAATGTATGAGTAAGACTGTCGATAGAATGTATTTTAGAAGCATATTTTAGCGCATGTAATAGATACATCGTATTTTATTTCCGGTTGATCATTCGCGCATGTAACATGATACATGGCGTTTTACTCCGGGTACAGAACTTTTTTTTACTTTTTTACTGTATGGCATTTGGCAAACACTCTCATTGAGAGTAATTTACGTTTTAATCTTATTTTTACATCAGAATCATTAAGGTTTTGGGCTCAACGGTGGCACCTTGGTGTTACTGGGGCTGAAAATCCCAACACTGAATCTTGTCTACTCGTCCCCCACATCTCCTATGTGCTCTGATTTTTTAATTTGTATCTTTTTCAGGTCATCATGGTGGATGTGGTTGAAATGGACTCTCATCACCCTTTGCACTCTGTGTGTGGCCACACCACATATTCTGCGACTGTTTCCCACCATTATGCAACACCTGGTTTATAAACATGCTGGTGCGTACATTGCTCATTCAGTTAAATATGAGAGAAAGACATTTTTGCAGGTTATTGCATCCACAACATTGCTTATCTCTTTTCAGTAACCCAATTTGTTGACCTGAGCCGTCCCTATGATCTTGGCCTTAATCATACCATCAATATGTACCTGACCTCAGAAGCAGGAGTAACACTAGGAGTATGGTTAGTTGTCTATATTGTAAATATAAAATATATATTTTTGTGAACATACAAAGCAAGTTTTTTTTCTTCTCACTGATTATGAAACCTCATTAGGCACACAGTTCCTGAGCATAAGTGGAAGGAGGCTCAAGGCAAAGATCTGGAATGGTATGAGAAGTCTTTGGGGGATGGCTCCCCTGTTTTCATCTATCTTCATGGGAATACGGGTAGCAGGTGAAAATTTGTGTCTCTAATACTAAACTTTGGCTTGGGATAATTACAGCTGACCAAATGCATACTTTCTGCTCTATAGCCTGGTAAGCTGTCCAGGGTGTACTCTGCCCTCGCCCAGAGAACCCTCCCCGCAACCCTAATTAGGATTAAGTGGTTTAGAAAATGAATGAATGAAAGAAATGCATACTTTACTTCATTCGAGTGAGAAGTGGCTGCAAGGGAAAGGGTATGCAGATGCTTTTAAGCCTATTATTGATAGTACAGTACAGTTCTGTACTTTCATTCAAAAAAATGAAAATTAGAAAACACTGATATGGGGCACCTTTTTTTAAAACTTTGTGATCAATTACATCTAAAGTTGGGGTAATATAAGACTACAAATACTGTTGATCTTATCAATTAAATATTATTTAATCATTACTATTTATTGTCATATTAAATACTATAATATTTATGAGTGTATTGACATTATGGCAGTGCTTCTCAATTATTTTCTGTGCCCCCCCAGGACGAAAAAAAAACATTTCACACTCCCCCACCGCCCCACGAGTGAAGATAAATAGTATTACTGTATTTGTTTATAATATTTTTAGTAGACCTCTGCGTAACATTGTGCTGTATCTTTATTAACATTTAAAACAAAAAAGGAAGAAATATATTTCACCTTACAATCAAGAAAAACTTTATTAACATTGTTTTTTTCATTTGTAATTGAAAAGATTTAAATGCAGCCGTGAGGGGGGGGGAGGGGGGGCACAAGCCAGTGTTCCTCCTCACGCCGGTCCCATGCCTGAATAAATGCAGAGGGTTGTGTCAGGAAGGGCATCCGGCTTAAAACTTGAGCCAAAAATTCGAAATGTGAATCATAAAAACAAATTTCATACCGGATCGGTCAAGGCCCGGGTTAACAACGACTGCCATCAGCGCTGTTAACCAACAGGGTGCTGGTGGAAATTGGACTACTGTTGGTCGAAGAAGGAGAGGCGGGAGGCGTGTCAGTAAGCAGAGAGAGAAGAGGTAATGCTTTGAATGTTGAAACTATGACAGTAAAAGGTAGAGAGCTGGCTGACATGATGCACAGGAGGAAGGTGGACATACTGTGTGTTCAGGAGAAAGGTAGCAAGGCTAGAAGCTTAGGAGCAGGGTTTAAGCTGTTTTTTTCATGGTGTGGATGGGAAGAGAAATTGAGTAGGAGTCATCTTGAAGGAAGAGTTTGTCAGGAATGTTCTAGACGTGAAAAGAGTGTCAGACAGGATGATGCGTCTCAGGTTAGAAATTGAAGGTGTGATGTTCAATGTTGTTAGTGCTTATGCCCCACACGCAGGATGTGAGCTAAAAGAGAAGGAGAGATTCTGGAGTGAGTTAAATGAAGTGATGCAGAGTACCCCCAGAGGTGAAAGAGTGGTCATTGGGGCAGACTTCAATGGATATGCTGGTACAGGCAACAGAGGGGACGAGGACGTGATGGGCAGGTTTGGTATCCAGGACAGGAACACAGAAGGACAGATGTTGATCGATTTTGCAAAAAGGATGGAAATGGCTGAATAATTTGTTCCAGTAAAGACAGCATAGGGTGACTTATAAAAGCGGAGGTAGGAGCACACAGGTAGACTACGTCTTGTTTAGGCGATGCAATTTGAAGGAAATCAGTGACTGCAAAGTAGTAGTGGGTGAGAGTGTTACGAAACAGCATAAGATGGTGGTGTGCAGGATGACGCTTATGGTGAGGAAGGTGAAGAAGGCAAAGGCAGAGCAGAAGACAAAGTGGTGTTGTCTTCAAGGAGGAGTTGAAACAGGCTTTGGGTGGTCAGGAAGTGCTTCCAGATGACTGGACAACTCCAGCTAATGTGATCAGAGAGACAGGTAGGCGAGTACTTGGTATGTCCTCTGGAAGGAAAGTAGATAAGGAGACTTGGTGGTGGAATGACGAAGTGCAGGAGCGTGTACAAAGGAAAAGGTTAGCTAAGAAGAAGTGGGACATTGAGAGGACCGAAGAGAGTAAACAAGAGTACAGGGAGACAGAATAAAGCGAAGGTCACGGTGTCAAAGGCCAAACAGAGGGCGTATGATGACTTATATGATAGGTTGGAAAGAAGGGAGGGAGAAAATGATTTATACAGGTTGGTACAGCAGAGAAATGTGGGGCCGGTGGCATAGTGGTTAGGGTGCTGGGCTCATGATCAGGAGGTTGTGAGTTCAAATCCCAGTGAGACCCCCACTGTGCTAAGACCCCTGGGCAAAAGGTCTTAACCACAATTGTGCCTCTGTTCACACCGAACAGTATTAATGGGTACCAGTAAAAATATACTGGGAAGGTAACCTGCGATGGACTAGCGTCTCATCTAGGAGGATTTGAAAATAAAAATACACTGATTATTTTCATCAAGCACTTTTATTATATTTTTTGCCTTTCGTAGAATAAACCTGGAATGAAAGGAAGAACCAGCTGGCTAGGGTTTGCTTTAATCCTTGAAACTGCTTCTGTTTTTATTTATGTAGTGATATAAGTACTAATGGTTTATAAATTGATATCTTAGTAGTAGATTAGCCAATCAAAAAACATAATTGGTCATATCCAGGATGTATGGATAGGACAGTGTATTGTCTATTATGATAGCATACCAATCAGATTGCACCATTCCAGTAAAATACCTACTAGTATATCGGTGACCCCTGAAGGATAAGTGGCATAGATGATGGATGGATGGATGACTGGATAGTTTGTTGCTCTTTGTATTGATGCCTAGTCTAAATGTTTTATCAGTATTCTAAGTATTGTTCTGTTGACTGTACAAAATTGTCTGTGCTTTAATTTCAACAGAGCATATCCACATCGTATTGGAGTTGCCAATGTGAGTAGCTACAAATCCTCACTGTTTAATTTTAAATTGATTGACCAATAGCACATTGAATCACTTTCTCATATTGCAGGTGTTAAGTGCTCTTGGCTATCATGCCATAGTTCTGGATTACAGAGGTGGGCTATACCTTATTCCTCTTCCGTCATACATATACATGTGTTATTATAATGCATAATAAACACAACGCAACATTTAAAAGAAATAAAGTTCCAGCTTCTAACTGTAGCAAAATTCATTTCAATTTAGTACTTATTAAAAATACAGTGCAGAGTGTATGACCTATTTATTTTAAATGTTGAATAAAATATTTAATAATTCCTCACTGAAGCAAATCATGGCTATATAATATTGCAGTACTCGTTTTCAGTGTTGTTATTTAGTGTTTCTGTATTTGTAAAATTCTGCTAGGATTCGGGGATTCAACTGGAGAACCCACTGAGGCTGGACTGACCACTGATGCACTTTATCTGTACCACTGGGCACGGGAACGCAGCAAGGGCAGTCTGCTCATTATTTGGGGTCACTCTCTTGGCACAGGGTCAGGGACTCTGATACCACTTTTGATAAATTAACTGTTTTAATGTTTTTTTTTTTATTTTAAAATATATTTTCTCAGAAAAATAGCATAGTGTGATCCAATATTTTGTATTAAAACTAAACATTTGTTTTTACAGAGTGACAACTAACACTGTAGTGAAACTACAAGAGCAAGGTACAGTATAAAGTATTTCACTGTTCTCATATTAACTTTTTTATATATTAACTTGTCATGTCTCAGAAAAGGAGTAAAAGATATCAGTCCCTCAAATTTGTATTTTATACAGTTATCTACATTCAGGAGGTTTGGCAGTAAGGTGGCTCCCAAGAGAGATATTTAATAAAACTAACAAAATCCCCAAAACTGTGCATCAAAGTAAATTGCCAAAAAACCCACGAAATTTTCAGCAATGAGAAAATTCATATATAAACCTCTGATTCATCTCATAGTTGGCAGTTAGTGTCATTATTGCATAATTGTTGTTGAAATTCTCACCTAACACTTCTCATTCTCACAGAGGGTTAATGAACATTCCTTTGTGAATAGAAAATAACAGCAATTACTCTACTCACAGGGAGCGACATTGTAATGTGAAAAGTAAGGAAAATTAACGTGATCATCTTGTTTCCATCTACAGTACAGAACTAAATTGCATATGTTTGCATAACACTGCATTTCTTCTTTTATATGTATGAGTGCGTACTTGTTTATTTTATGTAAATAGAGGTGCAAATGAATTGAATGGATTTTAGCAGATTGCAACTTTGAAAACACAAGTAAACAGCACTTTATAATGACAATATACACATATTCTTTTATAACAGAAAAGCTTGCCTTTCATTTCACTTTGAGTATTCAGCAGTACTATAGTACATTTGTGTTATAAAGGCTCGGTCATCGTCAAGATTGGTACCTAAACTTGGTCGTACACTTAATAATGATGTATTCATTCATGTTCTGAACCGCTTAGTCAAACTTCTCAAGAGGTGAAAATATGTGGTTAAAATCAGTACATTAAATTGCCTTTGCATTAAAATTACATTTTAAAAAACTTGTTTAAGGTAGAATTAATTTCATAATTTAATATCACTTCCAAACATGATTGTAATATTCTTCTTCTTTCTTTTTTTCCTTTTGGCTTTTGCCTTTTTCAGGGGTCGCCACATCGAATCATCTGATTCGCATGTTTGATTTGGCATAGGCTTTTATGTCGGATGACCTCCCTGACACAACCCTTTAGCAAGGGACAGAAACATGCTGATGGCTATGAAGCTTACTATGATTGTAATATTATTTTTAAAAATTTATAATGTCTCTTTTTCCAGGAAATCCGCCCGATGCAGTGATACTTGAAGGTGCTTTCACATATGGAAAAATGCCAGGAGTAATCCATCCTTTTGTCTGGGTGGGTAACATTTCTGAGTTTCAATTTTCTCTGTTATTAAAGAGAATTTATGATAACATACATTTATGGACATAAAACAGCGTTTTCACAGTGATTTTTTTCCTTAGTATTACTGGAGATTTCCATACATACAGTACTACTTTACTCGGAACACACTTTTGAAAAACAAACTAGTATTGGCCAATAAAGAAAAGTAGGTCTACAGTCTTTTAAAAAATCAAAAAGATAGTACAATAGAGTTCAAAATATTGAGTATATATGCTTTTTGTTTGCGCTAGCTTGAAAAAGATGAAGACAACGCTTATGTTTCTGCATTCTAAAGATGACCACTTGACTCCTTTTAGCATGGCTGAGGAGGTATGACACAAATATTATGTACAATCAGTTGATATGTATATAATTATGCATATGTTTTCTAAGTATAGAGTAAGTTTCATAAGCTGTATTTCCTTGTGCAGCTTTATAACACAGCTAAAAGTGTGCTGAAATCAGAGGAAAAAGTCAGACTGGTAGCATTTGATGGATCCCATGGCTATCTTCATAATGGACTTTATAGGGATCCTGCTTTGCCAAATTTTATAAGGTAAATAAATTATTGTTTGGTTTATTTTGTTATAAGGCAAAAATTAAAAAATGATTATTCATTGCCACTGTAAATGTGTTTACGCTTTAGGTTTTTTTTTTCGCATATCACAATCTACAAAGTTTTCTTTTTAAAATTGAGCAAACAGCACTTCAGAATTTTATTTTAATCCTGTCCATGAAATTATTTCCTTTCACAAAATAGCTTATATATATTATAACCTTATTCTTATTCTCTCTCTCTCTCTCTCTCTCTCTCTCTCTCTCTCTCTCTCTCTCTCTCTCTCTCTCATCTTCTTCTTCTTCTTCTTTTACTTTCGGCTGCTCCTTCAGGGGTCGCCACAGCAAATCATCCGCCTCCACCTCACCCTGTCCTCCATCTTCTTTTCTGACTCCAACGACCTTCATGTCTTCCTTCACCACATCCATAAATCTCTTCTTCGGTCTTCCTCGAGGCCTTCTGCCTGGTAGTTCCAACCTCAGCATCCTACTGCCAATATACTCACTATCCCTCCTCTGTACATGTCCAAACCATCTCAATCTAGCCTCTCTGACTTTGTCTCCAAAACATCTTACGTGGGCTGTCCCTCTGATATACTCATTTCTGATCCTATCCATCCTCGTTACTCCCAGGAGAACCTCAACATTTTCATCTCCGCTACCTCCAGCTCTGCCCCCTGCCTTTTCCTCAGCGCGACTGTGTCTAAGCCATACAACATCGCTGGCCTCACCACCATCTTGTACACTTTTCCCTTCATTCTTGCTGACACTCTCCTATCGCACATCACACCGGATACTTTTCTCCAACCATTCCAGCCTGCCTGCACACGCTTCTTCACCTCTTTTCCACACTCTCCATTGCTCTGGATTGTTGAGCCTAAGTACTTAAAATCCTCCACCTTCGTTATCTCTGCTCCCTGTAACATCACCGCTCCTCCTGGGTCCTTCTCATTCACACACATGTATTCTGATTTTCTGAGGCTAACCTTCATTCCTCTCCTTTCCAGGGCATACCTCCACCTCTCTAGATTTTCCTGCACTTGTTCTCTGCTCTCACTACAGATCACGATGTCATCTGCAAACATCATAGTCCATGGAGATTCTTGTCTCACCTCGTCTGTCAGCCTGTCCATCACCATAGCAAACAAGAAGGGGCTCAGAGCTGACCCTTGATGCAGTCCCACCTCCACCTTGAATTCGCCGGTCACACCGACAGCACACCTCACCACTGTCTTACATCTCTCATACATGTCCTGCACCACTCTAACATACTTCTCTGCCACTCCAGACTTCCTCATGCAATACCACAATTCTTCTCTTGGCACCCTGTCATATGCTTTTTCCAGATCCACAAAGGCACAATGTAGCTCCCTCTGACCTTCTCTGTACTTCTCTATTAACATCCTCAAGGCAAACATTGCATCTGTGGTGCTCTTTCTTGGCATGAAACCAAAACCAAACTGTTCTCTCTCTCTCATCTAATAATGCATTAAGTTAGATGTGTGACTTGCCTTGTTAAAGAAAATTTGGTCCTATATTTTAAATTTCAGAATGCAACAGCTATGGTGCAACGATGAATTAATGCCAGTATTTCTATTACAGGGAGTTTGTGAAGTATGTGCAGTCTTCAAGGGAGGAATCAACTTAAACCTACCTTTGCATATTCAAGATGTTTTTCTCTTCCATGGTAGCTTTTATGTCTGCAGTTCATTCTCCTAAAAAAGCTTTCCTTATATGATATTATGATAAAAATTATTCATGATACCCCCCTCTCTCTCTCTCTCTCTCTCTCTCTCTCTCACACACACACACACACACACATTAGCAGAGTTTATTCATTTCAGACATAATCCAAGTATATTTGATCTGTGACTATTAAACATTGCATTTCAATTATCCCATGTAATTAAGTTCACAGGAGTAGTCCTGAAACAGTCGGAAACATCACTCTCTATATCTGTATGTCTTTAATGCCATGATTAATACTTTATGAAGTGTAAAATTAAAGCTAAAAGGCATTTATTAAGCTTTTTCATTTATTAATTTTACTAAGACTTATAATGATGATTACTAATGATATATATATCATTATATATATATATACATACACACACACACACACACACACACACACACACACACACACACACACACAATAAATAAATAAATAAATAAAGCTGACCAAAATAACTTTTTTCTTTCTGTATTTGATAATGTTGCTGAACACAAGGTACCGATTTTTTGCATTGTAAAGTAAATATTCAAGTTAGGTTCTATTTTTTTCTGTGCTTTTACTTTTTAAAATGTAACATATTAGTACTGCTCATGCAGGTCCTAAAAGAGTAAGAACAAACTAATGAGATATAAGTACAGTAACCTGGAGAGGGAAGGTTTGCAAATATCAATTTTTATGATCTCAAAAATAATTCTGATTAAAGAGTAAACACGAGTTTTTTGATGAATATGTAGTTTCCTTCTTCCGTTTCTGCCGTGTGTGTGTGTGTGTGTGTGCTCTCGGATGACGTGGCTGAAGGTGGCGGAACGCCGCTCTGGCCGTGTTTCACAGCTTACCGTAGGCTCAGCGCTGCGGCATATCATTGGCTAATTATCGCCATGTGAGAGTTGTACACCAATCAGAGTCAAGTATGGTGACTCCTCGGGAAACACTTTACGGCATATCCGTACAGAGCATCCTGAGACGACCACTGTCATAGAACCAGGAAGAAGGAAGGTGGGATAGCTTAAAAAGGCTAATATCCCGAAACAATCGGAGAACTTTCCGAATAAACGATGAGGTCGTCCAGGTGGAAGTGTGCAGTGCTGGTGTTTTTGCCTGTATTGAGTTTGTTGTTGCCGGCCCGGGCAGATGAACATGAACACACGGTAAGGAAATGTTTTCAGGCCGAGGAGAAGCCTTATGCGGTGAGCCTTTAGCCCGACAGGTGACTGTTCAGTATATCGGAATGGGATTTTATAAAGAAACACTAAATAATCCAGTTTGTAGGGGTGAACGTGAGGATAAATCTATCCAAACCGTGTGAGTGTCATGCTATCGCGTATCAGATAGATTATATACTAGTTCATTTTCTTGCTAATGCTAAAGCAGAACAGGCTACTAATTAGCTAGCCCAGCTAGCAAGCGCAGCCATATCGACGTGGTCTAAAGGCCGAGTTCCAAATATACATTTTTTAAACGATATTACACACTACACAGAGTGGAACAGCCACTAATGTTAGTCCACTTAAAGAGGCAGCAAGCAATAGTTTGGCACTAGTCCTAGTTTGATAAATGGACGGTTGACAAATAGCTGTCAGAAATGGGCACAAACACGTTGCATGCATTTTGTTGTGAACTGAAAACAATACACATGTTTTGTGCTCAAAATAGTGTTTGTGGATTTATTTCTATCACCGCTGAAGTGAACAAATCGTATTGAGTCAGTTAGCTTAAAGTTAGCATACTGCTCTATGTGTCCGATTATGTACACAGACATATCCGGTTGGTGGAGTAGGCCTGTCATGCCCTCAGTCTTAAGCAACAAGAACTTCAAAATTATAAGTTGATGGCTCACACAGCTTCTTACAGGGTGTGTATGTTTTTATTAGGTTTCATTAGCAGTCAGTCAGCTCAAGGATGTTGTCTCTGATAGGCTGTATCAAAGCTGACAGAAGATATTAATTTATTTTAAAATGTTTCAGGAAAGGACTGTCACGTTTTAAAACACTATTCTTCCATGTATTGATTCCGAAGTTGGTTGAAAAAGGTTCCCCTTCTCCTTTTTTAATGGTGCTGATCTATTAACCCATCCTTTCATTCAGTACTCAGAGTACACTGATGTTATTGTAACCCATTACAGTGGTTAGTTTATGGTTACACCCTCACAAGTAACCCATGGTGCTGGTGTGGATCAGTGTCTGATAATAATCAATTCGTATTTTCTTCCAAAGAAAGGATTTTTGTGTGTGTATATCTATGTAAATTGATAGTATCTGCTTGCTCTGATTTTTGAATAAGAATTAAAATGAACTGTGTGTGTGTGTGTGTAAATTAGCACTTCCATCTCACAGCTGGAAAGTCCTGGGTTGAAGTCCTGGGGTCAGTGACTGTGTTTTTGTATGGCCTCCTACAATCCAAAGATATGCACATTAGGCTTGTTGGCTGTTCCAAATTGCCCCTTGGTGTGAGTGTGAATGGTCCTGCCTTTGCCTCCTGTCGATAAGCAGTGTGATGAAATAATGTATTTAGTCTGTTTCTCTGTCTGACACCTTACATCAGGAATATTCTGCTAAAAAATATGTTTTGTTAAATGTCCAGCTAGATGAAATTCCATTCCAACAAACTTGTTTCAACAAAATTGTTTCACAGTGCTACTTTCAAGATGACCACCATGTTGTGCTTGAAATAGAAGAGTAAACACTAAACCTTCAGTTTTGTTGATTTTTAAATAATCCATTGGCGTGTCATCAGATTAGAGTGACAGTGAATTTGGAGTCTGTTTCAAGGAGGGAACTCTAATCCATCACAACGTAGCATTCACACTTAGAAGCAATTTGATGTAAACTGAGAATCTACCAGATGGTTTTAGAAATGTGTGAAGAAATCAGAGAATCTTGTTGAAACCCACGCAGACACCACAGGAATATGTGAATCTCTGCACAGAGAGATGAGCAGTGACTGGGTCTGCAGGTGCAGAGTCCTGTAGTGTTGCATGATACCTTATAAAAAGAGTATTTGTGTAAACGTATGACTGGAGAGCACAAAAGAGTTTGAGTGTAGGAATGGTGTTGGAATTATATCATGTCCTTCTCAGATCTAGTTAACTGTGTTATGACTAATTGATAAAACCTCTGTTTACCAGAGGCTTTTTTTTTTTTTTTTTTTGGTCTGTCAAGACTGTGGCCAGTAAATGGCTCCAGCATCCCTGATGCTGGATGACTGGATGGAATATGCTCAGCATGGATCTTTTCTGTGTTTTAATCTCCTGGATTCATACATGTCCTGGATATACTGCCAACAATAAAAAAGAAAGATTTTGTTTTACTTTTAAATTAACCTTGCAGTTATCTAGACAAATATAGTTGGAATGTTGAATCACTTTATATGGTCTGATTAAAGGCAACCTATCCAGATAGATCAAGGGTGTCAAACTCATGCCACAAAGGGTCTGCAGCTGCAGGCTGACTGGGCTCATTTAATCAACTGATCCGAGTCTTCAGAACAGGGTAGAGCCCACACAGATTGACTAATAAACTGCTTGAAGACTCAAATCAGTTGATTACTGTAGATGAGCCAAATGTAGGTGTGCTGCTGCTTGGTTGAAACAAAAACCTGCAGTCACATGGCCCTTTGTAGCATGAGTTTGACTCCCCTGAGATGTACTGTATCCTGTAAACTATATCCTATTCTACAGGAAGTATTTTATTTTGTTTCTTGCTAGTATGTATTCACTAAACTCAGATGTTGACACTTGTCTCCTGTGCTTGAGTCTCCATCAAATGTCATGGCTCAGTTGTACATGAAAAGCCTTTGGTGAACTTCAGTGTTATGGATAAACTAACTAAATTATAGGATAGAAACGTGTATACAGGGATCCCTCGCAGCTTCGCACTTCAATTCATGCAGTTTTAGTGCATCGCAGTTTTTTTTGTTTAAATAATCATCGAATTAAAAAATACAGAAATTAAGGAAGAATGGGGGGGGTGTTGAGGAAAATCCAACAAAAACATGGCCAATTATGCAAAAAAAACGAACCCCTAAACCAACAAAAAACAACCCAAAATCTCCCATCAAAACTAGTTACACTGTTGTGAGGTGCACATCTGTATGTGTTTATTTATATTTTATTTACATCATCTGCATTCTTTTTGAATGATTAATATTATAACCATTTATAGCGGTGAGTATGTATTTATTGATATTGTATGCACACATACATGTACGTATACGTCCCGGGGGGTGGTGATTCTACTTCGTGAATTTTGATGGTCATGTAGGGCTCTCGGTCCCAATTAACCGCAGAAAGTGAGGGATCACTGTATACTTGGCAATAACACTGAGTAGTTACGGGCTCAACGAGCGCGTCATGCTTGAACTTTTTTGAAAATTCAAGTTGATAGAATGCAAAACAAAACAAAAAAAAATTTTGGAGCATTTATCAAAAGATTTCAATCTGTAGCACCTGTTCTTTGGTGATTCAAAAGTTTTACTGATGGTAGCTTCGAGTAAATTGTAGCATTCAAAAGCAACTATGAAAACATTAAGGCTAAATCTCTACTGTTACACAGTTATAACATTACATATGCCATCTACATATCTGCGGCAGATGGCATTGATGACAGTTTGGATACGGTGGAAGACTGTGTAGTTGTGTTCACATATAAAACTTGTACGTCTTTCATGGGAAAAATAGCTCGGGTGTGTTAGTGTGATTGTCCAATGTTAATATGAAAATAAAACTGTTTCAAATCAAACAATCCTTATATGATATTCCTACGTTATTCTGTTCACTTAAGGCTATTGTAGGTGTATTCAATAATGTACCTATGCTCAACCTTAAACTGTTTTAAAACGTATGATACATTTGGGCACAAGGAAGTCCTATGATCTTAATGGATCCAAACATAAATAAGTAAATAGTATGATTCTGAGCACATCATTAATGCACTTGGCGGCACGGTGGCATAGTGGTTAGCACGTCCGCCTCACAGCAAGAAGGCCCGGGTTCGATTCCCGGCCTGGGCGTTTCTGTGTGGAGTTTGCATGTTCTCCCCGTGCTTGTGCGGGTTTCTTCCGGGTGCTCCGGTTTCCCCCGCAATCCAAAGATGTGCACTGTAGGTTAATTGGCCGTTCTAAATTGACCGTAGTTTCTCTCCTGCAGCGGCACTGGAACCCAGTCGTATCGGCACTTGCCTTTCCATTGGATCCTTCCGGTGGCGCCGAGACAGGGGGGGACTTGCTGCTTGGGTAACAGCCTGTCCCTCATTACTCCCTACCCAGGCTCTGTGCACTGGGGAGTATCACCAGTCGGGATACTGGCCAGAGCGCAGCCATAGTCCTTCGGGACTGACGGAGGCCTACGCATTAATGCACTAGAAAGGTGCATTGTGGGATTTTCCTTCCTGCAGCATACCCTTAACTGTTCTAGAAATTTGTCAAGTTTTCGACCTGCTGTGCAATGTAGGTGACAGGAGCTTAAAAAACATATACTATAATTGTAATTGATAATCAGAGTTTTGTTCCTAATAATGTTTTGCTTGATTTTATTTTGTATTGTCAGATTGTTGGGAATCGAATAAATGTTTTGTTGAACTATTACAGAGGTTCTTTGCGCAATTTATCAAAATAAATATTGCAGGGTATGCAGTCATAGAGGAGAAATTACTTATCACACTATTTGGTGTAAACCAGCTGAGGTTGGGTTCACTTTTGGGTCTGATTCGAGCACGGCGACGGAAGTCTGCTGCATGTCGGAATGCAGTAAAATGAATTCAGTCAAACAGGCAGTATGCTAGATGTGACAAAATACTTGATGTAAACTTTGTTTGATTCCAATGAAAGAAGCTACTCCAGAATGTCATACCTGGATTAGAGAATACTACAGAAGTTAACATTTTATTTGATTTGTGAAGGAGAGCCTACAGGACATGGTTTAATGCAGAATGGATCAAGGTCAATTCATGGCAGAAATTGGAGAATGCAGCACAAAAGGGAAAGTCTTCAGTCTCAAGAGCAATGTCTCTGCTTAGAATATTTGAATAATAACTTTTTGGAAAGAGAAAAATACGCATCACACTTCCTTTTCTAATGTACATGATGAGAGCCATATAACTATAAAGCACTCTTAAGTAAATGCTTCAAGTATTATTCAGCAGTACAAATAAAACAATACTGGAAAACAGCTAATCAAACTATGAGCTACATGTATAAACACAGCATTGATCACTGACCAATTATGAGTCTTGTAAAGGAAGCTGCACATGTTTTGATGATCTGCAAGGCTTGTGTTGTAAAGTAAGTACACAGTGCATATACTGAAAATCTTCAAGCAGAATACTTCTGAACTAGTATGCAGAGATCTGTGAAATATCGCTGATTAAATTAACAATGCCCACGTTCCATACCCAACATACATTGGATGAGATCAGAAGCGGTCATTTTCTTGTATCTGGTCTGAGTGATTGTAGTGAAATAACTCATTAAGTAAAAGTGTACAGGCAGCAAGTTGATTTACTATTCCTTTACTATTATAACTGTGTGCACAACGATTTGTTTTGCGAGTCAAGCTGTTCAAACATGCAGGACGAACAATCAAGTTGGGTTGGTACTTGCTGTGTGCCATCATCAATGTGTGTTAAGTGTTATACCATGTACTTTTATACTATCATTATCCTTTATGACTGGATTAAGAAAATGTTATCCTGAGTGGATAATGCTTGAGTAAAAATTATGGACAGTTTGTCGTGGTCACATTTTAAAATGGGGGAAAAAAATAAATCCCAAAAACTTTTAGCTTGGTTTTTCTTGTTTCTGTGGTCGGTCTGTCTGTCTAGTGTATACAGTGATCCCTCGCTACTTCATGCATCCATTTCTGCGGCTTCAATGCATTGTGGGTTTTTCAAAAAATATTCGAGAAATTAAGGAAAAATGGGGGAGGGGAAGTTAGGAAAATGCTGCAAAACAAGGCCAATTATGCAAAAAAAAAAAACAACCCAAACCCTCACAAAACTATTTACATTTTTGTGAGGTGTGCTTCTATATGGGTGTATTTATATTTACATCTTATGCATTACTTTTGAATGTTTGTTCTAAGCATTTATAGCGTCGAATGTGTATTTATTGATCTTGTATACATATGTACATGTACGTATACGGCAGTCTGGGAGGTCGATCCTACTTTGCGGTAATCGGGGGTTGTTGTCTCGGTCCCCATTAACCGTGGAAAGTGAGGGATCCCTGTATCTATAAAATCTTGATAGTTATTAGCACCACTGATTAAGATGTGTTAAAAGCCTAAAATTAAATTATTATTTCGGAGGTATACAGTACTCTCATAATGAAAATTCTAGAAAAATGTGACCTTCAATCCCTGACTAAGAAATAATTATTTTTCATAAAATCACCTGTTCCACAATTACTGGCACGCCTAACAATTCTGAAGAAATAAATGGAGTTGAAGTATTTCTGTCATTTCTACAGTAGTTTACAAAGTTGATCAGAGTATCTAGGAACATTTTAATTAGTAATTCATCACTTCCTGTTTCCCTGGGGTATAAATATGACGTGACCCAAAGCCCATTTCTCTTGTCCACTTTTGATCATGAGAAAGCCAAAGGAACACACTGTTCAAATAAGGCAGATGTGTGTCGACCTTCATAAGTTAGTCAATGGCTACAAGAAAATATCCCCTCGCCTGCATCTGCCCATATCTACTGTCGGAGGAATCTAAAGAAAGTTTAAAATAACTGGAACAGTGGTAAACAAGCTTAGATGAAGATGTAAGGTTGTTTTGCCACCATGCACAGTGAGGAGGATGGTAAGAGAAATAAGTTCTGAAAAAAGCTCACTGTTAAATTGCAACATATGGTAGCATCGTGGGGTCAAAAATCTCCAAAACAACCATCAGGTACTGTCTATGTGCCAACAAGCTGTTTTCGGAGGCATGCACAGATAAAACTTTTCTCACTCACAATCCTAAACGCAAACGTCTGGAGTTGGAGCTGGACCGGGACTTCAACTGAGATGGGTGCTTTGGTCAGATGAGACCAAGATGGAACTTTTTGGCAATAGACACTGTAAGTGGGTCTGGCGGAACAGAAAAGACGAGAATGCCTAAAAGCACCTCATGCCCACTATGGGGGAGGATCGGTGATGCTGTAGACCTGTTTCTCTTCCAAAAGCTCTGGGAAACTTGATAGGCTGCATCGAATTATGAACACAGTATCAGGACATTTTAAATCAAAATCTGGTGGCCTCTGCCTGAAAGCTGAAAATGGGCCGTTACTGGGTCTTTCAACAAGATAATGACCCTAAATATGACATGTGGCCAAGCCTTCACAGAAATGGTTCACCAGACAAAGACTCAAGCTCCTCCCATGGCCATCTCAGTCCCCAGACCTGAACCCCATTGAAAACCTGTGGGGTGAACTGAAGAGGAGAGTGCAGAGGAGATGGAGATGACCCAGGTCGGGTCACTGGATGATTTTGAGAGATTGTGCAAAGGGAAATGGTCCAAGATCCCTCTTTCTGTATTCTCCCATCTTGTGAAACATTACAGAAGAAGATGAGGTGGTGTTTGGTTGGCAGATGGGGGTTGTACAAAGTATTAACATCAGGGTGCTAATAATTGTGGCACACATGATTTGATGTAAAAAATATTTCTTAATGTGGGATTTTTCCCCCCTGAATAAATGCAGTTGAAATCAAGGCCAAGGAGTCACTCTGATCCTATAGTTAGAAAAAAACAACACCCCCCCCCCCCCCCTGAATTTATGATAAGCTAAAGAACACGTGCTGTATTAACCAGGGGTGCCAATTATTGTGGTGTGTGTTTTTATATATCACATACATACATATGTACATACATAAACACGTATTTGTGTGTTGCATGTATAATTTTGTGTGCCTATATTACACTTATTTATCTGTATATTTGCTTAAACCATGAGATTACCTAGCTGCATCACGATACAGTGCTCAGTTGACCAGCCTCTCTCATGAATAAACTATGTAAAACTAGACAGAAAATGATTTGAATTTGTTCATGTTCTGCTGTAGTGAATACACTAAAACAATTGTTTGACACTGGCTCAGTGAATGCCTTTGACATTCCATTTCAGGGAATATTCATGCTGTACATAAACCTCACCTTTGGCACATAATTGTTACTTATTCTGCACAATGAAGTTTAGAGAGAATAGATCTAGTTTGGCTGCTCTTATTTAAATAGAGCATAGATCCTGTAAATATGCAACACTGAACAGTTCATGTTCCAGTGCTGTATTTTCCATGTAAAACAGTTCTTAGTCTTTTTTTTTTTTTGGAAACAAGACTTTGGTTTGACTTTTAAATGCTGTTTATAAACGAAACATCTGTTTTTACACCGAAGGTAGTGGGGGAAAAAAGGTAGCGAAAGATTTCAGGTGTGCGCTTGTTAAAGGAAAAGTCAACAGCACACATTTTATAAATTTTTTTTTTGTTTTTATTTTGTTTCATGTTCTGATAGTTGTACTCCATCCATGTCCCATTTCTATATATAGTGGAATTTGTTCCAAAGATCTGGTTGATTCTAATATTTTGTTTGAAGAGTGAAACAATATTTCCCACAAGAAATAGTTAAAGTCTATTAATACATTCAGATGAATGTTTACTTCCGTCAGTACAGTTGAATATAATTTGAAAACGATGTGTATTTATGAAACCTATTAATATACAATACATATAAAAAAGAGTAAAACATAATAATACATAATTCACCTAATTTTGTACTGTATTTGTTTACAGTACATACAATGACACATCACAACCAGAAAGGTATGTGGATGGATGGGGAGGGAGAGATGGGGGACGGGTTATTGCTTTGAAGGGGCGTGGCGGTTTTTCCCTTCTGTGTCTTGATCGGAGTTGATTATTCATGTTCTCACATCTTTTCCTTTCCGGTTGAATTACTGCTGATTTTCTTACTACCCAGGGTTAAGGGTTAAAATAAAAATAAATAAAATAAAATAAAGGCCATAATGTAATGAATAAACAATACGCAGTTCGAACTCTGATCATTTGTTCAAACAGCAAGATATATTTTTGATCAAACTCCGATTTGTTTGACTAAGGAGTTGTTCGACCACCAAGGTTTTACTGTACATGATTTACATAGACAGGGACTTTCAGCAACATAATTAAATACTAATGCGTGTTACAGAACAGTGTTGGCTCAGTGATCAGACTGGATTAATTCTCAGGGTTTCATGTCCCTTTAACAACAAAGTGCTATAGTTGGGCTCCTGAGCAAAGTTTAACTGCTCAGTTGTGTAAGGTAGAAAAAAGACAAATACCGTAAATGTAAAAGTTGTGGAACTAGTTTGAAAATCAATTTTGTAAAATTTATAAAACTACAGGGATCCTTTACTTTCCGCGGTTAATGGGGACCGAGGACCAAGGTATATAAGATCAATAAATACATATTCAACGCTATAAATGCTTATAACAAACATTCAAAAATAATGCATGAGATGTGAATAAAATATTAATACACACACACACACAGATGTGCCCATAAAAATGTAAGTAGATTTGGTTGTGTTTTTTTTTTTTTTTTTTTTTTTTTCCCCCCCCTCATTTGGGTTTTGCAGCATTTTCCTGAACTTTTTCTCTATTTTTCCTTAATTTCCTTAATTAAAAAAAAAAAAAAAAATTCTATGAATTTTTTGAAAAACCCGCAATGTACTGAAGCACAAAATAGTGAGGGATCACTGTATTTGAATATCTAATGATATTATGGTACTGCTACAGTATTGTAGTTTGTTTTGTAAAATATAATGTCCTTTGTAGTTAATCTCTAAAACCGAGTTTAAAAAAAAAGAATCCTGTTAATGCTCCTACTCTTGCCACTTTTTATAGGATCCAATGTATTGGTTCTGTTGGTTCAGATTGGTGTTTTTTTTGTTGAGGTGTCTAACTTGTATTGTTACTTGTTTTTCTAGACAAACCACATCCTTTGCCTTTATATAGCCTATACTACTATGTTACCAGTGGGGCAACTTGGTGGAAGGCTGTATCAGGGTGTAGTGTTCATTTCTGAAGCAGTTCCTCAATTTTTGTTTTCTTCACTTTTGCTAACTTTGCAAGATACCACATTTGGCCTTGGTGGACGACTGCCTTCAGCAAGTGCCCTCCGAGATCTGTTATGTTTTGTCTATTTGGGTCTGTGTATCTATTTTCAAAAGTAATTCATTTGATTTTGGTCTGAATGGAATTTGCAAGTTTGAGCTAATAAGTTTCACTCTTGCTGAATGCGGTTCACTTTTTGTTTTTAAATTTAAATAATTTGAACATATTTTGGACATGTTGTTCAACTATATGGTTCTTGCTCATATGAATGTGTGTTCCTGTAAGCCTTGGATCATAATAAAAAAAAAAAATTAGTTTTTTGATGGATCACACAGGTTGTCAGACATGACTAAGACAAAGGTAAAACTATGAACGTCATTTTCTGCAATTTCTTTCCAGATTTTGAGGTGAACTGACAGTGTTATCGTTTTCTGTTGTTGAACATTAATAATAATGTAAGCCATTATTTTAGTCTGTTAGTATCGAAAATAACTTTATTCTGACAAGACTGTTTGCCCCATAGGATTGCAGTGTGTCTCTGTTATACATTTTTCTAATTCAATACTTGTCACTAGTAAAACATGAAAATGAAACAAATATGGTTCTGGTAGTAAACAGAAGCAAAGTTGCCCTTTTTAATATCCAGTTCGCACCGTGGTTATGCACGAGTTCTTTAGGGTAATAACACTTTTCCAATATACACTTGAGATCCCCACATGACCATCGAAATCTGTGAAGTAGAACCACCCACCCAACACCCCTGACTGTCGTATACGTACATGTATATGTGTATATAATATCAATAAGTACATATTCAATGTAATGATAATAAAACTATAAAAAAAAAAAGCTGTAAATAAAATATAAATACACACACGTACAGATAGTATTGCATAAGACGACGACACATACATACGCGCGTGCAGATGCACGTGCACACAGATGCAACAATGTAAGTAGTTTTGATGGGAGATTTTGGGGGTTATTTGTTTTGGTTTGTTTAGGTTTTTTTTTTTTTTTTTTTTTTTGCATAATTGGCCTTGTTTTTGTGGCATTTTCCTTAACTTTTCCCCTATTCTTCCTTATACCCCCATTTCACTGGAGCACGGAGTGCAATGATCGTGGCAGAACGGTGCGGAACGCAGTCTACGGAAGTGCTTCGGCATTTTTACATGGAAAATGCGTCAAAATCCTACGGAAAAGTGGAAATTCGGAATACTTTCAGAACATTCACGGCATGTGCGGAACAGTCACGGCAACGTACGGCAAAACTACTGTACAATTTCGGAATAAGTACGGAAAAGCCCACGGATGAACTGCGGAATAAGTACGAATAGCGACAGATTGCAAAGGAACACCTTCGGTTAATTCACGGATCGTTCAGGGAAAGCATGGAACACTCGAGGAATAACTACGGCATTAATCCATTTTAGAAGGAAGAGCGGAACATTTACGTTCAACACGGAATGACTGAGGAATACCACGGTGTAACCGCGTTTCAATCCAGAAAAATTGGCAAAGATCAAAGGATATGCACCTGATTTCGCATATAAATCGAGTCTGCATGGTCATCCTTATCATGCCGATGATTGCGTGTGAGCGGATGGAGTAGAGAGTGCGCCGCACGCACAGCCAAAGCACACGGCAAGCGCTCGGTCTGCTGATGGGGTGTGGTGTGTAGAGCAGCTCTCTTCGTCACTGCTTTTGACCATATGGATGAGGAGGAAAGACTTGCGGATAAGTTCTGGAACACTTGCGGAAATAATGGAATGTTTAAGGAAGGACTACGGAACCAAAGGGAACACTCGTGGAATTTTTTCCTGTAAACGTGCTTTTGAACATGTTCATGTGCATGTGAACAAGCATACGGAAGTGGAGGAAAACTTAAGGAATAAATACGAAATCACACGGAATGATAAGGAAGATAAGGGAATAATTGCGGAACGTTTGCGGATGACATTTTTGCTTCCTTAAGTCTGCTGTGCTCCAGTGAAATGGGGGTATAAATTTCCTTATTTTTAAAATTAGATTAATATTTATATATATAAAAAAACAAGATGCACTGAAGTCGCATGAATTGAAACGCAAAGTAGCGAGGGATCCCTGTATTATTTTCATATAAATAATGTAGCACTTTTCAGAGAAGCTGTGATTCTGGAGGACTCTGGAGTTTTACATAGAACTGTACCCGAAACATACACTTTATGGCCAAAAGTTTGCACATTTATGTTCAGACTTTTCAGCATCACTCATTACCAACAGCTACATATCATCAAATAAGTACTCAAGTTATCTCCATAGAAGTAGAATATTCTGTCTAATAAATGAGGCACGGTTATAAAATGCAAGATTTTACTACGGAATAGCAACAGCAGCTCAGCCATGAAGCAGCAGACCATGCTAATTCACAAAGCAGAAACAACGGAAAGGAAGTGTGTCGCACATGCACCTCCGGATGCAACATCAGAACAAGAATTGTGCATCAGTAACTTGATGCAATAGGTTTCCATGCCTCAGCAGTGCTCACTTTGACATTTTGGACCATTGAAAATAGGCATCATGAATCATCATCAAACTCCAACTGCCTCGAATGTAGGCAATCAGTGAAGATCTCCTGTAAAATTTCCCCAATAAATGCAGTAGAGGATATCAATTTTCTCAACCTACCAATGTATGCTCTGTCAGTGAACAAAAAACCCGGAGAGCACTTTCACAGTTTAAAAGCCATAAAGCAAGCCTTATCAATCAAAGTATCAACAAAGAGCTCTATTTTGGTGGTAACACTACAGTGGAGAAAATTGTACCTACGTTTGAGAAAGTGTGCCCTCTGACTGGCTGAAAGGTATCATCACAGGGCTCAGAAAGATGGGGGAAGTGTCTCACTGTGAAAATAACAGAGGAATCAATCACACTGTGTGTTGTATTGAATCTAAGCCTTTCCAAACCATTATCAAAGTTGTCTGATGACAGCATTGAAACCCTTGTGTCGCAAAAATCACTGTGGCTTCAGGAAGAATAGTTCTAGTTTTAGATCATCTTTTTTCCCCCTTTGAGTTATTACTGGGCGCACACAGGAATTTATTTCCCCATTTTTAATGCCAGAGATTTTAAAGCCACTTTCAACTCTATGAAGAAGCCATACATCTCAGCTGCACCTGATCACCATGGAATTCAAGAGAAGTCTACCAACATCATCTTTAAAGAGTTCTATACCAGCACAGTGTAGTACAGTACATGTCGGAGCTAATTGGACAGACTGGTTTGAGGTCAAGCCAAGAGAACAGGTCAAGGTGGCACTCAAGCTTCTTAAGTCTTCCACGTCGTTTTGAAATATTTCACATCGCTTCATATTCCGGAATCATAGGAGCATACACAATCCGGCTGTCCACGTTAATGTCTTTTTATTTATTTATTTATTTAGAATTATTTTGATATATTAATTCACAGAGATGGCTCTGCATTTAACTCCTCCATAGTGAGGGCAAACGCACTGAGCAGTGGGCAGCCACACCGCAGTACTCTGAGAGTATTTAGGATTAAATACCTTGTTCAAGGGCACTTCAGCAGCTGGGAAGGTGGAGGAAGGGGAAGGTGCTATTCTTTTCCCCTGCCAGTATCTCACACCATCAGGCTTTGACTACCCAGATGATGTCTAGATGCTCTGGACAGCACTGCTCGTGGACTCCAGGAAACTACCACACAGAGTGAATCACTGTAAGGCAGCTGGCCTGCAGATCAGATCATAAGCAAGACTTATGACCATGTTTATTTGAAAACGGCACAATTAGTGCCTTCCCCAAGATGGTGGACATCAGAGTGGATGGCGAATATTTGGTACAAATCAACTACTGCTGCTGACACAAAAATATTCTGACTTATCGATTGTTGTAAAGAATTAATGTCAGGATTGCCCCTATATGCAGTGCCTTTATCCAGTGCACTTAACATTTTTGGAGGAATGGTGGGGGGATTCTTCTAGAAAGTCACATCTGAGTGCTACCTGACCTCTGAGGTACCAGCATCTAATAGGTTTGGTAATAGTGTATGTTCTGAGCAGGTGACCTACTAAAAAGACTGCATATGCATAGCTTCAAGCAGGTGTGTTTTTATTTATTCATTTTAAAGTTTGGTGTGTCGTAGACAAGGAAAAATTAGTACGTGACCACCATGAAGACACTCCCATGTCTTTTTCAGTTTTACAGCTCTTGAGTGAACATTCTGGAAATTAAATAAGTACTACAACTTTGTACTGGTGCTGGTCTGTCATAGCACTGGATTTGACAGTGAAATGGTGAGTGATATGGAGGGAATGATATACTGTAGTAGTAGTAATATACTGCACAATAATGCAAGAGAATTAAGGTTACAGTACTGAAAGATATGACGAATCATTCAACTATTGCAGGTGTGACAGGCTGGTGCAAACCACATTCTTCCGGAGTTGTTTGTCAAAGGGGTGTTACTGGTTATTGCCTTTGTAGAATCAAATATTCCAGGACCTCAAGGCAGTATAACAGCACTTTCTGTGTGTGTGCGTGGAAATGGGTTCCTGAAAAGGTGTTTTTTTTATTTTTTATTTTACTAGTCCAAATTGCAATGTAGGTTTACCCATTACTTTTGTTTTAATTAATATTGTGAACTATAATTGTACAATGGATGGCGTGAGTATCTTAACTGAAGGCAGTTAGGTTCCCAGTGCCATGAATGTAATTATTACTCTGACTAATTATTGCAAATGTTAATTATTTTCTTGTGCTGTGTGTGGGGTTTTTTTTTTTTTTGGTCTCAGTATGAAGACAAAGAGGAGGTGGTTCTATGGATGAACACTGTGGGGCCATATCACAACAGACAGGAAACATATAAATACTTCTCCCTACCTTTCTGTGTGGGCTCCAAGAAGACCATCAGCCACTACCATGAGACACTGGGAGAAGCTCTTCAGGGAGTCGAGCTGGAGTTCAGTGGGCTAGACATAAAGTTTAAAGGTAATATAGGTCTTTTGGGTAAAAAGCATCCACTATATTCATTCAGTCATTTTCTGAACCGCTTCATCCCAAGTTGGGTTGCAGGGAGGCTGGTGCTCATTTCAACTGACACTGGGTGGGGTACACCCTGGACAGCTCGCCACACCATCGCAGGGCTCCAATATACTTTCATAAATATGTTCAATAACAGTACCTTGAGTTATAATGTATATGTGAGCTATTCCACCTAAAGTAATCTCTTGTGTCCAAAAATTAGCTTTTTACACAGTCAGATATAGGAGGCCCAAAGCTGCAAAAAGCAGCAAAGAGCTTGTCAATACCTTGAAAACTAACAGAGTTATGCCATTTCTTGTGTCAGCATTCAATCATATATTTTACAAAACATTTTAGAGAAAAATGAGCACAAAGATTGCCCTTCTTCCAGGATCATTAGTCCTTAGCAACCAAACATTTTTATGCACCTCAGCCATATAAACTTTTAGAAAACGAGTTTTAGGAAGAGATAAGAGAAATCATCCTCATTTTAATCTGACATGCCCCCTTTTAACCCATCAGTCACCATGGTAACCCCCCAAAAATGAACAAAAAAAAACGACTTTTTTTTTTTTTCTATTTCTGTTTATTCCAATAAGATCAGTATGCATCTTTTCGACCATTATATAAAGGTTCAAATGCCTTCAAATGATACTGATTGAAAAAAAAAAAACACTGTCAGGTTCAAACAATCACACTGAAAAAAAAAAATATAACAAAACTCTCTGATCTCTTTATTCAAGTAAGCTTCATCAACTCTGCCCTCATCATTATCATCTTAATCTATATCCTGCTCAGCAGAAAGGATCACGTCATCACAAACACAACAAAACTGACTCATGCACGTTTATTAACAGATTCCTCTTCATCAAAATCTTCAACCCAACTGGCATCATCATCATCATCATCACAAGTTTGTTCGTCTGTTAAAGGAATGAAACATTTAAGTATTTTTCAAGTCTTGACCAATTTTCATACAAAACTAAACAGCCCATGATCCAGCATGTCCAGTCCAGACAAGATTACACACAAATCAAACAATCAAAAAAGTTCCATAATCAAATTTTGCATGCAGTGAAAAATACTGACCGGCGAAATAATCTTCAAGAATGCCAAGCATTCCGGCATCTTCAAAGCCCAATTCTCCCGTCGAATCTAGCATCTATACTAATGCTGCTAGTCATCACAGATGACCTTTCACTGTCCTTTTCCAGAAATTGTATATTCACAATCTTATGAATAAAGATAATGACTGTTATTGAAGAGAAAGTCAGAGATAAATTCAGCATGCAGTAAACCGGAAACAGGAAGTAAACACCGGAAGTTAACATGTGACGGGCACTGCGCATGTGCAAGCCTGAGCTGACCAATCAGTGTGCTCGTTTCAGATCTTCCTTAGCAACTAGCCTTCGTTGTTTACGAGCATATCGTCTTCATAACCTTTATTTTATTCACTGAAATGGTATGGAAGCTCATCTTAATATCAAAACAGTATCCAAAATGGAAAGACTACTTCACGGCCGTTCTTCTGGTGTATGGATTATAGTGTGTCTTATACCGAACTCGGTGAAAAAAAAACAGTAAGTTTTGCTACTGTTTTTATCTATTTTTATGAGGATACTCGCCAGAAAAATGGAAAAAAAGACATTTTAAGTGAGTTGTAGTCGATTATAGTTTATGCAAAAATCCGAATTTCGATAAAAATTGACCATTTTTACTTTTCTGGCCTTTATCTCAATAGTGGTCTGTATGACAAGCGCCTACTTGTGGTGGAGCGCCTCACATATATGATGCACTCTCTTTGGGAGACAGTACCAAAAGTTTGGACACACCTTATCTTGTGATCCAGACTTTTGACCAGTGCTGTATGTTAGCAGCTGCTGTAATCTATAATTATCTAGTTATGCTGAAATCCACAGCACCCATAACTGAAAAAACTTTCTGATGTCACATTTGCGATTAAAGTGCGCTGGCATGGCCATTCAGCTCAGAATTTGTGAAATCAGAAACCTGAGTGTTATCGAACAATCTGAAGGTGATTATCGAACAATCTAAAGGTGACACTGATTTTAAACCCTGTGTGTGGATGGATATATAATACATAATCATATTCTTATAAACATAACTAGCAGTCAAAAGTTTAGACACACAAAGAATAACACAGGCTGGCTTTAAACCTAGGGGGGGGGATCCCTGGGAGCTCACAACTGTGAGTGTCTCAGAGTAAGACTGTAAAGCAATAAAGATGCTGAAAAGTGCAAGGTTGAGAAGTAAAAGTGCCAAAATAAACACGTCTTGTCTCAGCCTTGTTTCCCTGAATCATATCCCAGACCCTTACAGTCACAAAGAAAATTTATCTCAAACTAGTTTCAAGAACATGGCATTGTGTTCAGAGTTCTGAACCTTGCCAGTCACCGGATTTGAAGCCAACAGAACACTAAGAATACGTTAAAGGGGAAATTTGAAAGTGCACCTGAGAACTCAGTGGTGTGATGCAAGCATAACAACCTAGAGCAGAATCTTAGATATTTTTCTGCTATTTTGTTTCTGATGCTGTTTTCAAAGCAAAAGGAGGTTAGAACTCAGTCATGGTATAAAGGTACTCATGAATGCTCAGTAATTGTGAATAATGAATAAACAACCTTTTTGATATTCATCCTTTTCGTCACATGACAATTTCAAGTATTCAAATTTGCCTTTTGCCAAATCACTTCATATGAAGTCAAATGTTAAATTAATCGAGAGTTTAAAAAAATAATGGATAAGCTGAAAAATGTTGGTGGTCAGTGAATATACAATCATTAATAATTACTGATGACTTGTGCAGTCTAAGGTACCTTGGGAATTCCACCAGAGTTCTATATAATTATATATGTGAAGTTTTATGTTTGTCTTCTAAATTCAAGGAGCCATCTTGAGGGGTATTGATTACACAATGTGTAAAAGTAAGATTTGTTGAGTTGCACATTAATAGACATGGTGTTCGAAATGGAAACTAGACCAAACTGTTAATGAGAAAAATATGCAGCGGCTCTTGTGAACCTTGTTTTTCTATATTTTATAGACCCTGAAAAGGGTTCAGAAGGGGGGGGGGGATACTTTAAGAAGCTAAAACTCAGTCATGTTCCAGCTCACCCTGCAAATTACGGCAAAAATGGACTCTGCAGGGTGATTGTCATGGTGATTGCTTTTAAGGAAAATTTAGGCCTATTGTGGGCAGTGGTGGTTTAGGGTGGTTCAGGCAATGGGATACTTATCCAAAGATCAGGGGTTCAATCCCATGGACTACTGCTGTTGGGCCCTTAACCCTCAATTGCTCAGGTGTGTGTGTGTGTGTACGAAAAAATGGATCCAGACACTCCCCGACTTACGTTCATCCATTTTATGGTTTTTCGATTTTACGGGTTTTTTTTCCCCCCAAAAAAAAGTCGAATTTTGAGTTTAGACGTACCTACGTAGTACGCTGACGTAATGACGCTGAGTGTGTGTGTGTGTGTGTGTGTGTGTGTGTGTGTGTGTGTATATGTATATGTATATATATATGTATATGTGTATATGTATATGTATATATATATATGTGTGTATATATGTGTGTATATATGTGTGTATATATGTGTGTATATATATATATGTATATATATATATGTATATATATATATGTATATATATATATATGTATATATATATATATGTATATATATATATGTATATATATATATATATATATATATCAGTTATATAGCGTGTTACCCTTGTGTTAAGATGTCGTCTCTGTGATCTTTGTGTTTACACTGTTTTTCGGACTTTTGTAACCCTCAGCAAATATGATTGGTCAGAAGTGTAAGCCTACTAGCATGGGTGCAAGTCTCATACACGGAGATGAATTAACTATCTGCTCAGATCGGCACAATGTCATGCATACTCTGTTAAGCAAAGAGTTGTAATATGAATGAAAACCTGAATGCACAAATTACAGAACAATTACATATATTTATTATCTTTTAGCAGAATCCAAAGAGTGTATACTTATTTTTATATTAATATTCATTAGGATTTGTACTTGTTCTTTGTATGCATCTCCTTGAATAAAGTTTACTTACTGACTTACACAAAAGAAAGAACGCTCCACTTTGCTGGGATTTACATCAGTGCAGGCTGTATTCTAAATGAGTTCAACGGCACCCTTGTGCACTTGAAAGACCGGAAGTCTGTATAACCCACAGCAAGTACACTACTTTTTCAAATACACTACTTTCCATATTGAGTGCTTCACATATTGTAAGCGTTGATTGGCTGTTTTAAGCTTCATGTAAAGTAACTCGGTATAAATAAGTGACTTATTTGAAATTAATGTTGATATTATTTGATATTATTTTACAAGGTTATGCTTATAATAATTGATTTAGGGGTGTTTTATGAGATATGGTAATGGTATTTATGGATATATATAGTACAGTATGAGCGTCACACGTCATATGTCACTGTAACAACTTGCGTTCACTTTCAACTTGCGTTCGGCCGTCCGGAACCAATTAAAAACGTAAGTCAGGGAGCATCTGTAAATGTCAATCTGAATAATGGCATCAGCTAAATGCTGCAAATGTACATATTTATTTAATTTATACAGTTAAGGATTTTGCAGAAATGCCCAACAGTGGCAATTTAGTGGTTCTCAGTGATCTTCTGATCAGTAACCTGAGCCGTTACCACTAAGCCATCACTACCCAGTACGTACTTCAAGATAATGTTTGGTTACCATACAATAAGGACAAACATGGTCAGAGATATCATTTTTTTAATTTATATTTATTGATTTATTTTTTCATCTTCAGTGGAAGAACTCAATGTAGTGCAATGAGTGAAACTGTATTTTATTATTGTTCAAAAAGTAACTACGATTTCTCCTTAACAGATGAAGTGATGCAGACAACGTACTGTGAAATTGAGCTGGACAAAGCGAAAAGAGATGCCTTTGTCTATGCCATCAAGAACCACTACTGGTACCAAATGTACATTGATGACCTACCAATCTGGGGTGAGTAGTCCAGGAATTCTGTGCTTGCCAAAACATCATGACAGGCCTTGGCATTGAGTGCACTGAGTCCTGTGAGCTTTTAAAGTCACTAGTTTTATTTGTTAGAAGCTGGTGTTAAATTCTTCGTAATTTTGCTTTCTTATTATTAGCCTTAAATATACACACATATATATATATATATATATATATATATATATATATATATATATATATATATATATATATATATATATATATATATATACACAATATATATTTTATATATATATATATATATATATATATATATATATATATACACACACAATATATATTTTATATATGTATGTATGTGTGTGTGTGTATATATCAGCCTCTCTCCTCAGGTGATGACAGAAGAATGTTTAAAATGTATTGGGGGGCGGTACTATGTCAATAAGCATGGTGTCCACTAGATGGCGTGATAAACATTGTGCAGTCCGGGGCAAATTTACATAAACATTGGGTATTGGACATTGGTATTGATATAGATATATAATTATTTAGTGACAAAATGATATAGTCATATAATTAAGGAGGCGTGTTGCATAACAATGCTTTTTTCCTGTGCTGGCTGAAGCTAAGAGTTCATTCCTTTTATTTAATGAAGACAGTTCGGGTCGGTACATGAGGAAATTCTCGCTGTGGCATAAATTACATCTTTTGCTTAAGCTATTGTACGTCCAGTGCAATGATAGAATTTTTCATGTAATGTGGTGATCAATGTTCATGTTTTTGTGGGTCCAGATATGTTTGCTGAGTTCGATAGAGTGTCTGCCTTTAACGTTGCGGAAGGATGCAATGTGGTTCCTGTGTCTAGTTTTGAAAGCGTTTTCTGTGAGTCCGATGTATGTTTCTGTTGTATTGTTGTCTTTACGTGTGACGGTGGCCTGATAGATCACTGATGATTGCAGGCAATTTTCGTCGAGTGGGCAGGCGTTCTTCTGTAACTGCCGACAGAAGAACGCCTGCCCACTCAACGAAAATTGCCTGCAATCATCAGTGATCTATCAGGCCACCGTCACACGTAAAGACAACAATACAACAGAAACATACATCGGACTCACAGAAAACGCTTTCAAAACTAGACACAGGAACCACATTGCATCCTTCCGCAACGTTTAAGGCAGACACTCTACCGAACTCAGCAAACATATCTGGACCCTCAAAGACATGAACATAGAATTTTCCATGAAATGTGGTGATCAAATCATTGCACTTGACATACAATAGCTTAAGCAAAAAATGTAATTTATGCCGCGGAGAGAAGTTCCTCATCATATACCAACCCGAACTACTACTACTTTTCCTTTCGACTTTTCACTTCAGGGGTCACCACAGCAAACCATCCGCCTCCATCTCACCCGATCCTCTGTATCTTCTACTCTTACTCCAACTACCTTCATGTCCGCCTTCACCACATCCATAAATCTTCTCTTTGGTCTTCCTCTAGACCTTCGGCCTGGTGGTTCCAACCTCAGCATCCTACTACCAATATACTCACTATCCCTCCTCTGTACATGTCCAAACCATCGCCATCGAGCCTCTCTGACTTTGTCTCTTAAACCTCTAACATGTACTGTCCCTCTGATGTACTCATTCCTGATCCTATCCATCCTCGTGACTCCCAAAGAGAACCTCAACATTTTCATCTCTGCTACCTCCAGCTCAGCCTCCTGTCTTTTCACCAGGACCGCTGTTTCTAAACCGTACATGGCTGGCCTCATCACTGTCTAGTACGCTTTTCCTTTCATTCTTCCCGATACCTTCCTATCGCACATCACACCAGATACTTTTCTCCAACCATTCCAACCTGCCTGCACATGCTTCTTCACCTCTTTTCCACACTCTCCATTGCTCTGGATTGTTGAGCCTAAGTACTTAAAATCCTCCACCTTCTTTATCTCTTCTCCCTGTAACCTCACCGTTCCTCTTGGGTCCTTGTCGTTCACACACATGTATTCTGTTTTACTGAGGCTAGCCTTCATTCGTCTCCTTTCCAGGGCATACCTCCACCTCTCTAGATTTTCCTGCACTTGTTCTCTGCTCTCACTACAGATCACAATGTCATCTGCAAACATCATAGTCCAGGGAGATTCTTGTCTAACCTCGTCTGTCAACCTGTCCATCACCATAGCAAACAAGAAGGGGCTCAGAGCTGACCCTTGATGCAGTCCCACCTCCACCTTGAACTCTTCTGTCACACCGACAGCACACCTCACCACTGTCTTACATCTCTCATACATGTCCTGCACCACTCTAACATACTTCTCTGCCACTCCAGATTTCCTCATGCAATACCACAGTTCCTCTCTCAGCACCCTGTCATATGATTTCTCCAGATTCACAAAGGCACAATGCAGCTCCTTCTGACCTTCTCTGTACTTCTCTATTAACATCCTCAAGGCAAACACTGCAGCTGTGGTGCTCTTTCTTGGCATGAAACCAAACTGTTGTTCACAATTGCTGACTTCTGCCCTTAGTCTAGCTTCCATTATTTTTTCCCATAGCTTCATCATATGCCTCACCAACTCTATCCCCCTGTAGTTGCCACAACTCTGCACATCTCCCTTGTTCTTGAAAATGGGCACAAGCACACTTCTCCTCCATTCCTCCGGCATCCTCTCACTCTCTAAGACCTTGTTGAATGTTCTTGTCAGAAAATCGACTGCCACCTCTCCGAGACACTTCCATGCCTCCACAGGTATGTCATCAGGACCAACTGCCTTTCCACTCTTCATCCTCTTCAATGCCCTCCTCACTTCATCCTTACTGATGTTTGCTACTTCCTGGTCCTCAACAGTCACCTCTTCTACTCCTTTTTCTCTCTCATTTTCCTCATTCATCAGCTCTTTCCATATTCCCAGCACACTTCTGTCATCAGTCAATACATTTCCCTCTCTGTCCTTTATCAATCTAACTTGTTGCACGTCCTTCCATCTCCATTTCTCTGCTGTGCCAACCTGTATAAATCATTTTCTCCCTCCTTACTGTCCAACCTAGCATACAAGTCATCATGCGCCCTCTGTTTGGCCTTTGACACCGCTACCTTCGCCTTATGCCGTGTTTCCCTGTACTGCTGTTTACTCTCTTCAGTCCTCTCACTGTCCCACTTCTTCTTAGCTAACCTCTTCCTTTGTACACACTCCTGCACTTCCTCATTCCACCACCAAGTCTCCTTATCTACTCTCCTTCCAGAGGATACGCCAAGTACTCTCCTACCTGTCTCCCTGATCACATTAGCTGTAGTTGTCCAGTCATCTGGAAGCACTTCCTGACCACCAAAAACCTGTTTCAACTCCTCCTTGAAGACAACCCGACACTCTTCTGTTTCAGCTTCCACCACTTTGCCTTCTTCACCTTTCTTACCATCAGCATCATCCTGCACACCACCATCCTATGCTGTTTGGCCACACTCTCACCCTTTACTACTTTGCAGTCACTGACTTCTTTCAAATTACATCGCCTGCACAAGATGTAGTCTACCTGTGTGTTCCTACCTCCACTTTTATAAGTCACCCTATGCTCCTCTCTCTTCTGGAAGAAAGTATTTACCATAGCCGTTTCCATCCTTTTTGCAAAATCTACCAACATCTGTCCTTCTGCGTTACTGTCCTGGATACCAAACCTGCCCATCACTTCCTCGTCCCCTCTGATGCCTGCACCAACATGTCCATTGAAGTCTGCCCCAATGACCACTCTTTCATCTCTGGGAGTACTCTGCATCACTTCATCTAACTCACTCCAGAATCTCTCCTTCTCCTCTAGCTCACATCCTGCCTGTGGGGCATAAGCACTAACAACATTGAACATCACACCTTCAATTTCTAACTTGAGACTCATCACTCTGTCTGACACTCTTTTCACTTCTAGAACTTTCCTGACCATGCCCTCCTTCAAGATGACTCCTACTCCATTTCTCTTCCCATCCACATAAAAAAAAAAAAAACAGCTTAAACCCTGCTCCTAAGCTTCTAGCCTTGCTACCTTTCCACCTGGTCTCCTGAATGCACAGTATGTCCACCTTCCTCCTCTGCATCATGTCAGCCAGCTCTCTACCTTTTCCTGTCATAGTTCCAACATTCAAAGTCCCTACTTCTTCTTCTTTTCCTTTCGGCTGTTCCCTTCAGGGGTCGCCACAGCAAACCATTCGCCCCCATCTCACCCTGTCCTTTGCATCTTCTCCTCTTTCTCCAATGACCTTCATGTCTTCCTTCACCACATCCATAAATCTCTTCTTTGGTCTTCCTCTAGGCCTTCTGCCTGGTAGTTCCAACCTCAGCATCCTACTGCCAATATACTCACTATCCCTCCTCTGTACATGTCCAAGCCATCTCAATCTAGCCTCTCTGACTTTGTCTCCAAAACATCTTACATGGGCTGTCCCTCTGATGTACTAATTTCTGATCCTATCCATCCTCATTCCTCCCAGAGAGAACCTCAACATTTTCATCTCTGCTCCCTCCAGCTCTGCCTCCTGCCTTTTCCTCAGCGCCACTGTTTCTAGGCCATACAACATCGCTGGCCTCACTACCATCTTGTACACTTTTCCCTTCATTCTTGCTGACACTCTCCTATCGCACATCACACCGGACACTTTTCTCCAACCATTCCAGCCTGCCTGCACACGCTTCTTCACCTCCTAAATCATGCTTTTCCATATGCTATACTGACCCAAACTGTCTTCATTAAATAAAAGGAATGAACTCTTAGCTTCATGCCGGCACAGGAAAAAAACATTGTTATGCCTCATGCCTCCTTAATTATATGATTATATCAATTTGCAACTATATAATTATATATCTATATCAATGCCAATGTCCAATACCCAATATTTATGTAAATTTGCTGCCCCGGAATGCACAATGTTTATCACGCCATCTAGTGGACGCCATGCTTATTGACATAGCACCACCCCCAATACATTTTAAACATTCTTCTGTAATCACCTGAAGAGAGAGGCTGGTTTCGCCGCCCCACGAAACAGATCTGTCGCGAAAATGAAGTTTCAATAGGAAGTCCTTGTTCTGTTTTGTTTATTTCTACTTATATTTGCTCTACGAAAAAGTATTCAGCACTCTCATACAGAAGGATTGAATCAGAAAATTCCTATTCATATATATATACACACACACACACACATACTGTGTTCGACATAATCGGGCCCTGTTCCAATAAGCCCACCCCCCCCCCCCTTTTTTTTTTTTTTTTTTTTTTTTTTTTAAATTTTTTTTTTTATTAACTCTTATGTCTAATAACCGCCCATGTGTACTGGGAGCAAAATCGTAGATCAAACTTACCAATTTTATTCGATCAGTCTCTGTAATCGTAAAATGAGGCGTTCACTTCCTGTAAAAGTGAGTTTACACAGTATTTCAAGACCCTCTGCCACTGGGGGAATGTCTTTAATGTTCATCAGTAACAACACATTTGATTGTTTTGCCATGCATTAAAAACACAGGAAGATATTTTGCTGTGTTCTCTTGGTAAATGTCCAACAACTGATGAACCATTAGAAGCTGCTACAGCAAAACTATGGGATGCTCTGAATGAATGGAGCAGTGAGCCAGATTTGGACCTATCAGAAAGTGATGACGAGTATTTTTCACCCGATTCTCCTGCTCATTAACTTCTTAAATTTAAGCATGTTCCTGGCCATGTGCTTTTGTTCATGTTGATTGGCTCATTTTACTTCCGGGAAAATATTTAAAGGAACAGCACCAGGAGGGAAAAGTAAGGGGTCTTTTTTATTTATTTATGCTGTTTTCTATTTATTTTCAGCTTTCATGTATGTAGTGTGGTTGATGCTACAAAATGAATAAAACAAACACCAGAACAACAACAGAATAATAAGAGTTTTACATGGTTTTCCACCTCGATGGTAATAAGCACTTACCATTCCACTCCGCTGGTATATTTTATATATAGAGTAGTACCTCACTTTACGAATGTCTCACCAAACAAAAATGCAGGTTATGAAACGCATTGTCCTAAAATTTTTGTGTCTGCATACGAAACATGTTCACGTTAAGAAAGCGCCATCTTAAAAATTCAAATGCGCCATTCAAACAATGCACGAGCTGCTCTCCCATCAATGACGTTCAAACATCCCGTCCCGTTGCCCTCCCATTGGCTAACAACTGAGCTGTCGTTCATGTCACCTTCACTCGAGTGCCATCTTGGACAGGTCCACCTGACGCCATCTTGGACAGTGATCCCATTGGCTAGGAGGGATGACGCAGCTACCTCCCATTGGCTATTATGGAGCTGAATCTACCATGATGCTTTTCGTTTAAAGGACAGAGTTACTGTTGCTTCATGCTTTATTTCTTGACTCAAGCTTTTAACCTTCCATAAACATTTGTAAGATTATAACCCTGCTAAGAAGACATGGTCAACATGCGCGTGTGACTTTCGGTGTGAGTGAGAAGAAGAAACGGGCTCAAGTGATATCACAAAGGAATATGGCCAAACCCGTCTAACATCGGTACACTATTGAAGCAAATGGAGGTCTTAATAGGTATGTTTTTATAATTTTTAAAAGGTTTAGGGGTAGTATTGTGGGCCTTGGAATGAATCACGTGTTTTCATGTAAAATGCAGTTCAATTTACGAAAAATGCAGGTTACGAAAAAGGCTCTGGAATGGATTAATTTTGTAAATTGAGGTACCACTGTATGTATAATATAAAGTGTAGTCAAGATGTTTTGGGACTGTTCCTTTACAAAAACAATGGAATATGGCATGGACGCGTGAATGTGCAGCATGGGCAAATGGTAACCCTCATGAATCTTTGAAGTGTTTGTGGCACTGTTCCTTCAACATTGATAAATGTTTCACATAAGGGCATTCATGATCAACAATGGAGACCCTGAGAATGCTGCAGCATGCATATGGTAATGAAGCTATGAGCCAGACTAGGCATTCTGTGTGGTATTCAGGGTGTGAGTGAAGTATCATTCCACCCTGCTTCATGTATCACACATTGCTCAGCTTGTTGCTTTGAGGCTGGAAGATCACTGAAGCATTTCACAGGTCCCTATTGTTTTTTTTGTTTTGTTTTTTTTTTTTTGTTTTTTTTTTTTTTTGTTTTTTTCTTAAATAGATTTAAATTTAACATATGCTGTATGTCAGTGTAAAAAAATGCATGGCACACTGGGGCCAATGTTAAAATTGTGATGTCATGCAACATGATGTCTTGGAAGACTTGGTATTCGCTTTTGCTTCACATGCAGTACAAACACTGTGATTGTAAAACAGAGTATTTTTATTCCTTTTAATACACGTTAGCAACTTTGTGTCTCTTCGGCATTACTACCTTGTTTGTCCAATTTATTTTGTTGATTTGTATTCAGGAATTGTTGGTGAGGCAGACGAAAATGGTGAAGATCATTACCTCTGGACTTACAAAAAGCTGGAAATTGGCTTCAATGGTAACAGAATTGTAGATGTTAATCTGACCAGCGAGGGCAAAGTCAAGCTTGTGCCGAACACGAGAATTGCCATGTCCTACTCGGTGTGTACTCTTGCACCAATCCTGACAAACCTCTCAATGCTGTATCATTACTACACGTAACACGGCAAACATGACATGTGATTCCATCAATTCAGGTCATATTTTCAATAGTGTTTTTTTAATAGTCTTTTTCTTCATCTTAATCACTGCAGGTGAAGTGGAAAAAGTCTGATGTGAAATTTGAAGACCGTTTTGATAAGTACCTCGATCCATCCTTCTTTCAACACAGAGTAAGAACCGTTAAATCTATAGTTATTATTATAAGTAGAGCTTACTGTTTAATTAGTACAATGAAGGTTTTACTTTAATTTAAAAAAATGGTTAAACCCTTTTTTTTTTTTTTAAACCAACAGATTCACTGGTTCTCCATATTTAACTCCTTCATGATGGTGATCTTCCTGGTCGGCTTGGTCTCCATGATCTTGATGAGAACGCTGAGAAAAGACTACGCTAGATACAGCAAAGAGGAGGAAATGGATGATATGGTGAGTTCAAATAAAGCTTCAGTATCTATAAACTTGGTCGAATGTGGATGAAGTCAACTTGATGGATTTTGATTAGTGTGATAGACTAAAGTAGTGACCAAGCTCAAGATGCTGTGGTTTTCTTCTGGCAGTGCGAAGAATAGATATAATAAGGAACAAATATGTTTGAAGGACAGCACAGGTTGGAGTGTTTAGGGACAGAGAGACCAAATTGCGATGGTTTGGACATGTGCAGAGAAGGACTGAATGGTATATTGGTAGAAGAATGTTGAGGATGAAACTGCCAGATAGGGGGAGAGGACGAATGTCAAAGATTTTATGGATGTGGTGAGGGAGGACAATGCTGGTGATTGGTGGAAAAGAGAGGAATGTTGAGGAGAGAGCACACAGTTGGATGATGATTTGCCGTGCTGGAATAAGGCATTCCAAGTCTGTTTAAACTAGCCACTGTTCTATGATTAATAATCCATTAGAATAAATGCAATTGCAAACCACTGCACTAGCCTTGCCAAGAAAACCTCCATGAAGATGATGATCAAGGCGTTATCCTTCATGGCAGGTCGCCAAGAGTCGTCCTACGACTCAGAAGGTACCAGACCAGAATAAATGCAATAATATTAACTCGTGATCTTTTTTTTCCTATTAGAAAGGGCAACACCTCTGTTGTTATAAAATAATTGGCTCATTTGAATACCGGATTAAATTGCAGTATTTAGTCGCCCCCCCCCCCCCCCCAAAAAAAATAAAAAATAAATAAATAAATAAAATAAATAAATAACAGACCATTGTTATGGAGTGCATCTATAATAAAAAGTGTAATTCAAGATCATTAATAGCGTCAATATTTAGAAAATTTTGTTGAGCAGCAAGCTTGCCCACTTGATAGTTGACAGAAGATCTGATCCTTTTGTCTGGTTTAACTTTTTTCAAACCTGTAGCATCTGACAAATCAGATTCAGGTTATTCAGAATCCCGAGAGTTTGAATATTTTAGTCAATTATGCAGAAGTCCACAAAGTAATGTAGGAGTTAGTTAGCACTGTTGCCTCTTTACAAGAGGGTTCTGGGTTTTGAACCTTTTATCGCTGTTACCCTCTGGGTCCTCCAGTTTCCTCACTTAGTGCACAAACATGTAGATTTGTTCCACCCGAGATGTCCACGGATCTGAATGTAAATTAACTGGGGGCCGATTCAGGATGTACCCCACCGTAAAATTTGGTGAACAAACATGCATCACCTTTAAAAAAAAAGAATTAAATAAACCTGACCGGCATGGGACAAAAGGTGGAGACATGCATGCATACATATCGAATACGGTATGTGTGTGTATGTAATGTAATATATATATATATATATATATATATGGATATACATATATACTAGTCCTTCTCAAAAAATTAGCATATTGTCATAAAGTTCATTATTTTCTTTAATGAACTGATAAAAATTAAACTTTCATATATTTTAGATTAATTGCACACCAACTGAAATATTTCAGGTCTTTTATTGTTTGAATACTGATGATTTTGGCATACAGATCATGAAAACCAAAAATCCCTCTCTCAAAAAATTAGCATATTTCATCCGACCAATAAAAAGAGTGCTTTTAATACAAAAAAAGTCAACCTTCAAATAATTATGAACAGTTATGCACTCAATACTTGGTCGGGAATTCTTTTGCAGAAATGACTGCTTCAATGCGGCGTGGCATGGAGGCAATCAGCCTGTGGCACAGCTGAGGTGTTACGGAGGCCCAGGATGCTTCGATAGCGGCCTTAAGCTCATCCACAGTGTTGGGTCTGGTGTCTCTCAACTTTCTCTTCACAATATCCCACAGATTCTCTATGGGGTTCAGGTCAGGAGAGTTGGCAGGCCAATTGAGCACAGTAATACCATGGTCAGTAAACCATTTACCAGTGGTTTTGGCACTGTGAGCAGGTGCCAGGTCGTGCTGAAAAATGAAATCTTCATCTCTATAAAGCTTTTCAGCAGATGGAAACATGAAGTGCTCCAAAATCTCCTGATAGCAAGCTGCATTGACCCTGCCCTTGATAAAAACACAGTGGACCAACACCAGCAGCTGACATGGCACCCCAGACCATCACTGACTGTGGGTACTTGACACTGAACTTCAGGCATTTTGGCATTTCCTTCTCCCCAGTCTTCCTCCAGACTCTGGCACCTTGATTTCCGAATGACATGCAAAATTTGCTTTCATCCGAAAAAAGTACTTTGGACCACTGAGCAACAGTCCAGTGCTGCTTCTCTGTAGCCCAGGTCAGGCGTTTCTGCCGCTGTTTCTGTTTCAAAAGTGGCTTGACCTGGGGAATGCGGCACCTGTAGCCCAGTCCACTGCTTCCACAGGTCCCCCAAGGTCTGGAATCGGCCCTTCTCCACAATCTTCCTCAGGGTCCGGTCACCTCTTCTGGTTGTGCAGCGTTTTCTGCCACACTTTTTCCTTCCCACAGACGTCCCACTGAGGTGGCTTGATACAGCACTCTGGGAACAGCCTATTTGCTCAGAGATTTCTTTCTGTGTCTTACCCTCTTGCTTGCAATGATGGCCTTCTGGACAGCAGTCAGGTCGGCAGTCTTACCCATGATTGCGGTTTTGAGTAATGAACCAGGCTGGGAGTTTTTAAAAGCCTCAGGAATCTTTTGCAGGTGTTTAGAGTTAATTGGTTGATTCAGATGATTAGATTAATAGCTCGTTTAGACTACCTGTATATGATATGCTAATTTTTTGAGATAGGAATTTTGGGTTTTCATGAGCTGTATGCCAAAATCATCAGTATTAAAACAATAAAAGACCTGAAATATTTCAGTTGGTGTGCAATGAATCTAAAATATACGAAAGTTTAATTTTTATCAGTACATTACAGAAAATAATTAACTTTATCACAATATGCTAATTTTTTTAGAAGGACGTGTGTGTGTGTGTATGTATGTGTGTGTATATATATATATATATATATATATATATATATATATATATATGTATGTGTGTGTGTGTGTATGCATGCATACACGTGTGTGTGTATGCATGTATGCATGCATACACGTGTGTGTGTGTATATATGTGTGTGTGTGTGTATATATATTTCAAATTAATTAAATTCAAGCAAAATAATTTCAAATAGATAAATTTAAATCAAATTCGCTCATCAAATATCAAATACAGTATCAGATATAGCCTTTAACATTCTCTATGATGCAGTCTTTCTGCTTGTAAATGGTTCCGATGGTTGACGGAGCCATTTGCAAGAAACGTGCAACATTCACATATTTTTCACCAGCATTGATTTTCTTGATAATAGCCATTTTCGTTTCTAACTTTTTCTGATTACCACTATCACTAGTAGGCTTACGCTTCTGACCAACCATATTTGCTTCGGGTTACAAAAGTCCGCAAAACAGTGTAAGCACAAAGATCACAGAGACGACGTCTTAACACAAGGGTAACACGCAGTGAACTGGGGTGAAGGAGGGTACGTTCAATCTGTCGTTTGTAAACAATGGACGCTGCGTCATTACGTCAGCGTACTATGCAGGTACGTCTCGTACTACAGAGAGCACGCTAAACTCAAAGTTTGACAATTTAAAAAAAAACTTAAAATCAAAAATATGTAAAACGAATGAACATAAGTCGGGGAGTGTCTGTATATATTTGTGTGTTTTTGTGTATACGTGATATGGCTATATCTTATTTATACATTTGTACCTGGCCGAGGTACCTTGCACTCTGTGCTCGTCTAGTTTATTCATGTAATTGAATGACCTGAATTAATTGATTGGTGTACTGTATCTGTAAGTCCGAGTACTTAGTCAGTCACTCACACACCCTCTTTCTCTGATTCTGAATGCCCACAGGACCGAGATCTTGGGGATGAATATGGATGGAAGCAAGTCCATGGTGATGTGTTCAGGCCCTCCAGTCACCCTTTGATCTTCTCTTCCCTGATTGGCTCTGGTTGCCAGATCTTCTCTGTGTCTCTCATCGTTATCATTGTGGCTATGCTGGAGGATTTGTACACAGAGTAAGTCTCAAGGCCTATTTATGTTGATTTAACAAACAAGAGTGACACTGAGTTTTTTCCCTCCCTTGATCTTGTAGGAGAGGGTCAATGCTGAGCACCGCTATATTTGTGTATGCAGCCACTTCCCCAGTAAATGGTTACTTTGGAGGAAGTCTGTATGCAAAACAAGGAGGTAAGAATTTCCTAACTGTACAACATTTTAATTCTGTTAAACGTTAGGACATGAATTAGTCTAATTTGTTTTTTGACCAGTGAGGATATTTGCTTTTAATCAATGATCTGTGAGTGTTTGCTCGGTTATGATTTCTCCATCTGTGTAAGCAGGCAGGAGATGGATAAAGCAGATGTTTATTGGGGCATTCCTCATCCCAGCTATGGTTTGTGGAACTGCTTTCTTTATTAATTTCATTGCTATCTACTACCACGCCTCCAGAGCCATCCCATTTGGCACCATGGTGAGTGCTTATTTATCTCGACATTTCAAGATGTTGCTTTCTTATGCCTTTCACCGTGCAACCTGGGCATTGATTTGAAGTTTGATGTTGTAATGGGTGTCAACGCGTAATGTTCAGGGGGAAATCAAGGAGGGTTCTTCAGCTTGGATTTTTTTTTTTTAATAAAATTGTTCCATCATGTCATTTATGGTATAAAAACTCAAATACAAAATGTAAATTAAATAAGTAAATACAAATTCAATGGTCTTTGTTAAATGTCACATGATCAAACTGGGAAGTAGCTCTCAACATACTGTATTTCATGTAATCAACTATTCATCTAAATTCGTTGTTGATGATGAATTATATTTTATTTATTTATTTTATCCAGGTGGCAGTGTGCTGTATCTGCTTCTTTGTCATCCTGCCTCTAAACCTTGTGGGGACGATCTTGGGTCGGAACCTCTCAGGGCAGCCCAACTTTCCCTGCAGGGTCAACGCTGTTCCCAGGCCCATCCCAGAGAAAAAATGGTACGCCCCTCTTTTTCTTAATTAATTCGTATGGTGAGTAGTATTGTGTAAGGACACAGTACAACATATTAATTTTTAGTATACAGTGATCAGCTACGACATTATGTACTCTGACAGGTAAATTGCATAACATCCTGTTCCAGTGATACTTGCCAAGGAGTGGGATGTATTAGGCAGGAAGGGAACAGTTGGAAGCAGGAAAAATGAGCAAGCGTAAACATCTGAGTGACTTCAACAAGGGCCACATTGTACTGACTAAATGACTGGGTCTAGCCATCTCTAAAACGGCAGGTTTGGTGGGGTGTTCCTGGTATGCACTGGTAAGTGCCTACCAACAGTGTTTCAAGGGAGGACAACTGGCAAGAATATCATGGTTGCCCAAGGCTCATGAATGCATTTGGGAAGTGAAAGCTAGTATGGCTGGTCTGATCCCACAGAATAGATTAAACTGTTAATGCTGGCTATGCTAGAACAGTGTCAGAACACACTGCATTGCAGTTTGTTCTGTATGGGGCTGCCTGGCTGTAGACCAGTCAGATGGTGTTTGATGGTATGGCAGATCGGGGTATATCTGTATGTATTATTTAATATTTCCATTGGTTTTATTATCAGGTTCATGGAGCCTGCGGTCATCGTTTGTCTGGGTGGCATCCTGCCATTTGGGTCTATATTCATAGAGATGCAAGTATTTTATTTCATCTATATTCCTTAATCTATGTTGGATTCATAGTTCCAGTAATTACAGTTTCCTGTTCTCTCTCTCTCTCTCTCTCTCTCTCTCTTTTTTTTGTAGGTACTTTATCTTTACATCATTCTGGGCCTACAAGATTTATTATGTGTACGGATTCATGATGCTTGTGTTGATCATCTTGTGCATTGTAACCGTGTGTGTGACCATCGTCTGTACCTACTTCCTCCTTAATGCTGAAGACTACAGATGGTGAGGCAGTGATGAACTGCTACATTTTTTTTCTGGATAGATTTTTATACAGCTTACATATTTGTCAGCTGTAGTAAATGTATTCATTTTTATATATTAATAAAAAATATTTTGATTTAATATGAATAGGAGCCTGACTAGCGGTAGGAATATTTACTGTTTTGTTGTACGTACTTATATTTTTTTAAACTTTTATCTTTTGTTAACTGTACCTGCTGGGTGGGTTCTTTCATTCATTCATTCAATTTCTGAACCGCTTCATCCTAATTCGGGTCGCGAGGACACTGGCACGAATTCCCATTATGATCAGCTGCTCCCACCAACTTTAACTCTCTTGCCATCTCTCCCCTATCAGCTACCAAATATGGAGGCTAACACACATCTTTGAAACCATCTAATCGCCACCCATTAGCTGCTGATACTGCTACACTTGGGGTAAAGTGTCCATTGTATGGGGAATAGATCCCATCTTACAGTACGCAGGCCGCTCTGTTGGAAATAACCTGCTTTGGACATCAGGCTTCTTCTAGGAATGGATTCTGTCTACCTGTTTTGTTAGTGAAATAACTTTGGAAGGAAGTGACACAGGATTGCAAATATTGGGGGATAGACTCCCCTCAGGACGGTCTCGATTGGGTACCCTTGACCTTGTTTCAAGGTCACATTTTCCCCATTCGTGGGCTTGTCCAGGATTGTTAGTGCATTAAATTCCTTGATTAGGATCTTTTGATGGACTTGTTTATGGATGAGCTTGAACTTGTTGCAGTAGAATTTTTCTGCTGTGTATTGGAAAAAATAATCAAATTTATCCTGCTGGCACTGGCAGGAGTGTCTGGACCTCTGGGTTCTGTTTATTTTTTCTTCTCTTTTTTCCTTCCACTTCTTAAGCCGTGTTGGCACTTTTTTTGCCTAACTTCCAGTTTAAACAAATCATATTGATCGGAGTTAAATAGGACACGTGAACACATCAAAACCACATTTAAGTAGTATCCAGGTCCATAAAGTACCCAGGTTGTTTCATTAAAAGTCAAAGTGTTTATCAATTAATTGAATTTAGTTTTTTTTTTTTAAATTGTGACCAATTGCCTTTCAGAACAAATGGAAAACATTTTTATTAAATTGTACTGATTGTGACTCATTTTATAATTCCTTTGCAGGCAGTGGACAAGCTTCCTTTCTGCTGCTTCCACAGCAGTTTATGTTTACATGTATTCCTTTTACTACTATTTTTTCAAAACAAAGTGAGTTTGACTCGATTTCTACTCTGTTCTTTGACTGTTCATTTCTAAAGACTGTAAATTTGCATGTAACACAGCCATACATGATGATAAGCATGAACCTAGCATATACTAGCATTCATTTCACTTATTTAATGCTTTGTTTTTTTTTTTCTGTAGGATGTATGGCTTGTTTCAGACATCGTTTTATTTCGGCTACATGGCGGTGTTCAGTACAGCTCTGGGTATAATGTGTGGTGTGTATCACTATCTATTTGTTTAGACAGTGTGTCTCTATTTCAGGGGTGTCCAAACTTTTTTTTACTGAGGGCCACATACATACAAATATAGGCGGGGCTGGTCCACTTACTACAGGGATCCCAGATCTCTGCTATTTAGCGGAATTCCACTATTTTTACAAATGAATGCAATAAGTACAGTGTAAGAGTGTTTACCAGTACAGAGTAAATGTTGAGACATTTTGAATTATGGCGTTATACTATGAACATACTAACTTGTAGCAGGTATACTCACTAGTTGAACACACATGTTTGTTGTGATGTCATGTGATCATTCCACAAATTATTTCATAATTATGTGACACATACACGAGCCATTGGGGTATATTAATTGAATTTTGTGTGTTTTATCTACACTGAAATAACCTTTTTAGTGTTTTTTACATTAATTAAGCTGTTTTGTTTAGTGTTTATGCATGTTACAAAACAATGATTAACTTCTTTGCATGATTTTTTTTTTTTGACATGCTCTGCCCATGTACCCTGCAAAGGGCCCTGCGGCCCCCTTGACCCCCAGCTGAAATATTTTATTTCCTCTATTTCTAAATCCGTTTCCTCGATTTTATTTATTTATTTATTTTTAATTTATTTTTTTAACCTCACTGGGATCCCTGTTACTAGAAATTAGGTGTGTGTGTGTGTGTATATGTGTATATATTTATATATATATATATATATATATATATATATATATATAAAATGTCACACATGCCTGCTTATTAACACCGGGGTACTGTGGAATCTATTTTTACTCACCTAAAGTGGGAACGGTGTTGCACTCAGTGGGAGCAAGAAATATTCACTCCTTGACCGTGTCTGAAATTTTCTGCATTCACTTTCCACCTTTCGTTTCGTTGGTTCTGCCATGTTTCGTAACTTGGGGTAAATCTATTCTGTAATTGTCCTTTTTGGTGGAGCAACTGCCTCGCTCAACAATAGCTCCCCCTGGTGTTAAAACTAAGAAGTGCAATACACTCAGGCAAAAGTTGAAGTGCGGACCAAATTCTATTCTATTTATAATATTTCTTGCGGGCCAATTAAAAATAGGCCAGCAGGCTGTAGTTTGGACACCCCTGCTCTACTTGTTTCAGACTGCATGTAGTTTTGGAAGGTTGTGTTATTAATTGAGTGCTTGTGTGTTCTTCCAGGAGCCATTGGTTACATGGGAACGAGTGCCTTTGTGAGGAAGATATACACAAATGTAAAGATTGATTAGTGACTCTACAGCACCTTTGCAACTGTCTGCTCTCGCAGCAGTGGCGGACACGAATCTTTGTTCCTTTTTTGTTTGTGTGGGGGGTTTTTGCGAGAAGAGATTGTGATCTTATCCTTTATAAATCTAGTTTTCCATTTTCTCAACAAATTCAAGGTTGAAAATTTGTGTACACACAGGTATATAATGGAAGATTAAATAAACACCAGTTGTTGTTTTTTGTTTTTGTTTTTAATGGACTCTGGTCTCATTTTCTTTCCTTTGGAGAAAATGCATTGGTTGAATTTTTTTTTTTCCTCCTCCCTCCTTTTCTTTACAGTCTAAAACTTTGGTTCTCCTCCGATAACTCTGTCCCACCGAACATAAGTGATCGTAGACCTTTTATCGATGGAGTAGTCTAGCTCTCTTCAGTGAAGAGGCCGAAGTGTATGGAGAGCTTTTGTTCTGTTGTAGGAGAATGTTGGAGGGTTGCGATTGTGTCCATGCTCCTACTGTCTGTTTTTGTCCAGTTGAGCGATGGTGTTGTTGCATTGTTTTAATCGTTTTGTTCCCAATCACCCAGAGCATCGTGTAAAATTTGGATGATGGAGACGGAATAATAGTTCCTAGCTCTTCTGCCACCAGACTGAACAAACCACCATTTTACACCTTACACTACATAGTTCAGGTTATATTATGAGATATAAATAATCAAGTTCCCGAACCAGATCTTGAGGTAATGTACGGTCCAACCATCTGCACAAGTGCAGATGTTTTTAATTTGTTGTTTCAAAGTGATCTTGTGTTTTTCCAGTTTTCTTATTTTTAAAATTGGGATTTAAATGAAGTCTGAGTGTGAGATGATAAATGGATGGGGTAAACCTGTATATAACCTTAATATAACTGTAGAAGTAGATTCAAAATGTATTTTGGTTGTACAGATTTGTTACAGGGTTGTTTTTTTTTTTTAATTATTTTAAGCAGTTGAATGATGAGTTGCGGTGAATGATTTTTTTTTTTTTTGGTCCTTTCTCTTTATTTTGTGAGCTTGGGGGTGGGTGGCGATGTTACATCTTGCCTGTTAGTGCATGACATCTTCATCTTGCTGTATAAACCAGTTCTGTTTGTATCTGCTTTTCTTTTTTTGCCTTTTCTTTGCTCTGTGATTCCTGACACATGTTCAAGTTAAGCTTTGTGTAACCGTAAAAAAAAAAAAAAAAAAAAAAAAAATCTGCAGTGCTATATCAACTTTCTGCTGCTTTGTAGAGGAACTGATGACCATCGTATATGTTTTGATTTAAAGCTTTAAGCAGCTCTGTGTGCTCCCTCACCACCACCACCACCTCCCACACGCTAACTTCCCAATCCATTACCAGAAGCAGCATTGTGAAAATCAGACACATGCAGAGTTTCTGCGAGCATACTGTAAAGGGTGACGTTATTGTACTTTATTTGATGTTTTCCTAACTAGAGCAAGTTCCACAGGAGCACTCCGACAGGGCTCGTGTTTTTCATTCTGCTGTATACAGTATGTAACTAAAGATGTCTGAGATGTGGCAAAGCCTTTTTTTTTCTAATCCCCTTAAATGCCAGATGATTTCTGGGCCCTCACGTTATGAACCTTGTGATGTCTGGAAAGACATTTTAAACATGCTATACTTGTTGTAAAAAGGAAAAAATAAACAATGTTTATGTACAGAGGTTATATAAGCATGGTTTGAATTCTGAACGTAAACTCTTGCTCAATGTTTTATTAATGTAAGTCCACCTCCACCCACCCCAAAACCTTTATTGGTTCACTTTATTAGTAAAACCTGTATTCACTTACTCAATGGTGCAATTCTCCAGTCAGCTAGCAATAGTCTGGGCTTTATATACATATCCTGGCTCATCAGGCCGGTGCTTATCCAGTTTCTGTAGCGTGAAGCGACCAGGAGTTCAACTTCTCCTGGATGGGACGCTAGTCCATCGCAGGTTACCTTTCCAGCATATTTTTACTGGTACTCATTTATACTGCTGGGTGAACAGAGGCACACTTGTGGTTAAGACCTTGCCCAGGGGTCATAGCACAGTGAAGGTCTAACTGGGATTTGAACACACAACCTCCTGATCATGATGCAGCACCCTAACCACTACGCCACCAGCCCCAGGTAGTGATAGTACGCTGTATAAAATTTACCTGTAGCTACATAATTTTATATACAGTACTGCTGCTACCTGGATAATTGCACCAAATGAGTGTATTGTATTTACAGTTTTCAAAAACAGCAATTGCATCGTTAGAGGTTAACAACCTTAATGTATAACCTCAGTTCCAATCTGGTATCCATCAAGAACCAGATTCCCAGCTATGTGATTGTGTCTTGTTTGATAACACCATTCAGGAGCCGGACCCCACCCCTTTAAATGTTCTGAATGACTCTGGTGGTTGCTTGTGCCAGACGAGTTCACACAAGTGTTTCTGAATCCAAATTAAATTAGAAAACCTTTTATGACCGAGAAGGACCAAACAGTTGACTCTACATAAGCACAAACTTTGCAAGGTTCAGAATGCTTTTGACCATTAAATGGTGTTTTGAGCCATTTTCGACTCCTAATATTCTGCTTTATATACAAATATTAATTTTGTGCATATAATCACCATCATCGTTGGGTTCTATTAGTCAGATCATTCATTTTTCAGTTCAAACGCCACATTTAAAATGTGCAGGACTTCTTTAATGTCTTCTACCCAGAAAATATAACCAAATAAACAACCATCTATGGAAAAACCCGTAGTGCTTCACTGACATCCAACAGTGACAATTTTATTTGTATACATAGCAACAGCACTAACAAATGAGCTCATGTGTGATCCAGATCACTGAAATATTATATTGAAGTGTTTCTGTAGTGCAATTCTGAGCCAAACTACACATTAAGTGCATTATACTGGATGATCTACCACAAGAAAATATGACTTCTGTTTCTTTCAGTTGACTTTTTCAAAGTATTCCTTGGACCCCTCGGGAGTTGGTTTTATCTGAAATACAAAAGATCCCTTTCAAAATTACAATATAATTTTAATTTGCATTTTAAAAAGGCATCGTTATCTTTTTCATATTAATTTCAAATCTTTTACGTTTATTTTAGTAAAATTTTTACCGTGGGCGATTTAGGGGTCCAGCTTGCTGGACACACCTCTCCATGGCTCTCCACAAACTGGAAAGCCCTAACGAGGCGAAGTGTCTCTTCAACAGAGCGGCCTACTGGAAGATCGTTAATGCTCATGTGCTTGATGACACCATTGGGATCGATGATGAACAGCCCCCTACATGGGATCAATTTTTGCTAAGAATACATACTTTGTTCATTTTTATGAATACAATGTCAAAAAAAACATGTCGGCACATTTGAAGGAGATATATGCAATGGAAATAGATTAAATATAAACAAAAAGGGTCTAAATACTTAATTATAAAAGCTAGTCGGAGCTAATTAAGTATTTATTAAATACAAGCAAACCTCGATTCTCGAACACTTTAGACGTCAAACAAATCGGAATTCGACCAAAAAATTTGATTTTTTTTTTGGTCCCAGAAGTCAAAACAAAATTCGAAAGCCAAACGCAAGAAAAGTTGAGAAAAAAATGAGAGGGGGGGGGGGGGGGATATGCACACTTTCCATAAGTTGTTGCCCTGTATTACCCTGATAAAGCTAAATTTAGCAGCTCTGTGAACACCTTTAATGATGAGGTCATGAGCCACTTCTGTAAAATTTTGAAAATAAAGCAGAAACAAGCAATGTTAAAAATGTTCTGCAAGAAAAAAAAGGAACATCCTGAAGAAGAGCCATCCATGCCAAAGCAAGTAGCAAGAGAAAAAAAAAAAAACACCTTTGGCTGATTCACCTGAAGCTGTTCTGGAAGGGGATCCTCCTGTTCTCTCCCTCTCCAAAATTTACATATGCCAACTGCTCATCACCACAAAGGTAAAAATTATCTTTATTGTTCTTATGCTTTAACTGTACTGTGATTTTTTATTTTAGTGTACGGCATTCAATGATTTTTCACTCAATTTGAGGACCCTATGATATGAGTTGCGGTACCGTAAACTTCTGTTCAAAAGACGACGGGACGGATTAAGACCATTTACATTATTTGTAATGGGAAAAATAGATCCGGAATTCGAACAAATCGCTATTGAACAGCCTTCTGGAACGAATTGTGGTCAAAAACCGAGGTTTGCTTGTACTATAATGCAAGTAAAGCCAATTTTTAAAATGTTTATGTATTTATTTAAAAACTGATCATAGTGGTGGACTTCGACATGGTCATGTAACCATTCGTTGCCCCTAGTTACAACAGCAGGTTCCCATACTGGAGGCCACACAAACTCTTTACCATGCCAAAGGATGCTGGCTGATGCAAAGTTCCCTCCAATTAGTATCATAGTCTGACCCTTACAAACATGCATCACATCAGAGTGCAGACTACACACTGAGCAGTTTGAAATGTGCTTGAAAAAATATTAGTGCATAAAACGGCTGCACATTATGTACCGGTAGAAAAGGGGCACTGGTTAAAATGTCAAGCTTCACTCAGTTGATTCTACTCAGCCAAACTTGATAACGATGCACACCTTTCCTGCAGACCATGCTTTGCTCTTTATATAATTACAGTACTTCAAATGAGTAGCTTGTTTCTTTCCCTAACGGACATTGTTTTCTCATTAGCGTCTGGGTTGTGAGGAGTAGAAAATCTATACCTCAGTGCTATTCCTGGCCCCTCCAGTAGGACTCCGTAGTCTCTGGCCACCTGCTTGTTGAGATCAGCCAGCAAGGGGATGTGGATTTTTCCTAGTCCTCCATTCTACATACAAACAAAACAGCGGCTGAAGTTCAAACAGTGGATTACCACTTGGTTGAGCTATTTTCCTCCTAATGTTCACTCAGACAAAACCAGAGTGTGAATCAAAAGTCAATTATTCACTATTAGATAGTACACTGGAACGGTGCGATCTGATTGGCTCACTATCTGAGGTTAGTAAATTTTAGTTTGAGTGGAGAACGCTTGGATCAGAACAGCAGTTAGGTTCTCACAGTTGTGACAGTCAGAGATACTAAAATCCTCAAAAGTCTCACAAAACATATAATAAAGTGAAAAAATATAGCCGTGCCATCGTCAAAGCAAAAATTTTATTCAAACTTTAAGTTTCAAAAGATATTGACATGAACTGCATTGTGATGGAGCAGGTAGTGATCATTTTAACACCGTAAATATAAAAACAAATCGTACAATCTAGTCTTAGTTTCATATTCTCATGTTCCTCACAAAGTAGAATACTAAACTCTAAATGTGTATAAAATAACCAACTATCTTAAAAAAAAAAAAGAGTCATTAGTCGACTGTGCTGAGGCTCCAGGGTAGAACTGAAACTATTACTCGCCTCAAGCTAGGTAAATGTTACTGAATTAAGGCCCCTTTGTGCTTTTGGTAAATAATTGTTAATTGTAAGCCATAATAGCTCAATGTTTGTACCTTTCGAGGGGTGTTGGTCCAGGCCAGGTGAGTAAAATGAGAGTCCACAGACACGCCCACCACCTCACAGTTGATATCATGAAATTCGCTGGCTTTGTCACTGAATGCAATGATTTCTGTAGGGCAGACAAAGGTACTGCAAAAAGAATAAGTCGTGTGTGATTGTTTTTGGTTCATTAAATTGCACCACTTTGATAAGAGGTCACAGATATGAGCTGTATAAAACTAATTAAAAAAAAACAACAAAAAAAAAAAAACATCCCAACAAAGCACTGTGAAAACAAACATGTTTGTAAAAGGTGCTTGTGCCTGAATTACGGCTGGATGATAATATATTATATTACATTATGGAAGACTGAAATTCCTGATAACAGTTGAACGGCTCGAGCTGTGCTTTACAGTTTATGTATTAAACGTACACTGCGCCAAAATTATCCGTATTTAGCAGCATCGAGTGATGTTCCAGATTGAAGCCAACTGAAGCTTACATGGTTCTAAATGTTTGCAGAAATGTGGCGGTACAAGATGGAGGCCTCCATGAGAGGGGACCCACACCCCATGTAGATATAAACTTATAAGATTGGGAAAACCAAACAACTTTCATGTTTATACCATAACTTAATAAAAACTAACTTGTTTATTGAGGTACTTAATTTTGCTAACAGACCCTCCAAAATATTACACCCTGTACCTTTAAATCATTTTCTAATATGCTACCATTTCAATAATAACTAATTTACAAGAATTTCATGCATGCACTGTCCATAAAGAAACAGATATTTAATATGAGACTTAAAAACTGCTCTGATGATGCAGTGTTTGTTGAGCATGTATGGAAGGAGTCGCCATTCCACATTCTCACTCACTAATTTGCCAACCGATTTAAAGGTATTTTGGTCTCATGGAAGCTGGAGCCTATCTCACCCGACACTGGGTGAAGGCGGGATGCACCCTGAACAGTTCACCGTTCCCATTACATGGCAACAGACAGACAATCATACAGCACTGAATGAATACTGCTTTCACCAATTCACTTACAAATCTAATGGGTAGAAAAACAACACCAGGTATTTGCCCTTGTAGTTATCAAGGCTGATCTCTTTAAATTCTCCATTATGGACAGCTGTCCCCTTGAAGTGTGGAGCATGCTGGGTAACTGCAGGAGCCCATTTAGCAGTACCTGGTGTTAAGAGTACAGAAAATAGTGGATATTGCATATGTTTTAGTTCATCTAATGGTGTGTTTGAGCGAGATTTTTGACATACTGATAGAGAAGCAGGCTCTGGGGGAAGCAGTTCTGATCCCACACGGTACTGCAGTTCCACTCCTCAGTGCACTCACTGCTGCTCTTGTGGCCTGGAGTTAGAGAACATATCAATTTTATGTTCAATTCCAATGTTTGTGCAGATAAACAAATCGCAAGATTCACCGATTTAAAAAAAAAAAAAAACCTGTTTTGAAATTCAGCTCTCATCCCCCCCACCCTATCAGCTTTATCTGTTTCTATCCGAGGGCGTTACTTTAGCGTGAGGAGGGTGGACAGTTGGTACCATGACTTGCAAAATGTTTATTGTCTGCCAAAATTACACTATTTGCTTTTCCTGTCATGCAGTGTTCACAGTATTTAATGTACTAGCTGATTACATGTGTTCGCTTTGGATGGGTTAAATGCAGAGGAAACCTTGTGGGATTAATACAATATATCAGAAAAAAAGAAGATTCATGCACACATTCTAAATGAATAGCAGTTTAACAGTGTTATTGGTGTCTCATGATGTCAACACTATTTGTTATAATTAATTAACTAAATTATTCAACACATAAAATGTAAGGGCAGTGGTGGTCTAGTGGTATAGGGCATTGGATCGCTGATCCTATGGTTGAGGGTTCGAGTCCCACTCTCAACAAGGTTGTCACTGTCCCCTCAGTGCAGCTAACTGGGTTATCAAAGGCTGGCCATGTCTCTCACTGTCTATGGTGAGAGGCATGTAAACCATTGTGGACTTTTGTAAAGAGTAGCTGCAAAGCCGTCCGCGTGTTTCTGCCCCTCGCTAAAGGGTTGTGTCAGGTTTTTACATCCGATGCCCTTCCTACGCCAAATCAAACATACGAATCAGATGAAGAAAAAAAAAAAAAGGGGGGGGGGGCAAGCCAAAAACAATTCAATACAAATGTAGACAACTGGATGAACACAAATTGCTTAAGCATGAGATTTCCTTTCGGCTTTTTCCATTTATCATAAATTTACTTAATTTTTTTTTTTTTTTTTGACAATCCACTTCATCCTCCTCAAACAAACATGAGAAATGACGGTGTACACCCTGAACAGCTCCCCAGACCATTTCAGGGCCAATTAACACCTCAATTTGGAAGAGCCAATCAGCCTAATGCCCACATGTTTGACTGTGGAAGGAAACTGGAGTACTGGGAGGAAACCATGAAAGCATGTGGAGAAATTTCACACCAACCCCGAAGCCCAGGACATGAACCACCAGGACCTTCTAGAGGTGAGACAGAGACTGTCGCTTCTACACCACATTTATCAAATATGATATGAAATTTATGAATAAAACTATCGAAAAATTAAATTACATTAACGTTGTAGTCTGAAAACAACACACAATAGATCTAATAATAAGAAAAGTGAAGATTTAATCCTTTTTTTTGTCAGGTTGGTAAACATGTCCACAATCCGCCAGTTATTATACAACGCGCGTCCTCAATAGTTTATTTTAATATTTTATTTTCATGCTTTGCTTGATCACTTCCTGAAAATAGCGACGGAGAGCAAAGAAAACACTGAGTGGTATTTTCTAAAAATAAATAAATAAATAATGAGCATTAAAATATGCATCTTTTTACTGACTCCAGTTCCACTGTAATCCCGATGTGAACCGCTGACAGCATGCACCGATACGACTGCACACGCAAAAGGTTAAACTACCAGCCTGAATGATGTGATATACACCGACAGTAATATCAAAATTATTACAAATACGTTTTAAGAGTAAAATGTCAATGGAGTGTAAATCTGCTCAGCTATCTGAACGGGCTCGTTTTCTTCGAACACAAAACTCACAGAAATCCGGAGCAGTCGTCCAATGGTGGCAGCCATTTTGAAAGTGCGAAAACTTGCTGCGTTGTGAGCGTCACGAGCGCGCACTAAACACGCAGACCAATCAAAGAAGACTTGATTAGTTAACAGACCCATAGATAATGAAACCTAGATGTATCAACACCATTGACTAAATACTGTATAACGAACCCGTCGCCATTTTATCTGTGAATTAAATGCACCTGGAGGTATTATCGAAGTATACATAAACAACTTTTACATCCATTGGATTGTTCATTCGAGAACTTTGTGTTAAACTCGTTTCAGAGGCAAACCTGGGGCAAGCTCATGCGGACGTTGTGCGTTGGTGAGTGATGCTGATCTAGGTTTCTATTTCTACAGTATGTCCGGCACCTGTTATTGCGTCACGTCACATGACATCATGCGGAAGTTTTTGGCGCTCTCATGCCGGATTGAAACATGTGTTGTCTGAATGACCTTCCATCATTATATGTTTCAAAATTATTCAGGGTTTGTTGTTATAGTGTTGACGCACAGTCTCGGCTCAAATTAAACGACAACGTTGTGATTTAGTTAGATGGATCCCAATTTGGATTACTGGCATAAGAACGGGAAGGTGATTTTATTTACTTATTTATTTTCTTATATGACAGAATAAACAATGACTATTTTTGCAACAAATGTCTTGCCATGTTTTGTAGCACTTCCTAAGCAGGCTCCGAATCTGGTTCAATATTCTTGATCCCAGCTGGACCCTGTCCTCTGATGTAAGTGGATCTACTGTGCACGTCATCAGACATCAGTGCTAAGTGTCAGCATTGTGATCTTTTTATATATTATGTTTAATAATCACAAGAGCTAAAATTTAGATTTATTTAATATTTAGATGTCTTTTTTATACATACAATCAAACAATTAATTGTTCACCATGCATCATGTAATTCTAAACCCATAATTTCTATTGTCAGTCATCACTAACCTATAGATTAGAGAAGCCTATCCCGGCCGGCTACACCATGAACAGCTCGCCAGTCTGTCACAGGGCAACAAACACACACACAACCATTTGCATTAACACCAAGGGGCAATATGGAGCAGTCAATTAGCCCAATGTGTATGTGTTTGGACTGTGGGATGAAATTAGAGTAGCTGGAGGAAATACCCAGGCAATCATGGAAAGAACATGCAAACTCCACACAGAAATAACCTTGCCACCATGCTGAGACTTAAACAAAGGACCTTCTTGCTATGAGACGAATGTGCCACTACATCACTGTGCCACCCCTCATGTATAATTTATAAATGTATGTATTATTAATCCTAATGTTCTGAGTGCTCACAAATGGTTTCGCATTTAGGTTGAAATTGAAAATGCTCGATCTCTGGTCAGGACAGAAGGTCAGCTGAAGAATGAACAGGTAGGTATTGTATGTAGGCTTTTTATCATGTGAATAATGAAGTGTATTTATTTTTTTAACTTTTATTTGCTTTTCTTTCCCTTATTTATCATTATGCTTCTTTTGTTTTCCAGGTTTCAAATGCCTGGAATCTTTCTCTTGTAAGCTGTTCTTGCTTTCCTGAACTATCATAATGTAATGTGTTTGAGCAATTCTTTACAGAAATCAAGTAGGTTAAGGGGGGAAAATTGCCATTGTATTTTAAAAGTAAAACTGAAATTTGCGACGGGCAGTGGTAGTCTCGTGGTATAGGGCGCTGGATCGCTGATCCGAAGGTTGGGGGTTCGAGTCCCACTCTCCACAAGGTTGTCACTGTCCTCCCCAGTGCAGCTAACTGGGTTATCAAAGGCTGGCCATGTCTCTCACTGTCTATGGTGTGAGGCATGTAAAAGAACCATTGCTAACTTTCGACAAGAGTAGGCTGCAAAGCCGTCGGCGTGTTTCTGCCCTGCGATGGCCTGGCGAGCTGTCCAGGGTAGGGTGTACTCTGCCCTCGCCCGAAGTTGGCTGGGATGGGCGCCAGCCTCCCCGCGACCCTAATTAGGATTAAGCGGGTACAGAAAATGAACTGATGAACTGAACTGAAATTTGTTTTGCCTAGAGTTCTGTGCATGCTGATACTGGAAAGCCCATTTCCCCCGTGTTTCGGTCTCAAGGTAATCGTCATTCACAGGTGTTATTATTAATGTATTTGCAGGATGCCCTGCAAATTCAGAAACTAGAGCGATATTCTGTCTTTGTGAATCTCTGTCATGAACACATGGTAACAATTTCTCTAATCTGTCTAATCTCAGCTTTTATGCCTGTGTCAGCTCCTTTGGTGAGTATTTGTACAAAGTACTGTTTCTATACATGCTTTGATAAAGGCTACCAAACTGGTTTCCTCATGCCCCTGATGGTACTGCTTTTATACCATTGCATTTCATGAGGGAAATGATGGTCGTGTGCATGTAAATCTAATTAAGAATATGCATTTAGACCTTCAGGAACTTAAAAAATATGGGCTTGTTTAATATAAAGATTTTATGGAAAAAAAACAAGTACAGGGAGTCCTTGGTGTATGACGCTGATCCATTTTTAAGACGCGATGTAACCTGAATTTCAATGTAAGTCGGAACATAACATAAAATATACTGAAAAGTACTGTACGTACAGTGCTATAATAAAATGTAACAGTTAATTACAAAATATTAAAAAAGAGAAAACAATTCCTTACCACAAGAATGAAATACAGTAAGGGAGGGAGAGACGGGCTTATTGTGCTGGAGAAGCTGGGGCAGGTGAGCCTGAAGTAGTAGATGCAGCTGAGGTAGAGGACACAGGATCTGTTGCAGGCCTCTCTACCTTCTTAAAATACTGCTCCAGGTTAGACTGGACAGAGAGCAACCTCTTCTCATCCAAGATCGCCTTGTAGCATTGCATCAAATCCATGATGCCTCTGGAAACGCTAGTGAACCTTTCCAAGTTGGGATCCTGAGCCTCAAAAGTTGCCAACGCTTGCTGCATCTCGCGCGCCCGAAACTTGTTCGTGTGTGTTTATGTAACCGCGTAAGATGTAATGAAGCGTAATATTACAGTTCCGCCGTCTTCCTCGGGCCAAAACACAGCGTATTCTTCCGCCTCGCATGCCCAAAACTAGTTCGCGTTTGTTTACGTAACTGCGAAAGACGTATTGACACGTAATTATATTTTTATGGGGGCGCGTTTGTAACCACAGAACGGTGTAAGTCGGGACCGGTGTAAACCGAGGCCTCCCTGTATACTGTATTATTAAAGGACTAATGTATTCTTTCTCCTGTCCTATAGGTCATAGCAAGTTTTGTGCCATATAAAGGAGTGACGCCTGCCCTGTTTTGGCAGGTAATTCAGTTTAAAGTAAAATGAATGAAAAGCCTTCTGAACTCTCCTGTTATACTGAAAATATGTACATTTTCATCATCAGAAGATTTTTACTTGCACACAGGGAGGTGCAGTCTGCTAAAATGTGTTCAAATGTTCATTTGTAGTCTATTAAATCACATCAATCGGATGTGAACACATCAGTTCCAAAAAGGCGAGTGAACAGCAAAAATAACAGCATACAGATAGTAAACTAACAAATCAGATATAAACTAGTGAATGTCTAAATAAAATAATGCTAGGTACACCTGAACATAATACTACATCACATTTACATACATCATACATGTCTGCTTGTTTACATCAAGGTATAGTATACAACCAGTACATTTAATGCACAATACTTCCGCTTGCACAGTTTCTTCGACATCACCCCATCCCACTTTCTGAAGTACAATGGCATCACCCTGCATGAGGATTTATTACACGATTTTCTTTTTCATGAGAAAGGTTGTAATAACAGCATTTTTATGTACCAAGACATATACAATGTATTCAGGCTTCTTTAATCTTGGGTTTAATTCCCCTGTCAGGACTCACTGCATGTAGTTTATTAAAAAAAAAAAAAAAAAATCACACTCTTTTCATAACTGACAGCATCTTCACTCCCCCATCTACAGTTTATGCTGCAGAGCTACTGTGCTGGCTTCAACCACGCCAACCGAAACGCCACAGCCACGCCGGTAATCAACAGAGTTTTCTGCCTGCATCCACCTCAATAAAACTAAAACAGAAATAACATTTTGGCCATAAATATACGAAGTAGAAATTGATGAGACTTTTTAACGATTTTCTTCAGGACAAACCCTCAGTAAAACAGGCTCTTCTTATCAGTGGAACAGTGACTTATTCAACATTTGCAGGGGTGAGACTTTCTGTGTTTAATAATTGTACATATTTTATTAAAGAACCTGTTTAAAAGTAGCTGAAACTCTAAATTCTGATGCATGCAGTTACTGTATTGTTTTAGGCTCTCCCTCAAATTATAATTCAGCGCCTGGCACTGAGGAGTAGTTCAGTTCAGGCCTTCTGTAGGTCAGTGCTGCCTGTTCCTCTATCAGGTTAGTAAAGTAGTTTTCTCTCCATATCCTCCTCTTCTTCTTCTATTGCTTTCCCACATAGATTGGGGTGTCGGCATATTTTGCTGATAATGTTAATGGCCAAAAAAGCCCTAAAAGGCATACGAGTGGAAGCTTAGCAGTGCCGGGACACAATGATGTCATGATGGTTTTGACTTTGATTTCATAAAATGATCATGGATTACTGATCCAAAGGTTCGGAGTTCAAGCTCCACAATCATCGAATTGTCACTGCTGTCCACGCAGTGCAGCGAACTGCATTACCAAAGGCCAGCCATGTCTCTCACTGTCTGTTGTGAGAGGCAAACAATGCACCATTTCTGACTTTCGTCAAGAGTACGCTGCATTGTTGTCAGCATGATTCTTCCCTGCAACGGCCTTGCGAGCTGTCCAGAGTGTACTCTTCCCTCGTCCAGAGTTGGCTGAGATGGGTGCAAACCTCCCCACAACCCTAATATTGTTTAAGTGGTTCAGAAAATAAATGAATAATAATGATCATGTTTTCCGTCAGTGTCTTTCAACACCCAGAAAAAAAAACAAAACATGATTTTATTTTATATATCTTGTAATTTTTAAAATATATTTGTAGTATTTTTTTTATGAATCGAGAAAAAGGGTAGGTGAAATCTGTCGGGCTTATACAGCCGAGGCTATTAACTCATCAGGCTAGTTTATGCAGAAATTCATCTCCTTTTTAATGGGACGCTGATACTCATTTTAGTGCTGAGTAGGCAGACGCACACTTGTGATTAAGACCTTACCCAGTGGTTTTACCACAGTGGGGGCCTATCGAGAGTTCAAACCCATGACCTCTTGACTACCCCCATGAATTTATACATTTTGCTGCTGGATAATTGGACGAATGCATGAATAAATAAGCAGGTATCTGGGTGTTCTGAAGGGGGAATTTACAGTATATCCAGTCCTATGATGCAGCCATTACAGCGTTTGAGGAGTTCTCAGATTCTCCAAATGACCATATAAGCATTATACCATACTATGTTGAATTGCAAACAGTTTTTCTTCCACAGCATTATTCTGTCCGTAGAATTTTTTTATTATGGATTATTAAAATTGTCCAAATGTGTAGATCATTTTGAAATTTAATATACATTTCTTACATATAAACACAGATATATATATATATATTTTTTTTTACTTTCTAGCTTGTTTGGCTGCTTTCAGCATCTTTGTAGTGAGAAGTGAGGAATCAGAGAATGGAATAAAAGTTTTTGACTCCAATGGGAATTCAGTTGGTGTCTCAAAGGAAGCTGGATTCAAGGTGGGAATATTGAAATAAGAATGAGCGGTTTTATGAAATACTAATTCAAATATTTAGTTATGGCATTATGAAATACCCAATTTTCAAAATACAGGGATCCCTCACTTTCTGCGGTTAATGGGGATTTGGATTCCCCCGTGACCACCGAATTCCGTAAAGTAGGATCAACCCCCCCCCCCCCCGACTGACGTATACATACATATGTGTATATAATATCAATAAATAAATATTCAATGCTTATAATAACAATTAAACATTCAAAAATAATGCATAATATGTAAATAAAATATAAATACACTCGCATACAGATGCGTGCGCATCATCCCTTGCCACTTCGTGATTTGAAACTTCGCGGTCTTGGTACATCGTGGTATTTTAATAAAAAATAAAATAAAAATCATAAATTCAAAATTTGCGCTGAAACTCGCATGTACACAAGTGGAAGGCAGGGACCCAAGGCAGGCTGTGTCCATTGTTTACAAACGACAGACTGAAGTGCCCCTCCTCCCCAGTTCAGGCAGGGCCCGTCCAATCAACTCAACTCAATCTTGCAAGCTGATTGGATTAGACACGTGACGCTGTAGCCTCGCACATTCCCGTGGGATTTTTTTGTGATTTTGTGATCTTGTAGTGTTTGTGAACGTCCTGCACCATCTAAGGCATCCAATGAGCCCAAGAAAACGCGAAATAGGACAGTGACCCAAAAAGTGAAGTTGCTAGATATGCTGATGGCGAGCAATACGTATGTCCATGTAGCACGCCATTACGGCATAAATGAATCTACCGTGCGTTACATAAAAAAAAACTAAGATTAAGTTCAAGCGGAGAAGAGCTATTGTCAGAGGTGAGTACAGTACTTAAAATATTTATATATGCTATTTAAATATTAATACATTACAGTATTGACATGCATATAACTGTGTAACATTTAATATACACTTCTTGATATTGTATAGATGTGAAAACATAGAAATGAAACAACATGGTAGAAATGAGAGGGGCGTTCCTACTTCGGAATATCGTGGCCAGGTCTGATCTACATTCTCCGCGATATTCAAGGGATGAATAGTTTTGATGGGGGGGGGTTTCGGGTTGGTTTTTTTTGGGTTTTTTTGGGGGTTTTTTTGTATAATTGGCCTTGTTTTGCAGCAATTTCCTTATTTTTTTAATTCGATAAATATAAAAAAAAACTGCGATGCACTGAAGCCACATGAATTGAAGTACAAAGTCGCGAGGGATCCCTGTATTGTAAAGTCGTATTTTCCTCTGCCTCAGGCTGTAAAGGAGACTGCCATATCGCGAGCAACTCTTTTTGGTACTACTGCACTTGTTCCTAATCTGCTGGTCGTCCTTCTCAAGAGGTAATGACGTTACATATTTCATATTTCAGTACATACACCATGTGGCGTAAAAGTATGTGGATACTTCACCAGTACACATGTACTTTCCAGTCCAGATTCCTCTGTTATTGTTATAATAACTTCCACTTTTCTGGAAAGGCTTTGCACTCATTTTGGATTATGATTGTGAATTTTTTTTTTTTTTTTTTTTTTGCATATGCAGCTACAAGTTTCTTAGTAAGTTTGGGCGCTGGTGTTTGTCGAGAAGGCCTAGCATGAAGTTGGTAACTCCAGTTCATGTTACTGGTGTTTAGTGGGGTTCAGGTTAGGCCACGTGTGTTCTTATACATCAGCCAGTAAAATTATGTCTTCATGGACCACTGCATAGTCATTCTGGAACACATCTGGTTCCTTTTATTTCAGTGAAGTGACATTTTAATGCTTCAGCATGCAGACAGTCTCAACAACACTCACATTTTCCCATATTGCTTATTTTAATTCGAGCTTAATTCACTTTGTTCATATTGAACAAATCTGTTTGAATATGTTTTTGGTTTCAGGGCAAAGTTGGCCCAAAGAAATCCAATGATGATTGCTCCTGTTAGACATGTCAGCACATTCCTTGTCTTTGGCTTGATGATCCCGGTGTCCTTCAGTCTGTTTCCACAACTTGGAAAGGTAATATCATTTTGTCCTGATGGTGATGGTGCACCATTCTGCACTGGTTATAATTTATAGAAAACATCATGTTGCTATCCTGTGGGCTTTTTATATATGTTCTGTGTACAGACATTACTTCTCCAGACTTGACTTGTAGTAGAACTGTTTAGGGGTTGATTTTTTTTTTTTTTAAGTCTCGGTCCTGCGAGCTCCCAAATGAATTGTGATGAGTTATACAGACCCCCCCCCAAATTTAGTCATAAACCAATTTCCACCCATCAAGTATTGCCTTCTCTATCACACAACCACCAACAACCAGGAAAGAGTGAAAGTAAGCACTCCTCCATGACATGCAATGCTAGTCATCCACCTCTTTTCGAACTGTGGCGCCATGCATATTTTAGGGCCATCTGACACACTCGGAGGAAAACCACTATCCGCCCCCTCGTAAGAATGAGCTCACAGATGTCCATGATTGGCTGACGATCGCTGTGAGTGACAGGGAAGTGCACATATGCCCTCCCTCAGTCCTGTGAGAGCTCGGCCAATTTGATTTCATGGACTCCCAGCCTTGGGTGGATTTGGGCGACTTCAGTTATTATTATTTTTATTTGCATAAGTTGGGGACATTTTTGATCAAAGCAAGTACTATATTTCACAAAAGAACAATAAATAACAATCATCACCCATCCATCCATTATATACCCCAGTTGAATTTGGGGCAAGAGGCAGGCTACAACCCGAACAGCTCATCAGTCTATTGCACAGCTAAAACAGATACAATCAACGTTATACATTCCTCACAACACACACACACACACACACACACACACACACTGAGCAATTTCATGGCAATAAAAACTGACTCCTCTGCTGTGGATTTCTTGTTTGTTGGTTCTCAAGGGGTCTGTGTTGATATCTACTGCTGTGTAATACTTGGAATTACAAATACACAAGCAATCATGGCCGTTGGTTTTGGAATATGTTAAATCTCTATTTTTGTCTTTTTTTATATTTTAGATAAAAAAGGAGCATGTAGAGAAGGAGCTACAAAGCATAACCGATGATGAGGAGCTGTTTTACCACAGAGGACTCTAGCTTAAAATCACACGCACAAAAAAAAGTCATATGAACTTCGACAGGTTTCACGAAGGTGATTAACTTCGTAGAGAGCTTTTATGTTGAATCGTTCCTGAAAAAGAAGGCATGTGTGATAGGAGTCCTCCAGAGGCAACCAGAAGAAATAAAACAACCAAAGTCATGTATATCTGCTTCACCTCAGAATATACACATAACTTATGGTCATCTCAACACATTACGCTCCACCTACTGCATTTTTCATAACCTATATATGCTTTATTGTTTTTCTGAAGCCATGTGATTAAGTACAATTAAAAGAGGACGCAGTGAAAGTACAAAGCTGAGCGGATCAGCGTTAATGGCAGTGAGCAGCAAATATAGGTCCGAAGTCTGCCCCTTTCTCAGCACAGCAGATGAACTGTAATCACTCGAGCAACACTGCTCTCCTACATACAGATGTATGGTATCGCTGACATGAGTACAAATTGTATTTAATAAAACCACAGCATTGGTAAATAGAACAGATTCATATTTTATTTTGGAGTTTTAGACAGCACAGATTTCACAAAATATTGCTATTATTTTTACCTTGTGGTTATTTTCACATTGAAACAGTTTAGAGAATTTGACACTAGGCATTTTCATGTTAATAAAATCAGGCATGAATAATTGGTAGAAAGCAACCATTCTTTAAGGTGGAACAAATCATGTAAAAATATATGAAAAGTGCATGTGGAATATTTGTCACCAGTACTCATCGATAAGAAAATGCAGCTTGTCGAGATTCCAAAGAAGTTAGTCTATGAGAGAATGCTTTAGAGCAGAGGTCACCAACACAAACTGAAGCCGGATTGGCACCATCTTGGTGAGACCACTTTACTGTTGACATTTTTGGGATGGAAACAAACAAACAATACATGCTCGTATATATGCATATCTATATATCTATATATATATATATATATATATATATATATATATATATATATATATATCAGTGCTTTATAAATAGTGGGGTGCACCCCTCTTGGGGGGGGGGGGGGGGGGGCATGGTGTGATGCCGGAGGGGAGGCTGTATGACCCTGGGAAACATGCTTTTCTGGAATTGTGGACGAGAATAAAGTGTAATTGCACTGCGAAGAGAAAAGTGGAGAGAGATGGAGATGGTCTGGTCTGATCTGGTACCTTCCGAGTCGTAGGACGTCTCTTGGCGACCTCCCATGAAGGATAACACCTTGATTATCATCTTCATGGAGGTTTTCTTGGCAAGGATAGTGCAGTGGTTTGCCATTTGGTTTGCCGATGCAAAATTACGGGCAATTCAGAACAGCCAATTAGCCTACTGTGCATGTTTTTGGACCGTGGGAGGAAACTGGAGTACCCAGAAAAAACCCACACGGGCACGGGGAGAGCATGCAAACTTCGCACAGAAACACCCAGGCCTGGAATCAAACCCCGGCCTTCTTGCTGTGAGGCGGATGTGCTAACCACGACACCACTGTGCCACCCGAGACAGAGATATTAAGACATAAGCTGAATGAGTTTAAATAAGGATGCATATTTTTTATTATTATTTCAGGCACATTGGTGCACTTAAAATCTTTTCAATTACAGATTTAAAAACAATGTTAATGAAGTTTTTCTTTCTTGCAAAGTTGAACTACATTTCTTTTATGTTAATAAACATACAATGCTATGCAGAAGTATACTAATAATTTAATAGAGAAATAATACTAATTACTGTATATTCGCTCGTGGGGTGGGGGAGGGGCATGAGATGTTTTTTCTTCCTGGGGGGGCGCCACAGAAAATAATTGAAAAGCACTGACATACTGTATATATCAGGGGTGTCAAACTCGTGCCACAAAGGGCCATGTGGCTGCAGGTTTTTGTTTCAACCAAGCAGCAGCACACCTGACTTGGCTCATTCAAACAACTGATAAGAGTCTTCAGGCAGTTGATTGGTGAATCAGAGACTGACCAATCAAACACCTGAAGACTCTTATCAGTTGTTTGAATGAGCCAAGTCAGGTGTGCTGATGCTTGGTTGAAACAAGAACCTGCAGCCACATGGCCCTTTGTGGCACGAGTTTGACACCCCTGCTATATATGCTAAATCACTTCAGCAACTTGATTCTTAGAATGGTTTAAGTTCATATAACTTATAATTTTACTGCTGAATGTTAATAATATCAGTTTTTGTCTAAATGTACTTGTTTGTACTGCAATTTTACAGCAGGTGGATTCAACTCTATCCGCAAGGGGTGGTGCAGGTTTTCATTCTGACCAAACAGGAGCCACAGCTGAGAGTTTATTTAAAGTGCAAATCAGTTGATTTCAACAGGTGGAAGGTGAGGCTGCTGCTTGGTTGGAATTAAAACTTGCACCCACTCTGGCACTTTGCAGATAAGGTTGGTTGTCCGTCTTACAGCAAGCTGAGCTCTCCAAGATGACCACCATCTGATTTCAATACTAAAACACAGGTGTCTGATCTAATCTTTTTTTTTAAATACATGCATAAAAACATTTCTTGAGTAGCTTGGGCAGGGGAGGGCAAGCTTTTTGACTTGCAGACCACAATAGGTTCGAAAATTTGACTGAGGGGCCAGGCCAGATAGACGAAAGCGTTGCGTGCAGTGTGAAAAGCTCCCAGCACCGTAATCACATGCAAATAAATGTACAACCTGATTTACTAACAGGGTGCACTGAGGACTGCATCTTTCAAATGTGCAAATAGGTCTGATCCAGGTAGTATGTTTGTCTCAATGAATATGCAAGATGTGGCGTTTACACACTATTTGGCACAATACTGGAGGAAGAAAATGTAAATAGATTAAAATCGCACACACTGTGATCCATCAAACCTGGAGATTGCATCTGCATACGTTTCAATCAAAGGCGCAAAGTTAAAGAAATCTACATTTAGTCAAAACAGATGCATGATATCACTTTGAACATTCAAAACATATTACCCAATGAAATACTCAATCTCAAGTATTTCTGCTCATTTTGTGTTCTGCTGCTGGACATAAATGCACTTGTTTAAAAGACACATTCACACTTTCCAATATGCACCTTTTTTCACTATCACAGCAGAAAAAGTCACCAATTTCAGTGTGAACAGTGTTGTTGGTCTCCGTTTTATGCCAGTGCATCAGAGTGTTAGTTTTCAGTTCATTTTCTGTAACCGCTTCATCCTAATTAGGGTCACGGGGAGGCTGGTGCCCATCCCAGCCAACTCAGGGCGAGGGCAGAGTACACCCTGGACAGCTCGCCAGGCCATCGCAGGGCGGAAACACACTGACGGCTTTGCAGCCTACTCTTGTCGAAAGTCAGCAATGGTTCTTTTACATGCCTCACACCATAGACAGCGAGAGAGGGAGGGGGGGGGGGGGGGGCAGTGACAACCTTGTGGAGAGTGGGACTCGAACCCTCAACCTTTGGCTCAGCGATCCGGCGCCTTATACCACTAGACCACCACTGCCCCCGCGAGTGTGTTTTGTTGTGGCAATTCTCAGGATAGAGCTGTGCTGTTGGTCGGTTAACTTCGTTCTGTCCACCTTTCCTTTTCTTTGGGCCGCTCATTTTTACAGAAGGGCTCAAATGGCAACGGGAGAATGTCGGGGAAACAAAGAGCAAAACACTCCAATAAAAGGGCCGCCAATGATCAGTCCGCCATCAATTGGGGAACGGCAGGCATCGCAGGGACAAGATTAAATAAATGATCAATGTACGAGTGAGTGAGGTTTTTTTTTTTTTTAATTGGACAAATTCGTCAGGCCTTATTAAATAGCCTAACAAGCCGTAGTGTGCCCATGTCCGAGCGAGGAGGTATGTTGGGTTTGTTGTTAGAGAAAATCTACAGGAAAGGTGCAGTAAATTTCCAGGAACAGGACTGGAGACCACTGCTTTAGAAACCTGTATGTGAGTGGTGAGGGTTCTCTTATATTATCTGGTCACACTAGCTTTGTTTAAAACACACACACCTTACTACAATTGAATCACAACTACATAGGGTTTTAGTGACAGAAAAACAAATGTTCTGTACCTTGATGATAGTTTTCTACCAAAATTGAAGTAAGCAATCTCTAATTTTTCAAAACTATAGCCTGAAGTGCTACCACAAAATATTTTGCATTTAGAGTGTCTTCATGTTCTTTGTGGCATGTTTCAAGAAATGCTGTATGTACAAATGCAAAAGGAACATTTTCCAGCCCGACCTGTATAATCAATCAAATACTTTAAAGTACATCCAATGAACCTTGCTGGCAAAGAAAGAGTAGATAAACAGTAATCTACAGTACTGCAGTGGTCGCCAACCTTTTTTTCATCAGGGACCAGTTAGAATCTACTCCGTAGTCTTATTTTAGTGGCGGTCAACACAGAAAGCCCCACCTCAAAGACATGTGGTTGGAAACGGAAGAAGAGCTTTCAGTGCTTCTGTGGCAATGTCAAAAACAGTTGTTTTTTTAAAATAAGATCCAGAAGCTCTAATAAAAATATATATATAATTTGCACCATGAAAGATTTTGTTTGCGGACCGGTACTGGTCCAAGCGACGGGGACCCCTGCTGTACTGTATATAATAGTCTTGGGCACTGCATATGTTTCGTACATGATAAAATCTCAAACATTTTTGTAAAGTCATATTTGCATTTACACACATTTATAAACCATATGGTCACAGTGATTTCCTTTCAGCTCTCTCAGGTCTCATGGCTCCATGTGGATTACTTATATCTTTAGGAGCTGCTCTGCTGCTGCCAAGTGGAAGAGGAAGTTCTCAGTTGCTGGTGGAAAGTGACGTTGCTTCAGCGTATCCAGTGTCAGCTTTGCGTCATCTCCTTCCTCAGCAAGAGACGCCAAGTTCCGAAGGATCTCTTTCGTCTTTATAGAGATATCCTTATCAGAGACAGAAAGGCCATTACAAGACTGAACAAAAGCTATCCATGTTCTCCCCCTTGATGTCCTCAGTTTACCTTGATAACTTGAGCCTCTGTGCGATCCATGTCCTCAGCAGACTGAACAATCAAGTGGCCGATCTCCTTATGCAGTTTTCCCATAGCCATGGTCTCTGCAAAAAAAATTGAAAATATTTCCACTCTATTTTCTTCCATAATTTAAATAAACTGAATTCCCCACCTGTCAAGTACTGCCTCCCTATCACGACCACAACCAAATCAGGGAGAGGCGTAAACATGTATGTGAACTGCTGCACACGCACAAACAAGAGTGGACTCCGAGGAAAATCACAACACACATACATTATACACACACATACTAAAATACACACACACGTATATACACACACACACTTCTGTCTCAAAAATTAGCACATTGTGATAAAGTTCATCATTTTCTGTGATGTACTGATAAAAATTAAACTTTTCATTTATTTTAGATTCATTGCACACCAACTGAAATATTTCAGGTCTTTTATTGTTTTAATACTGATCATTTTGGCATACAGCTCATGAAAACCCAAAATCCCTCTCTCAAAAAATTAGCATGTATCATGAAAAGGTAGTCTAAACGAGCTATTAACCTAATCATCTGAATCAACCAATGACCTCTAAACACCTGCAAAAGATTCCTGAGGCTTTTAAAAACTCCCAGCCTGGTTCATTACTCAAAACCGCAATCATGGGTAAGACTGCCGACCTGACTGCTGTCCAGAAGGCCATCATTGACACCCTCAAGCAAGAAGGTAAGACAAAGAGATCTCTGAGCGAATAGGCGGTTCCCAGAGCGCTGTATCAAGGCACCTCAGTGGGACGTCTGTGGGAAGGAAAAAGTGAAAGAAGGGCCGATTCCAGACCTTGGGGGACCAGTGGAAGCAGTGGACTGAGTCTGGAGTAGAAACATCCAGAGCCACCGTGCATAGGCGTGTGCAGGAAATGGGCTACAGGTGCCACATTCCCCAGGTCAAGCCACTTTTGAACCAGAAACAGTGGCAGAAGCGCCTGGCCTGGGCTACAGAGAAGCAGCACTGGACTGTTGCTCAGGTGGTCCAAAGTACTTTTTTCAGATGAAAGCAAATTTTGCATATCATTTGGAGATCAAAGGTGCCAGACCCTGGAGGAAGACGGAAATGCCAAAATGCCTGAAGTCCAGTGTCAAGTACCCACAGTCAGTGATGGTCTGGGGTGCCATGTCAGCTGCTGGTGTTGGTCCACTGCGTTTTATCAAGGGCAGGGTCAATGCAGCTAGCTATCAGGAGATTTTGGAGCACTCCATGCTTCCATCTGCTGAAAAGCTTTATGGAGATGAAGATTTTCCTTTTTCAGCACAACCTGGAATCCTCTCCTTGAATCGCCACCTTATCGTGGTGGAGGAGTTTGCGTGACCTAATTATCCTAGGAGCTATGTTGCCGGGGGCAAATGCCCCTGGTAGGGTTACCCAAGGCAAACAGGTCCGGGGTGAAGGTCCAGACAAAGTGCGATTCAAAACAAACCCCTATGACACGAGACAACATAGGAAGCAGTCTCCCTTGCCCGGACGCGGGTCACCGGGGTTCCCTCCTGGAGCCAGGCCCAGGGGAGGGGCTCGAAGGCGAGCACCTGGTGGTCGGGCTTATGCCCATGGAGCCTGGCCGGGCCCAGCCCGAAAAGGAGACATGGGTCCGCCCTCCCATGGACCCACCACCTGTGGGAGTTTTAGGGGTCGGGTGCAGTGTGAGTTGGGTGGCAGCCAAAGGCATGGGTTCTGTCGGACTGATCCTCGGCTACTTACTCTGACCCTCGGGACATGGAATGTCACCTCTCTGGCGGGAAAGGAACCTGATTCGGTGCGTGAGGTGGAGAGATACCGACTAGACATAGTCGGGCTCACCTCAACGCATGGATGGTTCCAGAGCCCAAGCTATCTCGAAAGAGGCTGGACCTTCTTCTACTCTGAAGTTGCTCATGGGGAGAGGCGGCGAGCCGGTGTGGGTATTCTTGTTGCCCCCCGTATCGGTGCCCAAATGTTGGGGTTCTCCCTGGTTGACGAAAGGGTAGCTTCCCTCCGTCTTCGGGTGGGGGGGGACGGGTCCTGAGTGTTATTTGTGCTTATGCACCAAATGACAGTTCAGAGTACCCACCCTTTTTGGGGTCTTTGGGGGGTTGGAGAACGCTCCCTCGGGAGAGTCGCTCGTTGTCTTGGGAGACTTCAACGCCCATGTGGGCAACGATAGTGTGACCTGGAAGGGTGTGATCGGTAGGTACGTTCCTCTCCAGTCTGAATCCGAATGGTGTTTCGTTGTTGGACTTCTGTGGTCGTCGTAGTTTGTCTATCACGAACACCATGTTTGAACATAAGGGTGTCCAGAAGTGCACTTGGCACCAGGACACCCTAGGTCGCAGTTCGATGATTGACTTTGTAGTCGTGTCATCGGACTTGCGACCATATGTTCTGGACACTCGGGTAAAGAGAGGAGCTGAGCTGTCTACTGATCACTACCTGGTGGCGAGTTGGCTTCGGTGGTGTGGGAGGTTGCCTTCCAGACCTGGCAGGCCCAAGCGTGTAATCAGGGTCTGCTGGGAATGTTTGGCGGAGCCCCCTGTCCGAGAGGCCTTTAACTCCCACCTCCGGCAGAGCAACAACCACGTTCCGGAGGAGGCGGGGGACATGGAATCTGAAAGGGCCATGTTTCGTGCCTCCATTGCTGAGGCGGCAGCCCATAGCTGTGGCCGTAAGGTCGTCGGTGCTTGTCGTGGCGGTAATCCCCGAACCCAGTGGTGGACACCTGCGGTGAAGGGGGCCGTCCAGCTGAAGAAGGAGGCCTATCGGGTTTTATTAGCCTGTGGGACTCCTGAGGCAACAAACGGGTACCGGCAGGCCAAACGTGCTGCAGCCGAGGCTGTTGCAGATGCAAAATCTCGGGCGTGGGAGGAGTTCGGTGAGGGCCTGGAGAGTGATTATCGGTTGGCCTTAAAAAGGTTCTGGGCCACCATCCGACGCCTCAGGAGGGGGAAGCAGTTCTTTACAAACACTGTTTACGGTGGAGGTGGGGAGCTGCTTACCTTGACTGGGGATGTTGTTGAGAGGTGGAGGGAATACTTTGAGGACCTTCTCAATCCCACCAACATGCCCTCCGTGGAAGAGGAAGACCCTGGGGGTTCGGGTGAGGGTCCGCCCATCACTGGAGTGGAGGTCACCGAGGTTGTCAAAAAGCTCCTCGGTGGTCGAGCTCCGGGGTTAGACGAGATCCGCCCGGAATATCTCAGGGCTCTGGATGTTGTAGGACTGTCTTGGTTGACACGTCTCTGCAACATCGCGTGGTCATCGGGGGCTGTACCTCTGGATTGGCAAACTGGGGTGGTGGTCCCAATTTTTAAGAAGGGGGACCGGAGGGTGTGTTCCGATTATCGGGGAATTACACTCCTCAGCCTACCTGGGAAAGTCTATGCAGGGGTACTAGAGAGGAGGATCCGACCGATAGTCGAACCTCGGATTCAGGAGGAACAATGTGGTTTTCGTCCTGGCCGCAGCACTCTTGACCAACTCTATACGCGTCACAGGATTCTGGAGGGGGCATGGGAGTTTGCCCAATCTGTCCACATGTGCTTTGTGAGTTTGGAGAAGGCTTTCGACCGTGTCCCTCGAAAGATCTTGTGGGGCGTGCTCCGAGAGTACGGCGTTCCGGATCCGTTGCTACGAGCTATTCGGTCGCTGTATCACCGGAGCCAGAGTTTGGTCCGTATTGGTAACAGCAGGTCGGATTCGTTTCCAGTGGGAGTTGGAGTCTGCCAAGGGTGTCCTTTGTCACCGATTCTGTTCATAATTTTTATGGACAGAATTTCTAGGCGCAGTCGAGGCGATGAGGGGTTCTGGTTTGGTGGCCATCGGATATCGTCTCTGCTTTTTGCGGATGATGTTGTCCTTTTGGCTTCATCAAGTCGGGCCCTCCAGCTCTCATTGGAGCGATTCGCAGCAGAGTGCGAAGCAGCCGGGATGAAGATCGGTACCTCCAAGTCCGAGGCCATGGTTCTCAGTCGGACAATGGTGGATTGCACCCTCCGGGTCGGGAATGAGGTCCTGCCCCAAGTGGAGGAGTTTAAGTATCTTGGAGTCTTGTTTACGAGTGAGGGAAGGATGGAGCGAGAGATCGACAGACGGATCGCTGCAGCCTCTGCTGTTAAGCGGTGCCTGTACCGGTCCGTTGTGGTGAAGGAGCTGAGCCGCAAGGCGAAGCTCTCAATTTACCAGTCGATCTACGTTCCAACCCTCACCTATGGTCATGAGCTTTGGGTAATGACCGAAAGAACAAGATCACGGATACAAGCGGCTGAAATGAGCTTCCTTCGCCGGGTGGCGGGGTTCTCCCTTAGAGATGAGGTGAGAAGCTCCGCCATCCGGGGAGAGCTCGGAGTAGATCCGCTGCTCCTCCGCATTGAGAGGGGCCAGTTGAGGTGGCTCGGGCATCTGGTCAGAATGCCCCCCGGACGCCTCCCTGGTGTGGTGTTTCGGGCATGTCCAACCGGGAAGAGACCCCGGGGTCGACCTAGAACACGCTGGAGGGATTATGTCTCTCGGCTTGTCTGGGACCGCCTCGGTGTCCCCCCGGGAGAGTTGGAGGAAGTGGCTCGGGAGAGGGACGTCTGGACCCCTTTGCTAAGGTTGCTGCCCCCGCGACCCGACCCTGGACTAAGCAGAAGAAGATGAGCACGACCTGGCACCTGCTCACAGAGCCAAAACCACTGATAAATGGTTTACTGACCATGGTATTACTGTGCTCAATTGGCCTGCCAACTCTCCTGACCTGAACCCCATAGAGAATCTGTGGGATAGTGTGAAGATGAAGTTGAGACACCAGACCCAACACTGTGGATGAGCTTAAGGCCGCTATCAAAGCATCCTGGGCCTCCAGAATACCTCAGCAGTGCCACAGGCTGATTGCCTCCATGCCACGCCGCAGTGAAGCAGTCATTTCTGCAAAAGGATTCCCGACCAAGTATTGAGTACATAACTGAACATAATTATTTGAAGGTTGACTTTTTTTCAGTCATAATCAGTATTTGGAAGCTGTTATTGCTGCTAAAGGAACTGCAACCAATCACTTTGGATAGCCAGCAACGAGTTTTGCACAATGCTCCTTGGACAGTTTTGCCCACTCCTCTTTGCAATACTGCTCCAGCAGAGTCATGGTGACCTTCGGTGGACGGAAATCTTCAGATCCCACCACAGGTTTTCTATCGGGTTGAGGTCTAGAACTTTCACTCTCTTCTTCCTGAGCCATTCTTGCGTCACTTGAGCTGTAGGTTTTGGATCATTATCCTACTGAAAGGTGAACTTCCTCCCAAGGCTCAGGCTTTTTGCGGCTTCAGTGCATCGCGGTAAAAAAAAAATATATATATATATAAATAAATAAATAAAAATATTCATCGAATTTAAAAATAAGAAAATTAAGGAAGAGTAGGTGTAAAACATAAGGAAAGTGTCAGAAAAACAAGGCCAACTATGCAAAAAAAACCAAAAACTCTAAACCAACACAAAACCCAAAATCTTCTATCAAAACTGGATACTGTACATGTCCTGGCAGCCACGCCTCTCTGCCGGGGCCTATAAGTGTACTTCAGGATAATGTTTAATCATTTTTCATACTTATATTTATGATCTTTCGTTCTGTAGATTTTATTCCATTTCTATTTCTACTTGTTCAATTTCATTTTACTTTCACTTTAGACCTTGGACAGTTTGGTATCTCTGGATGTTTGCCAAACGAATGTTGGTAAGTTGGAGATCGTCTGTATTTACATCTTATAATAAACATTGAAAAAGACAACATCAGCATTGGATATGTATTTATTGATATTATATACACAGATACATGTACGTATACGTCAGTTGGGGGTGGGTGGGTGATCCTTCTTCGCGGATTTCGATGGTCGCGTGAGGATCTCTGTCCTCGGTCCCAATTAACTGCGGAAAGTGAGGGATCCCTGTGTGTGCATATATTTAATTATATATATTATATACATACATACACACACACACAGGGATCCTTTACTTTCCGCGATTAATTGGAACCGAGATCCCCACATGACCATCAAAATCCGCGAAGTAGGATCACCCTCCCCCCAACCCCCCTGACTGACATATGTATACATGTATGTGTATATAATACCAACAAATACATATCCAATGCTCTTCATGCTCGTAATAAACATTCAAAAAAATAAGATGTTAATAAAATAAATACACACATACAGATGCTATTGCATGAGAAGAGGACATACATACATACACAGGTGCAACAATGTAACAAATGGGAGATTTTGGGTTGTTTTGGGTTTTTGTTTTTTGCATAATTGGCCTCGTTTTTGTGGCAGTTTCCTTAACCCCTCCCCCCCCCCATTCTTCCTTAATTTCTTTATTTTTTAATTCGATGAATATTAAAAAAAAAAAAAAAAAAAAAACACGATGCACTGAAGCTGCATGAATTGAAGCGCAAAGTAGTGAGGGATCAATGTATGTGTATATATGTATATCTGGTCCGATACCTTCCAAGTCATAGGACGACTCTTGGCAACTTGCCACGAAGGATAACGCCTTAATTATCATCTTCATGGACGTTTTCTTGGCAAGGATAGTGCAGTGGTTTGCCATTGCCTTCTGCAGAGGCGAACCTACTGTGCATGTTTTTGGACTGTGGGAGGAAACCGGAGTACCCGGAGGAAATTCACGCAAGCACGAGGAGAACATGCAAACTCCGCACTGAAACGCCCAAGCCGGGTATCGAACTCCGGCCTTTTTGCTTTGAGGCGGACGTGCTAACCACTACGCCACCGTGCCGCCCGTTATATATATTTGAATCAATTTGTTCATCTAAATATTTATTCAATTTTGGTAGTTGGAAAATATACATCTTTTCGGCTTTTTCCCTTTCTCCAGAGTCGCCACAACGAACCATCTGATTCACACATTTGATTTGGCATGGGTTTTTATGTCGGCTGCTCTTCCTGTCACAACCCTTTAGCAAGGGACAGAAACACGCTGACGGCTTTGCAGCTACTCTTTACGAAAGTCATCAATGGTTCTTTTACATGCCTCTCACTAATATATATATTATAAAATATACACACGCGCACACAAAAAGTTAATGATATTTGGAAATGTTCTAGATTTTTTTTTTGAGGTTTTGTGAAATGACCTTAATTTCAGTTTTTTTATTGACGAATATCTTTAACTTTTTGTGTAGTGTGTCTGTCTCTCTATATATACACACACACTATGACAAAGTATATCATGAGAATTCTCATGTTATATGTACTATTCGTTCTCATTCATAGGTACCAAGTCTACATTTATATTTTTACTTAAAGTTTAGTGCATAGAATTGCTCGTGTTTATATTCTGCTCTCGAGTGTTAACTGCAATTTATCTTGCTTGCGCCTTTTGAAGCGGAGGATCTCATACAAAATGTTAGTTTGAACATAACCATATAAACTTGAATCTTGAGAAGCAGACAAAATGTTCTTAAGTCTTGCCTTTTGCATGCTGAGCTATGGTTATCTCACTGTCTGGAAGATTCACAAAAACATCAAAGAGATCCGATCTGTTGATAACCTCAGGATCCACAAAGCCAGCTACATAACCTGAGAACATATAAAACAAAGAACAAGGAGGAAAGTACTTTGATTTTTTTTGTTTGTTTGTTTGTTTTTGAGTAATTTAATTTGGGGCAGAGGTTCTGTAAATAAGCCCCTTATATGAATAACTACTGCAGTCTACACACTTAAAAGGTGAATAAGCCCAATGTCCAGATCTCCCGCTCCCCTTCTGGTTCAATATCGTCGTGATTATAGAGGGGTTTTGGCGATAACGAAATATAATGCTACATGAACAATCTCAAAACAAGCCAACAGTCAACTCACCTTCACGCGTGTGACAAACAGGAAGTATGGTCCAGGAAGTATGCATTACGTTTGCTGCGTCATCCCTCTTAGCCAGTGGGAGGCCAGAGGGGCGGGATGTTGGCAGACAACCAATGAGAGAACAACTCGCGCATCGTGTGAAATTTTGATGGGTGCGTCTGGCGTTTTTCATAAGAGGAGGTTGTTTTCATATCCCGGGGACGAAAACTTAGGAAAATGTTTATCGTGACTCGGAACTTTCGTAAGTAGGGGGCCGATTGCATGTTATTATTCTGTCTTTTGTTCATATTATTAAAAATTGTATACATGTCATGGTTTGTTGTGCTTTGCTGGTTTCACGGGACAAGATTATATTTCTAAATTCCATACGTAACAATAGATACAAATAAATAATCTCTAACAGTTTGCATTTTGATATTCTGGTTAAAATTAACAATGTGGATCTTAAAAACAGGATCAAAACAAGAACAGTCTGTACACACCACCATCTGCTGGGCCTGCTCTTATACAGCCACATTTCATGTTCGCTCTCACAATGCAAGAGAATCAAACAATTCAGGGTCCAGAATTTGACTCAAATCATAAACAAAACTGAACCGAGTATCACTTGGGATATACACCACCCCTCAAAACTTCTGAACCTATAATTAATATGAACAAATCTCATGTGTTCTACATTGAGTGTACTAGAGCGAGTCTAAAACTTAAAATTGTACGCTTGTTAGCCATTCAGAAAAATGTCTGGTCCTTCGTGGCATACATTTGCTATAAAGCAAAGTGTCGGTCATCCAAACTTTTCAGGTGGATATCAGACTAACCAGAGGCTAAGGTGGAATTTGAGATTTTAACTCACACGACCATAGGGCAAACACATTCGTATCCATCAGAACAAAGTGGGTATTCAATCAGAAATGAGTGAAAACTTTGTTGCCGATTTTCTCCCGAGTTGCACGATGAAAAGCCTGAAAATTCTTGACAGGTTTTGGTTAGTTACTCCAAAACTAGAGAAGTATCTTGAACATTTAATAATTTTAAAACTTAAGATACCAGCTATAAATAACTCAAAATTAATCATTCAACTTGATACCCAATTTGCTCTGATGGGTCACCATTTATTTGCCCTGTCGTCAGGTGACAGAGTGCAAATCTCAAATTCCACTTTTTACCTGGTTAGAGGTCTCGACAGAGCAGAATTGACTATGCTACGGAGGAGGAATGGAATTATCTCTCTGAAGTCAGAGGAATATAAAATAATCATGTTTGAGATCGTTTATGTGAAAGAAGAGAGCCTTTTAAGCATTCAACTCTGGAGAAAATCACATTTATTAATTTCTGATTTAACTACTTCGACAGAAATGTGACCCATCAGAGCGCGAATTTTACCTTGTTCTTACCTGTACAGGATCGGAGGTTGTCTAATTCACCGTCTTCCAAATGGACATAAGGGTGGAGGATGGACCAGTCTTTCCTGTGCCATGTGAGGGCTGGAAGTGCCCTGGAGTTAAAAACAAAAAACATTTGTTTGACAGACTATATTTTTGTTTTTAATCAAAAAACTTAATCATAGAAATGCTTTACAGGTGAGAACACTATACAGAGATCCCTCACTTTCCACGGTTAATTGGGACCGAGATCCCCCTGCGACCACCAAATTCCACGAAGTAGGATCAAACTCCATCCCCCCACCGACGTATACGTACATGTATGCGTATATAATGTCAATAAATACATAGTCAATGCTATAAATGCTTATAATAATTAAACAAACATTCAAAAATAACGTATAAGATGTAAATAAAATAAATACAAAGATGCCCGTGCACACACTCAGATGTGCACCTCACATAAAAATGTAAGTTTTGCTGTTTTTTTTGGGGGGGGGGTCTGCATAATTGGCCTTCTTTTGTGACATTTTCTTTAACCCCCCCCCCTATTCTTCTTTAATTTCCTTATTTTTTTTAATGCAATGAAAATTTAAAATTAATTAAAAAACCAACCAAAAAAAAAAAAAAACCCACCACAATGCCATGAAGCCACATGAATCGAAGTATGAAGTAGCAAGGGATCCCTGCATTTTCCAAGTACAGTTGACCCTCGGAATCCGAACGCTCTAGAGACTGAACAAATGGGAATCCGAAAAAAAAAAACGTCATGACGTTTATAGTCCTGGAAACTGAATAAAAACCGGAAGTCGAACTCGAGAAACGCACGAGAAAAAAACGAGACCAAGAGAGAAGAAAAGTGCTTGACGATCGGAAATGTCTCTTTTGACTCTACTCGCCTACTGTGTGCGTGCGAATGTGCTTGCTCCTGTTCTACAAAGTACATTAGTGTATAGTCTTTTTTTACTCAATTAGATAATTAGAGACAATAATCATGTCTCTAAAAAAAGGCCACTGAGAAGAGGGCAAATGGGAGGAAAACCGTTGAGTTTAAGAAGGAGCTGATAGCTAAGCATGAATCAGGCGTGCAGGTTACTGATCTTGCTCGGGAATACAGCATAGCGAAATCAACGATATGCACAATTTTGAAGAACAAAGATACTGTTAAAGCTAATGATGTGGCAAAAGACTCGATGGTAATCAGCAAACAAAGACCGCAAGTGCTAGAGGAGGTGGAAAACTTGCTGCTTATACTGTAATGGTGGAACACGAAAAGGACATTCACAAACTGCTTCCACAAAATTGGGGACATAAAATTTCCAAATATCTCTCAGTATGCTGAAGCCTTCAGAGTTCCTTTTACTGAGCCTAAGGAGCCAAGTAAAGCTCCTAAAAAACAACCCAACACCGTAATCCCCACCACCAAAATTTACACTAGGCACAATACAGTCAGACAAGTACTGTTCTCCTGGCAACTGCCAAACCCAGACTTGTCCATCAAATTGCCAGATGGAGAAGCATGATTTATCATGCCAGAGAATGCCTCTTCGCTGCTCTAAAGTCAAGTGGCGCCGTGCTTTACACCATCGCATTCGATACGTTGCATTGGACTTAGTGATGTTCGGCTGGATGCAGCTGCTCAGCCATGGAATCCCATTTCATGAAGCTCCTTATACTCTGTTCTTGACCTTATCTGAAGGGAACATGAAGTTTGGAGGTCTGTAGCAACCGACTCTGCTGAAAGTTTACGACCTCTGTGCACTAAGCATCCGTTCCACTGACGGTTGAATATTTAGTTGTGCAGAACTTGCATGACTGCACTTGTGTAGCAGGTGGCATACTATCATGGTACCATGCTGGAATTCACTCAACTCCTGAAAGCGACCCCTTCTTTCACAAATGTTTGAAGAAGCAGTCTGCATGCTTTTACCATGCATAGGCTGCTTGAATTTAAACACCTGTGGCCATAGAGGAGACTGAATCACCTGAATTCGATTAATTTGAAAAGTGAGTGAATAATTTTGGCAAAATAGTAGATGAGAATACACATTAAAATAAACTCAAACAATATAAGAAAAGGATAAAAGCTCTCATGGACCCTTTGTAGACAAATGCAGTGCTGCTCAGAGATTCAATCAAAGACTATAAAGTGGGCAACACGCAAGGGCGTTAGCTATGCAACGAGCACCGAGAGGGAAAGCGATCTGCCACTCTTGCTAGGCGAGTGTGTCACATGTTGCCTCCTGTGCGAAAGTGAACGCTCATTTTTTGCAAATGCTCAGAGAATCCAGATGTCTTGCCTCTGACCGAACAGTAGTGTTTCAGCCCCCCTCCCCCGACAATAGCTGAATAAATGCAAAAGAATGAATACCTACACAGACATGAGTGAATCCGATCTACTGCTTGTATACGATAGATAGGTATTAGTGCTCGTATGAGATGCGGTCTTCAAGTGAAACATAATAAAAGGTAGAAGCTAAAGTCCGTTGGGCTTTTTACACCCAAGCCATAGTGGCTCACTGGACCGGTGCTTATCCCCGGTTTCCATAGCGTGAAGCGACCAGGAGTTCAACTCCTCCTGGATGGGACGCTAGTCCATCACAGGTTACCTTCTCAGTATATTTTTACTGGTACCCATTTATACTGCTGGGTGAACAGAGGCACACTTGTGGTTGAGACCTTGCCCAGGGGTCTTAGCACAGTGGGGGGCTAACTGTGATTTGAAGACAACTTCCCGATCACTAGCGCAGCACCCTAACCACTACACCACAGGCCGCACGAGTGAAACATAAATGCAAACTGTTAATCTTATAAGTAGCACAAGATCATAACAAGCACCTCGTGAACTCCAGCAGAGCCTCAACACGTGGATGGTAGATCACAATCCTTTTCTTCAGCATCAGTGCTGTGTACAGGATGATGGTCTCCATTCCAAACTGAGACACCACATCTGAATCAGACATAAAGTGCAAGTTACATCGCTGACATACATTAATTCATTCATTCAGTCATTCATTTGTCAAACCGCTTAATCCTACTATGGTCACAGGGAGGCTGGCTCTTATCTAGGCTGACTCTGTGCAAAGGCAGCTTACCAGTCCATTGCATGACCCACACACACACACACACACACACCTCAAGGCAATTTAGAACAGCCAATTCACCTCATGTCTCTTTGGAGTGAGAAAACATGTTAATCCAACCTTATCTGGCCTTTTCCAAGTGAATCAATATGAAGTAACAACCCTATCTAGTACATGTTAATGTGACAAATATTCTACATTAAATGTGAAGTGAATTGGTGTCATTAGCTATTTAAAATGATCATATACAACAATGATTTCTTCTAGCAGAATCATGATTAGCTGCAGAAGCCATTTACCATCACACTCGCTCATCTCTCGCAGCATTCTCAGAGTCACTAGAATGCGATGTTTCACTTTCTTCACAAGAGACAAAACCCTGTCAAACATGATGTTACTTCCAGTGAAAAACTCCCCACCGCCATAGTTCAGCCTCTGTAGTTCAATTGTTTGCTTTTTATGGTCCTTTATGACAGAATTAGCATCCGCATCACTTAAAGGTATTACTCACAAATTATGTTGTAAGGATGACCAAGAAAAGGTACACTTTAAGGATCTTACAAATACAGTACTAAGAGAAATAGTACAGCTGATAACATGTAGCGAATTCCTATCAGCGTAAAATGTGATCTTACCCTTAATGGATCCAGCCAAATAGGCTTTTCTTACATCATAGTCCTTGATGAGGAAGGAGCCGTTCTCATCACTTTGACAGATGCCCTTTGTTAGAACCGCAATGTAGCCTTCCATCATCTTCACTGGACTACCATGCTTCATGTACATCCTGATGAATGTACATGATTAAGTACTGTGTGATGAATAACTGCTTGAAGTTGTCGTTTACCTATTATTTCACATTTCAAAACCATTTCACTGAACCATACAACTTACCTACACAGAACACGACTGAAAGCAGAATACTTTTCAGGGTTGAAATCCTTTGCTGTAATGACAATCGAAAAATGTGTAACCTGTGGAAAAATAACAGTTGAAGGAACGGTGTAACATTTTATCAAAATGTTAACTTATCTGCAATGACCATGTCTGTAGTACAACTATGATCACTAATAAGAGTTTGATGTTATGTTACACTTAGAAAAGGAAAAATTATATTTCTCATTTTATTTCATTGTGTCTTATAACTATGCCCCCTAACCAATTTAGTCATATCTATTTCCCACCTATCAAGTATTGCCTTCCTTATTACATGGCCACTACCATCTACAAAGGGGCATAAGCATGTCCACACCCCTCTGTAACAGGCAGTGCTAGCCACCTGCCTGTTTTCGGCCTGCTGCACCTTGTACCTCAAAGACGCCCATGATTGGCTGGAAAACGTTGAGTGACAGAACTGAGCGTATGCCATCCCTCCCGACAGAGAACTTGGCCAATTAGCTCCCATGGACTCCCAGTGGTTGTGGCATTAATCTGGATTCAAAAACAATGATTTTCTACATCAAGATATTACGATCCTATCGGATCTCATAACTAAAATTTTCAATCTCAGCATAATAAGAATAAGGATTATATCCCATGTATATCCCCAAGGAGAAGCAATTGCGTGATCTGGACTCTGATAAGGGGAAGAATAATATTAAGATTATGTTATAATTATGCTGTGGTTTAAATAAAAAAAAAATAATGAATGATCTCTCTCATAGTGATAACTCCATTTATTGAGATTGCATGAAACTGGGATATTATATTACAACTTTGAGAAAACACTCAGTACTATAATACAGGTCTCAAGACAAGCTTATGAATATGAAATACCACGTGATTTCATTTTTTAAGTGGAATAAAAGGGATTCCATACAAAACAAATAAATATAACTAATCAGTGACTTTCAGGGTCCAAGCAGAGACTTTTAAGAGCACAGGCAATGATGGCGTGATAAGGAGGAACGAAGGTGTGATGGGAACTACGAAGACATGACGTCACAGAAAGTGCCATAAATCTTCAAGGGGAGGTGATGGAGAGGAAGAGAAGGATTGAAAAGGAGTAGGGAAACGACGAATGACCAAGTATGAGTCATGAACTAAACTAAACTCAACATGATGGTGTGTGATGAATAAAATTACGACGAAGGGGACTTTAGAAGCTGTGAGTACTAATCAAGTCAAAAAAAAAAAAGACGTGGCAAAGTTGTGATGTCACAGAGTGGCTTTTTTGCCAAATAAGATAAAAAAAAAAAAATAAATAAATAAATAATAATCCTGATCATAAGTAACGTTTGGATCCTACCAGAACGTAGATTGTGAAAGAGTCAACTCATTCGATTCGATTCAAGTGTAGTCACGTGCATGGAATCGATTCGTCACTACTGCAGCACTTTGCAAAGGATAGTCTATATTTTTAATCACAACATTTGTGTGTAACATCCAACAAAATGCCCGAAACTGATCGGTGTACAATACCTTGTGAAGGGCGGTGGGCTCCTGGACCTCGATGGTGGTGAGGTAGTACCAGCTCCGGCAGTGCTGACCGAACACGAAGGCGTGCAGTTCTGGAGAGTCGCGCGACAAGCAGCACTTCCGCATCAGGAGCAGCCGGAGCTCGGTGCTAACTGCTGGGAAGCACCAAACCCACAACGTGTCTCCGGTCACATCCTTCTCTAAGAGAGAACGGGTCAGATTATATATACACACACACACACATATATATATATAGGGGCAAGGATGAGATGGTGTTTAAGAAACCTGCTCTCACCGATCAATCCGACGCTCAGCATCAGCTGAGTCTCACACACTGCCATGTTCCGCCGCGTCTCAACAAGAGGAAAAACTCGGCTCACAAGTTAATCAACAACACTAACTGTCCCGACAGCACACTCATTAATGACTAATTAATTGCAAAATGAGTTCCGGCTCGAAGGAACACACCGCGGCCCCATGTTGAGTTCCACTCCCTCAGTGAGCGTCCGGAACCAAACAAGCCGAGATTCCGTTTCCTATACACACACAACTACACACCTGAACAAGCTTTTATCACTGATAGCTGGTTAATTGTCACGACAACGGCTTGGCGATCATGCGCAGTGTGGTATCTTACTACTTAATCGTCAAAATTCATGAACATCCTTTGCAGTTTTCCTCCCAGAAACCCCCATTAGCAGCAACGGTACCAAACTGCAATTTGGACTTAACATATGTAGGATCCCGAATGCGTTCCCGTTAATTATATAGTGCACTAGATGTGCTGCAGAATACTTTTATTGCACCCTAGATAGTGCATTTATATAGGGAGTAGACAAGTATTTAAATTCACCCAAACGAAGCGCGTGACTTCTTCCTTTCGCGTAATGGGGGTGGAAACCAGCGTTAAGGTGCATTACTGTCACCTAGTGTTTTGGAGTATGACGTTATCATTGAGTTCCGTGAGCATTGTTTATCCCTTCACAAAAATAACATTGAAATACATTTTCATCAAATACTAAATTATTTTAATCATCCAAGAATATTTCTGTTATGATGCAAAATATTCCATCAGCCGGCAGACAACAATTACGTTTAAGGTTCAGTAAAACTAAAAAAATAAATAAATAAATAAATAATAATAATAATAATAATAATAATAATAATACAGTTTTGTCGACCGATGCTTCCCCCTACCGGGGTGGAGGTCATGTTGACGGTGACGTTATTGCATGAAGCGTCCACCTGACTCAGCTGTTCCCAATCGAGTTTCTCACCCTCCTCTGGGGCAATTCATCAGATGTTCTGGCCAGTTCCAGTTCAGATGGGGAAATGCTTGTTTCATCACAGTGGCATCTATATTTTCCAAAGGTACTTTAATCAACATTTTGGGGAGTTTACATGAGCAGAAAGAAAGAGTGGCGATGAACTGTAAACTCTATTTTGGCGTAACTCTCGAAGGGCTGTTTCAATATTTACTGTAAACATAAGAGACCGTGCAAAACAAAGCACTTTAAAAACAAACGATAAAAGCAGAAAAAAAACAATTAAAATTATTTCCCCATTGAAATCGTTTAAACAGCTTTCTATTTGTGTGTGGTGTAATTGCATTTTTCTCGAGGTCTTCTGAACCTTCGTCTGGACCCGCATCCATTGCATGTCGGAGTCCAGTGAAATGGGGGAATAAAATTTAAAAGAATAAGCTCAGAGATTTATTCAATGCAGCCTTGAGGGAGGGGCACAAGCCAGTGTCTCTCCCTCACGCCGGTCCCAATGCAGAGGGTTGCATCGGGAAGGGCAAATGCCAAATAAAATATGCGAGTCACTACAAAAAAAATTCATACCGGATCGGTCAAGGCCTGGGTTAACAATGACCGCCATCAGTGCTGTTAACCAACAGGGTGCTGGTGGAAATTGGACTACTGTTGGTCGAAGAAGGAGAGGCGTGTCCGTAGGCAGAGAGAGAAGAGGAAAGGCAGGAGTCTAGAACTGAGAGTAGGGACTTTGAATGTTGGAACTATGACAGGAAAAGGTAGAGAGCTGGCTGACATGATGCAGAGGAGGAAGGTGGTCATACTATGTGTTCAGGAGACCAGGTGGAAAGGTAGCAAGGCGAGAAACTTAGGAGCAGGATTTAAGCTGTTTTTTCATGGTGTGGATGGGAAGAGAAATGGAGTAGGAGTCATCTTGAAGGAGGAGTTTGTCAGGAGTGTTCGAGAAGTGAAAAGAGTGTCAGACAGAGTGATGAGTCTCAAGTTAGAATTGAAGGCGTGATGTTCAATGTTGTTAGTGCTTATGGCCCACAGGCAGGATGTGAGCTAGAGGAGAAGGAGAGATTCTGGAGTGACTTAGATGAAGTGATGCAGAGTACCCCCAGAGGTAAAAGAGTGGTCATTGGGGCAGACTTCAATGGACATGTTGGTGCAGGCATCAGAGGGGACGAGGAAGTGATGGGCAGGTTCGATATCCAGGACAGGAACGCAGAAGGACAGATGTTGGTATATTTTGCAAAAAGGATGGAAATGGCTGTGGTAAATACTATCTTCCAGAAGTGAGAGGAGCATAGGGTGACTTATAAAAGCAGAGGTAGGAGCACACAAGTAGACTACATCTTGTGTAGGTGATGTAATTTGAAAGAAGTCAGTGACTGCAAAGTAGTAGTGGGTGAGAGAGTTGCCAAACAGCATAGGATGGTGGTGTGCAGGATGACGATGATGGTGATGAAGGTGAAGAAGGCAAAGGCAGAGCAGAAGACAAAGTGGTGGAAGCTGAAAAAGGAAGAGTGTCGTGTTGTCTTCAAGGAGGAGTTGAAAATGGCTTTGGGTGGTCAGGAAGTGCTTCCAGATGACTAGACAACTACAGCTAATGTGATCAGGGAGACAGGTAGGAGAGTACTTGGTGTGTCATCTGGAAGGAAAGTCGATTAGGAGACTTGGTGGTGGAATGAGGAAGTGCAGGAGTGTGTACAAAGGAAGAGGTTAGCCGGTCAGGAGGGCCAGCTCTGTCCTCGGCTGCCCACTGGACTCTGTGGAGGAGGTGAGTGAGAGGAGGATAGTTGCAAAGCTCACATCCATCCTGTTCAACATCTATCACCCACTGCACCAGACTGTAGAGGAGCTGAGTAGCTCCTTCAGTGGACGACTGAGGCATCCTCAGTGCAGGAAGGAGCGCTACCGCAGGTCGTTCATTCCCACCGCTATCAGACTGTACAACGCCACTTTGTAACTGTCTGTGAAAATACTGGTTATGTGCAATAAAAACCCCGCGCACTTTAATCAACCACATCTACCCCACTGACTGTGAACCATATCAACCCATCTACTCTGCACTCAGATACATTACACTTTAATATAGGCCAGTCTATAAAGTTGCTCCATTCTTTTCTTTTATTGTTTATTAATTTATACTATTTATGTATCTACTTATTTATTTACTTATATAATATATATGTACGTGTGTATGTTTGTATTTGTATCTATTTTTGCACCCCCTACTGATGGTACCTCAAGAGCCTGTAACAGTGAATTTCTCCATTGTGAGATTAATAAAGCTGTATCTTATCTGTATCTTATCTTATCTGTATCTTATCTTAGCCAAGAAGAAGTGGGACAGGGAGGACTGAAGAGAGTGAACAGGAGGACAGGCAGACAGTGTCAGGAGAAGGTAGCGGTGTCAAAGGCCAAACAGAGGGCGTATGATGACTTGTATGCTAGGTTGGACAGTAAAGAGGGAGAAAATGATGTATACAGGTTGGCACAGCAGAGAGATAGAGATGGGAAGGACGTGCAGCAAGTTAGAGTGATTAAGAACAGAGAGGGAAATGTATTGACTGATGACAGAAGTGTGCTGGGAAGATGGAAAGAGGACTTTGAAGAGCTAATGAATGAGGAAAATGAGAGAGAGAAAAAAAGAGTAAAAGAGGTGACTGTTGAGGACCAGGAAGTTGCAAAGATCAGTAAGGGTGAAGTGAGGAGGGCATTGAAGGGGATGAAGAATGGAAAGGCAGTTGGTCCTGATGACATACTGGTGGGAGGTATGGAAGTGTCTAGGAGAGGTAGCAGTAGATTTCCTGACAATAACATTCAACAAGGTCTTGGAGAGTGAGAGGATGCCAGAGGAATGGAAGAGAAGTGTGCTGATGCTCTTAGAGAGTGAGAGGATGCCAGAGAAACGGAGGAGAAGTGTGCTGGTGCCCATTTTGAAGAACAAGGGAGACGTGCAGAGTCGTGGCAACTACAGAGGGATAAAGTTGATGAGCCGTACGATGAAGTTATGGGAAAGAATATTGGAAGCTAGACTAAGGGCAGAGGTCAGCATTTGTGAACAACAGTTTGGTTTCATGCCAAGAAAGGGCACATCAGATGCAGTGTTTGCCTTGAGGATGTTAATAGAGAAGTACAGAGAAGGTCAGAAGGAACTGCATTGTGCCTTTGTGGATCTGGAGAAAGCATATGACAGGGTGCCGAGAGAGGAACTGTGGTATTGCATGAGAAAGTCTGGAGTAGCAGAGAAGTGTGTTAGAGTGGTGCAGGACATGTATATGAGATATAAGACAGAGGTGAGGTGTGCTGTCGGTGTGACAAGAGTTCAAGGTGGAGGTAGGACTGCATCAAGGGTCAGCTCTGAGCCTCTTCTTGTTTGTTATGGTGATGGACAGGCTGACAGACGAGGTTAGACAAGAATCTCCATGGACTATGATGTTTGCAGATGACATTGTGATCTGCAGTGAGAGGAGAGAACAAGTGCAGAAAAATCTAGAGAGGTGGAGGTATGCCCTGGAAAGGAGGTAAATGAAGGTTAGCCTCAGTAAGACAGAATACATGTGTATGAATGCCAAGGACACATTAGGAATGGTGAGGTTTCAGCGAGCAGAGATAAAGCAGGTGGAGGATTTTAAGTACTTCGGCTCAACAATCCACTGAAGAAGCGTGTGCAGGCTGATAGGAATGGTTGGAGAAAAGTGTCCGGTGTGATAGGAAGGTATCGGCAATGAAAAGAAAAGTGTACAAGACGGTGTTGAGGCCAGTGATGTTGTATGGTTTAGAAACAGTGGCCCTGGGGAAAAGAGAGGAGGCAGAGCTGGAGGTAGCAGAGATGAAAATGTTGAGGTTCTCTTTGGGAGTAACGAGGATGGATAGGATCAGGAATGAGCACATCAGAGGGACAGCACATGAAAGACGTTTTGGAGACAAAGTCATAGAGGCTCGATTGAGATGGTTTGGACATGTACAGAGGAGGGATAGTGAGTATATTGGTAGTAGGATGCTGAGGTTGGCTCTACCAGGCAAAAGGCCTAGAGGAAGACCAAAGAGACGATTCATTGACTTGGTCAAGGAGGACATGAAGGCAGTTGGTGTAAGACAAGAAAATGCAGAGGATAGGGTGAGATGGAGGCAGATGATTCGCTGTGGCGACCCCTGAAGGGAAAAGCCGAAAGGAAAAGAAAAAGCTCAGAGATTTATTCGGGGGATTGAAAAGGCGGCAGTGGCTACTCGTACGGCACCGTACGGGATTTATTTTTTTGCTTTTCATACTGCAATCCTTTCGCAGATGTGCGTTAATACACCACCTATTGGAAATGAGATTAATCATTCTGCCGTATGTTTAGCAGACAATACCTGAGAGATTTCCTTTCGTCTTTTTCCCTTTTTCAGGGGTCACCACAGCGAATGATTCACATGTTTGATTTGGTATAGGTTTTCCTGACCCTTTTAGCAAGAGCCAGAAACATGCTGACGGCTTTGCAGCTACCCTTTACAAACGTCAGCAATGGTTCTTTTACATGCCTCTCACCATAGACAGTGAGAGTCATGGCCCATCTTTGATAACTCAGTTAGCTGCACTGGGCAGGGTGGGATGGGGGGCAGTGAAAACCTTGTGGAGAGAGGAACTCCATCCCCCAACCTTAGGATCAGTGATCCAGCACCCTGCACCACGAGACCACCAGTGCACCACTTTTTCACACTTGAAATAATCCTGGTAAAATTTAAGTTTAACCAGTGGAATAGTCAAAAGTCAAGGCATATACTGTACAGAAGCTTTTTGAAAAGGCCACTTTTCTCAGATTTAAACTTTTTTCCCCATGGATGCAGTGCAATTCTATTTCAACAAACTTTCTAGCAGGATTGCATACCCGCTTGGCCTGCGTCACAGATTGTTTAATCACGTTTTCGTTTGTACGTGTCCTTTTACGAAATTGAATACGTTTTTTCAAGCTCTTCTAATGATGAAAACTTATCCTCGACGTGGAACGTGTTCTTCCGTCGCCATTTTAACCACGTGACTGACGTCGGCTCGCGCATGTGCGAAATCTCGTTTGGAGATGCCGTACGAATAGCAAAACGCAGGTCCTCGGTGCCGTACGGGTAGTCACGCCGTTAAAAGAAAAGTGGAACGGAAAAATGAATTAAAAATTACTTTCAGTGAAATAACAAATTAATAATCTTACAAATTCCCTGACACGATCACTCAAAATAATTCCTCTAAGATTGTACAATACTGAAAACTAATCCTGCGGCTCGACTTTTTTTTTTTTTTTTTTTTTTTTTTTTTTACCAAATCAGCTTTATTTTGCTAAACCCGACCAACGTTAACGTTTAGGTTGACTCCCAAATGAGTTTCGAGTAAATTTATAGTGCACTTGACTTGCTTGAAGTTGCAATGGCATGTGATGCCCTCTATAGTGCGGTTGTGTAGGGAGCATAAGACTATTTATGATCGAACAAAAATCATGGCGGCCTGACGGTGGGACATATGCGTTTTTTGTTAACGCACAACGTATTATGCCGCTATGTATTAGCCGGTCGATTAACATTAGATAACAAGACCTCGAACTATTTTCACACATATTTAATATTTTCACAAACCATCAGGTAAGGCCTGTGTGTTGGGTAGTTTGTTCGGTGTTTGTTTTGTAAACCCCGGTGTCATTGTACTGTGTCCGGAGGCTAACTCCTCGCTAGCATGCTAACCCTGTGAAGGCTGCCTGAGAACTTACTTCAGATGAGTCGGTGTATTGTTTACACTCCGTGTTGACTTGAAGTAAACGAGCCTGAACGTTTTGAAGAAATAACCCGTCGCTAAACATGACTTATATAATGGCGGTGAAACTTATGAGAGCTTATTAATGGCTGCTAGCTAAGCTCGGTAAGCTAATTTGAGTTAAATTATCTAATTGTGACCGGCGGTGCTGAAGTCTTGTAATGAATGTAAAATACACGACAGCATTAACATTTAAAGTCCTGCTTATTAATACGCAGAATGTTGGACCCCCCCAAATCTTACAAGTGCTGCCCACTCGGCAGATATACCGGCTGTATGGTCAGAAATGTGCACTGGGTACTGAAGGCGATCACAAACGTATTAATGGAGGAATACACTGGACAGGGGCAGTGGTGGGCTGGTGGTACGGGGCTGGATTACCGATCCCAAGGTTGGGGGGGGGGGGCACTGTCAACGGCTGTCACTGCTGCGCCATGTCATTTGTTGCTTTGTGTGTGTGTGTGTGTGTGTGTGTGTATGTATTTATTCATTCATTTTCTGAAATACTGAATCCCAATTAAGATCACGGTGAGTCTGGTGCCCATCTCAGCTAACTTGGAGCGAAGGCAGAGTACACCCTAGACAGCTTGCCCAGGCCATCACGGGGCTATATAAATATTTTTAGTTGAAAAACATGACGTGTGGAAAGAAAGCCATAGCAGAATGAAACTACAGATAAAAAAAATCGTTCCTTGAGAAACAGTGTAATAAAAGTACTGAGATCTGAGACTGTACGCTTAAAAAAAAAAAAGTGTGACTGATTAGATTTCATCATGTCAGCCAACTTTAGACACTGGGATAGTTTTGTACAGTGACACTATGGATATAAATGGCTTATTTTAAAGCATTCCATGATCTTTGCTTACACTTCGTTTGTAACAGGACCTTTTATTGTCTGTCTGACCTACTTGTATTCACAAATCTTTTATAATTGGCAAAGGCAAAACTATATTGCATACATGTCATCAGGAAGCTGATGCTGTTGTTTCTCTTTCGCAAGAATTTCTACTAATTTCTACAGGTTTGGCTGACCTTATCATTGTGGTTAGGTACAAAGTGAGCTGTATGAGGTTGAACTAAAATTTTAGAGAACAATTTAATTTAATTCAAGTTTAATTATAGAGAATGGTGTTGAACTTGGATCAACCTGCACCCTGTTTCTTTTTCCACAATAATGTTGAAAGTCTCCATAAAGTTCTATCCTCACATTAAAGGTAAAGGTTAAGTCTGTTGGGTTTTTACACCAGAGCCAAGTGGCTCATCAGGCTATATCCTCACATTATCCTCACATTATTGGATGTAAATAATAAATATTTACAGATACTCAGATGGATATTGGTTCATCGTGTTCAAGTTGAAACGTGGAAGGGCTCATTTACTGATATACAAGGAGCCTCAGTTGAATTTTTTTTATGATGTAGATGAGAATGTAAGAAAAGCAGACTAAAACTTGATCAGCACATATATATTTTATTTTTCCCTATTTTCATCCCCTCCGTGACATGCAATGCTAGCCACCTGCCTCTTTTTCAACTGTGGCACCGTGCATATTTTGGAGGCGGTCTAACACGCTCAGAGGAAAAGTGCTATTCGCCCCCTCATATGAATGAGCTCACGGACACCTATGATGAGGAAGGGCACCTACCCCAAATTACCTCTTGACTGCATAGGTGGAGAAGTAGTTCAACAGAATAATATAAATCTACAAAATGTCTATGTTGAGACATTACTACGTTTAGCTTAAACCTGTTATTAATGAAAAAAATGTATTGTTGTCCAGAACTTGGAGCGATGTTTGTTTGGCTGTGGCATAAATTTAAATGAATATTATCTTGCTGCTTCTTCAGCCAGTCTGAGACCTATGTATCATGATGTGTTTCTCAGAGTAGTTTCAAACCTCAGGATGAGTGACTCAGCAGTGGAAAGGGTTGTGAGTGACATCATTCGCTCCCCAGAAGACAAACGAGAGTACAGGGGACTGGAGTTCACGAATGGTCTCAGGGCGATTCTGATCAGTGATCCCACTACAGACAAGTCATCAGCAGCACTCGATGTCCACATAGGTAAAGGAGAAAAGTATCTTCTCATCTTCTTGTTTGAACATCAGCTTGTATCATATCGGACCATTATAGAGTCCATTCTCACTTCATCAATCCTAAGGTGGGGGGTGGGATCTCTTTGCAGGGCAACAGAATCCACGTATGGACATTTGGCTATGAATTATGGGTCATGCATTTGTCTTTTCATGACCGAACTTTCACTGTCTTGCATTATGTTTTTTTTTTATGACAAGATATTCCTATGGCATTTACACTCAAGTTTTTTTTTTTCACATTCCGATTAAAGGCGAGTTATTTATTGTTATGGTCTGCTGTTAGTCATTGTGCAGAACATCTTACTCACTACACCTGGTTACTCACCAGTAAAGTAGTTCAGTTAAAAAAATTAATTTAAATTTAAGTCTACTTTGAAAAAAAAAAATAGAAAACAAGGTGTGTATTTTATCGATTAATATTTTTAAATTTGGCCTTTTATAGATGGCTACCAAAATACAAGTAAACATGTCTTATTGTTTTTATTTTTTATGGATGTGTATACACACATTTTGAGAGGTTTAAGTAAAAATGAATTGATAGAAATTAATTGATAGAATTTTTTTCTTTACATCACATGTACTTGTATCTGAAATATAAAGTAATTTAAAATTTGTGTTTTTCTGCTGCCGTTTGAAAACTAATTTCTTTTATTTCTTTCTTTGTTTTTTGCATGTGTTCTCCCCACTCTATAACTTCACCAGGCTCGTTGTCAGATCCTCCAAATATTGCTGGACTGGCTCATTTTTGTGAGCACATGCTGTTTTTGGGTACTAAAAAATATCCCAAAGAGAATGAGTACAGTCAGTTTTTGAGTGAGCACGCGGGGAGCTCCAACGCTTTCACCAGTGGCGAACACACCAACTACTACTTCGACATCTCCCATGAGCATCTGCAAGGAGCTCTGGATAGGTAAGAATAAGCAATACTGACGAGGCAAGACTGTTCTGAAGTGCTGTGGTGAAGAAGCCCAGTCCTTTTTATTTTATTTGTTTTGCTTTACATATTCTCACCGACAGTAGGGCAGTTTACTTCAGTGAAGCCCATGTGATCCTACAGACATATTGAGCGAGAAGATCTAAAGTATAATCTGATCATCTTGCTCTTGCCATTATAGCCTTTAGTTGAGAATGATGTATTTTGAGCACGCTTTCTCCAGACCTCAGGTGTGAAACTCTTCCTATGTGTCTTGAGTTTTGTGATCAGGTATTGTTCACTGATGGTGTGTGATTACTTGTTCCAAGGAGAATCATATTGCTTTCTGGGTAGGCCACATAAAGATAAAATACAGCTTCTTGTTGCAGATGGGGTGTGTGTGTGTGTGTGTGTGCGCACGCACGCAAGTGCATGCTTATAGATATTCAGCTGTAAGTCAATAAACCACAGTAATTTTATAATTTCTGTTTTTATCACATGACCTGGTTTGGACTGCTGTGAGTAGTCATTGCTCACTTTCTGGAAACAGTAAAGATGCTATTTAATTAACTCTCAAATTAGGTGTCATGTCTTCAGTAATGTCTCTACTTATGGACACACTGAATTATTTAACCTTTTCTACCTGCACTTTGAATTATTTAGTCTTGGTGGTTCTAAAGTTGCACTTAAAAATAAGGTAAATTAATTTATAAAATTGCCTTAAAATAGGATATTTTTTTCCCCCTCACAGAAAGCGTATGTGATATTTGCATGAACTTCTCAGTCTCCTGCATTTTCTTTCTTTCTTTTTAATTTTTTTAATTGTTTCTCAATTCTCTTAGCAAGTCTTATATTTGCATGGCAGTTGGATTTTAGTATTTTGCATAACCTAAGTTCATTTGCATTTATTTGACCTGTACTTGAGTGCTTCTAAACCCACAACTCCAGGGTATATACAACCCAGGAGGACGAAGATCTGTCTTTTCTGCCTTGTCACATGAAAGTTTTATTGAGCAGTGCTTGTTTTCATCAGTTCAGGTTTGTCAGACGAACCTACATAAAGTTACTACTGTTGGCTTTCATGTAGAGATCATAAGTTTTTGTCAGTCATTTTCAGCATTTCAAATGCTCAGAATTAAGAAAAGAAATATAATGTATACCTCACTTGTGAAATAAATATTTTTATAGATTAGTGTGTGTGTGTGTGTGTGTGTGTGTGTGTGTGTGTGTGTGCGCGCGTGCACATACACATGTTTTCCTGTGGAAATATATCAACTAAGTGTAATTTAATTATTCAATTCATGAAACATTGATTAGTATTGATCTGTTTCCTGTAGTTTAATTGTTTTTTTGAACCAGTGTTTGTTTATAACTCACAATACGGATCAATACAAATAGAAATGGGATTAAAGCCTTTTATACATCAGTGAGCTGTCTACCCACTCAAAGGTCTGTATGCTGTACATCATAGTGCTTTTACTTATCACAGTTGTTGTGTTTAGGTTTGCCCAGTTCTTCCTGTGTCCTCTGTTTGATGAAAGCTGTAAGGACCGTGAAGTGAATGCTGTGGACTCTGAGCACGAGAAGAACCTGATGAACGATTCGTGGAGGTTATTTCAGCTGGAGAAAGCCACTGGGAACCCTGATCATCCTTTTAGCAAATTTGGAACAGGTATCATTGAAGTCATGAGATGATGCACTAAAGCCATGTTACTGATTGCATCCAGTTTAAAACTTCTGGAGATGATATGGACACTAATACTGCATCACAGTTTGAGGTTGCAACACCATGTTTTTAGATGCAGAAGGCCCCTGTTATTCGCGGGGTTATGCTCCGCCCCTACCTGCGGAACCTGAAAATCCACTAATAATTGATGCAGTTTTAAAAACATATGTATGATATTACATGTGCTAAAATATGCTTCTTAAATACATTCTATAGACAGTCTTACTCATTAATACAGTAATAATGTAAAGATTAAATAAAAACTTTTTAATTTTGTACTGTGATAATATTTATGAATAAATACAGCTCTTAGGCTCCTGAACAGAACATAGAGAAGATACAGGACGTTTGAGTGGCATCATAGGGCTTTAATAATAATCAGCTTGATTAAGTTGTGCGCGAAGGAGAAAAAAAGAGGTGTACACATCATTGAAAACCAATCAGCAGCAGGAAGAAACAAAAGCTCCCAGCCATTGGCTAAATTTGAATCACGTGCTAGTAATTTGCCGGGACTGCTGCTAATCTGCGAGTATGCGGGGCCGCGACCGGTGAACCAAGAATGGGTGGGGGCTTACTGTATAGCACATGATTGTATTGGCATATCAAAATAGGCTAAACTTAACAGGCTAGATTTTGCAATCAGTCAAGTCAATTCCTATGATGTATGTGAGAAGACCTGCTTTTACTGAGGGAATGTATATCTCTAATTGTCAGATATATCCTGAAAATGCCACAGTCACACATCACGTTCAGGGATTCAGGTATCAGTAAATATCGTGGAATTCCCACTGATCAATAATTTGATTTAAAAGCATATGATTGCTATACTAAACCAATAAAATGCCTTCTGCAAACCTTTTCATTGTAAACAAACATTTCCCCAGCAACACCATAAAAACCGGCTTCTCATTGGCTTGTTCACTTCCATTCATCTCATGACTTTTCAGACAAGCATGGATAATTTGATGTATCTGAAAATACTGTATTGCACTGCTGCTTGAGACTGAATTGTTTTTCAAATGGTCACATGTTAATCATATCTTTCCATTAATTAAATAATGAAAAATTGATGCCAGGCAACTACACGACATCCTTCCGTCCTTGTAGATGTGACTTGTCTCTGCACAATATATGGACATTAATTTTTTTTTATTTTGACAGACTGTATTAATTCCACAAGGAAAATGATTGCCTCTGCATTTAATCCATTTAAAGTGAGCATACACTCACTTGGAGCAATGGCCTGCCACATCGTGGGCGCCCGGGGAGAAGCTGGGGGGGCCTTGAAGAGAGCCTTGTTTAAAGGCTTAATTTAGCCATGAGTATAGGGGAAGGGAAGGTGGAGCTTACAACTCCATCGCCACACATTTTTCCTGCAGGTTTGACAATCGATTTCTCCTGCTTGTTTCAGTCCCAAAGCCGTTTCTCCCACCATTAGGCTACAGCTTCCCCCAATTTTACCCTTGTTTCAGACCATGTTCAATACACTTCACTAGAAAATAGAATGGACATGTATGCATTGATTTACAGTAATTACCCTTCTTGTGGACCCACTGCAGAATACTGGACAGTGTGAACAGTCTGAGTTGTAGTATATTATGAACTGTTAATCTTATTTCTCTGGTTCCCCATGTATCAAATAAAAGCAATGCTGTAAGTCAATTGTACTGTTTCGAGACGGGGAAGTTATTTCTCCTGCTGTCTCAGTTCTATAGAAAGTACATGTTCCAATTAAGTCTTCGTTAAAAACTGGCAGTGTCCGCTATTATGAAGTGTTCTTGAGAATTGCTTGGACATTGTCATGTTATGTAAAATAATAAATAGATAAAGAGGCTCCATAACTCCAGTAAGAGAGCAGTTGTTTTTCAGTTGTTGACCTGTAATTTGGCTTGAAATTTATGGTAGGTTGTATTTAATGTAAATTTGTTTTGATGAATGATGTATGCACCAAATATAGACAATTGAAAGTAGTATTGAGAATACTTCGAGTTGGATTCTTTGGCATATTAATCAATTGCGGGGTTTTTTTTATAAATCTAAATAAGCCAGATGATGGCAATCTTGAGCTTTACCCATCACAAGAAGCTCTTTTCTGGGTCGCAGTAATAACGTCAAAGCAAGCAAATGATGTCTTACTTCTATCGAGGCTCACTACCAGAACAGGAAGTCGCCTTTTTTAAATGTGTATATATGTTTAGTCTGTTTTACTTGTCTGTTCTGGAGCTTAATCAATGACCGCATGTTCACATATACTTTCTGTAGGTAATAAGCTAACCTTGGAAACGCGGCCATCCCAAAAAGGCATTGATGTCCGTCAGGAGCTGCTGAAATTCCACTCCACATTTTATTCTTCCAACCTGATGGGACTTTGTGTTCTCGGAAGAGGTAAGCCACCATGCTGAAGAATACACCCCCAAACCCATTATGGATGGATTTATTCAGTTGGACAAGGTGTCAGGTGGACAAGATGTAAAATAAATTTTTTAAAGCGATGAGCAAATACAGGTCAGTCCTACTTTCTAGTTTCCTGAACCAAATTGATTGATCTCAAGATTTTACCTTCTCTAAGATTTCGTTTTATAAAAATCATTATGATATTGAATTCATAACTTGTAATTATATCATGCTTGTGTGACACTCGTCAAAAAGCAAGCCGAATTGTTGGCCCATCACTCACAATATTCAACTCTGTGCAATGTGTGCGTGTTTGTTTTATCTAAACGGCAAGGACAAGCAGAGCAAACCACAACATGGGGAGAAGATTGTAAGTTGCATTGCGATATTCGTGTCACATTCATATGTGGTTCTTCAACAAATTGTTTTACTTCCAAGCTGGGAAAATACATATTCATTGAAGAAAATTGTCCAGACTTTGCTTTCACTAAAGGAAGCAGCTAAAACCCTCTCACGGTGAGGTCCATTTTGGTGTAGAATTCGATTGGCTTATACAGAGACCTGAAATCAACCCGAGCAAGCACCTTCAGGATGAACTGGATCACTGACTGCACTCCAAAGCTCCAAACCAAAGGAAAGTCTTCCTAGGAGAGTGAAGACAGTAATACATTTGTATTTGTTATATTCTTTAAAATAAAACGTAAATTTGCAGGGTTTTATGGTATTCTGTAAAATTGTTATAGGGTAAGTGCCTCCTGTGACACTTAACAGACTAGACTAGAAATGTTCAGTTGTTCCCCTGGCAGTCAGGTACAGCAATATTCCCCAACTCTGTAAGTCCTATCACAAAGCATGGGGGAAACAACATGATTCAGGATTTTCATTTTTGTTATCACCCCTGATTCAACACTTACTTGGAGTACAGTTGTGTTTATATGTTCTGAGTCCTTTCCCGTCCATGTCTGCTTTTTGGATGACCTCGTCCTTGGTGTTGCTCAACCTTATGTTTTACAAATTAACTTTGCTTTCAAGCACACATTTTAAATGTTTTACATTACAGATGCTCCCTGACTTACGTTGCTCTGTTTTACGTTTTTTTGTGAAATTTTGAGTTTAGATGTACCTACGTAGCATGCTGACGTAATGACGCTGCGTCCATTGTTTACAAACAACAGATTGAACTTGCCCCTCGTTCTTCCCAGTTCAGTGTTATATATCAATTATATAGCGTGTTACCCTTGTGTTAAGATGTCGTGTCTGTGATATTTGCGTTTAAACTGTTTTTCGGACTTTTGGAACCCGAAACAAATATGGTTGGTCAGAAGTGTAAGCCGACTAGCATGGGTGCAAGTCTCCTACACAGAGATGAATTAATTATCTGCCCGGATTGGTGCGATCTACCATGCATACTTAGTTAAGCAAAGAGAGTTGTAAAATGAATGAAAAGAAAACTCTCCGCTCTTCCGCTCCGCTCTTTCCAGACGTCCAGTCAACCCACAGAAAGTACACTACTTTTGCAAGTTCCCTACTTTCGGTATTGAGCACTTCACATATTGTAAGCGTTGATTGGCTGTTTTAAGCTTCATGTAAAGTAACTCTGTATAAATAAGTGACTTATTTGAAATTAATGTTGATATTATTTGATATTTTACAATTTCATGTTTATAATAATTGATTTAGGGGTGTTTTATGAGATACGGTAATGGTATTTATGGATGTATAGTACAGTATGAGCGTCATACGTCACTGTAACAACTTGCGTTCGGCCGTCCGGAACCAATTAAAAACGTAAGTCGGGGAGCGTCTGTACATCAAGCTAATCTTTTCTCGAGGGGCAGCTTGGCTTGATTGCTGTGGAAAGTAGTTACTTTTTAAGTTATTTATTTATTTTTTTATTCTGAAGGTCGGTTGTCTTTTGCTAAAGCCAGACTATTTCACATTTATACAGGCTGTAAAACAAGCCATGTTTCAGAAATAAAGTTAATTCATTTTTATGAGCTTTTTTTAATTTAGATTTTTGTACACGGTCCACACCTGATGAAGTTTTCCTTGTTTACAGCTGTTTTAAGAAACATACGAATGAAATTAGGATTGTGGAAATATTGCTGGGGTCTTTATTTGTTGTCATGAAGCCGTGACAACGTTTCGGTGTTATTGCATCACCTCATTTGGTTTATGACCAAATGCCTGACCTTTTTATCAATTAATTTCTCAGCTCATAAAAAAGTGATTCAGAACAGATTCAGATGTTTTATTCAACTAATTTTTTTTTCCTGAAGAGCCTTATTTAGCTAAAAGAAAACTTTAAATGTGGACTCTATAGCAGTGAGTGTCTTTTTGTTTGTATTTTTTTCGTTTTTTAATGAGTTGGCTGTTTGGGAACAGCAGGGTGTAAAAGTTATTTTTGTTTATATTTCAAGCTGCCACACTGAGTGTAAAATGATTTTTGATTGTTTTTATGTCTTTTGGTATTTTTATGTTTTTTGTTAGTCAAAGCAGTTGTTGGTTTTAAAACAACATTTCCTCAGGAGAAACCCAAAGTATAATTAGACCTGAGGGTAGTGTATATTGCTTTGTCAGAATCTCTTGATGAATTGACGTCTATGGTGGTTAAACTGTTCGGGGAGGTGGAGAACAAATCTGTGCCTATCCCAGAATTCCCACAGCATCCCTTCCAAGAAGAGCATCTTAAGGTACTTTCAAGCCTGGACAGTGAAAACGTTTCAACACTTGAATCACAAATAATGTGTTGTATACTGTATGATTATTATTAACATTAACCAGTTGTTTTACAATGGGCACCTTTTTTTTGTTTGTTTGTTTTTGTATTTTGTCTGTAGCAATTTTACAAGGTCGTGCCCATTAAGGACATCCGGAATCTGTATGTGACTTTCCCGATCCCCGACCTACAGAAGTACTATAAATCAAACCCTGGCCATTATCTGGGCCACTTGATAGGGCATGAAGGACCAGGCAGCTTGTTGTCTGAGCTGAAGGCTAAAGGTGAGGATAGGAATCAAACTCGTACAGAGGCACACAATATTACAATCCACCAGCTGATATGAACTGCTAGTCATGTTGACTGTACTGATTTTTATCTTTTTGTTTCAGGTTGGGTGAATACTTTAGTAGGAGGCCAGAAAGAGGGAGCCAAAGGGTTCATGTTCTTCATCATTAATGTGGATTTAACAGAAGAAGGACTATGTAAGCACTGGGACTAATGGGGTGTTGGGGCTCTTATTAATTAAAGGTACAGTATGCAAGATTAAGCAGCATCTGGAGTGGTAAAATTTTAGACTGTTACTAACTATTGTTCTGGACTACAATTAGTAACATAGTTTGCAAGATGGCAGGCATCCTCTGTAAAGGGGTGGGGTCCTGCTTCACATGTAGATAGAAGTAACTTATTCTTTTAGTCTTACATGTTTATAAAATAGTGAAACCTTATTTATTGATGTACAATTTTTCTGCTAATAGATACTCCAAAATGTGGCACACTGTACTAAGATTTTTTTTTTCCATTTATCTTAACTCTGTGACTGTGTACAAGTTGAGGGTTGATGTCTGGTGAAATTTCCGGTATACTGGAGCCCATGAAGTCTGAGATCAGATTGCATAGATATGTATTTCAGAGTACCTCATCGTTGGTATCATTTCAGTGCACGTAGAAGACATCATCTTTCACATGTTCCAGTATATTCAAAAACTGCGCACAGAGGGCCCTCAGGAGTGGGTTTTCAAGGAATGCAAGGTAGGTCAGATACCTATCTTGGGTTTGTTTGAGGGATTGTGCACTCTACAATTCTTGGAATGTAAACATACCGGAATGTCACAAAGCATAAACCAAAACAACAATCAGGTATCACCATGTACTTTCTCCTGGTTCTAAAATGTTAATATCATCCCATCAAGATGCATGAGTGTAGCATTTATTAAAATACCTTCCGGTTATCGCTGTTGCATCCTCTGTACTTTGCTGCGTAAATTATACAGGTAGTTCTCTTTACACCTGGTGGTTAGGAGCAGTAAAATGCTCTGTGGGACTATGCATCTGTGAACATTTGACAAAAAGACCTATCTACTTGTCTTGGGATCCTTTGCAAGGGTTAACAGAACATGTAAAACTGATGATTTATTTGCATATACAGTTGTGTTCAAAAGAGTGACATCACTAACCTGATCAATCACTGTTTTTGGTCGAAATGATATTTCTACATGGCAAATAATTTACTGTCAGGTGTAGTAGAGTAATAGAATCCAAGTCACAACATGCATGCTGCTGATTATGTGTAATTTAATCACTAATTTGAAAGGATCAAGATAATAGCAGTGTGGATTTCAATTAGTGATGTAATGAATTCTTTGAAAAACAGGTACCAATTATTGCTCTTATTTAAAGAAGGAAGGCAGAGAATGTTGTACGTGCTGGTTGTAGTGTATTTCCCTCTGAAATTCTGAGGAAAATGGGTCATTCCAGACATTGTTGAGAAGAGTGTACCTTGATTAAAAAGTTTCCAAGAGGGGAAAACGTATAGAGAAGTGCAGAAAATGAGAGGCTGCTCAGCTAAAATGATCACACATGCTTTAAAATAGCAACCAAAACCTGAAAGATATGGAACAAAGAGAAAAACTACCATTCGAATTAATGGAAAAAGAGCCAAAATGACAAGGACTCAAACAACAATCAGCTCCAAGAAGATCAAATGGTTACCTGTGAGTCCTGTTACAATTAGAAGACACCTGTGTATAGCCGAGCTATCAGCAAGAAGCTCCTGCAAAGTCCCACTGTTGAAAAAAGACGTGCTGAAGAGGTTAAAGTTTGCCAAAGGGCACATTCATTGGCCTAAAGAGAAAATTGTGCAACATTTTACAGACTGATGAAAGTAAGATTGTTCTTTTTGGGTCCAGTGGCTGGAGATTGTTTGTTAGACAACAACTAAACCCTGAAATACCAAAAATAATCTCAAATATGATTATAGCCCTTTAAATAAAGCAATATTGCTGGCGTCCAGCCAGCTTCTGCCATTTTGATTACAACACAAGTAATAAGGGGCAAAAGTGTATGTGCAACACGAGCACTTAGAGTGCAAACCCTCGCCAAGTCCAACAATCCCTTGAACGAAACAAAATGTCAGAAATAATCTTCTGGAAGTGTTAAGTGATCCAAAAAAATTCTGTATCAAGATCGTCGTCTCGCTAATTTTCAGAATGTTTCTTTTTTTAAAGCCTCACCTCTGGTACAAATTGAACATGAATCCTCTTGTAACTTTTTGCATAATGCTGCCAACAAACACATAAAGAGGGTAAAACATAACCTCCTTAGCAGAGTTGAAAATGTACCCCTTTAATCAATATTATCGTGCTTACAATTTGTACCTTTTATTTCTAGGTTTTATTCAACTCCGCCAAGTAGAGTAACTCGGCAAACAAGGTTAAAGTACAGGGCAGTAGTGCAAATAACTAAATATTTCGTAAATACACTGATGTATTAAATTTTTTACACAGGATTTGAACACTGTGGCCTTCAGATTCAAGGATAAAGAACGCCCACGTGGATACACATCTAAAGTAGCTGGACTTCTACATGTAAGTTCTCTTTTCAGTTCTCAAGCTTTTTCAAGTTCGACAAATCATTTAGTGTGTGTGTGTGTGTCTGTCCCAAAAAATGTGTACTCACTTTAAATAATTGTAAATGAGGTGTTTATAATTATTTATTTAATTTACAAACATTCTATTGTTTTGTCACCACCTGTTCTCAAACTGATGTCGGTTCTGGCCCAGACACTGCTGACAATGCAAAGCGATGGAATAGCACATATGCATGTGTTCAAGTTCAGTGGTTGCTCCCAATTCAATGACTGTTGCAGGTCTCATTGCGTAGCCTTTGTCTATTAGGTATGCCATAAAAAGAAGTCTAGAGGTGTAAGGTTTGGTGAACGTGGAGGGTATTCAACAAAACCCCTCCGTCTGCTAAAAGGTGTATACATTTTTTGGGACACTGTGTGTGTGTGTGTGTGTGTGTGTGTGTGTGTGTGTGTATGTATATACACACATGTGTGTGTCTAAATGTATTTGTATATGTCTGTCTGTGCGACACTGGTTTAGCGACTGATTTCTGCTTATGACCACATTCCCTCGTGACTTAAAAATTAAGACATGCATATTTAGTTTTTTCTGTCTTTTCCAAAAGTTTATCATGAAGTCCACAGTATTTCTGACTGACCGAAAAATGGTCAAAGTAAAAACAGCGTTTGATGGATAGATACATACATGCTTGCTTGCATACTTTATTAATTTGCATTTTCCCCGCAGCAGTAAAACAGCACACTTATCCTATAAAGGCCACAAACTTAAATTAAGGCATGTGTAGTAAAGATACTTGCGTGTGTGCATGGTTGTGTTCAAAATGATATCAGTCAGTCACTAACCTGATTAGTCACTGTTTTTGGTAGAAAAGATATTCCTATATGGCACAAATTTTACTATCAGGTGTAGAGTATTAGAGTCCAACAGACCCAACAGGTACGACATGCATGCTGCTGATTCCATGTAATTGATTTGATGAAGTTGATTGAGAGGGGAAACATATCAAGAAGTGCAGAAAATGACAGGCTGCTCAGCAAAACTCCTCCAAAATGCTTTAAAATGGCAACCAAAACCTGAAAGATGTGGAAGATGGCGAAAACCTGCCATTCGAATGAATTGGAAAATAGCCAAGCTATCAGCAAGAAGCCCCTGCAAAGTCCCACTGTTGAAAAAAAGACATGCTGAAAGGGTTATAATTTGCCAAAGAGCACATTGACTGGCCTAAAGTGAAATGGTGCAACATGTTTATGGACTGATGAAAGTAAGATTTTTGGGTCCAATGGCTGGAGACAGTTTGTAAGATGAGCCCCCAACACTGAATTCAAGCCACATTGCACTGCAAAGACAGTGAAGCATGACTGCACAAGCATCAATATGGGGATGTTTCTCCTACTAGAGTATCGGGTCTTATCACATAACAGGGATTAAGACTCGAAGTACTTGAATAAGCTGTGCTGCCTTATGCTGAAGAAGAAATGGCCTTGAAATGGGTATTCCATGAAGACAACCCCAGACACACCAGTTAACAGGTAACAGTAAACAAGATGGATGTTATGGAGAGGCTGGCCAAATCCCGGACCTTAATTCAATAGAAAACTTGTGGGGTGACATCAGAAATGCAGCTTCTGGGGCAAAACTAACACATACAAAAGAACTGCGGAATGTAGTCCAATCATCCTGGGCTGAAAAACCTGTTCACAGGTGCCAGAAGTTGATTGACTCCATGCAACACAGATGTGCAGCAGTGCTCAGAAACAGTGGATATACAACTAGTCCTCAGTTAACAACGGACTTGGCTAACGACGACTCTGAGTTACGATGGCCTGTTAAAAATTGTCAAAAATGATCAAAAATATACTTTTGCTGTGAACGAGTCACAGCAGAAACAAAGAAGCTGAGTTGTGAGTGTGTGCGTATGTTCGCGCATACCCAGTGTCGGCAGCATCTCCCATCCCTACTCACACGCACACATGCACACGCACGCACAAACACCCTCACTCACTACTCAGTTGGAAATCTACCACGCTGCTAACCAGTTTATGCAAATGTTCTCTTCAATAAAAAGAAGAAAGAAGGCATATGGTACATAAAGCAAAATGAAAATAAAAAAATTATTCCCTAAAAAGCCAGTAAAGTAGCCATGAATGTATAAAGATCTGTTTCAACAGCTGCACATGTACACGAGTCTTGACATTGTTTTTATGCACGTACGGTAACGGGTGTTAGGTTAATATCTGCTGGAGCTGAAGCGCCATTAAAAAAAATCCCTATGGTACATGAAAAAAGCTAAATGAAAAGAGTAAATGTTACTGTATTTATTCTTAAAAGTTTTCATGTATTAGAAATGCCAAGAAAGTAAACACAAAGAAAAGATTTTTTTGGGCGAGTTCTGATTTGTTTGACCTCTAAAGCGTTCGAGTACCGAGGTACCACTGTGTGTGTGTGTGTGTGTGTGTATATATAATATGTATGTGTGTATATACAGTCATACCTCACCTTATGAAATTAATCCGTTCCAGAAGTGGTTTCGTAATCTGATTTTTTTTTTTTTCGTAAGTTGATTAGCATTTTACATGTAAAAGGCCTGATTCGTTCCAAGGCCCCCAACACTACCCCCTAAACCCTTTAAAAATGATAAAAGTATACCTTTAAAGGACTCGTTCTGCTTCAATATCGTACCCATGGTAGATGGTAGGGTTTCGGGCATATTCCTTTGCGATATCACTCAACCGCATGCCATGAGCCTGCTTTTTTTTCTCACTCGCACCAGGAATCACTTTCACCGGGAATCACACGTGGGTGTGTGTGTGTGTGTGCGTGCGCACGCGTGTGTTGACCATGTCGTCTTAGTTATAATTTTACAAATGTTTGTGCAAGGTTAAAAGCCTGAGTCAAAAAATAAAGTTGCAATGAGCACACTCGGAAAATCTCACGAAACAACAGTAACTCTGTCCTTTACGCGTGTCAGAATTTCGTGACGAACAATGGGTCAAAGGCACACGAAAAATTGCATTATGGGTATTATGGAGATGCAGCTCCATAATAGCCAATGGGAGGGAGCTGCATCTCCGTGACGAACAATGGGTCGAAGGCACATGAAAAGCATCATGGGTATTATGGAGATGCAGCTCCATAATAGCCAATGGGAGGCCAGTGAGGCGGGGTATTGGGAGATAGCCAATGGTAGAGTAACCCGCACATTGTTTGAATTTTTGAGATGGCATGTTTCGTAACGTGGATTTTTTTCGTATTCAGAGACGGAAATTTTAGGTAAACGTGTTTCGTAACTTGGATTTTTCATTTGATGGGCCTTTCGTACGGTGAGGTATAAGACACTGTAATCCATAGACCAGAAAAACGGCCGTGAAGTTGTCTTTCCATATTTGGATACTGTTTAGATATTAAAATGAGCTTCCATGCCATTTCAGAGAATACAATAAAGGTTATGAAGATGATATGCCAGAAACAATGCAGTCTAGTTGCTAAGGAAGATCTGAAATGAGCACACTGATTGGTCAGCTCAGGCTTGCACATGCGCAGTGCCCGTTAAATGTTAACTTCTGGTGTTTACTGGATGCTGAGTTTATCTTCGACTTTCACTTCAATAACAGTCATTAAGTTTATTGATAAGATTGTGAAAGCACATAATTTGTGGAAAAGGAGAGTGAAATGTCATCTGTGGTGTCAAGCAACATTAGTATAGCTCGGATGCTAAATTTGATGCGAGTATTGGGCTATAAAGATGCCGTAATGCTTATTTTGCTCAAAAGCTCCTAAAACTCCCAAAGGGAGTTGATCCAGCGAGAAAAGCTTACTTGTATAAAGAGATCATCTTTTCCTTTCAGCTGTTCCCTTCAGGGCTCTCCTTTCCAGGACATACCTCCACCTCTCAAGATTCTCCTGCACTTGTTCTTTGCTCTCGCTACAGATCACAATGTCCTCTGCAAACATCATAGTTTATGGGGAATCTTGTCTCACCTCGTCTGTCAGCCTGTCCATCACCATAGCAAACAAGAAGGGGCTCAGAGCTGACCCTTGATGCAGTCCTACCTCCACCTTGAACTCTTCTGTCACACTGACAGCACACCTCACCACTGTCTTACATCTCTCATACATGTCTTGCACCACTCTAACATACTTCTCTGCCATAGAACATAATTCTTACCAGGTGTGTGTTTTATAGTGGGCAGGGCAGCTTTAAGCCACTCATCAGTGATTGGGCACACACCTGACTTAAAATGTTTGGTAAAAATTGGTTTCAATTGCTCTTTAAGTCTCATTAGGCAGAAGGTTCAGTTACTTATTGCTCCCCCTTCTGTCATTGTTTGCATGCTATCCTCGTTAAAATATGAAAACCGATAAATGTTTGGGTGGTTTTAGTTAAAGCAGACACTTTTTTCGTCTGTGTGAATTTGACAAAGATAAGATCACATTTGATGGTGATTTTATGCAGAAATGTGAGAAATTCCAAAAGGTTCAGATACTTTTTCATACCACTGTATATGTGTGTGTGTGTGTGTGTGCACTCACTCACACAGACACTCCCCAACTTATGAACGAGTTGCGTTCCGGATGGCTGTTCATTAGATGAATTTTTCATAAGTCATTACAGGGTGTTCTTTAGAGGGGAAGGTATGTTTAAAGCTTGTATAATTAACCTATATGAGTTTGTACTGTATACAATCTCTCTCTGCCTCTGCATAATCATCTGTTGAATTTATCGTTTATTGGTACAAGGTGCAAGCCTAAATGCACCATAAATTATCAAGCTAACTGTGACGTCAGGAACTTTCAGCCGGACCCAAAATGCAGTAGACAGAGTAGGATGAACACGGAGAGACTTTGTTCCAGTGGAGGCACTTGAGCAAGGGGAAAACATAGTCACTGCTAGTGATGAGAGAAACACGAAAACTTTTGATACCGGGAACTACGGAGCGGGAACTGGTCAAGCGCCGAGCTAAAACCAGGAGCTAGAGTGGACACAGGAAAGCCGGGACGGGAAGAGGGACAATCTTATAGCACTTGGATGAGCACGCTGCTCATCTTCATACCACGGTAGATTGGTGAGTAGGATCAAGTGTGCGTATTGCGATTCACCTGTGTATGTCAGCCACGACCCTCTGCCTGCAGCGATTGAGAAAGAGAGTTAGAGCCGTCAAAGTCCCCCAGCAACACAGACCATAACAATAACGAGCTTGTATATAATCTGTTTCTCTCTCTCTCTCTCTCTCTGTATATTGTTGCTTATGAAAAAGGTCAATAGATCGATTCAAAGACACTTCCTAAAAACAGATAAGATATTTCATACTTATATTTGATATATCTTTCTATAGATTTTATTAAATTTCTATTTGTACTTTTTCTTCTATTTCACTTTAATTTTCGACCTCGGACAGCCCTGTTTGGATGTTTGTAAAATGAATGTTCGTAAGTAGGGTTGTGTGCGTGTGTGTGTGTATATAGTATATTATGTAATATATCTATAGAATTTCAGGCAGACATTGTTGAAAGTATGAGAATTGTATGTAATACCATATTGGTGCAAATTGGCAGTCTATTGTGGTAGCTGCATGAAATGAATCAATATCCAGTTAGCACAGTTACTGGCAATGTCTCTGATTCCTATCAGAAATTAGGTGAATCTTTTTGAAGAAAATGACTGATTTAACCTTTTATCAACAAATCAAAAGTATTCCTGCTACTAGTACGCAGATCCTACTAGGTGGTGATTCAGTGCATTAATGGAAAAAAAATTGTTTTAAATTTCACAGAATAATACAAACCAGATTCCAAAAAAGTTGGTGCACTATACAAATTGTGAATAAAAACTGAATGCAATGATGTGGAAATACCAAATTTCAATATTTTATTCCGAATAGAACATAGATGACAGGGTCAAAAGTTTAACCTAAGAAAATGTATATTTTTAAGGTAAAATTATGTTGATTTTAAATTTCATAGTGTCAACAAATCTAAAAAAGGTGAGACAAGTCCAGTTTCACCACTATGAGGCATTCCCTCCTCTTACAATAGTCTGCAAGTTTAGAAATAGGAATGCTGTCCCATTCTTATCTAATACAGTCCTCTAACTGTTCAAGTGTCTTGGGTGTTCTTTGTTGCACCTTCGCTTTTAAGATTCGCCAAATATTTTCTACCGGTGAAAGATCTGGACTGTAGGCCAGGCTTTTTCCTACACAGCCATGATGTAATTAATGCTGCATGTGGTCTGGGATTATCATGTTGGAAACTGGAAGGTCTTCTCTGAAAGAGACAACGTCTGGATTGGGAGCATGTGTTCTAGAATCTGAATATACCTTTCTGCATTGATGGTGCCTTTCCAGATGTGCAAGCTGCCCATGCCACATGCACTTATGTGACCCGTATCATCACAGATGCTTCTGAACTGAGCGCTGATAGCAACTTGGGTTGTCCTTGTCCTTTTTGTCTGGATGACATGGCGTCACAGTTTTCCTTAAAGAAATTCGAATCGTAAGTTGTCTGACCACAGAACAGTTTTCCAGTTTTCCACTTTGCCACACTCCATTTTAAATGACCCCTGGCCCAGTGAAAATGCATCTGCTTCTGGGTCCTGTTTAGAATTGACTTCTTTGTACTGTAGAGTTTTAGCTGGCAACCGTGGAAGACACGGTGGATTGTGTTCACCAACAATGGTTTCTGGAGGTATTGCTGAGCCCATTCTGCGATTTTTCCCTTACAGTAGCATTCCTGTTTGTGGTGCAGTGCTGTTTAAGGGCCCGAAGATCACGGGCATACAGTATGGTTTTTTGGCCTTGACTCTTGTGTACAGAGATTGTTCCAGATTCCCTGAATCTTTAAGATAAGAGTACTTTATTATCCCGGGGGAAATTTTGGGAAATTCTTTGGTTAAATCTTTGGATGATATTATGCACTGTAGATGATAACTTCAAACTCGTTGCAATTTTTTCTGGGAAACACCTTTCTGATATAGCTTCACTATCTTTCAGCACGGCATTGGGGGAAATGGTGATACTCTACCCATCTCCGCTTCTGAGAGACACTGCCACTTTGAGAAGCTCTTTTTATAGTCAGCCATGTTGCCATTGGACCTCATTAGTGGTAATTGTTCTTCCAGCTGTTTGTTATAAGTGCAATTGACTTTTCCAGCCTCTTATTGCTACCGGTCCCAACTTTTTTGAGATTTGTTGACACCATGAAATTTTAAAATCAACATTTTTTTTTTTTTAAATTAAATGATACATTTTCTCAGTTTAAACTTTTGACCTGTAATCTATGTTCTATTCGGAATAAAATATTGAAATTTGGCACTTCCACATCATTGCATTCAGTTTTGTAATGCACAATTTATATAGTGTTAACTTTTTTGGAATCCGGTTTGTATTATGTGACCTTTGTTTGGGGACCATGCTTTTTTGTCTGTTTAATGTGGGATTGGCATGCCTTGCAACTGTTTGGGCAGCGGGCTCCAAAAATGTTTTTAATCTGAATTAATGTAACTTTGAATTGGTTCTCTGAGTATGGCTGAAATTTGGCTCCGGCTTCCTTCCAACCCTTACAGATGAGTGATATTAGAGACTTTATGATCAATGTTTACATCTCTTGTAGTATTATCCGTTGGAGGAGGTACTTGCTGCAGAATACATGCTGGAGGACTTCAGACCAGACCTTATAGAGATGGTGCTGGATAAACTGAGACCAGAGAATGTCAGGTGAGCCAAGGGTGCACAGCATATGTTCATGAAAACATTTGTGATTCTTTTACCCAATTCTTCTTGTTTAAGCAAACCTGATGCTTTTTCAGAAAGGAAGTAAGAATGTCAGATGTTTGGCTTCTTGGGAACAATACATTGCCTGAAAAGTAGGTCAGGCAGAATTGATTCTGGCTCTTAGGGGAGTGTTTTGGTTTGTCCAGGACATTTTGCATGAGATGAAATGCGTTTCGCTTGACTTTAAAGTAGCAACTTTAAGTTTGCACTCTTTCATTTTGGATATCAGTTAACTGTTTTCCTTCTTGCCATTTTGCTCTGGGGCAAAACGATGCTATCTAGTTATTACCTTGAATCTCCTACTGTGTGCATGTGTTTTGAAAATGAAACACATTTTCTTATCAAATGTTTGTGACATGGCGTGACCTTGTGAGTTCAGAAGTTTCAAAACTGACCTGTTCCACGGTGAGTCTGAAAATTCTTATAGTATGCATTCCAAGTAATGCTTGTGTACATTAGTTACAATTGATGATCCTAGACTCCATCAACCTGCACTCAAGCAAATTAAATTAATTGTCCCTTTTCGGGTTATGATGCAGGGTTATTATGCGGGGCAGTGGTGGTCTAGTGGTATAGGGCGCTGAATCGCTCATCGTAAGGTTGGGGGTTCGAGTCCTACTCTCCACAGGGTTGTCACTGTCACCCCCCCCCCCCCCCCCCCCAAGTACAGCTAACTGGGTTATCAAAGGCAGGCCATGTCTCTCACTGTCTATGGTGAGAGGCATGTACAAGAACCATTGCTGACTTTCGTAAGGAGTAGGCTGCAAAGCCGTCAGCATGTTTCTGTCTCTTGCTAAAGGGTTGTGTCAGGAAGGGCATCCGACGTAAAAACCTATGCCAAATCAAATGTGCGATTTGTTCACTGTGGCGACCCCTAATAAAGGGGAAAAGCCAAAAGGAAATCTCTCAGGGCTATGATGCAAAAAGAGTGTCATGCAGTTCTGCTTATGAAAAAGCAAACCTGTCTGGAAATCCACTTATGTGTAAATGACTTATCCAGGCTTTTGAATTGGTATAGCGCCATGTTTATTAAAAAACCACCTTAGTGATCATGGTTCCTTATGCCAAGTTCCATGTCTTGTGAAAATAATACTGGATGAAATCCATGGTCGACTTGCTTATTGGTTGGTCATAACCACTGCCATTTTCAATATGACAAGAATGACTTCCAGTTTTTTCAGTTTCCTAGAGAGAAGGCTTTGGCCTTGTCTTCATTCTATTTAGATTCACATAGTGTCTGCTCAGGTCTGGGGACACTGATTATTTTGGGCTCTGTTATGTAAATGATTGATTTTGGTGACTCAGAATAGCAGGTCATTGTTTTCAAAGTCCTCCATCATTTCTCTACAGATACAGAGCATCGATCCCTGTCGTCATATTGCAGATTGAAAGTTTACTAGAAATACAAGCCTCCTACATGTAATGCAATAATCTTGATCCTGTGAGCCACTTACAAGACCAGATTTGCTAAAAGCAGAATTCTGCAGCCTGGTTTCCCCAGGGGTGGCTGTGAGAGATGGGAAGTGTCAGTGTCTGTAAACCAAGAGTGGTATTTATATTTGTCTATTCCTGTTACTCTCAGGGTCGCTGTGGTCTCCAAGTCATTTGAAGGACACACTGACAAGACAGAAGAATGGTATGGAACACAGTACAAGCAGGAATCTATATCTGATGAGATCATTAAGGTGAGAAAATCGTCCAATGCATTGTAACTTGGATAGTTGGACTAAAGTTTACTTCACTACATCAAATAATTTAATTTGAAAATTCTGTGAACATTTCAAAACATCTTCAGTTAAATATTCCCAACTTTTACAATTGTTATATATATTTGGATGCTGTAATTATAAGCCCTGGCAAAAAAATTGAAATCATCCCGCATTTTAGGTTATTGACCCTGTTATTTGTTTATTTATATTTTGTTATACTGTAATAAACTCACAAGGGAAATTATTGCCTCTGCATTTAACCCACCCAGAGTGAGCACACACACACTCAAGCAGTGGGCTGCCACACACATTTGGGTTGTCCGGAGAGCAGTCTTTTTGATCTCAAAGCCACTACTCTAACCATTAGCCTATGGCTTCCCCAACAAGTTGTATTGCTTTGTGTAAGCCTAATCACAAACATGATACAAAATGTTTTAGTTTAATAACTGATTCTGAATAAAGGACACTTGGTGTTGAAAAAAGGTAAGCTTGCCTTGAGATTTGCATTTCTAAAATAAATACTGATGCAAGGCTAAAAGATGGAAATGGCAGTATAAGGAAAACGTTCCTTATAGTGAAAAGCGAGTAATCCAATAATGCAGGATAATGACACAAATAACAACATACATATACCGACAAATCAGATACAAATTGGTGAACCTCTGAATAAAATAAAACTAGTCACGACTGCGTATAACCACATCACGTTTATTTTTCAGACCATAAAGTGCACTCAAAAGCCTTTCATCTTTAAAAAAAAAACAAAAAAAAAACGGCGTTGCGCTTGTGTGTGGATGAAGTCGCATGACTCCATCTCACGGACACCATCAAAACCCAAGTGAAGCAAACTAATTCAGAGCTTACCATCATTCCGGTGGATTAACCAAAGAACTTCAACAACTAGATACAGACGCTCCCCAACTTAGGTTTTATTTAGTTTTGGACGGCCAAACGTAAGGTGAAAAAAAACAAAAACAAAAAAAAACCCGTAAATTGTTACTGTATAGTCCAGTGACGTAGCTGCTTGTGAATGGTTCTGATGGTCGGCGGTGCTATTTGGAAGAAACGTGCAACATTCACATGTTTTTCACCAGCATCGATTTTCTTGATAATTGCCATCTTCGTTTCCAACGAGATGGCTTGCCGCTTTTTCTGATTATCACTATTAGGCTTAAGCTTCTGACCAACCATATTTGCTTAGCTTTACAAAAGTCCGCAAAACAGTGTAAATACAAAGATCACAGAGACAACGTCTTGACACAAGAGTAACAGGCAGTGAACTGGGAAGAAGGAGGGGCACGTTCAGTCTGTCGTTTGTAAACAATGGACGCAGCATCATCATTACGTCAGCATACTACGTAGGTACGTCTCGTACTAAAGAGAGCACACTAAACTCAAAATGTGACTTAATTTTTTTTTTTTTAAACCGTAAAATCGAAAAAAACATAAAACGAATGAACGTAAGTTGGGGTGTGTCTGTATTGGTGTCAAAAGGTTGTAAGTTTGAGGGATCTGGGCTTTATATCCAAATACTGTGCACTGCTACAGGTGTCCTCCTGAGACCTCGGATTAACCTTCTTGAATTTAAAGTTGCAATGATACGGCTCCGTTCTGTAATGAACACACTACTAATGCACTGTCTCTTTAAAGGGGGCGTGGCTGAGAAGTTAGGTCAGGACCCAGGAAGACTTCTAAGCTGTCTATTGATCTGACTCCATGCGCGAGGGAATAATAGATAATAAAGTATAATAAAAAAAAATAGTACAGTGATCCGGGCTTTATGCCCAATCCGCGCAACTGTTAAATCTAACACTGAAATGATGGCTTTGTGGAAGAGGCATGAACTGAAAGTGAGTTTATTGTTTTATATTATTTCAACTCAACAATGTTGAGCGTTATAAAGCGTATTTTATATTTTGTGTTATAGCTGAACGATGTTGAGTTATTGCGAGAGTTGAATCAAGTTTGACTTATCTGACTTTTGTTTCGCTTAATGCGCCTTATGTCTGGATAGAGACCGTTCAAGTGTTTTTCATTGATATTGTGCCTTATAATCTGATGTGCCTTATGGCCTGGAAAATACGGTATATCAAACATCTCATTTGCATGCAAGGTTTTTATTAAGTTTTGGTTAAGCCCACTTTAACAAGTTGTTGGACTTATTGCTGAGAAATTTGGCCACCTGAAAGAATGAGAATGGATTCTAAATCTCATTCAAAAAGGAAGTCCAACAAATTCATATTTTTAAAAAGTCAAACATGGTATGACATTGTGAAATGCTTTTTACAACTGTCTGATATTTAAGAAGTGCGTGTGTAATAAGTGTGAACAAGAAAAATGGAGGTACATGGGGAAAAATAGGAGGAGGTTATCATAGTAGACATTCGACATGATGAATGAGGATAAACATAAGTGGTTATGTAAAGCCTATTGTGTACCAGATAATTTATCAGAAGTGAAATACAGGTATACCTCGACTTAAGTCGTTTCGAGTTAAGTCATTCTCGATTATACATCAGTTTTAAAAAAAAAAAATGGAAAAATTAAAGTTTACGTCATTATAATCATTTATATATTAAGGTTGAAGTTTCCAAACAAGTTTATGAAAATTATTTTGCAACAGCAGTAAGAGTCAAGGTTGTCACTGTTTAGTGGCCATCTAGCAATTATTTTTGAAACCTTTGTAGTAATTCACTTTTTCTGTTGTCTGTATATCTTTATCTAATCTAGTTTGTAAACAACTCTTCTTGGTGTGGGCTTTAAGCCAGTTATTGTTTATTGTTCTGAAACAGAACTGGCAAAATGCTGACCTCAATGGCAAGTTCAAACTACCCATGAAGAATGAGTTCATCCCAACCAACTTTGAAATTTACCCTCTTGAGAGGGATTCTCCATCCTACCCCATGTTGATCAAGGTGTGTTTTTTTGCTGCTTTTTGTTTTACCCTACTTTTCAAAACGTTAATTTGTGTAACTGATAGTTCCAGACTCTTAACTTCCATTTAAGTCCTGTTAATACTTTTATACTAATATGAAAAGAGTTCAAACAAGGGTGTGTGAACGCACCTTTTTTCCTGTCTGCAGTACAATCTGAATTGAAGGTTTCTTTTTTCTGTAGGATACTGCAATGAGTAAAGTATGGTTCAAGCAGGATGATAAATTCTTCCTACCCAAGTCCTGTTTAAACTTTGAATTCTTTAGGTAAGTTTTAAGGCTTACTCTGGGAGTTTTGAGGCTTGCAGACAACCATAGTTCCCTTTCTAGCTTCAGTGTCCTTGTGCTGGTCCATCTGGAGGTGCTGGTTGGCACTTTCCGACTTGGATGTATTTTCTATCATTTCTGAAGGGGAGACATCTGTCATTGCAGTTTAATGGGTATTGCTCTAATTACCCAGTGTCTCTTCTGGAGAGGTGGAAACTGCTGTGGATCTCATAAGTTTTGCATAAAAACGTTTTAGTACAGACGCTCCCCAATTTATGTTTTAGTTCGGTGCTGAACGCAAGGTGAAAAAAAACCTAAGTTGTTACTGTATGTTCCAGTGACGTATGAGGTTCATACTGTACTATACCTCTATAAATACCATTACCGTATCTCAAACACCCGTAAATCAATTACAGTGATACCTCAGCTCACGAACATAATTGGTTGCCAGAAAGTGTGTGTAAGGCGAAAAGTTCGTCTTCCGAACATTTATTTCCCATAAGAAACCATTAAAATGAGAATAATCCGTTCCCATGTCCCAATAAAACATAATTTTCTACTAAATAAACCTTAAACCTACACAAAAATATACCTTATTTTATGTACAATAAATGTGCTATTGTATTGTAATTAAATAAATAAACTGTACTATATAATAAAGTGGTTTTATTTACCTTTGTGATGGTAGTTGATGGCTTGATGGAATGGAGTGGGAGGAGGAGGGAGGGAGGGACTTACTGTTTGGAAGGAGAGTTTGGAAACGCCTACTGTTTGGAAACACCCTTAGCCACACACGCACCCTTAATAGCTTCCTTGTTCTTAAGGATGGGAGCAATGGTAGACTTAGCGTACTGGTACTGGGACGCTGAGTCACACAAACGCACACCTCGTTCGTGTTTTTCAAAGATCTCCGCCTGTGGTGGGGTCTTTTTCGGTCCCATAATAGCAAAAGTACACTCAATATGGTCCAAAATGTCTATCAAACACAAACCACTTCCGCATTCAAAGAAAGGGGGTGACGAACTGTGACGCCGTGAGCGTGCGTCAGCTTCTCGTGGCCGCCACCGTGGCGCTGTTCGACCGCGTGGTTTGATTCGTCCGCCGAAAACTAGTTCGTCAGCAGAGACTATATGCTCGCAAATTTAATGTTCTTGAGGCGAAAAGTTCGTGAGCTTAAGCGTTCGTCAGTGGAGGTTTTACTGTATTATAAACCTAACATTGTAAAATAATATCAAAATTAATTTCAAATAAATTAAATTCGAGCAAAATTTCAAATAGATAAATTTTAATCAAATTCACTCATAACATATCAAATACAGTATCAAATATCACCTTTAACATTCTCTATGATGTGATCTTTCTGCTTGTAAATGGTTCCGATGGTCGACGGATGATCACTTTATATGAAGCTGGGCCGAGTCACTTTACATGAAGCGTAAAACAGCCAATCACCACTTACAATATGTGAGGTGCTCCACTGAAAGTAGTTCACTCGCTTGTGCTTGAGACAAAGCGCGGGTTGTCTGGACTTCCGGTCTTTCAAGTGAGCAAGGGCACCGTTTAGTACTCAGCCTGCACTGATGTGAATCACCAGCAGAGCGAAGAGTTCTTTTTCTTTTCTGGATTCGGGTTTTCATCCATTTTACAACTCTCTTTGCTTAACTGAGTATGCATGGTAGATTGCGCTGATCTGAGCAGATAGTCAATTCATCTGTGTATGAGACTTGCACCGATGCTAGTAGGCTAACGCTTCTGACCAACCATTTTTGCTTAGGGTTACAAAAGTCCGCAAAACACTATAAACACAAAGATCACAGAGACGACGTCTTAACACAAGGGTAACACCAATGACGTGGAAGAAGGAGGGGCACATTCAGTCTGTTGTTTGTAAACAATGGACGCTGCGTCATTACGTCAGCGTACTACGTAGGTATGTCTCATACTACGGAGAGCACGCTAAACTCAAAATTTGACAATTTTTTTTTTTTTTTTTGAAAAAAAAAACAAAAAAAAACAAAATCAAAAAAACGTAAAATGGATGAACATAACTCGGGGAGTGTATGTAATGCTTTTGTAGTTTACTTGCAGTGCTCAAGATTTAATCCTTTTTCTGTTTAGTTTGAACTTGAATACACTTGTATTAAAATATTTTGTTTTATCAACCTTTTCCATCTGCTGTGCAGCTCTCGTTTGCACAGGTGTTGGGGTATTGCTGAAAACCAGCAGTAAAATATGCTTGTTTAAATGCAGATCTAATTCCTTTAGCACCAGAGTCTATAGATAAAGCACATGCCCTGATATGCAAACATGTTTGGCTTGATCACTGCTGTTGTCTTCACAGCCCTTTTGCATATGTGGACCCGTTACACTGTAACATGGCCTATTTGTACCTCGAACTTCTTAAAGATTCCCTCAACGAGTATGCATATGCAGCTGAGCTAGCTGGCTTGAACTATGACCTTCAAAATACCATTTATGGGATGTATGTAAGTATCCGAGTACCCTTGTTGCTCTCATTTCGCATCCCACCCCATGACCATCATCATTATATTATCCAGCTGTGCAACACAATTTGACCCATTTGTCCTCCCAATAAGCACTGTTCAGACGGCTGGATGAATGTTTTAGAAGATTTATAAAGCTGGTTAGTGTTAGCATTTGTGTGAAAAATTTCATATTTTTAGTGTGGTGAGTACGAGATCTGCTTTAAGTGATAGGGTTTGTATTTAATAGAATGCTATTTGGTGGTTAAATCTGATTAGATAAACCGATGTTCAGCACTGGTTTAGAGGTCATGTTTGACCATTAAAAAAAATATAAATAAAATACTTGTACTGGTAACAGAAACCTGTCCACCTTTCACCACTTGGCTTGTTTGAGTGTATGTGTGTGAGTGTGAATCAAGCTGTCTGAGGCGATTTAGCAAAGGTTTTCAACGGTTTGTTTACTATTAAAAATCTAAGAACATAAATCAAGATGCTGAGACTGAAATTCAATTTATCTGTCTGTGACAAATGCAAGCTATAAACGGATAGCAAGCTTGCTAGCTATCTGGAAGCTTCGAGGATATGGAGTCTTCTCCAAAGTGAATTTTTGTGACTGTTCATAAACATTTCAGCTCAGGAAGTATTTATTACTGTCATCATCATGGACAGTGGTGGCTCAGTGGTTAAGGCTCTGGGTTATTAATCCGAAGGTTGGTGTTCAGTCTCCAGTACCACTATGCTACCACTAGTGGGCCCTTGAGCAACGCCCTTAGCCCTCAATGGCTCAGTTGTATAAAAATGATAAATATAAGTTGCTCTGGATAAGAGTGTCTCACAAATGCATGGTTGAATCGTATACATTTGTAGAATGGAAAACATTGAAATCCTGTATATCGAAGTACTCAGGGATCAGTGTTTGGAACTTGTGGGTTAGCTGGTTGTACTGTATCTGCATTAGCCCATGTTGGCTCTGCCACTGTTGAGGCTGCATATCCATACTTTTCGAGATCCAGCTGTCTCTTGTTTTTGCTGTTCATGGCTTTTTGTTTTAAGTTTTGTCATCCTTTTCCAACAATCATGGTTTTGTTTTTTTTTTTCTTTCTTTGTTAGTCGATACCTATATGCAGATCCCATGCACTGCAACATGACATACCTGTTTCTCAGGTTGTTGACGGATGATTTAAAAGAGTATACATATGCAGGTCGACTGGCAGGACTGAACTATGGCATAGTCTCAGGAAAGAATGCCATTCTTGTAAGTATGGCAAGTCAACTAATCCATCATGTGTGGTTAAAAAAAAGAAAAGTGTAGGGCTGCTGGACGCTTGGTGCTTTGCAGATGTTTTAATCCGAATCCTTTGCTTTTGCTTTTTGTCTGAACATCAAAGCCAAATTGTAAAACTCCAACTGTGCAAACGGAGTGGACGTGTCCAGCTCCTCATAATGATGACGGCTGCTCTGCATACAAGCTTCTGTTCCACCTTATGTGACCTTTTATCATAGTTTGACATGATGATGTATCGTGTCCTCGATTAAACACAGCTTTCAGGGACAAACTTTTTTTTTTTCATTTTTTTAATGTTTTGGCCATTACTCATTTTCTAAAACACCCAACGGTACAACCTCGCCAGCCAGAGGAGGATCATTGACTTAATGAATATGTACTTAATGAAGATGTAAACATCTCCATCTGCTGATTGGAGACTTGCCACATTTACTGCCATTGTCGTTTTTATGCCATGAGACACCTGGTATGTCTTGAAAGTAGTGGAGATTTAGCAAATAGTCTTTTAAAGCATAGCAGTTATGTATGTACGATAGCCTTTAATATATTTGCTGATGTGATCAATGACCTGCTAGATGTGGCAGTAGTCCATATTTTAAATGCAGAGGTTTTTGGGATAGACACGTTAATATTCTGGACTTTTGCAAGAAGAAGAAAAAGTTGTATGCTGTTCTCATTTTCTCACATTGGACTGTGTGTGTTTTTCCAACAGTCCAAAGACTTTTACTTTAGGATAGTTAGATATTCTTGATTGCCTCTAGGCATGAGTGTAAATGGTTGTGTGTTGCCCTGCGAAGCGTTAGCAAGCTATTTAGTGTATACCCGCCTTTGCCTTGTGTTGGCTGAGATAGACAGAAGCACCCCCCACAGGAGTAGCATTAAGCGGTTTGGCAAATAAGATGTGATGTGTGTAGGGCACTTTGGGTAGTCAGAATTGAGTGTGATAAAGTTTGTTTTTAAATTTTTGCCGTCGACATCAGGTGTTTTGCTTTGGTGTGTGTATCTGGTGAAAAGATTACTATGAAATTGATATTATGACTAAATGCTTTGTGGCCTGATGATTATCATCTGCTTTATCAGGAGTGCTGATACTAATATCTTCCTCCACTTGATCTGTGGTCGGGTCACAGAGCAGCAGCTTAAGCAGTGAAGTTTAGACGTCTCTCTCCCCAGACACTTTCTCTCCAGCTCTTCCGGGGTAAACCAAGGCATTCCCATACCAGCCAAAAGACGTAGTCCCTCCAGCATGTTTTGGGTTGACCCCAGGGTTTATTCCCGATTGGACATGCCCGAAACATTCATGAGGCATTCTGTCCAGATGCCCGAACCACTGCAACTGGCTCTTTTCAGGGCGGAGGAGCAGCAGTTCTACTCTGACCTCCTCCCGGATGGCTGAGTTTCTCACCCTGTCTCTTAGGTATAGCCCTGGCACCCAGTAAAGGTAGCTCTTTTCAGCTGCTTGTAACCGCGATCTTGTTGTTTCGGTCACTACCCTCGTGACCATAGTTTTAGGGTTAGGGAAGGTGCGTTCCACCCTTTTCTGGCTGAGAACCATGGCCTCGGACTTGGAGGTACTGATTCTCATCCTGGCCACTTTGCATTTGACTGCGACTAGCTCCAGTGAGAGCTGGAGGCATCCTGTAATGAAGCCAAAAGGGCAAAGTTGTCCACAAAAAGCAGATATGAGAACCAATGGCCATCAAACCAGAACAGACACCACGGCTGCGCCGAGGAATTCTGTCCATAAAAATTATGGACAGAATCTGTGACAAAAGACAACCTTGGCAAACTTCAACCCACACCAGAAATTAACTCGACCCGTTACTAATGAGTGTCAAGCTCTTGTTATACTGATTCCGAATGACCTGTAGGAACAGGTCCAGTACGCTCCACAAGATGGAGAAGACGTTCGGCTGCATCCCTCGGGCTAAGTCCACAAAACATTACCTCAGCAACCTCAGCTCCAGTGATGGGTGGAGCCCAACCCAACCCCCCAGGGTCTTCCTCCGCCAAGAAGGGTGTGTTGGTGAAAGAGTTCCTGAAAGTATTCTTGAATTCTTGAAAGTATTGTCGGTGTGGGGTATTTTTTACTCTGTTGTTGGTGTCAGACTTGCTGGTTTGAGTGTTTTTCAGAAGCTGCTGTCGGATTTCCTGAGGTTTAGGTACAAGAGTCCCTCTGGTTAATGTAAAATGGTGAGAACAACCAGATGAATAGTTAGTAGTCGTTCTCCAAATGGCTTTTTAATGAGAGATCAGATAAGAGTCCAACATGCTGAAGTTGTCATGATACTGGTTCATGCACTGGGAAGAGACCAGTTGATTTAATCTTGTAGTCTTCATCAGACCACTTATGGAAAGCCTGTATCCTGTTTTTTTACAGACAGCAATGGAATATGAGTCATGTGTTCTGTTAACATCTAGTGATGTTCCTGAGATGCTTTTCTACTCTCCATGGTTGTAAAGTATGGTTGATCTTCCAAAGCCTTCCTGCCTACTGAAAGTAAGACCATTGTTCAATGACATTTCTGAAAAATGCTTTTCTACCCACAGAACTACTGATCGCTGGCTTTTTTGGTTTGACTACTGAAAAAATGTAGCAGCACTGCAGATTTTCTGTTTTGAAAAAGTCAACTGGGATGAGAATCAGCACCTTCAAGTCTGAGGCCATGACTCTCAGCTGGAAAAGGGTGGAATACACTCTCGGGGTCTGGAATGAAGTCCTGCCCCTAGTTGAGGAGCTCCAGTATCTTGGAGTCTCGTCCACAAGTAAGGGAAGGATGGAGCGAGAGATCGACAGACGGATTAGTGCAGCCTCAGCTGTAAAGCGGAGCTTTTACCGGTCCATCATGGTGAAGAGGGAGCTGAGCTGAAAGGCAATGTTTTTTCAATTTATGAGTTGGTTTTATGTTCCAACTCTCATCTATGGTCACGAACTTTGTGTAGAGACTGAAATAAGATTACAGATACAAGCAGCTGAAATGAGCTGCTTTTGCATGGCGGTAAGGCTTTCCCTCACTGAGAGGATGAGAAGCTTAGCCTTCCTGGAGAATCTCAGAGTAGACCCTCTGCTTCTCTCCGTTGAGAGGAGCCAGTTGAGGTTGCCCTGGCATCTGGTTAGATTGCCTCTCAAACACCTCCCTGGTGTGGTGTTTTGGATATGTCCAACTGGGAAGCTACCCTGAAGTTGACTCAGAACACGGTGTGACTGTTCCCCCCCCCCCGAAGAACTGGAGGAAATGACTGGTCGCGGCTTTCTCTTGAATGAGATTCAGCCATATAAAAATGGTTGCATCACTGCTTGTCACTGGATTTGATTGGGTTCGTGAAACTGCTTCGGAGTTGTTTGTCCTTTCTTGCATTGATGTTTTTTCCTTTAATTAATCAGGTCAGCTGTGTTCTCTGTACCATTTGTGCTCACTGGTTTGTTGTCATCCTTGTAGAAGTTGTAGAACAGTCCGTTCCAGTGGGGTACATCATTGATTAACTTGCCCATCTAACACACTAACCGTACATCTGGAACTGCTCATGCATACCACATTTATATAATTACACTATATATAATTATTCAGTGCCAGGTGGCAGCTTAAGAACATCGAATTGATGCCAAGTGTTATTTCATGCTGCATTTTAGTAAACACTTTTAGAGGTTATTAATTTGCTGAGGAATGGATTTCGGTGGGACAGTCTTGCATATGAGGGAATGGGGTGAAGGATGCCCGTTTCCCTGACTGTGCTTTGCATACTTTTTTTTTTTTTTTTTTTTTTTAATCATTTTTTTTTCTTTTTAAACTTCCTTGAATATTCATTCTCTCAGTAATTGCGTCGTGTTGACTCATTCTCGGTTATTGGTAGTGTGTGGAAGAGAGCAGGAGTAGAAGCATATCTCCTCAGGTTCTCTATGTAATGTCCGGTTTTATTATTATTTATTAAATAAAATGTTTATTTACTGGACAGTGTGACAGACTGAGGCTTGGAAGGTTGTAAGTTATCACAGCTAGTTTCATCTTGGCAATGTTCATCCTGCAGTGATGTGCTGAGCAGTGCTTTCTATACCCTCCCCTGAACATGTAAGGACATTCACACACTGTACTTGGGCACGAAGGATTTCTGTGCTAACATTCATTCTCTACTACAGCTCTCGGTAAAGGGCTACAATGATAAACAGCATATCCTGTTGAAGAAGATCATTGAGAAAATGGCCACATTTGAGATTGACGAAAAACGATTTGACATCATCAAGGAAGCGGTGAGCATTGCATAGAGCGTACAATTATGAAAATCTGTTGATATTGGTACATAAAGCAGAATGTGTGGTGACCATGTAACAATAGCTCAACATGCTCCATCCCCTTTGAAAATTTGTTGTCCAGTACGAGTTAGGCAGATGTTTCCCAGTGTAGTGTGTACACTGGTCATTACTTAGTATTTTAATCCTTCATTGAAGTGTAGACTATAGAAGCATTTATTCTAGCTGTAACTGAAGCTGGTGGAAGCCCGTTATCATCAGTTAATGCTAATAATGTTCCCCGAGAAGCAAATTAATTTAAAAAGGTCAATGAGTGAATATGTAATAAGTTAAAAAATAAAAGAAACATTTTGGCTCTAGTACATTTTCTAATGGGTTTGTAAAATGATTACAGTAATGGCTGTACTTGTAATGCCTGACTGTACAAAGACTTAACTCTGATTTGTAGGGATGTCATTGACTATCAGAATATCGATATATTGCCGATATAATTGTTGATCGATACCCATAAAAGGGATATCAATACTTCTAACGTTATAGCTTTCATGTGTTCATTACAGCGTCTGTAGTAAATGCCATTTTCAATGACACCCCGTGTAAATGGTACGTCCTGCCTCTCTGTATGGTAAATGGTACGTCTCTGCTTCTAGTGTGCCGTCAGAGCGCGTGTTCTCAACAGCACGGATCATTTTGAACAAGAGACACTTATCACCGGATAATGTAGATATGCGCATCCTCTGAATCTATACATCTATTTTCGATCCCACGTCACTGTGACACCCAGCATAGAGCCAATCCTTTCTGTACTTCACTGTGTGGGCGGGTCCGATAGCTTCAAACTCCAATTTTATTGGATTATAACAGCCACAGACTGCGCGTGTTGTTTGATTAAAGAGATAAATTTCCCTCGTTTTGATTGGCTCATTTCCACAAAGCCAAGCACAGCTTGCAAGCAAACACAAAAGGACAGACATGGAAAAACTTCAACCTACTGAGCAGCTGATTGCCAAAACTTGGGACATGCTTCCTGTCCCATAAACACTGCAGCGTGTGAGTCCATACAGAAAGGATTGGCTCTCAGCTTCGTGCCACAGTGACGTGGCATTGAAAGTAGATGACTAAATTTGCTCTGAGCAGTTAGAAAGTGAAGCTGCATCATCTCCTGCTTGGCCTTTTAAGATGCTGGCGCTGCCGGCAGCGCAAACGACCGTCGTACGCAACACTCGCACTGCACTGCCATAAATCGTGCTTCAACACTTTTGCGGTCGTAAAGTCGATCAGACGAAACTCGCATCGGTCGTAAGTCGACGACTCACTGTATTTAATGCATTATACAAACTACTGTAATATCCCTTAGTCTGTTCTATTATATGTATTTATGGAACAGTACAGCAATATTCCAATGTATGGATGCATCGGAAAGTTTTTTTTTAATCAATATATCGATACCAATAATAGGTTTTCATTGACACCCCTACTGATTTGTCTTTTTCATGCCTGTTGTAATGCTAATTCTCACAATCTGTATCCTGAATGTTAATGTATATATATGATAGTTTTGGTTCCTCGAAACACCACCAGAGAAAACAATTCCATGTACAGCTTGTAAAACTATGACAAAATGTAGTAACTGTTTAGGCTTTGCAGAACCTTATATGGTTTGTTTGCAGTATATGAGGTCCCTGAATAATTTCCGGGCAGAGCAGCCACACCAGCACGCCATGTACTACCTGAGGCTGCTCATGACGGAGGTGGCTTGGACCAAAGATGAGCTTAAAGAAGCACTCGATGGTAAGTTAAGTCCAAGCACACACGCCCTCATAGTTGCATTAGTATTCCGGTGAGGATGAATCATTATGAAACATGAGGCAGAGAGTTCAGTTTAATTAGTTTTATAAATAAATTTCAAATGCTAATTTCACTAAAGCTAAATATGTTTCATTATGCGACTAACTGGGTTTTGTTGTTGCCTCTTGCTTTTCTGGTTATTTCAGGGTTCAAAAATTATATATAAAATTTTTATTTATTTATTTTTTTTGTAAAATTGGCATTTCTGAAGATAAATGCAGAATGATTACTTGCCTTAAGCCTCCGTAATAGAACAGGAATGTGACAAGAAAATTACTGCCACAATTTCTGGACAAGTTCCCGTGAAAGCCTTTCGGGTAGTTTGCAGTTGCAATTTGACATTTTGGAGCCATATGTTTCAAACATCATTGATTATCTCTTACTTTCTCCGGTTTCCTTTGCTATGGGATGTCAGTCTTTCATTTCAGTGTTTTTTAGCATTGTATTTTAATTAAAATATCGATTTATATGTTCTCAAATTCTAATTTTTTTTCCATTTCCTTCACTGATTATGTGAGCTTTTCCTGTCTCTTGTTGATTGCTCATCTTGTGCTACTTTGGTCGCACGGCGTTGTTTGAATCTGGGTCAGACACGGTGTGAATTTAGAGTGGCCATTCTATACCGTGTGTGTCTGTCCTTACACAGTGTTGTAAATGATGGTATGCATTGAACAAGATTTATCTGTTGGAATTCAAGGTGTCTGCTGCATTTTGTGTGAATGTGCTTAATGACACCGTATTGCTACTTTGCCGAGATAATGTCTGAGAACGGCTCAGTGATTGATTGCATGTGTCTGAATCCATTTCAGATGTCACTCTTCCCCGTCTCAAGGCCTTCATACCTCAGCTGTTGTCACGGTTACACATTGAAGCCTTGCTGCATGGAAACATCACTAAACAGGTTGGTTTAAACCTATGAAGGGTTCATATGGATAAGAGGAAGTCCGAAGAACCTTCAGGTTTTTGCTGCAGTGCAGGAGTACACCTGACACATGATTTAGATAGGCAGGTGCTGACCCCTGGTCCACATGAATAAATAAATAAGCTTGGCTGCTAAAAGGCTGTGTTCTTGAATAAGTTGCCCAGCAGGCAAAAACCTGATGTAAGTGAAGAACTTGGTCCTAAGTCGCTGATTATGAGGGAAATTTGTTAACATGGCAGGATACATACAGACTCTGTACTTTTATTTATAAAGTAATTCAGAAAGTGGAAAACAGGAGCCAAGCTTGAGCTCACGCTTAAAGTACCAATCAGACTGCTCTGGCTAATATAAGTGGTGAATAATCATGATTTATTACGACTTTAGTCGTGGAATATGGCTCGAATGGTTCTCCTGTGTCCGTCAGGTGTCCACGGGTGCCCACTACAGGAAATCTTTTAAGGCTCACTGCATTGATGCTAATTGGATGTCATGTATCACAGACTTGTGTGATGGGCAACAATTAAAAAAAAAAATTAAATTAAAAAAAGAGGAAGATTTATTCCTAGTAATTAAATTAAAATACAGAAAATAGAGACTTTGTACACCACCGCTCAGACTCGCAGAATGAAAAACACAGTATAATTTGTGTATGTAAATGAATATTTATGGCGTAATCGTTGAAACCAGAAGCTTGACAAAGGTCAAGTGTTAAAAGGAAAGGTGCTGAAAAACAAACCCAGGCCTGGACATTGATCAATAGAGACATCGATCAGATATTTTGCTTGTAGGCTGCACCGAGACCTATATACAGTATTATAGTATATTTTGAGATATTTGTCTGCTGTGTTACTGAAATCTCATACATTTCATGGCCAAAGGTTTTGACCTGTTGGCACCCACATCTGTTTGATGATCATAGCATTCCAAAGTTGGTTCCCTACTTTTCTGAAAAGACTTTTCACGAGATTTTGGAGTGTGACTTTGGGAATCTGCGATCATTCATCCAATGAGGGCAGGCATGAGTAGAGGCCAAGTTGTAGGCCAGTATTCCCATTTATCTTATTGGACTTAAGGTCAGGGCTCTCTGAAGCCCAGTAAGGTTCCTTCATTCCAAACTCGGAAAATAATATCTTTTATGAACTTTATGCTGGAAAATCATTGGTTGCCTGAGTTTCATTAAAGGAAAATTAGAAACTGCTGCAGTTTATGGCGGCGTTCTACATGGTTACATCCCTCCAGTTTTGTGGCAAAGGTCTGGGAAAGGACCGAATAGAAGCATGATGGCCAGAAACATTTGGCCATGTGGTATATAATCAATGTGAGATGGTTTGCCAGCAGTTAGCTAGACATCTAACTTTTATAGAATGGAAGGGGGTGTGTTTGTATTATTTTACTATTTCTTTATAATTGTTAGTGGGGCCCGTGGTTAGGGTGCTGCGCTCATGATCAGGAGGTTGTGAGTTTAAATCCCACTGAGACCCTCACTGTGCTAAGACCCCTGGGCAAGGTCTCAACCACAAGTGTGCCTCTGTTCACCCAGCGGTATAAATGGGTACCAGTAAAATATACTGGGAAGGTAGTAAACCTGCAATGGACTAGCATCCCATCTGGGGGAGTTGAACTCCTGGTTGCTTCACGCTACGGAAACCGGGGATAGGCACCGGCCTGATGAGCCACGAGGCTAAGCCACTAGGCTCGGGGCTAAAAACCCAACAGACTTACCGACCTACCTTTATAATTGTTAATTCCATTAAAATTGAAGGGTGAGGCTTATAGAAAATGTAAATCTGAAGTCGTATGCATGTAGGTTGTAGCTTTATAGATTCTGAGCACTGGACATGTGTATGAAACAGATGGATAATCGTATTGGCTGATTTTGTTCTTGAAACTGATTTGAGGCCAGTAATTTGATCTGTTACTATATACGGCTGCATTTGGAGGTTCAGTCACTGTTGAGCAGCTCGTGAATAATTTCCCCCATCTGTACCTGTTTCTGCAGTCTGCGCTGAATATGATGCAGATGCTGGAGGACACACTGATTGAGCATGCACATACCAAGCCTCTCCTCCCAAGCCAGCTGATTCGCTACAGGGAGGTGCAGGTGCCTGATGGTAAGTGCTAGAAACATGAATTTTTCCCTGCGTCTCTCTCTCTCACACACACACACACACACACACACACACACACACACTATATAACTTCACAGCAGGACACACACAACCCTCGCTCAAATTTCTAGTGTTATTATCTAATACTTGTGTAACGTATCCTGCAGGTGTGTCAATCCCCCTTTATAGAGATCAATGTTTCACAATCCAAAGTCAGCATCAACTGGACCGCACATTTTTTATTTATTTATTTTTATTTTTATTTTTTTCCCTTTGACATACGGACTAAAAGGCCCATTTTGTTTCAGGGGACAAAAACATTTTATGCAATGGAACTTTGGTGGTCGAACACAATTCGTTCCAAAGATATGGTTGATTATTGATTTGTTCGAAGAGTGAAACAATATTTCCCATAAGAAATCGTAAATGAATGCATTACGATGAGTGAGGTGTATTTATGAAATATATTAATATACATACATTAATGCACAAAAGAGTAAATCATGATAGTACATAATAACCTAATTATGTCCTATATTTACAGTATATAATTTTCTGGTTGCAATGTGTTGGTGTAAGTGGATGGATGGGGCGGGAGAGATGGGGGGCGGTTTATTGCTTTGATAGGGCGTGGCAGTTTTTTCCTCTTCTTTCTCTCTCTTAATTGCAGTTGATTCTTTCCTGTTCTTACGACTTCTCTCTTTTCCTTTCCAGTAGAATTACTGCTGCTTTTCTTCGGACCCTGGGTTAAGGGTTAAAATAGCTGTAATGTAATGAATAAACATTCAGACTCTTGTCTCACTGGCTGTTCAAAGTACTGAACACTGAGCAGCATTCAACACACTCAGTCCTGCTCCCTTCGAACTCTGATGATTTGTTTAAACACCACGGCATCTCTCCCCTCCGTTCCTATTTATTTGACTAAAGAGTCATTTGACCACCGAGATTCTGCTGAAGTACTAAATAAATAATATCCCAGCACTGACCGTCTTGCTGCTCTCTCTGTGAACCCAGTGATGCTATTACTGGGTTTTTTGTTTTTTTGTTTTTTTTTCCCCCCACTGGAAAAAACCTCATGTAGTCCTGGGATGTCAAACTCCTTTTCACTGAGGGTCGCATCACAAAATTTCTACCACCAAGGCCGTAATAATCGCTGAAGATCCATTTCAAGAAGAGCATGAAATGAAATCTACATGGCGAAATGATTACTTTTTCTTTTCTTTTCTTTGCTTTTTTCAACACCTTTCTTCAAACACAATCTTTGAGTCATAAATTATTTGATGTTTATTGAAATGGGCTACTGCCACCTAGTGGACGGATGATGAATTTTCATCTTTCATTGTAACAGTTGATGCAAAGAATGTACGATAATCATTCTTTAAAATCTCGTACTGGCCACATAAAATGAGTTGACAGGCCCGATATGGCCTGCGACCTTTGAGTTTGACACCTGGACTGGAGACACAGCTGTTTTAATGTTGCATGTCTAATCTAGAGAATTGGCACCAACTTGCTATCACGTCCATGCATACGTACCCACACAGGCGCGAGTGCGTCAGCACTGTCGACACTGAATGCACTTACATTCTTATTCTCTTACTTTATAAATGCATGTTTCTGGAATGTTCTGAAATATTCATATTATGCCTCTGCCAGCAATATCCAGTTCTAAGAAGTATGATATTTTTTGGGTTGTCCATATGTACATCCAGGCCATTCTTGTGCATGTGATATCTTGAACATATTGAGAGATTTTCTTGAAACTTTATACAAATTCTCACCTTTTCCCAATGATCAATCGATTAGATTTTGGAAGTCAAGGTTCAAAATCAGTGTGGCCTCAGGTTGGCCATTTTTGTGAATGTGACATTTCCAGATCTATTTTGACATACATACCATTTGATGTGATCCGAGGTTTCATTCAAAACATGCTTCTGAATTTCAAAGAAAAATGACCCCTTCCAATCATACTACCGCCGACCATCACCCCAGCACAGGATCATATAACAACCAGCCGGTAGTACTGGTTGATGAACCGGTGTCATTATTAAAGGTTGCTTGTTTTGTTGTTTTGAAAAATTGTTAGCGATTGAAGGGTCCATGATATGCGTGTCTGTTCTATATTTTTGTACGTGTGTTTGTCATGACCTCTTGTCTCAGTCCAGTTCTCTGTGGTTATCAGGTGGCTGGTATGTGTACCAGCAGAGGAATGAGGTCCATAATAACTGTGGTATAGAGATTTACTACCAGACAGACATGCAAACAACACATGAAAACATGCTATTGGAACTGTTCTGTCAGATCATCCACGAGCCCTGCTTTAATACCCTACGCACCAAGGAGCAGCTTGGTATGTTGTACACTCATGACACCCGCATAGGTTGGGATACAATGTCCTTGTACAGAGAGCCGATTGTATTATTAGTGTATCTGGCAACAATTAAAAATCCTTTGAAATGTTTACCATATGCTCATAATATTCAGTCGTCTCTCTGCCCCATCAGGCTACATTGTGTTCAGTGGTCCACGTAGGGCGAACGGTGTGCAAGGACTTCGTTTCATCATCCAGTCTGAGAAAGCCCCTCACTACCTCGAGTCACGAGTGGAAGCCTTTCTCAAGACCATGGAGAAGAATGTTGAGGACATGAGCGATGAAGCCTTCCATAAACACATCCAGGCCCTCGCCATCCGCCGCCTTGACAAGCCCAAGAAGCTGGCAGCCGAGTGCGCCAAGTACTGGGGCGAGATCATATCCCAGCAGTACAATTTCGACCGGGGTGAGTCCCACACACTCGACTCTGTTGTTTTCGACTAGAAAAATCGAATACCGAGTAATTTGAGTTGCTTTCAGATAAGCAAGGAGGTGAAGGTCTCAGACAGCCTTAACATGTCGTTAACTCTTCCACACAGATAATATTGAAGTTGCATATCTGAAGACGTTAACGAAGGATAACATTATGCAGTTCTACAAGGTGAGTGTCTCGGTTCCTTCTGTTCCTCCCGGGTTAATTTCCTCCATCCCACAGCAGTCTGGATAGATCAGTGCTGAAACAGGCCTCTGCAGTCGTGCACTTCTTTTTGATTGATGGCTCACAGAGTCACTGAACACAATTATCAGAGCAGGCTAATTTCTCCCTACTGTTTCCAAGAGCGGATTCCCATAATGAGAAACCAAGTCAAGTCATAATGTTCGATACAGGCTCAGAATTCGAGAATCAGTTCCAGTGTGGCACAGTTTAGGCACCAGCTCAGATCTAGGATTCTCTTTACTCTGGTTTGTCTCTCCTCGTCTTGCATGACAGGATCTGTTGTCTATTGATGCTCTGAAGAGGCACAAGGTGTCCGTTCATGTGCTGTCTCGAGAGATGGACTCCTGTGAGTATTTGCCCAAGTTTTTGTGATGGAGAGAATAGTGTGTTGTCCATGTGGATGGATGGCAATTAAACTTTTTCAATATTGTGTTGCTTGTTCCCAGGTCCAGTGGTGGGCGAGTTTCCAGCACAGAATGATGTCAATCTCGCTCCTGCTCCTTCTCTGCCTCAGGTAACACATGTCCAATAGCTCTCGTGTGTGTGTGTGTGTGTGTGTGTGTGTGAGAACAGAAAATGGAACATTGCGTGTTTTGTGTTTCTAGCCCGTGGTGGTCCAGGACATGACGGAGTTTAAGAGAAGTCTGCCGCTCTTCCCTCTCGCGAAACCTCACATTAACTTCATGGCTGCCAAACTGTGATCAGCACCTTTTTACAGAGCGAAGCCGGGTTTGACTGAGGCACATCGCACCCCTGAGTTTAGAGCCAGTAACACCATCTCCTGACTGTGTGTGTGTGTGTGTGTGTGTGTGAGAGCGAGCGAGAGAGAGAGCGACTTGGCACGGTGCAGCAGTGATGAGTCATTGTGTTGGTTACAGTGGGCTCAGTCTGGTCACTGAGAAGCCATTTAAAATCATCTCTCTCTCTCTCTCACACACACACACACACACACACAGCCAGCACCACAGCTGTTTTAGAGAATAGAAAAATAATGATAAATCAGGAGTAGGTCATGTAGGTGTTGTGCTGAAAACAGGGATGTTTTACTTTTTGTTTGCCTGATGATTATGACAGGGTGACATTTTTAATTTGAAACATGCTGGAATCATTTCTTTCGCGTGCTTGAAGAAAATTCCCATTTTAGTATTTTATTGTACCCTATTTACCCAGAATTTCAGAAAAGCACGGCGATATTAAGTTCGTGTGCAGGTTGAACGTGTGTTTTTTTTTTTTTTTTTTAAGCTTCATGTTGGAATATTAGCATTTTCACTCTTAAGTTTACAGGTAGACTTAACTTTCAACATGCTGCGTATTTTCCTTCCATTAATCTAGTCGCACAAGTCGAATCTCAGATCCCTGATGTGTGTCCTGCTTCCTCCTTCGGATCCAGGTCTGGAACCGCACCAGTGAGATGCCTCCTTCAGCTTTAGAACACTACAAGCTGCTCATGGCGTCCATGTTCGATATGCTACATGTTCTTTCGCTTGTCCGGAGGGGTTGTTTGTTCCATTCGGCGATCTTTTACACTGTATGGGTTTTAGATCTGGTTTTGAGTAAATTAAGATATCTTGTTTAATCACTAAAATGTTGAAATATTGAGCCCATTCATCTGAAACTGAATCACTGAGTTTGAAAATGTTCATGTACCAGAAATATTTTGGTACATAAAAAAAAAAAAAAAACGCAAACCCCTATTTTAAATCCTACGAGCAGGTTTTCAGAATCTTTATTTTTGCTTGTTAATTGTGTCGAGCGAGCTGTTTACAGCTACGGAGTAGAAGATCAAGTAGCAGTAACATTGCTTTTTTGAGCATCAAACTCGGTGATTATGGCTTATTTTATTGAAGTGGAAGAACTTTAATAAATCATTTTTAAATAGAATTTTCCTTTTGTTACAATGATTCTTATCTTTTTAGTGATGACATGAAGCCAGAGGAGGATCATGTTTAATAAGTCACTGTTCCAACCTTCTCTGTGGTGTGTGTGTGTGTGTGTTATAAAAATTATCACTGGCTGTAGATTTCTGGTTTTAATAGATGATGATTTATTGAGGTGAACCATGGACTCACTGTGCATGCTGATATTTTTAATCCAAACCTGTTTGCGCTGGAAATAAATATGCACCTCACGTTAAGAGCAATAATATGACAGGACCAAGGTTGAGGGCCTTGAACCCGACGTCCTGCACGCGCGGTTCGGTCTCGATCAGGTCAGACTATTTAGGAAACACTTCAGAGCTGTTTCTCCATGTCTGTTTCCTGTGCATGTGGTGGGAGATCAGCATCACTCAGGTCTCGACTAACCTTGCCAAGTCTAACCACTTATTGATGTTTTGTGCTTCTAAAACCCAGCTTTGTAACCTTCAGAACATTCTCAGGACTGGAACCGGATTGCTGCGTTTACAAGATGAATAACTGCTGTACATTTGGTGGACTGAGGGTTTCCTCCAACTATCAATCATTTTTATTATTCACCAAGAAAAATAGCATTTCCTCATCATACTGTGGTTATTTGTTTAATTCTCAGATGTATAGGGATCCCTCGCTACTTTGTGCTTTGATTAATGTGGCTTCAGTGCACCGCAATTAAAAAAAAAAAAAACTTCATTGAATTAATATAAGGAAATTAAGAAAAAATTATGGAAAATGTCACAAAAACAAGGACAATTATGCAAAAAAAAAAAAACAACCAAAACCCTAAACAAACAAACAAACCCAAAATCTCCCATCAAAACTGAATATTGTTGCATCTGTCGCATCTGCACTCACGTATGTATGCGTGTCATGCAATACCATCTGTGTGTGTGTGTGTAGAGACGCTCCCCAGCTTACGAACGAGTTAGGTTCTGGACGGCCGTTCGTTAGATGAATTTGTTTGTAAGTCGTTACAGGGCATTCTTTCGAGGGGAATGTATGTTTAAACCTTGTATAAGTAACCTATACAATCTCTCTCTCCCTCCAAAACGCCTGGTTCCTCTCAAGCACAGCGCAGCAGATCTGATCAGATTTACAGAGTGTCACTCTTATCCAGTTCATTAGAATACTGTACTGGAGTTTATTTGTTTCTTCTTTGAAAGATTTGGCAGGATTTCAGAAATGTATTGTTCTGCTTCTCTTCCTGGACCTCCAGTGTAAAGCATGCATCAGCCACGCCCCCCTCTGCCAGAGCCTAGTATTAAGTGTTCCTCAGGATAATGTTTAATCATGTTTCTTACTTATAGTTATATCTTTCTATAGATTTTATTTCATTTCACTTTTGACCTCGGACAGACCTGTTCGTATCTCCAGATGTTTGCAAAACGAATGTTGGTAAGTTGGGGAGCATCCGAATTTTTTATTTACATCTTATTTTTTTACTGTTTTTGTTATAAGCATTTATGGCATTGATTATGTATTTATTGATATTATATACACATATGTATGTATACGTCAGTCGGGGACGGGCTTCCTACTTTGCAGATTTCGATGGTCACGTGGGGATCTCGGTCCCAATTAACCGCGGAAAGTGAGGGATCCCTGGACAGCACTTCACTAAAGATATTTCTGCCAGTGCTTTTTTTTTTTTTTTTTTTGCACTAAACTCTATTGAGCAGGTCAAACTGAGGCATGTTTAGAATGACATTGGGTTGCATTGTGAATTTAGAGCAAGATGACAGTCAATGCTTGTGAAATGTTGACCATTTTAATGACTTAAAACATGAGCAGGAACAAAGTCATGGCCAGAATGTGGAAGAATCCTTTTCATTAATGGGACTGCTGCATATGAGACTAAATTTCAATTAAAACTGATCAAACAAATTCAGGGTTGCTTCTTACTGACGGTGATGATTTTTATATCCTGTATTAAACCTGAAAGCAAAATTTGTCCAAAGGGATCGTGTGCGCACACAGAGCAAAGGGCCAGTACATGGGGGGGCCTTGCTCAAGGGCACTTCAGCCATGAATGTGGAGGGGACCGTTTCCTGCTGTTTGAGAAATTGAACGAACAACTTTTTGATCCCAAACTCACCGCTCTAACATCAAGTATATGCCTGTGTCCAGCTATAGACTACAATCTCATTAATTTGGACCCCAAGTATAATATGGGGATTAGAGCAATATGAACATATTCTATTTTGATCCATGAAATTGTCTCTTAATATGCATCAGGGTGCATTGGACCCTGACGATCTCATCTCATCTTCTTCCGCTTAGTCCGGGGTCGGGTTGCGGGGGCAGCAACCTTAGCAAAGAGGTCCAGACATCCCTCTCCCGAGCCACTTCCTCCAACTCTCCCGGGGGGACACCGAGGCGGTCCCAGACAAGCCGAGAGACATAGTCCCTCCAGCGTGTTCTAGGTCGACCCCGGGGTCTCTTTCCGGTTGGACATGCCCGAAACACCACACCAGGGAGGCGTCCGGGGGGCATTCTAACCAGATGCCCGAGCCACCTCAACTGGCCCCTCTCAATGCGGAGGAGCAGCGGATCTACTCGAAGCTCTCCCGGATGGCGGAGCTTCTCACCCTATCTCTAAGGGAGAACCCGCCACCCGGCGAAGAAAGCTCATTTCAGCCGCTTGTATCCGTGATCTTGTTCTTTCGGTCATTACCCAAAGCTCGTGACCATAGGTGAGGGTTGGAACGTAGATCGACTGGTAAATTGAGAGCTTCGCCTTGCGGCTCAGCTCCTTTTTCACCACGACGGACCGGTACAGGCACCGCTTAACAGCAGAGGCTGCAGCGATCCGGCTGTCGCTCTCTCGCTGCATCCTTGCCTCACTCGTAAACAAGACCCCAAGATACTTAAACTCCTCCACTTGGGGCAGGACCTCATTCCCGACCCGGAGGGTGCATTCCACCATTGTCCGACTGAGAACCATGGCCTCGGACTTGGAGGTACTGATCTTCATCCCGGCTGCTTCGCACTCAGCTGCGAATCGCTCCAATGAGAGCTGGAGGGCCCGACTTGATGAAGCCAAAAGGACAACATCATCCGCAAAAAGCAGAGATGATATCCGATGGCCACCGAACCAGAACCCCTCATCGCCTCGACTGCGCTTAGAAATTCTGTCCATAAAAATTATGAACAGAATCGGTGACAAAGGACAGCCTTGGCGGACTCCAACTCCCACCGGAAACGAATCCGAGCTGCTGTTACCAATACGGACCAAACTCTGGCTCGGTGATACAGCGACCGAATAGCTCAGAGCAACGGATCCGAACGCCAGATTCTCGAGCACGCCCCACAAGATCTTTCGAGGGACACGGTCGAAAGCCTTCTCCAAATCCACAAAGCACATGTGGACAGATTGGGCAAACTCCCATGCCCCTCCAGAATCCTGTGGAGGCGTATAGAGTTGGTCAAGAGTGCTGCGGCCAGACGAAAACCACATTGTTCCTCCTGTATCTGAGGTCCGACTATCGGTCGGATCCTGCTGTCTAGAACCCCTGCATAGACTTTACCAGGTAGGCTGAGGAGTGTAATTCGCCGATAAATGGTAAAGACCCTCCGGCCCCGCTTCTCAAAAATTGGGCCCGCCGCCCCAGTTTGCCAATCCAGAGGTACAGCCCCCGATGACCACGCGATGTTGCAGAGACGTGTCAACCAAGACAGTCCTACAACATCCAGAGTCCTGAGGTATTCCGGGCGGATCTCGTCCAACCCCGGAGCTCGACCACCGAGGAGCTTTTTGACAACCTCAGTGACCTCCACTCCAGTGATGGGCGGACCCTCACCCGAACCCCCAGGGTCTTCCTCTTCCACGGAGGGCGTGTTTGAGAAGGTCCTCAAAGTATTCCCTCCACCTCTCAACAACATCCCCAGTCAAGGTAAGCAGCTCCCCACCTCCACCGTAAACAGTGTTTGTGAAGAACTGCTTCCCCCTCCTGAGGCGTCGGATGGTGGCCAAGAACCTTTTTGAGGCCAACCGATAATCACTCTCCAGGCCCTCACCGAACTCCTCCCACGCCTGAGATTTTGCATCTGCGACAGCCTCGGCTGCAGCACGTTTGGCCTGCCGGTACCCGTTTGCTGCCTCAGGAGTCCCACAGGCTAATAAAACCCGATAGGCCTCCTTCTTCAGCTGGCCGGCCCCCTTCACCGCAGGTGTCCACCACCGGGTTCGGGGATTACTGCCACGACAAGCACCGACGACCTTACGGCCACAGCTATGGGCTGCCGCCTCAGCAATGGAGGCACGAAACATGGCCCATTCAGATTCCATGTCCCCCGCCTCCTCCGGAACGTGGTTGTAGCTCTGCCGGAGGTGGGAGTTAAAGGCTTCTCGGACAGGGGGCTCCGCCAAACGTTCCCAGCAGACCCTGATTACACGCTTGGGCCTGCCAGGTCTGGAAGGCAACCTCCCACACCACCGAAGCCAACTCACCACCAGGTAGTGATCGGTAGACAGCTCAGCTCCTCTCTTCACCCGAGTGTCCAGAACATATGGTCGCAAGTCCGATGACACGACTACAAAGTCAATCATCGACATGCGACCTAGGTGTCCTGGTGCAAAGTGCACTTATGGACACCCTTATGTTCGAACATGGTGTTCGTGATAGACAAACTATGACGAGCACAGAAGTCCAACAACGACACACCATTCGGATTCAGACTGGAGAGGCCGTACCTACCGATCACACCCTTCCAGGTCACACTATCGTTGCCCACATGGGCGTTGAAGTCTCCCAAGACAACGAGCGAGTCTCCCGAGGGAGCGTTCTCCAACACCCCCCCAAAGACTCCAAAAAGGGTGGGTACTCTGAACTGTCATTTGGTGCATAAGCACAAATAACAGTCAGCACCCGCCCCCGCCCCCCTGAAGACGGAGGGAAGCTCCCCTTTCGTCAACCGGGGAGAACCCCAACATTTGGGCACCGAGACGGGGGGCAACAAGAATACCCACACCGGCTCGCCGCCTCTCCCCATGAGCAACTCCAGAATAGAAGAAGGTCCAGCCTCTTTCGAGATGGATGGTTCCAGAGCCCAAGCTATGCGTTGAGGTGAGCCCGACTATATCTAGTCGGTATCTCTCCACCTCACGCACCAAATCGGGCTCCTGACGATACACTTCCCATCTAGAGTGGTACCTCGGTACTCAACTATAATTCGTTCCCTACATCTGGTTGAATTCCGGATCCATTTTTCCCATGACAAATCATGTAAATGGTCTTAATCCATTTCGTTGTCTTTTGAACAGAAGTTAACAGGACCGTAACTCATAAGTCCTAACGGTTATGGTCTGGGTTGTGAGAGACTGGTTTTCTTGGCTCCAACTCTTAATGCATGCAGGCGCTGAAGACGGGCGTGGCACCTATGGGGCTATAAAAGCGAGCAGCGCACTCCTCCCGGTGCTAGAAAATTGTCCCTCTTCGCGACCCCGTTTCCCCATGATCTCCCTGGCACGTAGAAGTTCCCTTAGTTTGTGATTTTCGTTTTCTGCTTATCTCTAACAAGGACTATATCTTTGCTCTAGTGCCTTCCCTGTGAACAATAAAGCTCATCCATTTATCACATTCCGTCTGCTGAATATTCCTGAAGTCACAGAAGGGTGAGAAAATTTTGGGACACCAGGAACATTCAGCCAGACCCAAAAATGCAGCAGATGGAATGTGAAACGGATGAGCTTCATTGTTCACAGGGAAGACACTAAAGCACAGAGATATCAGTCACTGTTAGTTTGATTTTCATTTTCTGCGCATCTCTAAGGGAGCTTCAGAGTGCCAGGGAGATCACAGGGAAACGGGGGTCGCGAAGAGGGACAATCTTCTGGCACCGGGAGGAGTGTGCTGCTCGTCTTTATAGCCCGGTGACTGCTGAGTGGAATCAGATGTGTGTGTGCTTAGCACTCCACCGGCATGTGAGCGCCACGACCCTCTCTAGCGCCTGCATGCATAGCCGCCAAACCCAGAGTCTCTCACAACACAGACCATAACACTAAAATAAAAGCCATAGTACAGTTAAAGCATAACAATATAAGAATTTAACCTTTGTGGTGGTGAGCAGTTGGCATATGTAAATGTTGGAGATGGAGAGACTAGGAGGTTCCCCTTCCATAACCGCTTCATGTGAATCAGCAAAAAGGTGTTTTTTTTTTTTTATTGCGACTCGCTTTGGTGTGGATGACTCTTCTTCAGGATGTTCCTTTCTTTTCTTGAACATTTCTAACTTTGCTGGTTTCTGCCTTCTTTTCAAAACCTGACAGAGGTGGCCATGATGTCATCATGAAAGGTGTTCGCAGCGCTGCTAGCTTTAGCTTTATCAGGGTAATACATAGTATGAACAACAACTAAGTGTGCAGTTCCCCTCCATCTCGGTCTAGTTTTTACTCACTTTTTTAAGCAGTCAACTTCCAATTTGTACCAGTGTGTGTGTGTGTGTGTGTATGTATATATTAAAAATGTGTATGTGAGTACTGTACATAAAGCTAAATTTAAGACAAGTTTCTTGAAAAATGAGGTTTGAGAGCTGAGTTGAGTATTGAAAATACACAAATGGACAGGTCAGTCACACACTGTAAAAATACATTTATTCACAAACTCACTCACTGTAAATTTAGAAGCAAATATGTACAAGTCTTACATTTATACATAACCAATGTGTTTGGCATTATGGTGGCCAGATTTCTATTATTTAAAGAATTTGTTGCAGTGTTTAAATGACTGTTGGCTAGAAATGGCAATAACCAAGTATCAAAATTTGTAAATACATGGACTTTTTCCCCCTCCTAGATTAAGTGCTTGAGCTCATAGTATTAAAACAACTGCTTTAGCCACAACTCAAAATGAAACTGCGGTGTTAAGCTTTAAAGGCAGGGTGTGGTTCAGGGTGTGCTGCTCTCTCAACAAGGGATTCTGTTCACTAGGATAAGACACCAATAGCTGCACCAGCACTCTTACAGGTAGATGAAAAGGTTAGTAGTTCTCATGGATAGAAAGTCACTTCCTCGTCTGTTATGCATGACAACCATCAACTTTAACACACTCGGGGATCCTGTCGAGGGGGTGGGGGAAGCCTCCTTTATGACCCAAGCACCACATGAGGGAGGAGAGAGGTTTCAGGTGGACAATGAAAAATAAAATTAAACATTTCCATGTCAATCGAGCTGGAATCGTGAAGAATAACGATTACTGGGACAGACAGAATGCACCCAGAACCACTACAACTAGGAAACGATGGATCAAATCACGATGTCTGCATAATCTTGTTCAGAGATCATCATGGACTTGTGGTTTGCTTTTTTTTCCTCTTTCAACAGCATGAGAATTTAGCCATTAATGTAATGTTTAGAACATTTTAGCTGCAAATTGCAGATGATAATCATTAGAAACAGCGTTCCTGTGGTGTATTGGTTGGGGTGCTGGGCTGAGCAAGAGGTTGTGGGTTTATATACATGTTAGACCTCCACCATACTGAGACACCTGGGAAATGTCAACCACAAGTGTGCCTCCATCTGCCCAGCACTAAAAATCCCAGGAAGGTAATGTGCGATGTATTAGCTTTCAATCCAGTAGGAATTGAACTTCTCGTCCCTTCATGTTCCAGAAACCGGGGATGAGCTCGGAGCTGATGAGCCAGTAGGTTTGGGTGTAAAACGCCAACAGAGTTTAGCTTTAGAACTATGTATATTTTGGGTGAATGTGACATCCCGTCCCTTTATCACACCACCTTACATTTTTCTTGAAAATGCAAATGATTAATAACATCATCTCTGTACTTGAGCGTAACAGAAGGAGACTTTCCAAACCCAAAAAGACTTGACGTTAAATCATGGTGTAAATGTGACACTCCAGCTCTCATCGCACCTCACATCACAACAGAGCTGGCTCTGGATGAACATCAACATTAATTGAATGTGAAGATATAACCGAGGACGAAGTTCAGATTTAAAACCAGCCGCAATGTGCATCCGGAAAGCCAGTGTTCGAGAAGGTTATATATCTGTTTATACAGCAAAGTCACAGATTCATCAGCATCACCCATCCAGCACTGAAGGAATCATCACCAAAGCTAATCTTCACAATCCAGCTCTACCCTCAGAGTAGTGTTTATAAAACCCAGGCATTTATCCACACAAAACTCCTAGAATCCCACATGTACTTCTCTTAATTTAAAAAGCACAATCTTAAAAAACACCGAACAGAAGGAGCCCCTCCCAGCTCTGATTATAACAGAAGAGAAAGTCTGAATCTTCACTCGTACACATGGAGGAAGGGGTGGGATGGGGTAGGGGTCACATTCTCAGGAAGAAAACCAAACAGCGGATGTGAATCAGAACTGCATTAGTGTATGCTGTAACATCCATCACTCGTCCACTCCTCAACTCCACAAAAGAACATACCTCAACCTCAGAGCAGTCGGAGTAAAGCCTGTTCCAACAGTAGTCATTTGTGTCTTCTCTGACTGACTGACTGACACACACACACACACACACACACACACACACACAGCAGGTGACATGGAGGTTTCAGTCTATAAAAGGCTGTGGATGCTCGTTCTCAGGCCTCCTCCTGCTCAGGGAAGTTGAGGATCTTACGATGGGCCTGGCGAAGATACTGCTGCTGCTTGAAGTACACCTTAAATGCACCCTTAATGGCAACAAATGCAATGCCACCCTGCAGAAAGAGGAAGCATTGTGAGGCATAACTGTACAGGACACTGGAGAGACCAGACAGGAGTGCAAACATCTCAGATTCGGCCTCTCTTTAAGAGCAGCATCTAAGTTTAATATCCAAGTCAAGATTGTTTCCAGTCCTATTCCACAGTTGCGCTAAGTGACGACACTACAGTAAAAAGACAGAAGGAATAAAACTGGGCAGGGTGCACTATTCAGCACCTGATGGTATCTTTTGACTATCAGGCCATGACCTGGTTAAGTATTTTAAACAGAAAGCTTTCCAGCCTACCAAGATGGTCCTTTGCAGGTTGGAGTTGACGCTGCTGAACATGAGCTTGCCCACGATGGTTGCGATGGTAGGAAACACCAGCGCTCCACACAGGATCCGTGTGGCTGATACATGATCAGCTAATGGACTTGCCTCAGCAGGGATTCTGGGAACTGGACATCCAATGCCTGGAGGAGGAGATAATATTTATATAATAGATATAAATGAATAAAATCAGCCATGGGTGGCCCAGACCCAGAATAAATAAGGCGTCACCGGCTGGAGGATGAACTCACTCAGGGCACTCATGATTATAAATCGTTTCAGAATTTTATAGTGCATCAGTTTAGCTTGTCTAATTGCCCCGCAATAGCCTCAAGTATACAGTGCTGACATCATGTACGTCTTGTATCACAGTGGTGTTGAACATAGCTCAGACAGAGAGTGCTGGTCTATCAAACATCATGTATGAACTTTTACAGGGTGTTTTTTTTTTTTTTTTTTTTTTTTGGGTGGGGGGGGGGGGTTCCCAATTTTTCTCCTTTAATTAGTTGTATCCAATCCCCACCCATCAGGAATTACCTTCCCTGTCACACAACCATCAGGAAGGTGCAAGAGCATGCACGTGCCCCCTCCGTGACATGCAATGCTAGTCACCCACCTCTTTTCAAACTGCTGCGCATGTGTATTTGGGGGCGGTCTAACACTCTGATGGAATGCACTCTCCTCCCCCTCGCACGAATGAGCTCACAGACACCCATGATTGGCTGCCAATCACTGTGACAGGAAAATGAGAGTATGCCATCCATCTCTCCCGTGAGAGCGCGGGCAATTAGCTCCAATGGACTCCCAGTCACAAAGTGTAATGTTTATATTAAAACGTGCCTGGCCCAAAGTGTTAAATTACATCAATATAATTAACAGCACACTTACATTTACACAAATCAAAGGCTAATCAAGAGATTTGATGGCTTCTGAGAGATGTTGGTGAAATTACTTTTTTTAAAGCAGATATGCATGTCAGCACGCTCTAAAAGTTTTTGTTTTTTTAATTTGAGTCGAAACATGAGCACTAAAAATAAAATTACATTTAATTCATAAGACTACACAAAGAAATACCAAATCATTTGAGAATGATATTTAAATCACGGTGGCGGAAGGGGAATGACCTGCTGAGAAAGAAAAACAAAAAATCTTCAATTCCTGTCAGGCCACATCACACCACCCTGCAGCTCACTGTTCTCCTCAAACACCATTTACACACTACATATTCCAATACTACTGATTATTTATTATTGTTATTATGGTTATTAGTTAGTATTGATATATATTTATATTAGTGTAATCATAGTCATCACAATCTACATCATAATCTTTATTCTTCAAAAGATTAATATTTTAAGTTCTGCACTCCTCCACATGTCAAGAGTAAGTAATCTATACAGGATGAGGTCAGATGATGTATTTGAAGAATTGGATTCCAGTTAATACTAGGGGTGTCACTGAAAACCTATTATTGGTATCGATGATATATTGATAAAAAAAATGTCCAATGTATCGATACATTAGAATATTGCTGTACTGTTCCATAAATGCATTAAACAGAACAGACTAAGATATATTACAGTAGTTTGTATAATGCATTGAATATTTTATAATAAAGTGACCAATTACTAAAGACAAATCTGAAATAAAAGGCAGGAAATAGTTTTCCACTGAAAAGATTTTAATTTACACCTTTTTGTATCTAACAAATCAATAAACACTTGTTTATTAGTTAATTTCAAGCAAGTTGTTTCTATTCTACAAACACCTGTCAATTGAAAAGTTTGAGATATGCATTTTTACAATTCATAATTATGATGCAAGATGCAGCACATATCTGCATTATCCGGTGATAAGTGTCTCTTGTTCAAAATGTTCCCTGCTGGTGAGAACACGCGCTCTGACGGCACACGAGAAGCAGGGACGTACCATTTACCATACAGGGAGGCAGGACGTACCATTTACTCGGGGTGTCATTGAGAATGGCATTTACTACAGACGCCGTCATGAACACAGGAAGCTTGGACTAACACTTGGCATTACACCAAGCTGGTTTTTGACTGAAACTATATAACGTGTTTTCGTACATTATTTTATTTATTAAAAGATATCGCTTGCTCTAGTGTTATTTAAATTAAAACAACTTTGTATGAAATTTAATACGAGATTAATTTTACATAACGTTAGACGTATCGATTATAGATCGACATATTATATCGATGATATTCCGACACTCCGATTGTCAATGACATCCCTAGTTAATACCAATTAAAAATGTATCTGTTCCTGTTTGTCTGCCTTCAACAATCAATGTAAACTCAATTCATGTGTGATTAAAAAAAAAAAACAACAACAACAACTGTGTGTTAAACAGGATCAGATGATTAGTCCGGATAAATTGAAATTATAAACAGATTAATCCGGAGCTGTGCCTATGTAGTCTTTGTTTCGCAAAGCTCTACCCAGTGCATTGTTCCACACAGCACCTCCTGGCAGATATTCAGCTACAATATGTAAACAGGTGCGAACGGGGCTCGAACCTGGGAAGAAGCTGTTGAGGATCTGCAGTTTGTTGGAATATTTCCTCCACAGTCGCAGCACGTAGTCCTCCCAGCGGATCATCTTTCCCAGGATCAGCATAACTGGGATGGTGGGCAAGCCGATCAGGAGAAACAGTGGATCAGCTCTCTCCATCACGTCTAACCCCTCCTTATGGCCGACGACCTGGTTGAATAAAACCAGAAAGTCCACTAAATGCTACACTTTTCCCCCACCCTGAATATAAACATGTATAGGTTTTTATTACCGAGTGTTTACCTGCATTACTGTGACGGCTCCATATGTGACCGCAGTCCAATAGATGGAGCCCACCATGATGCCAGCTGCAGCAAAAGGACATGCCTTAGAGATTAGCCGGTCTGCCAGATCCAGCACATACACGATGGGCCCTGAACAGAGGGAGAGACAAAGAAAGAGATTTTAGTTCAGAGCATAGCTGTAGAATCTGAGATCATGTATTTGTTCTGTAAGCCTTGACTGAGATACAAGGTGGTCATTACAAATCATTTACATGGACACCCTGATTGAATAATGAGCTCACTATATCAGTTTTAAAAGAACATGCAAAAAGATCCACGAGCAATCAAAAGGTTTAAAAAAAAAAAAAAAAAACTACAGAAGGGTCTGCCTGTCCAGCAGGGGGTAGCAAATCATTTTTCTAGCACTTGGAGCATGGCAAGATTCCTTTCTCGTTGTTTACTAGCTGATACTAAGCACATTTTCATGAAAAATGCAATAGCTGACCGAAACAAATACTGCACAATACTTGCATAATAGCATGCAAGGGGAAGAAGGAGCACTATGAGAATGTAAATTGAACGCTGCAGCACTGGGGTTGGCACCAGAACAAAATGCTGTACTGTATATCACTATGGCATAAGCGCTTACCAAGATGATCCAAGAGAGCTTCTGCATTGCTTTACACATGATCAGCACATGAATATACCAATGCCCTCACCACTGCATTCTTGAGTCCAATGGCAAACAACCGGTCAAAATAGACGCTAATTACCACGTCCTCCCTGAATGGATGTAGGTGTGTTGGAAAACATTAAGAGAATGTCTGCCATTCATTACATCGTTATATGATTAATTGGGAAACACGAAGCTGGCTACGCTCTAAATACCACACACATTCAGGTCGTGAGTCATTGCAAATGGAATGTAAATTTACTGGTACTGACTGCAACTAGGCTCAAGTTGATTGATGGCCACTCCTTGATTCTTGGTGCATAGTTATAAATGCCAGTGGAAAAGCATGTTCACAATAGGTCCACCTCACTTCCATTGATACCAGCGCCTGGAAGAAAAAAACCAATAATGCTAAAAGCATAAGCTTATAGCACTTTATAAAAAAATTAATGCATTAATCCTCACCCTTAATGAATTCAGAGATACACTCTATGGTTCCTTTTCTCTCTTCCTGTTTTACTCTGAGCAGTTTGGTGCACCATGATACCAACAGGCAACCTGATTTCCTCCTTTTACCTTCCATCCAAACATAATTTTAACCTCCTATGCTTAAAAAGGTTGTCTAGGAACAGCATTAACCTTATTTGCCCTTACAAGAAAACCCAGGTTAGCACTGAAGAGGGTGCTGAAAGTTGACAAAGTACTTAAATAATGGCTGAGCTCTTCATCAAAGTAATTTCGCAGCTCGATTTTGAAATCAAAATGTATTAAATTGGAAGGGGAAGGGAGGGAATCATTTCTCAGTCCAAATCAAAGCAAGGACATGATGTGATTTACTGAAGGACAGCACTGTTAATCTTACACAGACCGGTCTGAATGAAACTCTGGCTGCTGCTCCTCTTTTAAAAGCAGATTGCGTGGCACTGTTGTCATGGCACCCTAGACTGGCAAGGAAAGAATCAAGCCTCCCTTTAGTTCATATCCTCCTTTTCTCCTAAAATGGTGACAAAATGTCATGCAGCGTTGACTCAAATTCACAGTACAGGTTTAAATAGGTGTTTTCCTTGTACTGACGACAGGGCAGCAAAGATGGCAATTCTCAATCCGAGCCACATTGTGTCCAAGTGGTTAATTATGAAAGTTTACCATTCGTGGTCAAATAAACCATCCACTGCCATGAGTCATTAAATGTACTGGTACTGGCACTGTAACCTGGGAAACTACAAAAACATACGAGTCAAAGACGTAGAATAGCCACTGATTTAATGATCTGAAAAACACAAACAGCAGTAGCAGTAAGAAACATGGATGTTCAAAAAAACGCAAGGCTAACACTAGTGTCCTTATTTTGGAATGTTAATGTCCACAGATAAAGGAAAATACCACCAAAATTTAATTTCCTGAGTATTCCTGGGCCTGGAAAGCCATTATCAATACAACCACTTTTCAGGGCAGTGCTTTAAGCTATACGTGCCTGTGCCAAGCTCATCAATATCTCTTTCACTGAAAGACCATCCATCTCTGATGACGGTGCCGGAATCTTTGCTTCGTTTTCCCTGTCTAAGCACTACAGCATGACACTGAGAGGAGGCTGTCATCCCCTGGAGGTGCGAGTCATCCCGAATGGCTACTGGAAAAAAGAAAAGCTCAACCATTTGCTTCTACTACAGGCCTTGGATTCAATAATTACCCCCATTCTTAAAAGCAGGTACAAAGTGAGCCACCCTGAGCTCCAGGCTTTATGGGAAAAGTGTTTCCAGCCACTTTGTGCCACACTACTGGCTGGCAACAGAAACTTTGTCCCTGATGGAACCCTACAGGAACCCTTCAATGATTTCAGTTGAAAATAAATGTACAAGCTTCATCTGACTAAAATATTCTTATGTGACACAAGAATCCCCATCGGTGTTGGATCCTTATTTCAGCCCCCTGCCAAGGACTTTGAGACTGGTGAGAACAATGAGTGACTAAAGTGGTCCGACTTGAAACCCAGTAATTAGTAAGACAGGAACATCATGAAACTTCAGTCAGACAAGTAATTAAATAGAATTGCACTCAGAAAATCGATACAGTTAAGACACTGAAATGGCGTCGACCATTCTTTATACAGAAAACCTAGAATTTTTTTTAATGTTTTGCATTTTCCTCCAACAATCATCCAATCTTTAAATATATGGCTCATTATGCAAATATGTACAGTAAAAGTTTGGCCATGTATTGCATCCATTGGACCGTTGATCAGGATCAGGCAGCACCCCACTTGATGAACCAGTAAACCAGAGAACATGGTCTACATTTAAAAATTAATTTACACAAAGTTAGACTTGAAGGATTAAAGATGCTTGCTTTGGCACCCTGCTCTTGAAGTTACGTCCCTGAAGAACAAAATGTACCTATAGACAAGAATATTTGTTTTTAAAATATAGGTTGATACATAGGATAGCATCTTGAAGCCTGCTGTCAGCTATTTGCCAATGAGGCATATTCCGGTATTTCACTATCCCTGTACACACAAAACACTTCAATCGAACACTCCTTACATTCAATTGAACACAATGCAACAATTTCCAAAAATAAAATATATATTAACAAAACGTTGACACAGGGAAAGAGCTAGCCAATGTATTTTTAAACACACAATTTTTCAGACAACAAGGCACACTTAAAAGCCTTTAATCTTCCAAAAAAAAAACCCCGACGGTGTGTCTTACAATCTGGTGCGAGTTATGTGTGGATGAAGCTGTGCTTCCATCTCACTGACACAGTCAAAACCCAAGTGAAGCAAACTAATTCAGAGCTTACCATCATTCTGGTGAATCAACCAAAGAACTCCAACTGCTAGATATTGGTGTCAACAGGTTGCAAGTTAGAGGGATCTGGGCTTGATGTCCAAATACCTGGATAAAGGACTGTGACAGATGTTCTCCTAAGACCTCAAATTAACCTTCTTGTATTTAAAGTTACACTGATATGGCTCCTCAATAGTAATGACATAAGTTGTGCAATGAACACAATATTAATGCGCTGTCTCTTTAAGGGGTGTGGCTGAGAGGAGGTCACGACCCAGGAAGACTTCTAATCGCCATCTCTGAATCTGACTCCATGCATGATGTAAATAATAGATAAAATATAATAAAGCCCAGAGCCCTCTATTATTTTTTTTATGATGTCCAACTCGCACAACTGTTAAACTCCCACACTGAAGATGAAGAATTTGATAGATTTGTGCAAAAGAAATGAACTGAAAAGGTGAGTTTATTGTTTATTATTACAACTGAACAATGTTGAGAGTTATTATCAAGTGTTTTGTTTTATATTGTTATAACTGAACAATATCAAGTTTCACTTACTTTAGTTTAATGTGCCTTATAGTCCGATGCAGCTTATGTATGGACATTGATGCTGCTGCGCCTTATGGCCCGGGAAATAAATACGTGCATGTACACATACATTATTTGTATATTATTATACACACACACACTGGACCATCGGAATCCGAACGCTCTAGGGACCAAACAAACAGGAGTCCGAACAAAAAAGTCGTGATTTTATCGTCCCGGAAACCGAATAAAAACCGGAAGTCAAACTTGAGAAACGCGCGCGAAAATACTATGCATGTTCTGGGGAAGTCCGGAAATTGTTGATACGTGTAAGATCGGTTTGGGCTTTTACACCTGAGCCTAGTGGCTCATCAGGCCGGTGGTTTATGCATCACCCTAATAAAGCTGTCCTGGGGAAGTCCGGAAGTTGGTGATACTATGTATCACCCTAAAAACTGTCCTAGGGAAGTCCGGAAGTTGTTGATACAGTACTATGTAGTATCACAAGCACGAAAGCTAAAGCTAGCGCTAAAGCAATCTAATCACTAACGCCATGTACCACCTCCAGCGACAAATACGATTTAGAGTACAGAACAGAAAACCCACAGATCGGCTTACAGGCATAACCGCCTAAACAAAGCTGAAGAGCACGTACGTATGTAAGCTAATCTAAAGCGCTAGCAGCGCTGTGAACACCTTTAACAATGAGGTCATGACCCACTTTCATATAGTTTTGAAAAGAAGGCAGAAACAAACCACGTTAGAAATGTTCAAGAAATTTCCTTGTTTCATCTATGAAAACGGTTGCACTTTTTTTGTTCACAGGCACGGCACGAGATAAAAACTGGTGTTTTATTGAAAACGGGTGCGTTTTTAAAAACGAGTGCGTTTTATTGTTCACATAAAAGGCACGAGAGCACTAGAAAAACGGAAATCAAACTAAAGCCGGAAATTATAGAGCACAGAGCTGAGAGCCAGAGAGATCACGGGGAGATGGGACAATCTTCTAGCACCGGGAATGGCGCTGCTACTTTATAGCCGGTGATTAAATGGAGTTAGGTGTGTGTTTAGCACTCCACCGGCTTAAGGGCCACGCCCCTCTCCAACACGCATTTCAACGCACAACTCGAGTGAGAGAGACAATAACACACTAAAATTAAAACCACAGAAAAGTTAAGAGTCTCTCACAACACAGACCAAAACAGTGTACTGTATTCAATAATTTTTTCACTTAATTTGAGGACCTATGGTACGAGTTCCGGTACCATTAACTTCTGTTCAAAAGACGACGGAACGGATTAAGACCATTTACATTATTTGTAATGGGAAAAGTGGATTTGGAATCCGACCAAATCGGAATCCGAGCAGATGTCTGGAACGGATTAAGTTCGAGTACCGAGGCTCCACTGTATATACACACACACCTCTAATACAGGCCTTTAACTGTTCAAACTGTCCTGGGCCTTCTTTGTTGCACCTTCCTCTTTATAATGCAACAAATATTCTCTATAGGTGAAAGATCTAGACTGCAGGCTAGCCATTTCAATAATACCCAGATCCTTTTCCTATGCAGCCGTGATGTTGTAATTCATGCTGCATGTGGTCTGCATTATCATGTTGAAAAATGCAAGGTCTTCTCTGAAAGAAACATCTGGATGGGAGCATATGTTGTTCTAGAACCTGAATATAATATTCTGCATTGACGGTGCCTTTCCAGATGTGCAAGCTAACCATGCCACACACACCCCAATACCATCACATATGCAGGCTTCTGAACCGAGTGCTGATAACTTGGGTCGTCCTTGTCCTCTTTAGTCCAGATGACATGGCGTCCCAGTTTTCCATAAAGAACTTCGACTCGTGATTCGTCTGGCCACAGAACAGTTTTCCTCTTTGCCACGCTCCATTTTAAATGACCCCTGGTCCAGAGAAAACGACTGCGCTTCAGGGTCCTGTTTCGAAATGGTTTCTTCTCTGTACTGTTGCGTTTCAGCGGGCAACAGGAGATGGCACGGTGGATTGTGTTCACCGACAATCGTTTCTGGAAGTACTGCTGAGCCCATTCTGTGATTTCTCTTACCGTAGCATTCCTGTTGGTGGTGCCGTTTAAAGGCACGAAGATCACGGGCATCCAGTATGGTTTTCTGGCCTTGACCCTCATGCAGAGATTGTTCCAGATTCTCTGAATCTTTGGATGATATTATGTACTGTGGGTGGTGATAACTTCAAACTCTGCAATTTTTCGCTGGGAAACACCTTTCTGATATTGCTCCACTATTTTTTGGCACAACATTGGGGGAATTGATGATACTCTACCCAACTTCGCTTCTGAGAGACACTGCCATTCTGAGAAGCTCCATTTCTACTCCTTCATGTTGCCAATGGACCTCACTAGCAGTAATTGGTCTTCCAGCTATTCATTATAAGTGCAATTGACTTTTCCAGCCTCTTATTGCTACCTGTCCCAACTTTTGAGAGTTGGCGACACCATGAAATTTAAAATCAACATAGTTTTCCCTTAAAAGATACACTTCCTCAGTTTAAACTTTTGACTCGGTCATCTATGTTCTCTTCAGAATAAAATATTGAAATTTGGCACTTCCACGTCATTGCATTCACTTTATTTTCACAATTGGTGTGGTGTCACAACTTTGGGTATGTATACTATGCGTAGATGCGCGCGCACATACCAAAAAGTCATTCTTTTTTTAGTAAATACCACATATACAATTACATCTCCATTAATTTCTCACCTAGCATAGATTTAATGCATAGTGCATACCTGAAGCAGTAATAAAGCATTAAGCTGACAGCGCTGCATGCGGTCATTTCTCTTTCTGTCAGCACTCTACTGAGTAAGGTCAGCTGTGTTTGCTGATTGCACGAGTGCTGTTCAATATTTTTAGGTATAAGTTTTAAGTGGTTCATCAGATCTAGCATGGTTTCCACATAGTGACTATGCAGGAGGTGAAGTTGTTTGCTGGGATACTTCTTGCAGTATAATTCCATTAATCTTTCTCACCTTCCCTTCCTATAAAAGCATTTGACTAAAAATAAAAATAAGGGGAACGAGATGAAGCCAAGATAAAGAAAATTCAATTATGCTGAGGACTTGTGCATCTTTTGATTTGCATGTCATCTTATGTCCATCCTCTGTGGACATCTGCACAGCAAGCACAAACCTCCTTCTTCAAATTCAAGTCCCAAATCAAATATTCGCCGGCAGACAAAATATTTGAAGAAAGAAAATGTTTAACAGTTTGGGAGGGTTTAAGTTTAGGAAAAGAAATAACTTGGACAAAGGCAGCATTCGTGCCCACTCATTCTCCCTCCTCACCCAGTCTTTCTTTTGCAAGGTGAATGAAGCGCACATGCAGTGCAATTTCACAGCTGGTCACAGATGAGGTGAAATGATACAGACAGCATTATCCAGAAATAAACCAACCCGAGCACGACGCAGGCAGACAAGTAGTCAGGAACAAAGTAAATGGAGGAAAAATGTAGGCCTTGAATAAGATAGATTCAAGGTTATTTGATTCATTTGCATAGAGACACAAAGTCTGTCTGCAACAAACTGTTAGATGGGTGGGAGGGAAATCAGACTCGCAAGCACACTGATCTAAAGCTCATGGATCAATGGAATTGGACATCTCTTCACTGCAGAAATAAAATCAGTTTGGATTTACACCAATGTGGCAAATGAACATTCCCAGTCTTAAAAAGTGAGTCAGTCAGTGAAGTATATCAGTACAGTAATGATATACTTTCACAATAATACAAGAACGGATTCATATCAAAAGGAACAGCACAATCATTATAACCATTAATACCTAAAGCATTTATGGGGATAATGAGATCCCTGCATGAGTTCTGTGACCTAGGCACATACATTAAAATCAATCATTTGACAAGTCGTGAGAGAGAGAGCGAGAGAGAGAGAATCCACACTGTTGTTATGCACACAGAGAGAGACAGACAATTCGACTTAAGCAGTGTGACAGATTGGCCACACTGTGCATTAGCTGCAGTTAGAAGTCATGTCCAAGTAGATACAGCTCATCATGTTGGGCTGCACAGCAAAAGCACTATTAATAGCTCAGTGCCTGTTTACTGCCATGACAGACACACAGAGTCACTATCATGGATCACTCCGGTTTGACCAGGAGCTACCAATAACCCCAACACAACAGCAGGGGTAGATTAGGCAACCTTGCCTAAAGCTTTATAATTTCCTGTCCTCACTCAACTAGAAGCAATAACAAAATAGCTCCCCCTCTGAGCGTCACATGTACGGAGGGACTGCCAAAGTGCTGACAGGATTATTGGTTGTTTGATACGGACCAGAGACAGCTCAAGACCTTGTTGTGACAGCAAAGATTCACCAAGAATACAAAAGATGACTTTCCTAAGGTTCTTCCTTATTCCTGAAAACACTGACCTGAACCATTTCATCTGAGCAATCAAATCGAGACAACATAGGAAAATGAGGGAAAGACACCACAGGAAAACAACTGAATAACATGGAAAGTCACATTTTGATTGAAGTTAAAAGGAAGAGGATCAGAGAACAATCAGGCTGCACCATGTGGACAGCATTCCTCACAAAGGATAAGGAAATGAGGCATTGGAGCGCACACAGACCTCTTTAATCGCCAAGTGACCTCCCTGTGGGAAAGACATTGGACCCACAGTGGTATGGATTAGGGCTTCATAACACAGCGATATCTCATTCTACAGCATTATAGTGCAGTGCTATAATCACATGTGGGCACTGGCAATAATCTTGAGAGGTGAGAGGTTGCAGGCTTGTTCTTTCCTTTCATCATCTTTTGTTTTAAGTGGAAGGAGAGCGCTCTACTGGAAACAACGTAAACGTCTCATATGATATGAATTTCTCTTTCAACATTCTTCCCCTGCCATGGTAATAAGATCCGCAAGGTGAATTTATCTCATCCGTTTCTCCATTCCACGATCAAAAGCATTTTGGCAAAATTTCTAGATTTACTTGTGCAAGTTAGTGAGAGTCTCCAAACTGAAGAAATTAAAATTTAAAACTAAACGATGACCGAAAATACATAAAAGCCACTTTGCATATTTGGACAAACACAACCATAGATGGCCACTGTGTAGCCGGAACACTGAAAAGATGACAGAAAAAACCCACCCAACTGAATTAAATTTATTTTAAAGTGAAATAAAAGGCAAGCCTTCCAATTTATCATCTGGTGGTATCACTTACGTTTTCGGAGTTGCATGTTGCTAAAATCTGTTTGAAGCCAGTTGAGAAAGGCTGTATTTGATTCTTTCAAGAATGTACAGCACATGAATCCCCAACTCATAGAAGGCAAGATGAAGGCAATGAACAGAATTCAGATACTAAACCGACAAACGGAACTCGAACTCGTGAACTTCTGAGTAACAATGGCACCCCACACACAAAAAACAATTCCTGAAAACAGCACATGTTAATAGAAACAAAAACTAGGCATACAGATTTTATTAGGTTTGAGTTTACAGTGGATCAGAACCATTATCTCACAGCAAGAGAGGCAAGGGTTTGAATCTCAGCTAAGGTACTTCCGGTGTGGAGTTCACACATTCTTCCCATGCGTGTGTGGGTTCCCACTGGGTACTTCAGTTTCCTCTCAGAGTCCAGAGTTGTGCACAAAAGGTTCTCCAGCTCAGTTAAAAATGCCCACATGTACGAATGTGAATAGTTTATACACGAGATTGCGTGTGTGTGTGTGTGTGTGTGTGTGTGTGTGTGTGTGTGTGTGGGGGGGTCCTGTCCAGGGGCAAAGTCACAGTGAAGCTCCCTGAAATTTTGTGTATTTCAGCTCTATTTCTGCCTTATACAGGGATGACAACAGTAAAATATATTTTCAGCTGAACTTTAGCTGGGGGAGGGATCCCCAGGGCAGAGCCTGTTTGCTATCGACAGTTGGTCAACATATATCATCTAATGCATAGACTAAATGGAATATAACTATTTGTAAACATATATGTATTTGCAATATAAAACATACACAGAATTGAAAAACAGGTCAACTATGGCTCTTTGTTTTGTGTTGTATAAATAGTATAAATGAAAGATGAAAAAAATACAGAAATATTTCCTGTAAATCACTTTATAAATTTATGAAGCATTTTCAACTAACTATCCCAGCCTACTAGTTACGAACTAATGTTGAGATACTACTCAGGTAAAAATCAACAACAGTGTATTAATTTATATGACAACCATCCAATGTATCGAGTATTTTCAAACTGAACACGAATTACTTATGTTTGGCTGCAAATAAAAAAAAAAAATGAATAAAATTCCCAGACATATTAAACTGGTATTATCAACAAATGCGAGTAAGTTTATCACACAATGATTTTACCAATACAGATTACTTTAATTAAGTTACATTTCAATGGGATTTCACGTAATCCAAACGAAATAAATATTTAGTAATTACCTCGGAGTGCACTTGTCTGTCGGCCATAAGTGCAATGTATCCGCGAGATCCATAATTGATCAGGTCGTTGTAATAAACACACAAGGCCTTGCCGCGATGTCAGATTTCTTTATGAAACTCGCCAAAGGTTCCGAGACGTTCCGAGTCTGTTTGCCGATTTTCACCTCAAATTTCACAATCTTTTCTCGCCATTACCACTTAAACTTATTCTTAGCATCCTTATCTATTTCTGACATGCGGGATTCCTCTTCTTTCGTTCAAGTTTGCACCATTTTAAACACAACACACTAGCATTTGCATTGAGCCGAGTCACTTTACATGAAGCTGAGCAGAGTCACTTTACATTAAGCTTAAAACAGCCAATCAACAAGCGGCTTACAATATGTGAGGTGCTTGTAGCAAGTTCACTTGCTTGTGCTTGAGACAAAGCATGGCTTATCCTGACTTCCGGTGTTTCAAGTGAGCTTGTGCGCCGTTGAATACTTGTTTGGTACTCAGCCTTCACTTGTTCACTTGAAAGATCTGAAGTCCGGATAAGCCGCGCTTTATCTCAAGCACAAGTAAATGAACTTCCCAAAAGCACCCCTATACCCCCCTAAAATTTTCTCCTAGGATTTAGACAATTCACAGAAATTACCAATTTGAGATAAAAACCACGGAGTTCCCGTGAAAAATTGTTATCCCAGCTTATACTGAGATGACAAAGTTCATAAGACCAGGTTAATTAAGCTTAATCGACACTGGAGTACTTTCAGTGCAGTTGCCAATTAATATCAGTGGGAGTATGCAAAACAACACTACCAGGAAATAGCACACTATCAACAATATTAAGATCATTATTGAATATCAATGTGTAAGTTTCGTGATTGAAATTACAATACAGGAATCCCTGACTACTTCGTGATTTATTTCATGCGGTTTCAGTGCATCGAGGTTTTTTTTTTAATATATATTCATCAAATTAAAAAAATAAGGAAATTAAGGAAGAATAAGAGGGAAAATTAAGGAAAATGCCACAAAAACAAGGCCACTTATGCAAAACACACACAAAACAAAAAACAACCCAAAATCGCCAATCATAACTAGTTATAGTACATTGTTGTGAGATGCGCATCCGAGTGTGTGCATCTGCGTGAGTGCGCGCGTCTGTATGTATGTGTGTTTATATTTTATTTACATCTTATGCATTATTTTTGAATGTTTGTTATTATAAGCATTTATAGCATTGAATATGTATTTATTGATATTATATACACATACGTCAGTTGGGGGGGAGGTGTCCTACTTCGCGGATTCCGATTGTCACATGGGGATCTTGGTCCCAATTAACTGCGGAAAGTGAGGGATCTCTGTATTATACATATTTGAAATATTGGCAAGTCTTAAAAATATTCTTTAGCTAAAATTACAGAAAATAAATGTAAATGACGTGTAGGTTATGCATGGGGTTTATTCCTACTGTATCTTAATATCTATTACAGATATTTATTATTAGAGTAATTAATTGTTAATTTAAAGTTGGCATTTTCTTCACTACAATGGTTTTCTGTATTACAGTTTTAATGGAACTGTTATAAGTATATGTGCGGTTACAATAGGGTCCAATATATTGTACTTGTCTCTTTAAATTCTGTTAAACATCATAAACTGTCACCTTAAACCAATAACCATTTGCTTGTCATTTTAGGTATCACTTTGTTGCTATGATCAAAAAGAAATTTTCAAGAAGCAAAAGGTATTTTAGGTGAATTATTGAGCAAATTAAATCAGAACACTGCCCCCCCCCCCAAATGTCTATTGCATGTACTGCAGTAGTTAACGTCTATAATCAATAACATCAGGCCAGATAATATTACATACGACTTCTCATTTTTGAGATATACAGTGCTGTGCACATGTTTTTGCTCATTGACCAATTTCTGACATTTTTTGCACGTTTGTCACGGTCATCCATTTCAGATCAAGCAAAGCTAAATATTATACAATGATTAAAAAAAGTAAACACAAAATAGTTTTTCAGTGCCAATTGCATTTAATAAGGGGGGGGGCATCTGAAACTACAAGGGCCTATATGAATAAATAATTTGTAATTTCCCCCTGAACCTAATCGCTGGTTGAACCACCTTTTTGCAGCAATAACTGCAGTCAAGCATTTGCGATAAGAGGCGATGAGTCTCACATCGCTGTGATGGGATTTTGGCCCACTCTTCTCCGCATAATTTTTTTAAGATCAACCAGACTGGATGGTTTTCGGGCATGAACACCCTTTTTAAGGTCATGCCACAGCATCTCAATAGGGTTCAGGTTGGGAACTGGACTAGGCCACTCGAAAACCCTCATTTTGTTCTTTCAGTCATTCAGAAGTGGACTTGCTGGTGTCGTCAGATCATTGTCTTGCTGCAGAATCCCAGGCGTGTTTTGGCTTGAGGTCTCGAACTGATGGACAAACATTCTTCACCAAAATTTCTTGGTAGTCAGCAGAATTCATGGTTCCATCAATCGTGACAAGTCACCCAGGTCCTAAAGCAGGCTCAGATCATCACACTTTCGCCACCATGTTTCACTGTTGGCACAATTTTCTTTTTATCAAATGCAGTCTTCCTGATGTCACGGGACGCATTTCTCCCAAAAGGTTCAACTTTAGTTACATCAGTCCAGAAGACATTACCTCAAAAGCTTTGGGGATGATCAAGATGATTTTGGCAAAAGTGAGTTGTGCCTTGATATTCTTTTTTGTCAACAGTGGCTTTCGCCTCGAAACTCTTCCATGGATGCATTTTTGCCTCGTGTCTTTCTGATGGTGGAGTCATGAATATTGGCATTAACTTAGGCAAGTGAGACTTGTAGTTGTTTAGAAGTGGTTTTCAGATCCTTTTAACTTCTCCGGTTAGTCTACACCATGCTCCTGGAATTTTGGTAGGCTGGCCACTCATGTGAAGGGTCACCGCTGTGCCATACCTTCTCCATTTATTGATAATGGCTCTGACAGTGGTCTGCTGGAGTCCCAAAGATTTACCAATGACTTTGTATCCTTTCTCATACTGAGACATCTCTGTAATCTTTGTTTGCTCTTGAAGCTTACTGGATTGCAGTACGATGATGTGTGTTCAGTGTGGCCTACCTCCCCTTGTCAGACAGGTTTTATGTGAGGGATCTCCTGATTGGAAATGTCTGGCAGCAACAAGGCCTGGGTGTGGCCCTGAAATTGAACTCCGTTTTCCCCAATAATAGGATTATCACAATTGCCCCACCTTTTAACAAAAGGGGAAATTACTTTTTCAGAGGTTCCATTAGGTTTGGATAGGATTTTTCTCTTAAATAAAATCACAACAGGAAAACTGCATTTTTTGAATACTTGAGTTATCTTTGTGTAATGTTTAAATTTGTTTGACAATCTAAAAAAGGTAAGTGTGACAAAAGGTGCAAAAATGTAAAAAAAAAAAAAATAAATAAATAAATCAGTTTAGGCGCAAAAACTTTGGCATAGCACTGTACACATACCAAGACCTAGATCTACACAAAAGGAGCATCATAATGCTATAGGTTAGATCCGAGTTGTTTTAAAACTTACCACGAGCCCCATGGTTTATGTTATCTGTACACAACTTGCAAATTGCTATGCCGGGTTTGTTTGTCTTTTTGATGCAGTCACCTAGCTTTACACGCTATGTTTTGCCACCAGTTAAGGAAACGTCAATTTCTCCCTCCAGCCACAACCATTGGATTTTATTTTTTACATTGAAATCAATTTCTTTAATCCTCACTGACTCGAGCATTCATGGGCATCGCCATTTTGCTTGAACATATGCGTGTCACGAACGACGTCTGCCAATGTATTTGTGAATACTAATTGGTCCTCGCGGGGTCTCGGTAACTAAAACATCCAATCACAGCGAGCATATCAAAAACCGTGTCGCACCTAACCTTGGCTGATCTCAGCCGCTTCCATACCCAGCAAACTTTTAGAATGAACCGATTATGTGTGCGTTTAGATACTAGACCTCTAATGTGCAATGTGCTATCTGACCCCCGCATATACCCCAAAATTTTCTTCTCCAATTTACATTGATCCCAAGAGTAACCCAAAATGCTTGAAAAAGGTCGGAATGCCACCAAATATCAGAAAAATTTCCTCTCGAATAGTTGTTTTTGTCCCGGCAATAGAATAAGAACCTGTTGGGGTGTACCCACCTCTCACCCGAAGTTAGCTGGGATTGGCTCCAGCTTCCACACGAGCCTGACAGATAAGCAGTACAAATCACGGATAGATGGACAGGGAAATGACCCAAATATCTCATTCTTCATTACTGGTGGTCAACTATGAGCTCATGTTTCATTAGGCTACAAATATGAGGTGAGACAGAGGCCAAACTCCTGGATATTAGTCACACAGTAATGTATTAATATAATGTATTCCATCAAGATGTAGCCTCAAATCATGGGTCAAGCCCATACACTATGTGTAAATTACAATTTCCTATCCAAACAGCTAAGGTCATCAAATCACAAAACTTCAAAGATTATTGCTTTGGAAAAGATTTAGGTCAATTTTGTTTGGATCAATCAATTGATTCTCAATAAAAGTCCTGATCATTGTCAATTAAGCCCACTCCTGTAAACGACAAAAATCCAGGGCTGGCTTGACTATTCAACAGATGTGGAGATGTGTTATGACTAAGCGCTGACTGAGTTCAGAAGTTACACATACCCAGCTTGGGGAAGACAATGAGGTAGTCTGTATTGCACTGAGGACAGGCAACACGTGCTGTGCTGTTACCCCGCTGCTTCTCGTCCACCCAGCGTTGCAAGCAGGTTTGGTGCACCCACTTGGTGGAGCCACGGCATCGGCATGGCCGCACCCATTCAGCAGTACGGTCGTCCTCATCTGTGGCAAAACACACCCAGCAACTCCTGTACAACAGAAGGATTGAGAGAAGAATCAAACACATGTTCTTCCACAACATCCATTCTGTGAAAATGCTCCATTCCTGCAGTTAGAGGACTATTGATTGGTCTCGTAATAGCAGCCATCTTGAAGACGGGCCCCCTGCAATTTGTAGACTTTATTTTATGTAAAATAAAGCATTATCAACTGGAAAAGGTCTGAAATAACATGCAACTGAACACGTCGAGGGAGGGGGTGTTGTGAATCATCATTGGAATTTCTTTATTAATAAAGCTTAGATGTTTGTAGCAACACAGCCAGTTTGGGAGGAACAAAAAAGTACATTTTGTGGGCGTGCTTGTATCTGGATCCTCTCAAGAGCTACACTTCCGCGAAAAACCCAGCAGAACTTGACACTGGTCCTCGCAGTTCATCCAGGGCATTTGGCAGATGACAATGATAAATGTCTAACAATGTCTGCATTCCCCCTCCCCCCCAAGCTTATATATTTTTGTCACCTTTAAACACAATTTGTTTCCAAATGAGGAATGAGTAAGAAATCTAAGGAGTGGGTAATGCAGTTACCTCACAAAAACAGAAAAATATGAGTCAGGTAACGGCTCCCTTTTGTACATGTGATTGAAACACAAGAGACTATATCATAGCCACTTGCTTGCTTAAAAACACATGGGAAGTGAGAATGCCAGTCAGGAGAGCAAGGGTGGGAGGTGAAGAAAACCATGACAGAATGAGAGCGAGGAATCATGACAGAGCAGCATTGGCAGGACAGCCCAGCATTCTATGTCAGTGACTAAGCACAAGATGATACACAATTATCTCAGCATCATAAAAAGAAACAACTGTAAAACAAAGAAGGAGAGAGAAAGGAAGAAAAACATTCAACAAAACCAATTTAGTTCACCGGGACAAATTTGGCGAGCATGGTGGCTCACCACTTCAGAAATGAATTTTCTGCCTTCAGATCCAGAAATAGAGGTCAAACATCAATCCATTGGGGGAACGAAACAAAAACAATCCACCAAAATAACCCAAAAAGCATAGCTACTTTACATTTTCCACAGCGAGGCACCTTTCTCAGCAAACCAAACACATGAACAACTCATACACTCTAGCAGCCCGAACAAGCTCTTTGCTATTACACACCAAATATTCAAGAGTCTGGAAATCTACCAAACCCAAATTCAGATGTTGCTTTGTTGTGGAGAGCCTATTTATAACCCTGACACATTACATCACCATAACACTGGGTCAAACAGACTGAAAAGGACAGAACGGTGTTCAACTGAATAACAAAGTTTACAGTAGGCCCTTGACTATTCGCAGTTTTGCTCTCACGGTTTGAGTATTCGTGGACTGCCACACAGCTCGCACGTGATTCAAATTCAGCCAATGGCTGTCCTCCTTCCTGCTGATTGGTTGAGGTGATGTAACACCCCTTTTTCCTCATTCACGCACAAGTTGGCAATGAGCCTTTTTTAAGTGTGTTTTAATTAACAGTTAAGTTCTATGATGTCACTCAAACGTCTGCTAAGCACCAGAAAAAGGTATGTTGAATGAGGTTGAATGTCTTCTGAACAAATAAGACTTTCTCCGGAAGAAACAACAGTTTCCTCTGAAGTCATGTCATTGCTGAAATCGAATAATCGTCTGAACTGTTGTAAAACACTCCACTATTAAAGTCTTTTTTTAATTATTATTCCAGTATTTGACCTAAGGTAATGTTCAAAATGTTTGTGTGTTGTATTTTATTTACTGTGGTGTAGCATGTTTCTCATTTATTTCTTGTTCTTTTGTCCTTTTTGTTATGCTCTGTGTTTTGGGGACTTTGATTTTGGTGCTGTGCCTCTCACTAACTGTTTACTTCCTGAGTGGCGTGGCTGAGCTGATCGGTAGCACACACCTGAATTCACTATTCTCATTTACTCCCAATAAACAAAAGCACGCGCACCTCTGCGCCAGAGGATTAACTCACATCAACATCACAGTTTCTTTGGTTTGTAAGGCCTCTTACTCCCATCACTCTAAAATTCTGTTTTGTAAATGCTTCGGCTGGGGGGGCGTGGCTGAGCTGCTCGGACTTAATGCAGTTCATACCTGAATTCAGTCATCTCATGCCGAATGCAATACGTTCCTCGAGTGGGCATTTTTGAAAACTAGTGCTGTATGTTTATAAAGAGAATGCATTGAAAGCTGTTTTTATGCATATGCTGTATAATGTTTATATTTTATCATCGATAAATATAACCGTAAAAATTGAAAAGATATTTTAGCACATGTAATAGATACATAGTATTTTCCTTCCGGCTGCTCATTCACGCATGTGACATGTTACATGGGGTTTTACTTCCGGGTACAGAACTCACGGATTATCTCAATTCACGAGAGGGCCCGGAACCGAACCTCTGCGAATGTCAAGGGCCTACTGTATACTCAGTAATCTGAAGAAAATAAAATTATGCTCGAATAAGTCAACCACCATAAGCACTAATAGGTAAACTATCGTCAAAACCATGGATATTTACAGAGTAAATTATCCTAAAAAATAAACATGCTTTCAATTAATAAAAACTGAAAGTTTCATATATCGCGATCCACGACAGGCGGAAAAATATACAGTCGTCATCACACATACATACATGCTCTGAATTGGCCTGTGTAAAGTGTGCATGTTCTCCCTATGTGATACCATTGACACATACCGAACCCTGTTCCTGCCATTTTTCTTTGTTTTGGCACCCATGATTCCTCACAAACAAACTGGACTTTAGGGTTCTATGATGTCACAGTTTCGCTATTGGCTCCAGTTCATGATTGGATGGTTGCTTCGCCGGTTTCAAAATTCTAATTAAAAGACATTTGCATCCATCACTTGGTGTTTCAACACATACACACAATACAAAGTAGTATTTTTTTTCGGGGGGGGGAGACATGTAAACTATGAATTTGTCTCTAAGCTAAAGCAGAGGACTCCAGACCAAAGAGAGCTGATAATGTGCTAGTACAGTCCGCATTCACCGTAAAACAGGTAGTATTTGTCAACATCAAGGAAAGCTTGAAAATGTTAACACAGTGATCCCTCGCTACTTCGTGCTTCAGATTCTGCGGCTTCAGTGCATAGCGGGTTTTCCAAAAAATATTCATTGAAAAATTAAGAAAAGAAAAAGAAAGAAAAGGAAATTAAGGGGAAAAGGTTAAGGAAAATGCCACAAAAAAACACGTACGTCTGTGTGTGTATTTATATTTTATTTACATGTTATGCATTATTTTTTTAATGTTTAATTTATTATTTTTAGCATTGACTATGTCTTTATTGATATTATAGACACATATACATGTACGTATACGAGGGGCAGTGGTGGTCTAGTGGTATAGGGCGCTGGATCGCTGATCCAAAGGTTGGGGGTTCGAGTCCCACTCTCCACAGGGTTGTCACCCCCCCAGTGCGGCTAACTGGGTTATCAAAGGCGGGCCATGTCTCTCGCTGTCTATGGTGTGAGGCATGTTTAAAAAAAAAAAAAAAAAAAAAAAAAAACATTGCTGACATTCGTAAAGAGTAGGCTGCAAAGTCGTCAGCGTGTTTCTGTCCCTTGCTAAAAAGGGTTGTGACAGGAAGGGCATCCGACGTAAAAACCTCTGCCAAATCAAACGTGCGAATCAGATGATTCGCTGTGGCGACTCCCGAGTAAAAGGGAAAAAGCCGAAAGGAAGACAGACAGACATACACGTCCGTATACGTGAGTCGGGGTGGGGGGGTTGTCTCATCCTACTTCGCAAAAATCAGTGGCCGGGGGTGGGGGTCTTGGTCCCAATTAACCACGGAAAGTGAGGGATCCCTGTACTCTAACAAGCAGAGCCTATTATTCAAAGAATTTTGAAGGAAGCCTGAATGCAGCCACTGTTGTTAAAGCACTATTCTCACAATCCGATACAGTGGTACCTCACCTTACAATAGTCCCAGCAAACGAAAAATCCAGGTTACGAAAAACATTTTTGAAAATTATTTTGTCTCTGTCCACGAGACAAGTTCTCCTGACGAAACGCGCCAAATGTGCCATTCATTCAAACATTGCAGGAGTTGCTCTCCCATTGGCTATCTCCCAACATCCTGCCCCGCTGGCCTCCCATTAGCTCGGAGAGATGACGCAGCTCCCTCCCACTGGCTATCGCCCAACATCCCACCCCACTGGCCTCCCATTGGCTAGGAGAGATGACGCAGCTCCATTGAGCAGCAGCTTGTTTCATGAGTTTTTCGAATGTGCTCATTGCAACGGTTTTTTTTTTGGCTCAAGCTTTTAAACTTGCGTAAATATTTGTAAGATAATAACTCTGTGAAGAAGACATGGTCAACACGAAGTAAGTACCCTAAAGGAATGCTTTTATAATTTTTACAGGGGAGTATTGGGGGGGCCTTGGAACGAATCACGCATTTTACATGTAAAATGCGGTTCTACTTACAAAAAATTCAGGTTATGAACACGCCACTGGAACTGGAAGGTGAGGTACCACTGTACTATTGTTCGGTGTTAGACCTCAAATAAACTATTTACTAGACCGCTATTATGCGTTCTCTGAATGTTCGGAACAAGTATCTTGCTCAATCTCCTTTATATCTGGATGCAACTCATCCAAAGATGACCCCCACCACCACCACCAAATTATACATTCTTCATTTCTCAACATGGTCATTAATCTTTTGGTTACAATCTGCTTTGACTAAACAGGTTATACTTGTCACCTGCAGAACAGGTCCATGTGTTTGCAAGTGTATACACTCAATAAGGCTAAGGAGGAACCACTAAATTAGTGCTACTGGTTGCTCACACCATAATACTGACCAGTAAACAAATCCATCCATCATGTCCCTGTTGTAATGCTATCAGCTCACTTTTCCTTGAACTATTTATTTTCATTCCTGCAACACATTTACATTCCTACTTTCCTATTACACTGAACCTCGAGCATTTGGTATTTCTCTGCTTCACTGAAACAATCATTAATCTCTAATGTGTATACAATCTCCATCTAAACAATAAGTACTGGAGAGCACAGAAGCAGAAAAACTCAATTTCAAATGAATGACGTGACAACCACAGATAAGCAGCAAAAAAGCCTTTATTTTAAGCTCTTCCGGGCACATTGTCCAAATGACCCCAATTAAGAGGAAAGCATTCAATCTGCAGAAAACCTCGATTCATAATTACATATCGCAAGATGGGTTTAGGGATAACAGTGTGACTCGCATCAAATCCCATTCCAGAATCAACATCAAAAAAGAAAAAATTCAACCAAGAAAGGAAAGAAACAGCATAGGTTGGCCTACACCAGGAAACTCCTGCCTCCCCGCAAAAAAATTATACATTATTTTCATTTTAACTCTACGAGTCAGTCTCCCTGGCCATTTCTCAGTGGGGAGTCTCCTTTCTCTCCACACACACTAAACTGAGGTTTCAGGATGTTAGTGGCGAGTTGGACATGCTGCAGCCCAATTGCATACTACCCCATTTATAATTCAGAGCTCGGCCTTGCTATAAATAATGCAGGGCAAATCTCTAGTCCTCCATCAGCATTGCCCGTCCCAGTGTGCGCTGCAGCAGGAGGACAGTCACAGTTCTCCATCTCACACGACTATTCTTTCATGCAATTCTTTCCATCCAGGGCTTCTGAATTAAACATAAATGGCTAAGCTGCTCAAATGACTTCGGAGAACAACCCTGAGACTTATCTGCCAAACTATTAACCTCTAGTACTGCTGGGTCCAAAGGCCATGAGGTGACACAATGAGACCAAATAACAGGAGTGCTGTCATCGGACTAGGACTCGCTGAGACATCATAAACACATTCTCTAGAAGATTAGATCATTTAAAGGAGCCGTAAATGACACGTGCATTCTAACACTTGTCTCCACTCGGAAAATGGAGTCATCACTAAACAGGCAAAAATACCGGCGCTTGTGTCCCTGGGACTGGCATGTCGTCATACTTCTTAACCACAACAGTAGAAAATCCACCAAATCAACCAGTTCAAACAAAAACACAGCAGATAATACAGAGCTTTCAACCAATACCGAGTGAGTCACCAAGGGAAGGTGGTTCTCCTACAACCTTCATACATTTGTTCCTGTAACTTTGTCTTTCTCATGATGGCCGCCAACGGAGACCAGAAACGCAATCCACTCAGTGAAATGCAAACTTCTGTCTGATAACACATGGACACCACTTAAACGCAATATGCACATAAGATATTTATTTTAAAATGCAACAAAAATCTCAAGAGCGCATGCTTCAAATGATCCCATTTCACAAGCTCAAAATATCCCCTTAGGTTCCCTTTCCCCTCGTTACATTTCAAACAATATTTTCCTACATGTAAAGCCCATTTCACACCACAATTATCCTGACAGCACATTGGACATGGCACTGCTGCAGCGTGATATGAAATGGGCTTAAGGGAAGCTTGAAACAATGCAATCTAATGAAATATTACCAACAATAATCTGACAGTTTTAATTGTATTAAATATTATATAAAAGGTCTGTGACCCAAATATAGGGTTTAAAAATGAGACATTGGGTCCAAAATTATTTCATGGTGTTATTTACATAGTTGCACTATGACATCTGAATATATTGATAAAATACAAGTCAACCACATTGGGCTCATGTTCTTTATTATATATAAAAAATAAAAAATCTTTTTATTCAGAAAGACTAACATTTTTTTTTTAAAATAGCTACATTTAATATTTTCAAAATCTACAAATATTTTTGATAAAACTTCAAGATGTGAGATCTGTATCCACTCAACTCAGTATAGCAATTTTTTTAATCTGTAGAAGGACTACCCAAACAGATTAAGAGTGAAATGTAGTATTTTTGCCCAGGATCCATTGATGTAAACCGAGCATGGACAGGATATTTGTCCTCATTACCCAGCCTCATCTTGAAGTTTGTATGTTAATGCAACGTTTTCTGTGTGCCCAGATGGTCATTACTAACGACGAAAATAAATCCATACACAGGCACCATTCCTTATCATCTCACACTTAAAGCCAGTATCCCTGTGCTAAATTAGAAATTACAACTTTAATAAGTTTGGGAACTTATTACTCTCATTAGCATGCCAAACCGATTAATGGTCTGATCCCCGGTTTCAACCTAATATGAATTACAGCCTGAAACTAACATATCCTCATTTTAATAGGGGTCCGAAAGCTAAGTCTTTATCTATTTTGACACAAGCCTCAAGTTAAGTATTCAATCAGTAGCGAAGGCTTCTCTCTCTTCTCACTGTACAGCAGAGCCTTGCTTTACTGCGGCATATCAGAACACAGTGTCCTACCAAAGACTGGATCAGTTACATCAGGATTTCAATAAATTGTGAAGGGCAGGAAAGAGAAGTGAAAGCTAATGTTCTGTGTTCAAGGAAATAATAATAATAATAAAAAAAAACACTTTAAAGACTGCGTTATACTTCAATATCAAGATAATTAAATTTAATAAAAATATTTAGATTTGTATCAGTTTCAAGAAACATCGACAGAATCTCCAATGAAGTGTGCAAATCTTCAGGCCTGTCTCTGCATTAGGTTTTCATAGATGGAGAAATCAAAAAGCAGTGCATCATGTTTTAGGGGTTCCACCCCTTCACACTACCAAAACTAGAGTTGGGGAAGCAAATAAATAGATAAATAAAAATATACACCGCTCGCATTTACCATCAGTTTTTTCCAGCATGCCCGCGAACTTCAGACAACACCGAGGCGAGATTAATTGTGTGAGGACAAACAAGGCTTTCTTCAAATACCCATCCACCAAGATCATCTCTTTCACAACGAGCACTATGATTGGTTGATCTCACGCTTCCAATCAGCATTTGTGTTGCATGGTTGCAGCCTGAAGCACTGCTCACACATTCGCTCTACCTCACAGGCACGTTCTGGCACAGCAGAGGGTCTGCTGGCCACTGATTACTAGTCTGGTGGTGGGGGGCACGCAAAACATTTACAGATACTACACTAAAATGTAGTAGACATGCTCATCTAGCATGTTCGTAAAACATGGATGAGTGCCTTACAAATTTAAAGGGTGTGGTTAAAGGGGGTGCAATTTACACCCCTACTAATTTAGAGGCGAGTGCCATTAAGGTTGTACTGTAGATGATCTGGTAAATCAAAAACTTTGCTTTTTGGCTCAACTCCCTCTTCAACCATAGACAGGTGCAGGACCCCTTTACTACTGACACCAATTCATCTCTCCATCTTTTGCTCCAATTTCCTCATCACTTGAGGCAATGACTCACCCCTTCTCAGAGGAACCAAGCCACCTTTCTGTGCTTGAGAATCATGGCTTCAGATTTGGAGGAGCTGGCTGTCATTCCGGTCAATTCAAATTCGGTTGCAAACCGCTGAAGTACATGCTGAAGGTCACATTCTGAAGATGCCAACAAAACCGCATCATTTGTAAAAAGCAGAGATGCAACATTAAGGTTCCCAAATCAAACACCCTCCTCCCCATGACTACTGTACACCCTGAGATCCTGTCTATGAATACCACAAACAAGGGTTAGGCCAACACACGCTGAAAACAAGGTCTACTTGGTGCCAAGGACGAGGACACAGCTCTCGCACAATTATGGGCGCACAATTTTTGGCATTCTTTTAGGCAGATATTTAAATTCCCATGACCCCCACTGAATCGCCACTGTGGTTAAGAGCTGGTCCACTGTTTCACAATCAGGATAAAAACCACACCATGTGATACATTCTTTAACTTCCATGGCCTGTTCAGGGTCGGCAATTCAGAGGTTTCATGAGTGCCTCTGAAGAAAATACACCAAACTATGCTGAACTGTGGTACTCTCTGAGTGGATTTGGTTTCTCCTGAATGATGGGAGGTGAAAAGAGAGCGAGAGAGAGAGAGAATTTCATCTTTAAATGTACTCCAAGCAGTTAATCCCCCATTGGAAGAAAACCAAATGCATTTCTTACAACACATTATCATAAATTTAATAAGGGAACAGTAACTTATAATTAACATTTACAGTATGCCCTTGACCTTTAGCAGTTTTGCACTCACACCCCCACATACTCGCAGATTGTCGACAAACCCAGAAGAGCACGTGATTCAAGTTTAGCCAATGGCTGAGAGCTTTTGTTTCTCCCTCCTGCTGATTGGTTGAGATGATGTATACACCCCTTTTTTCTCATTCGCGCACAAGCTGTCAACGTACATTTTTTGTGTGTTTTTAATTTCCAGTTAAGCTCTATGGTGCCACATGCATCTTCTCAGGCTTCCGGTAAGGAGCCTAAGCGCCAGAAAAACAATGACGCTGCGTGAAAAAGTAGAACTGCTTGATATGATACAGGAAGGAAAAAGTTATGCTGCAGTAGGGCTCCATTATGCATTGAATGAATGAATAAATATATAAAATAATAATAATATGTATAAAATGTAATAAAACCGGTTTCTCAGTTTAAACCGGTTCTAACATGCAAACAATACGTATTGTGATAATCCGAAGTAAAACCGGTTTTTTGAAATGCATTCGGACAACTTCGGAACAGTGTGTGTATATATATATATATATATATATATATATATTAAAAAAAAAAAAAAAAAAAAAAAAAAAAACACCTTTGCCTATTCCCAGTAATTGAACCACAAGTAATGCTTTCGTTGAGGGGAGGAAAAAAAAAAAAAAAAAAAAGGCGATCGCAGAAGTCCCGGCATGTAATCCTGACACAATCGTGTTTCCATCCTCTTTATCTAGTTATTCGATGTGTGCAGAAACCGGTTTAATAACAGCACCATGTCAGTGTGGACAGTCACGAAGGCCTTCAGCCAATAGCATTTGTTTTTATACAGGACACAGAAATTTCCACTAAAAACAAAACCATGGTTCATGTTGCTAATTGTTCAGAAATTTACTGACCTACTCCATCTAGAGTTTTGCTTAAACATTTATTTTAAAATAAGCAAAAGAGGGAAGCGCTCCATGAAGCAGATCTCCAACAAGGCACATTAACCATTGCATGTTTTTTTTTTTATTGCTTAACATGGAAATAATATCTCTGTTGACTCTGAAAAAAATGACGTCACAAAACTTGCGGACTCGGCCTCAGGCTCAACATGCTCCAAATTGGTCCCAGATTCCGGTAAATTACATTACACTTCTCTCCAGCACATTGATCATATTGAGATTTATATGATAAACCATACTACATGTTATTGTAAAGTTCTAAAGTTTGAGGGACTTTCCTGAGCCGTCAGTGTCACTGTAATTGTTATATTTGCGGCATGTGCCCAGCAGACCTATGCGCGTCACAATGATGGCATTTATTATACATATATATATATATATACACACACCGTCAATGATCATCACTGCCCCCTCCCACCCAGTGCAGCGAACTGGGTTATCAAAGGCCGGCTGTGTCTCTCACGATCTATGGTGAGAGTGCAAAAGAACTACTGCTGATATTCATCAACAGTAGGCTGCATAGCTATCAGCATGTAACTGCCCGGTGAGATGTCCAGAGTCGGCTGAGATCGGTGCCTATTTAGAATTAAGTGTCTCAAAGTCAATTAAATAAACAAACAGAAGCTTTTATTACAATAATGTTGTCCAGTGTCCACATGACATTTGTCCATGTCACATATAAAGGGTGATCATCAGCTCCGGGGAGCCAGATTCTTCAGTACCAAAGCTTCTCAAAACATGTAAACAAGTTTCCAAAAGGATTTCTTATGTGCTTTTTAAATTTTATACGATTAGCCATGTTTCTTTTCCAGCTTAAATTTATTTCAGCTAATGAAAAACTGTGCCATTTATAAATACCTGTTCTCACCTCTTGGATCAGGTGGCAAGAACTGAAAACCATAGGCTCTAAAATAAGTACCTTCTGATTTTGTGTGCACCTGTGTGTGTGTGTACATGTATGTGTTGGGGTCCCATTGAAGAACAATTCGACTTTCTATTGTGAAACTAAACCTCATTACAGTCAGCATTGTTACCGAGAAGAGCAATCCCACTCTGGCATTCAAAATTAAGGTCCCAGACCTCTAGATTACCATTAAAATTTCAGTATGTGCAGGACAGAACCCTAAGGGTCCATTAGATAGCATCTCTCGGCCAGAAAAATGATCCTATTCACCTTTTTCTTTGTCCAACTTACACCACACAGACCAAAGAAGCTATGCGCGTTTGAGTCTCTGAAACAAATAGCCCTCCTACCCCTTTCTCACCGACGCAACTTATCACGCAGATAATGCAGTACTTCGTGGCGACACACTTCACTGTGCAGAAGCAGGAAAACAGTTGTCATCGTCTTCAATCCTCGTTTTCATCCCTTAAAAGTCATGATTCCACAACAATTGCTGGGGTGAACATTGAGAGCTTTTCATAAAGCTGAAAAAAGTTCTGACTAACGTGAGGATAATATGGTACCACCGGTTCTTATTCATGCTGTCATGCAGTTCTCAGTGGTTTTGTGTGCTGCTGGTGGTGGTGTCACGTCAAGCAAAAATTACACGTTTTTCCGGTCTTTCCACAGAAATGAAATAAAACATTTTTGTTTATTGTTCACCCATTTTCTCCCCAATTTAGTCAGATCTAATTCTCACCCATCAGTTATTACCTTACCTATAACATGGCCAATGCCGACCAGGGAGGGGCGAAAGCATGCACACGCCCCTTCCTAAACAGCCACCCTCCTCTTTTTGAACTGCGCCATGCATACTTGCAGTACATGTGACGACAATCACACGTTGCTATCACATGTTCTGCGGAAGCATTTCCTCAAGTTAAGTTCCCTCGGTGAGAAAAGGGTAGCAGGAATCCATTATGATTTCTCAAGAAATATGGCAGCCCAAGATCTGCTTCCAATCACGATTTAAATCTAAGTCCATCAAGCAGAGCAGGTGAGCCGAAATGACCTTCCCCTAAAGCTCAGCAGTTGTTTTATATCCGTCATGGAATCTGTACTCACAACTTCAAAATAAAACTACTACTTATTTTCACCCTATTTCACTAAAGAACCTAATCAAAAGGGCTTCCCTAAATCTCTTGCTCTTACTGACATGCCCCTTAGGCAAAAACACAATCCCGAGTATTTATATCTGAGCTTTGCTTTTGAACTTGACCTGGCCGACTATGCAGGCGGCTCTGTAAACTTTGTGTGATGCATATCTGAAGTAGTTGTGAAACAAAACAAAGGATAGCAACCCAAATACCTTCCACCATCTGCTGGGTGTGAACACCCACATGAAATTCTTTATACGTTTCATGTGAACAAACACTCTGCAGAAGCAAAAACAAACCACATATGTGAAAGCACGCATATGGAAAACACTAGACAGGTCACTTTGCATCCACTGTTGTTTTGATATTTCTTGTAGTCCATTTGGATGTAGGTCTTAAAAGGGATCGGAGTCACCTCAAAATTTTCTCGCTCACAGCCCAAGTCACATGATCGTGGGAAATTAGTGCATGTTTATTAAAGGGTACCTGTAGTGAAAGCGCTCATATACCTAATTTGATGTATTGTGTATAGCTAGTGACAAAACACCTATAAGGCGTTTATTATATTCTCTCACAAACCAGCTTTAAGCGATTTAAGGGCTTCACTAACGTCAAGTTTCAGAGCACAGGAGTTTTGCAGCGTCGCATTTCCTGTGACGTCACAGCGTTGACAAAGCCTCTAACGGAACTGCGAGATTGCAATGTAAACCTATGGCTATATACCTGATACAACAACACAAGCTCACGGAAAATTGTAAAAAAGACATTTTAGTTTTTTTTTTTTTTTTTAAACCACGGATGAAGACAATTTCGTAGAAGGTTATTTATATGAACCACTGAAGAAAGACTATCCACATTTAGTGAAATCGAACCAGGAAAGTGACGACTCGGAGGACGATTATTGCAGAGTCGGCTCTTACACGGGAAAATCGTAGCAAACAACCAGAAAATATTTGTTGCTCTTGTGGAAAATGCGTGCGTCAAAAAACCAATCAGGAGTGCTACTGTAAAGAACATGAATTGCTTGAGGAAAATATACTGACATTCTGCAATTGGCGATACGACTGTCAACGATGTTACATCACAATGACCTTTGACCCCGGTGAAAATAAGCCAACATGTCCACGCGCTGAACCATCTCGAGCAAGGAATGTCATACAGAAGAAAAGGAAATGTGGACTTGTACATAAACTACCGACATCACAGGATGTTTAAAAGTTAATAATAAGGTATAGTGGATATTCTTTCACGCTGTCAATTGTGGGTACAGGTACCCTTTAAAATGCTATGTCATAATTAAGTGACTGGGTAAACAAATATTTCCATTTCTATTCAAATGACTATTAATCTCAAACTGAATAGTCTCATGCTTCATTATACTTTGAAGCTCTTACCTTGTTGAAATCACATTTCTGCAGCTTAATACTAAACGGCATTCTATTATTAACAATAAGAATCTTTACTTCTGTAAGAAAATGGACTGTTTACTAGAACTAGTCACAGTTCTGTTCCACTAACTTGATTGGTTCAGCAGCTTTCCAAGACTGCAGATATTTTAGAATACAGCACTGGAACATTTTACAGTATGTAGCTTAAAACCATGTCAAATACTATTTCCACGTCCAAAACAATTACAACAGTACAGTTCGCAGCATCATCGGGCAACAAGTTCAGACCCGGCCGAGGTTTCAAGTTTGAGCTGCCTGCAAGAAGTTTCCAATCACCTGGTTATTTACATCTTTCTGTATCCCCTGCACACCTCATTCCACCATTTTCTCCATAATGTTGTCATATCCAATTTCCATAGCTATGTGCATTGAACTGAATTCAAACTTGTGACCTCCAGGTGAACATCTGTTCACTTAAATAAATAAAAAAAAAAAAAAAAAAAAAAAAAAAAGGTTGAACGTTATGAATATGGTCCATCTCTCACACCTCTTCATGCCCTAGTGCTGAACAGCCCTGCCATAATGCAACATGGTATGAACTCTGCCCCTGAAATGTCCACACACCCTGGCAGTACCTCGGTCACCGTGTTAAATTCATCACTAATCTTTTCTTTAATCATTATCAAGAATGCTTCTTGTGGAGCTACCAAGTGGGGCATTGACAAGGTGCATGATTATTAACCTGGAGATCACAAGTTCGAATCCAGTTTAATGCACATAGCTATGGGAATGGGATACGACTACATTATGGAGAAAATGAAAGATTTATATTAAATAAAAAAAAAAAAAAAAAAAAAAAAAAGAAAGAAAAAGCAGCTTGATGTCCTGAATACTAAATAGCATTTTAAATTCAAAAGTCTGCTTGATCATCCCCATCAGACAAATAAAATTATACATTCATTTAAATTATTCAAATATCTGGTTGTATCCACAGTAAAACTTGACCTCTTAGTGTTTTCACAAAATCATCTGCTGCGTGTTATTTAATCAGCACGTAAACCAGGTTTGAGAAATGGTACAAAAATTGGAAAGATTTTCACCATTGCGACAGAAGCAAGTTGGCTGATTTAAATGTATGTTGAAGACAGTCATGTCTGCTGCTTTATATTTTTCTTTACATTTTCATTTCCCCTCCAGAAACCTTACAAACCATATGCATGGCAAAAAAGGCAACACATTTTACACAATTTACAAATTTAACACATTTTAATGCCTTTTAGCTTCACTTACCTGTGTTGTCAAACACTTTAATTCAAAAAACAACTTATTCAAAAACACGAAGGCTTAAATTAAGTTTGTGTGAATTTGTCATAACAATCCAAGTATTACTCACTACTGCTCAGCACAGAATTAAAGTTCATGTACTTCATATGGTTTTATTTACATATAATGTACCAAGTTACAACCAACAACTTTCGATTTATTTACAGAATTGACATTAGTTTCGAGTCGTGTTCATGCTCACACGCCCACAGGCAACCCAACGCTCACCCCACTGCTGAGGAGAAATACATGTTTTCAGCTACCACTGAAAAGACAGCAAGTTATATTATGACTGTTTCTTCAGTGAAAATAAATGAAAACATTTGCAGAGTAACCTAAATATTTATAAGTGTTACTGACCATGCAATTAATTAATTGGCAGCCTAATAAAAAATATCCATGGGGTAACAGTCTTGCAAATCTGTGGCACAACCGTGAGATTTTACAAAACTGCACAACCAACATGCTGTATTCTGCATTATCTCAATTTGTCAGTGGTATTCTGGGGTGGAAAACTATAAAGTGTAACCTGGTGCAGCTGGTTTATTGTTTAGGTCATACACAGTCATTTATAGTCACGTAAGTAAATCTGAACTTGAGTATTTGTCTACATTTGACTTGAAGAGACAGCTGTGTTCCCCTGAACAGCTCAACCCCCAAAACCTGTACACAACCCCATGGGAATGTCACAAGACCCACCACATATCATGTTCCACCTGCAAAGCCAAAAGGAACATAAATTGGGCTGTCATGAGAATTTGCAACATGCTGTGCTAAAGCTAAGCTTCAATCGCCTTTTACTTAATTTCTTTCCGACAGATATTTCAGTTAGAAATGCTGTACACAGATTACAGTAACACAATATTAATAAGCCCATGGTACACAGCCCATACCAAAATACATTTAAAACGTAAACAGCATATAAACTAACCAGCAGGAGTTCATTTATTTTCGGTGCCCAGAATGCATGGCTCATGTAAATGAGAGTTTAATGCAATTGATTTGTCAGTGCTCCAACTATTCAATGTGACTGGAAATGAAAACTGACATGCTTCACAAATTCAGGATTCTTTTTAAACATTACGCAATACGTTGATTGCCCGAGCTCTTTATTCTGCCTCTGTTTATTTGGTTTTATTTATAGCCATATGAAACTGACTGGATTCTCAGAGCTGTTATTGACACACCTGGGCATGAATAACATCCTGTTCTTCTGATATCCTGTCTACTTTTAATGTCCTGTCTTTTCAGAGGCTCAATTCAGTAGCTCGTTATTAATTTAGGGCAACATCTGGAATCCTATTTTCCTGCTTCTAAAAAATAAAACCTAAAATGTTAATCTTCATCTGTATATCCTTATACAGATGCAATTTTACAGAATGATCACGGGGAGTCACTAAGATTTACATTACATTTTTATCTAATTCTTTTTAAAACCTTTCCAGAGTGTGATTTTCTCCACTGGAACCAAACTGCATGAAGACAAAGTCTCTTTTCATGTTCTGTATTAACAAACAAAATGCAATTACAGGGTGATAAAGAGGGTGTGTGGAAAGCAGAAAGCGGAACTACACTGAATGGCCAAGAGCTTTCTAAATAAAAGAAAATGAAAGACGATAAGTGAGGAGAGAGGCGAGGAAAGGTCAGAGGATTCAGGCATGGCTCTCACTTTTCGGAAAGTGAAAGACTGCATTGCGGAGGAGAGCAGCTGGGGGTGGCGGGCCTTGATAAAAGCTCTTCTCAGCCTTCTGCCCTGAACTGATACAGTTTCTCTCACGTTATAACCTCTCACTCATTGCCTGTGACATACAGCACCATGCCGTTATCTACTGCTGCACATGGCAGGGGTTAGCAACGAGGCAGTACAGCTAGAAATGCACTTGAGCAAGGGCAGCTTTATTAGCCAACATGGTACGAATATAAAGAGACAGCGGGGGGGGCTGTGGTGAGGTTTTATATTAATAGACTTTTCTTTAATGCTTTTGGGAGTCGTCCTTCACCCCTTTTCACAGAGATCACAAAACACTGCAGTGAAGACCACAGTCAGGGCTTTGGGTATTTACAGTACAGTAAACAAAGCTTCCTTTACATTGAGTGTTGACATGAAGGCACCACAACCGCAACGTGTAACAGTGTGCCAAATGTCTAGAGTACAAATAACATGGGCTGTGTCCCAAACTCTGTACTTGTGTAAGCCACACTGTGATGCATATTTCTAAACAGATTAATATAGACTATGCAGGTGATCATGATGACTTCCTCTTGTTTTGTACACCGATACATCAGTTTGTCACATAGATTGCTGGTAATTCAGAAAACCTGGCTACAGCAAATGATAGCATGCACAAATTCCATATTGATTATCCAGCAAGCCTATCAGGAAGTTATATTTCCAAGCTGGATTGCAAACATTCACTCCGATTAGGGCCGTTTTTCCTGTTGAAAAGAGCAAAATGTAATTTTAAAAAATGAAATATGTGACCAATAATTTACATTATTTGTTTTATATTTGAAAAGCCGAAAGGAAATCTCTCATTTATACCAAAAGCTGGAGGCCAAACCAGTTCTGTGACCCTGTGACATTTGTTGAAAATTCTCCCATTGCATCATGAGATGCTTGTAGCAGACGAAGTACTGGAAAATTTTCACTCAGGTACTGTTCAATTTTTTTCTTCATTAGACTGCTGATTACTTTTATATTAAAATCAGCCTATAAGCAGTACCCACTTGGCCATTTCATACATAGTTATTCGCTATCAAAACACTACTGGCAGGGAAAGTGAGTGATGGAGATACAGGTTTGAATTCTCTTTGGGCGAAGGAAAGAAGAATTAAAAAAAAAAAAAACTATATCCCAATCAAGCCGGTTCGTCCCGTTAACACAGACATTGATTCTACCTCTAAATATGAACGGTTCCAGCTGAGAGACAGAACGCATGCCTGTTATGTATCTGGATATTTTACACAGAGCTGTGAGGCAGAATCAATGCACAACACTTTCATCTGAATCAGGCTGTATAAAAAAAAAAGGCTATAAACTGGTACGAAAAACATGAACATGTTCCAGTCATCAAAACAAAAAGTATTTTGCTTTTTCATGAACATGAGCTACAATTATGTTTAGTTCAAAACAGGGAAGTAAAGAGACTGGTATGTGAAAGTCCTGTACAGATACTCCCCGACTTACGTTCATCTGTTTTACGGATTTTTTTTTTCTTTTTTACGTTTTTTCAAAAAAATAAAAAATAAAAGTTAAATTTTGAGTTTAGATGTACCTACGTAGTACGCTGACGTAATGATGCTGCATTCATTGTTTACAAACGACAGACTGAACGTGCCCCTCCTTCTTCCCAGTTCAGTTATATAGCTTGTTACCCTTGTGTTAAGACGTCGTCTCCGTGATCTTTGTGTTTACACTGTTTTTCGGACTTTTGTAACCCTAAGCAATTATGGTTGGTCAGAAACGTAAGCAATAATACGTAAACAAATGGAAATTAATGTTGATATTATTTTTACAATATTATGTTTATAATAATTGATTTATGTGTTATATGAGAAACGGTAATGGTATTTATGGATGTCTAGTACAGTACGAGCGTCATACGTCACTGTAACAACTTGCATTCACTTTCAACTTACGTTCGGCCATTCGGAACCAATTAAAAACGTAAGTCGGGGAGCGTCTGTAATCTGTTCAAGTGAAATGCATTATGAGTGGCAAAAATGTCACTAAACATAAAAATAGAGAAACACAACCAAATTAGTAAATTCCTCAGTACATCATTCACCAGCTTCTTACTCAAACAAACAAAGTCTCAGCTGTTCAGCATGAATTGAGATCAAATCTACCCACACTTAAATCCTTCTCCTCCCTCACTGAAAATTGACATGAGTTCTGAGAGGCACAGCGGCAAGGTGTGTCACTATTAACCCTCCTCACGACCCGAATCAGGATTAAGTGGCTTAGAGAATTAATTAATTTTAATAGATGCTAAATGGTTAAAATTTCCATTTCACTATTAACCCAGAGATTGCAAGTTTGAATTCAGGTTAATGCCACAACCATCCATGACCTGAAATCCATGGGAGCTAACTGACCGAGCGCTCACAGGAGGGAGGGATGGCACACACTCACAGCAAATGCAACCCAATCCTGGGTGTCTGTGAAGTCATTTGTACAAGGGGGTGGATGGCTCTTTCTCTCTGAGTGTATTAGACCGCCCCCAAAAAACATATGCAACGCAGTTCGAAAAAGAGGCGAGTGGCTAACATCGCATATCACGGAGGGTGTGTGTGCATGCTTTTGCCTCTCCCTGGCTGATGGTGGTCATGTGATAGGGAAGGCAATACTTCATGGGTGGGAATTGGATCGAACTAAATTAGAGAGAAAATGAAAATATGTTTAAAAAAAAAATTAAAAAGGCAAATGCACATGCAATGCAAACGCACACTTATTGCATCTGCCAGAATTCATGGTCCAGTGCAAAGTAATCATGGTCTATTTGTTTAGGGCAGCCCCATAAACCCCTTTCACACATAAAGTACATGTTCTAGCCACTGCAAATGTACAACAGTCTCCAGGCGTCTTCATCAGGTCACCATGATGATCAGCATTCTCGCTGAAACTTTTCATAAAACTTGAGCACCAGTAATCATGGAAAAAAAAAAAGTGTCAAAATGTGCCTTGGCGCAAACAAAACAGAAAAACGATTTATTGTATGTAGACAGGATGTACCATTGCTGACTTTCATCAAGAGCAGGCTGCATAGTCACCAGAGTTTTTCTGCCCTGCAGTGGCCTGGCGAGCTGTCTAGTAGAGATGTGACGATTCAGTTCCCGATTTTTGCCTCTCGATTCAATTCAATTCATGTGGATTCTAGTTTCATTTTCTGTAAAATGTGCACTTCAAATATATAAAGTAATAATTGTCTGAACTGGTTATTCAATACCATCATTTAACTACAATTGTTAACATATATCAAAATATGAAAAACAAACATAACCTTTATTTGTTTCCAGTTTTCCACCAGTTACATATTGTGAATTTAATCTGAATCTACCATTTACCGTGTCAGTTTCTGCATTCAGAGCAACAATTCAACAAATACAGTACAGTAAAACCTCCGCTGACGAACGCTTAAGCTCACGAACTTTTTGCCTCAAGAACATTAAATTTGCGAGCATATAGTCTCTGCTGACAAACTAGTTTTCGGCGGATGAACCAAACCACGTGGTCGAACAGCGCCACGGTGGCGGCCACGAGAAGCTGACGCACGCTCACGGCGTCACAGTTCGTCACCCCCTTTCTTTGAGTGCGGAAGTGGTTTGTGTTTGATAGACATTTTGGACCATATTGAGTGTACTTTTGCTATTATGGGACCGAAAAAGACCCCACCACAGGCGGAGATCATTGAAAAACACGAACGAGGTGTGCGTTTGTGTGACTCAGCGTCCCAGTACCAGTACGCCAAGTCTACCATTGCTACCATCCTTAAGAACAAGGAAGCTATTAAGGGTGCGTGTGTGGCTAAGGGTGTTTCCAAACAGTAGGCGTTTCCAAACTCTCCTTCCAAACAGTAAGTCCCTCCCTCCCTCCTCCTCCCACTCCATTCCATCAAGCCATCAACTACCATCACAAAGGTAAATAAAACGACTTTATTATACAGTACAGTTTATTTCTTTAATTGCAATACAATAGCACATTTATTATACATAAAATAAGGTATATTTTTGTGTAGTTTTAAGGCTTATTTAGTAGAAAATTATGTTTTATGGGGACCTGGGAACGGATTATTCTCATTTTAATGGTTTCTTATGGGAAATAAATGTTCGGAAGACGAACTTTTCGCCTCACACACACTTTCTGGGAACCAATTATGTTCGTGGGTTGAGGTATCACTGTACTTGCTTCTCAGTTCTTACTTTTGGAATTTGCACAGATCAAATGCACATGTTAATTTTTAATCCAATTCACATTCACACTGGAGTATTTATATTTCAAATGTCAACTCAATAGCAAAAAGATATTAAAAGAAACAATCCTTAATCTTTAAGGACTCTGAACAAAGGTAATGTTTTCTTCCTAATGTTTAAACTATGAACATTAACAGTAAACAGTCATAACACAAATTCACTAATTTGTCAACACAGTCAAACAGATTGAATTAACATTAAACTAATTTAGCAATAATAATTTCACAATAAATTATTGTAAAACTGTTATTGCTAAACTGTGTTAATGTGTTGTGAATAATACTGGCTGATAACTTGATATTCAAATCTGGAAGTTCTTTTTAAGGAATATCATCCTGTCAACATGTCACCGTGTAGGCTAACTTTCGGTTTGACATCGATGTCATCTGTCTTGTGATGATGACGAATGTGATTCTGCAGATTCGTTGTGTTGCCATGGTAAGGGAATTTCATCTCGCAAAGTCTGCACAAAACTTGTTTCTTGTCACGGGATTGCAAGAAATGAGCCCAAACTGGGCTTTTGTGTGCCATTGCCAGCTTGACGAATTCAGCAGCAATCGGCATTTTTGTTTTTGCGAAGTCTCATTCCTCGCGCGATTTCCATAGCAATGGAGGAAAATGGCGGCGCCCATTGACAATTGTAATATGTCATTTCACCGTTATTTTATAGCTTTTTGGAAATCCTTTGTTGTTTTACATGAATCGATAAAAAAAAAAAATTGTAAAAACACAATAAATTGATTTTAAAATCGCGTTAGAAAATGGATCAATTTATTAGTAAATCGATTTATCGTCACACCTCTACTGTCTAGGGTGTACTCTGCCTTAACCAGAGTCGACCAAGATGTGTACCAACCTCCACATGACCCTAATCAAGATTAACTGGTTCAGAAAATGAATGAATGAACAGACTGGATGTGTAATGTACATAGAACACAAAGAGGGCCAAACCTTGGAAAACAGTCCCGGAGACTAAGAGCAATCATCGCCGCCACCAAGCCAGTGACACGGCAGAAGAGTCCCAGTCTTTGCTCCATCGGCAGCAGACTTGCCTGCTTCCCAGTATTCCAAACTTTGCTTTAAATGGAATGTCACCATTCACTGATTAGACTGCTACCAGATATCGGGAGCAACCCTCGTTTAAAACTCACATGAAGGCCATAATCATGAGAAATATAAAACAAATGACTGACATGTATTTATGAAATGACTGTGAGCAAACATTTTTATATTATAGCAAAAATATTTTCATCTCTAAAATATTCTAATAATCTGATTTGTAACACCACTCCGACTAATAATAATTACATGAATGTTAAATGGCCTTGAATTCAAGTTTCATACGAGAGACTCTCTCTGGCTCATGATTGGTTGCTGGTTCTTGAATGGCCCCTTACTAGTTGACCTTTATGCCTAAAGCTGATGTGATGCATCCGATCTGAGATTTGATGCATCCGTCAGAACCTCCTCATCCACATCAGGCCAGTTCTGAAGATAATTGATGCACCATTAGAGGGCTTTTACAGAATGACTCATGGCAGCATAAGAGCATTTTGCAACCCCCAAAAAAAAAAAAAAAAAAAAAGTGGCTTGATGTCTACTCAACTAAAAACACATTCACGGATGTTTATTAATGATAATGTTAATCAATCCTCACCTAATAATCTAATCAGTTTTCAATACAGATACAAGATACAATCATAAAATGATTAAAAAAAAAAAAAAAAAAAAAAGAGAGAGGCCCTGATGCTCGTGGAATAAAAAGAATTAAACATGACAGAGGTACAATCATGTCTTTTCAATAGGAACAATGAACTCGCCTTCTTGTGCATTGTGACCCGCCCATCTACCAATTTCATTTACCCGTTTTGTTTTAGAGAGCACAAGTATGAGCATGGAATATGTGGCAACATAAGAGTCTCAGTGGAAAGGAGGGGGACAGACACACAGACAAGGTCAAGATGCAGAAGAGCCTTGCAACACAACAGGCCGAGAAGACGCACAGCAAATCGATAACTCGTTGCGGCAACATGACCAGAATTACATTAACTGCCAAAAGCCTGCGATAGTTAAACAACCGAGGAGGAAAAACAAGATGGTAGAGCATTGGATAATAAAGCGACTGTAGGAAGGATGGATGGTGCATTTTAACCGGACTACAAACAATGAAACATTTACCACAATCACACCTTTGGAAAAGAGGTTTGTGCTGCACACTCATTCTCCAACTGACAGCATGACGTGACCCGTGTGGCCCTGAGAGGGGAATACGACATGGTGTACATAGTTCTGGAAGAGTGCAGCATGATGTAGATATTTTTGGAAGGGTTTACTATGGTGTACAAGGCAAACACTCCAGTTCTGACTCTGAATTTTACATATGGAAACTAACCTGCATCTTCTAAAAAGTCTGCTTTGTTTTAAAAGTTTTGACCTTAACAGCATTATGACACCAGGTTTTCTGGATTATTGATATAGACATGTTCCAACTTATACATTTCACTTTCTGCTTATTAATAAACAACCAACTGACTTTTGCAATAGCCTAGTTTTACTGCTGCTAACATTCAGTGACAACATTTATCAGTTCATCTCAGCACTGCAGCTCACATTACTTCATAAGAATTGTGTCTCAAACTGTAATATCAAGTAGAACCTATTGTTAATTTTGCAAGGTTTTAAATGTTGCAAAGGCACCTTCGAAGTGGGACTTTTGACCTTATTAAAAAATTATCACAATCTTGACCTCCACATGGCCGAGATATAATATGGGAAACCGCATTCATGTTCTTCTGAGCTAAGGAACTTCCAAACGAGCCGACGGATGAACAATGCACAATACATGGCCATAAGTTTGTGGACACCTGACCACTACACCAGTACTTTTTGAACATTCTATTTCAAATTTAGTCCTCTTGTTCTAGGACAAGAGTTTGGGGCGTGGCTGTGGAGTTTTGTGCTCATTCAGTCACAATCTAACTGAGCTCAGACACTAATATTAATTGTGAAGCACTGGGGTTCAGCATTGATGTTCTACTTCAGCTTTAAAAAAAAAAAAAAAAAAAAAAAAAAAAAAAAAAAATGCTTAAATGGAGTTCATCTTGTCCACGGGGGTATTGTCACACTGGCGGTCTGAGACACTTAGTTCAGGAAAAGAAATGGCACTTTTTTTTTGACCCCTACCCATTTTCTCAGTTTCGTCGGATCCAATTCCCACCCATCAAGTTTTTTCCTTCCCCATCACACAACTACCAACCGCACCCCATGGACATGCATTGACTCTGTTTCCGGCATGAACAGTTTTTTTTTTTTTTAATAAAATTTTAAAAAAAAAAGGAAAATTGGTGTGTTTTCTCAACATTCAACACATTTTCACCTCCACCTCCTGTTTGGTGACAAAAATTTTGCATAGCCCAATACGTACTGAAAGAAGAAATTTGTCCCTGAAGACTACAAACAGACTGACCCAGTCCATAAAAAAAAGCAATATAAAAATAGTGGAACAGGTGTACCTTCAGGCAAAACAGGGACAGGAGTTTTCGAGAAGAACACTTACATAAGCAGCAGAGTGCCCTGGAGGAGAGCTTGAAAGATTGACATGCAAGGAGAAGAACAAAGAACCTACATTTGTTCGGAGACACTTTCAAAATCCTATTGATGCTATTACATTTTACTTTTATATATTATTCCTTTTAGTTACGCTGTTATCTTTCCAATCTCAAGCATGTTAGTACAAACTGAAGTGTGAATCAATACATACCAACCCACTGTCATAAGCAACTCATAAAACTACATCATGCAGTAACATGCTACCGATCTGCAGAGTGGAAACGTGTCCATTGTGTCAGATAAGAAGAAAAACTAATTCTACATGTCAGACTTTTGAAAATAATGACAAACTTTTCATACTGGTTGAATACCTTTCACTGTTTTATGTAGTATTCTGTTTATTACTTGGCAACATCAAGTACCAAGGCCATGTGTGTTTATTGAAAACCTGCGACCCTAGTTAGGATTAAGTGGTTACAGAAAATGAACTGAAATATTCATTTTAAAATCCAAATCTGTGCATTTAATCTTTATTCCAAGTATGAATAAATTGACTGCTTATGGAAACTCCAACAGTGATGATCTGTGGGGTGATTGTATTCACACTGGAAATGACATTAAAATGTACTGCATATTTTCAATTGCCTAATGCTCATTATAGCATTTTGTCTCATGTACTTTGGGAAAGCAATTGATTCAGAAAGTCTGTTTACACTTTACCTTGTTAAAAGCAGACCAAAAAAAAAAAAAAAAAAAAACAACAACAAAAAACTTCTCTGTAATTCAACGATATTTGACTTTATTATTGTACATGCAAACCTCGGTTTCCAACCACAATTCGTTCCAGAAGGCTGTTCGAACAGCGTTTTGTTCGAATTCTGAATCTATTTTTCCAATTACAAGTAATGCAAATGGTCGAAATCCGTTCTAAAACACTAGAAAACTACCTCTTTTTAAACATAACGTTATTTCATAATGTCAGTCCAGTCTACAAAGTTTTATTCTATTATTTTTATATTTTATTATTATTCTGATTTAATATTTATGACTGTCAATGATGCACTAACTGGGTTATCAAAGGCGGGCCATGTCTCTCACTGTCTATGGTGAGAGGCATGTAAAAGAACCATTGGTGACATTCGTAAAGAGTAGGCTGCAAAGTCGTCAGCGTGTTTCTGTCCCTTGCTAAAAAGGGTTGTGACTGGAAGGGCATCCGACGTAAAAACCTCTGCTGAATCAAACGTGCAAATCAGATGATTCGCTGTGGCGACTCCCGAGTAAAAGGGAAAAAGCCAAAAGGAAGACAGACAATGATACACCTTTCTAAACTTTTTTTGCACCCCCTACTGATTGTACTTCGAGAGCCTGTAACTGCGAATTTCTCCATTGTGAGATCAATAAAGCTGCATCTTATCTACATGTTAAATTGTATATTAAATGTGAAACAACAGGGCAAACACAAATTCTTAATTTAGATTCGGCTCGGGTAAGAATTGCTGTGTCAACTTGTACCCCAGCCCAGCAAAGCTGACAGTATATTAAGTTTTTGTGTGTCAAGCAATGTGTAGAAACATTATGCAGTCATGAAACATGTCAAAGAAATGTAAATGCCTATATTGACCATGTCTTCGACAATTTGGTTAACATCCTGCTGTTCCTCCTCAACAGGAGCTGCATCCAGTCTGGCTTCTGAATTTTGTTCGACTTCTAGGACAAAAATTCTGAATTTTTTGGTTGAATACCGATTTATTCAATGTCTAACAGTTAGGTTTGCTTGTAAGGGCATGCATTTAAATATATATGTATGGTAAAGTTTTACTTTGTAGCCAGATATTCATGTTCAATTCAGCTCTGACTAAATGACAGTGAGCATTTGGACTGGAAAACAGAAACAAAAAATAAAATTATTAAATTAAAATAATTATTAAACAACAACAAGAGTTTCCCCCCAGAAGTTAAACATGATACCTGACAATGTTAACAGTTCTGCCAGAGGGGAAAAAAAATACATAGTCCAGAAGAAAGTCCAACTACAGCCCTCAGTGATCAGAACACCCAGAAAATTAGTTGCAATTTAGATCGTTTTTATTTTAAGTTTCCATTACTACCATTTCTTTACATATACTGTCCACAGTTTTTAAAACTACTAAACATTTTCAAAATGCTGTTGTACAGCAAAGTACAAAACCATGCAGAACTTAAACACCTTGTAAATGGTTGTGTTAAACAAGACATCTGGGAAAGAGGTTTTTTCCACAGGTGTTTCTTTTCACACATACTTGGTTGTCCAGTTTTTTTTTTTTTATTAAACTTGAGTTTACACTGAGCCAATGACGTCCATTATTTTAGAGATTTGTGATAATCTTGAGAAAAAATTTAACTGTCAATTTTGGCCACGATTATTACGATTTGATGGCAATTATGACATGAGGTGGAAATCATGGAAGATGAGCAGCGCTTCACAGATCGTGTCTTGGATGTACCTCACTTCCTTTTCATTCCCAAACTGTCTTAAACAATGAAGCTTCGTTTTTTTTTAATCGTTGATATCGTGACCCCAGTAAAATCACAGGTTTACTACACTGAGCATCTTGAAAATCTCACACACTGAAGGTCTTGGTCAAAATAAGTTGCCCTCCCATTTTGTTTCAACAAACTTTTGTACTAAACTGTAGGCACTGACTGCACACTCAACATATGGCACAAAGAATAAACAAATTTCCAAAAATATTAAAATATGTAATAAAGCTAATGCAAAAAAAAAAACTTCCACGTGCACTTATTTTAAATGCAACAGTTTGTGAATAATTAATACCTTATAATAATACCTCTTAATGTGTCAATAATTATTTAATAAATAAATAAATACTGCTTTATCCAACATGATCGTGCAGCCGGAAACACGCTAGCATGGCTAACCGCAATAGTGACGTTAGCTACATTATGACTCGTTTATTTTGAATTCTCTAATAAAGACTGTTAATATATACATACCTGTCCGACATCTGTTGCATTGCGTCGTCGGCCATGTCCTGAACTCTGTGGCTTGAAAAACCACACAGGAACCGCTAGTTCTTACAAACGGCTTGGTAGTTAGCGGAAGCTAAGCTAACCTAAAAAAATGCTAAGCTATCAGCTTCCAGGCCTTCAGAAGAACGACAAGCCGAAGCCGAAGCCCAAGCCCACTTTTTGCTCCCTAACTAGTTGCGAGAGAACACACGCCCCTGTGTTAAAAAAAAAAACTAATAACTCTCATTCATACTTATCTTAAGCTCTCGGATCTCGTTCTCACACCACACCACTAACACTTCATATATTCTCGGCGTTAACGAGTCACTGTGACCGCTTGACTCCATTTACAGTCTGACTACGCGCTACCAGGGAGACGCACTGCGCACGCGCGAACAAATTAAAACCCTGGCCTGTGAAAGACAGATGGATCACAGTGTGTTCTGGGATATGTAGTCTGCATTCTGTATCTGTAGCGTAAACCTCGAGTTTGGGTTATTTTTCAACACGGAGAAAGCAGGCGGGTTCGACCTTTGGGCTGTTTGGGACAGAAGAGGAGACATGAAGATACGCATATGGCTACAAAACACTTCTTATTGTGGTAAGCAACGCGTCATTCTTTAATTTCATTATATTCCCCATTTAAGTGTCTGATAAATGTACAATCATTATTATGTCTTAAAATTAAGTAGATAGAAATGTGACTTTACACAGGTTATGTTAAGATTTGTTCAGCACTCATTCTTCTGCTTTATAATGTGTAATAGTGTATTTTGTGGTTTAATATCCACAGAGTGTTGTGACAGTGGGTAATAATTATGATACAGATTATACAGTTTCTATTTCACGGAATTGTTATATTTATGGACAGTGCTGGCTAAATATTCAGCAATATTTCTCCAGTAATAATCGAAACATCGTGGGTTTTTGTCTAAATTGAGGTAGATACACTGACTTCCATGTCATCATTAATGTTCAGTGTTTTGGATTATGGTGAGATTTCGGAGAAAGGGTATTAAATGTCTTTCTTTAGTCTTTAAAACTCTATTCCTGTTTCCTCTTCTGGTTGATTTGCAGGGAGACTACATTTCCCATAAGCCTTTTGTGCGCCCCATGCGCCGCAGTCAATCAGCTGTTGAGGCAACTGCTGTAGAAAGATAGCTGGTTTGTCATTATCTATAGCCAGACGTGGCAAACAGAGATAGCCCTATTTACAGAATCCAAAACAGGTGGACGGAAAGGTAAAATCTGTTTCGGGTCGTGTTAAAAGAGCAAATATGAAATATAAAAAAGCGTGCATGTATTGGTGGCATATGCTTGTGCCTTGTTGTCGGCGCAGGGGGAGGTTAGGAAAGCAGGATGCATGACTCTTTTCCCTTCCGATTGCTTCCACAGTATGTATCGTCAAACATATATAGATGTCACGCTTTGCGTGTTCGTGGAACCGACACTTTGCCCAAATGCCAGTTGTATGGATCACAATCTGTTGACCTTGAATGGGCAGTTCTTATGCAACAAACGTGAATACGAGGATTATTTGCGGCTTCCCCGTGCATGCTTATATTACATGAAAATGAAGCATTTCTTGAATCTAAAAAGTAACCATTGCTTTTTTTTTTTTTTTTTTTTTTGGGTCCCTGTGTATATTTAATGTCCACTGTACTGTGAGAGGTGCAGCTTGTGTCTCTTGGGCTTGGATCTAAAATTGTCGCATAGCGCACTTGGCCTAGATCTTTTTTTACAGTCGTATTTTAATCTACACATTAATATCACACAATAATCGATAGGCCAGATTCTATTTTCGCTTAGCTTAGTGCTTCGGGTTATTTTGGTCAGCCATCTGCAGCAGTATCATGAGACAAATTTAAACCCTTAATTATTTTCTCTCGGGAAAAACGTCCGAAATTGCAGGTACAGATCCTTCTCACTGAGTTGATGCCCATATTGAGACCATTTTGTGTTCATTCAGTAGTACACGTGTCTTACTTAGGATGGTGCAAATAATATTAAAGGTTCCAGTCCATTCTGATGTATTTTAATCATTTCCGAGGACACTTGTACCTTGTTCCTTGGTAAAGATTAATATTAAGTTTACGGTTTAGTAGGTCAATTCATAAAACAGCCTCATGTTTGATCAACATAAAAGCAATGTTCACTATTATGGTATGTTATATTCTAATGATTTGGCCAGCAGTGCATCTCCTCAGAATTTAATAAACAAGCGCACTGGGAACTCAGATGCAGATCTCTGCAGTAAAATCAATTTTTAAAATGCAGGGGGTATTAAAAGTCATTAACCTATATAAATATATATGTAAAATAATGGATAGTGATGTGGTTCAGGGTCCAACTGTATATGGTGTGATGGCAAACATATCGAGGATGTTGTAAATAATAGGATAAATATCAGAGTCTGGATTATTTTACTCTCATTGGTTTCTATCTTTGAGAACACTGTTGAATGGGGAAGTCTTTTTTTAGGTTTAAGAGTATATAACCAGACCTTTTATATTTTTTATAAAAATAATAATAATAATAACAAGTAAATCCAGGGAAATGGTTAATACTGCAATGACGATACTGTATATATGAAGTTTTTTTTTTGTTTATTATGAACTTTCCTGGTCATTTAAGAGCAGCCATGCATGAATATAACGCTATAAGTTATACAGGTTACCAAAACACCAGTATCTTATGTCGTAAAAATCTTATTTATCAGGATAATTTACAGTTTAAGTTTAAAAAAAGCGATATCTGCGATAAAGACTACAATTATGTACGTCTCCTTTAACCTTGCTGAAGGACGCGGCTGTATTTATTGACGTATGCAAATTTTTAAGAGGGGGCGTGACTACGGGGGGAAAAACAGGAACAAGAATCACTTTCACATTGCAGTCTGGAGTTCCGGTGAGAGGGGAAAAGAGACGTGGCGAAAAATCTCGGTGAATATCGGTGTTTTCAAAGCTCTTTTGTGTTGAATTAAGATTTCGAGCGGCGCCCGGTGTGTGTGTGTGTGTGTGTGTGTGTGTGCGCACGCGCGCGAGCGCTCTGAGCCCGGGGAAGGAGGTCCAGTTTGCGCAGTGACGCCGCCGGGTTGGGCTAGATGGGTGATTACGGGTTCGCCTTCCCCTCGGCTGTCCTCAGCAGTAGCGGCGGCGGCGGCTGTAACAGTCTCCCCCTCGCGTCGTTTCCATCGCCCGAGCCCCGTGGCAGTCCCACCAATGTGGTGTACGATATCCTCAATAATAACTCTTCTCTGTTTCTCCCCCTCGCAGCTCAGCAAACCATGCAGGATGATTTACTGATGGACAAAAGCAAAGCTCAGCCTCACCACCACCACCACCACCACCATCATCAGCAGCAGCAGCAGCAGCAGCAGCCCGACCCAGCGAGTGTCGAGCCTCCTTCCACGCCGACTCCCTCACCGTCCGAACCGTCGATCTCCGAGGACAGCAGTCCGTCGAGCGGGAGCAGCCAAGCGCCTTCGGTCCAAAGCAGCAAAGAAAAAGTCGCCATGGAGTCGCCGATCCTGCCGGGTCTGGGTTTCCCGGAGACCGGCGGCAGTTCCTTATGTCCGTCGTTCGCCAGCACTTGGTCTTCGGGGACGGCGAACGCGGCGGTGGACGATAGTTTTTTCCAAGGAATCCCCTCGGTGAACGGCACCATGCTTTTCCAGAACTTCCCGCACCACGTCAACCCGGTTTTCGGAGGCGGATTTTCGCCGCAGATCGGCTTGGCACAGTCCCAGCAACAGCAAGTCCAACAGCAGCAGCAGCAGCAGCAGCAGCAGCAGCGGAGGTCTCCGGTCAGCCCCAACCAGGCTGCTTTTCCCCATCGGAACGCATACAGTCACCAGGCCGTGGTGAACAGCAAGGCCTCGCCGTCACCGTCCTCCTCGTCGTCGGCGTGGAGCGCTCAGCAGAGCGCCGGGTGGAGCTCCGGCTCGAACCCGTGGAGCGGGCTGCCGGCCGGCCGGGACCCGCGGAGAAGCGTCGGGGTCGGAGTCGGCCTGCCTTCAGCTCTGAACCCCATCTCTCCAATGAAGAAACCCTATCCGACGAATGTCATCGCACCGCCGAAGTTCCCCAGAGCGGCCCCGCTTACCCCAAAACCCTGGCTGGAGGACAACGCCTTCAGGACTGACAACGGCAACATGTTACCTTTTCAGGTGAGCTGGTTACCTGGTTGCCTGGCTGTCTGTCGGTTCCTCTGTGTTTAGGACTACCAACACACATCGTTGTGTTCTGGGCAGTGTGTCAATCGTGGACAATGATGAGCTGTTCAGGTTGGAGCTGATGGTTTATACCTTTTTATAGTGTTGGTTTCCATGTCAGGTTTGGTCCTGTGCTGATGTTTTATGGTTGGGAAACACTCGGAGAATGTTTCTTTATTAGGTTCGGTTTGGATCGTGTGATGAGGAGATGAGTGTTGTGTAGAGTATGACCTTCAGAGAGCTGTCCAAGCAAGAAGTAAAGACTTAGCTGACCTTAACTCGAAGGTCAAACACATCTCTCTCTCTCTCTCTCTCTCTCTCTGGCACCCACATCATTCCCATTCATAACTGCATCTCCGTGAAGGCCCGAAACTTTCATGACAACCATCAGGAAACCTACCCAGCCCCAGTTCTCTTACACATTTGCACCTTTCTCAACATGAATTTGAATGCACGTCATCCTTCCAAATTGTTTTACAAATGCAGTCATCTCACCAGGCTGTAATTCTGCTCCACCCTTCATAAATTAAACGAGATATCCTTTATAATAAAGCTAAAGGGAATAAAAATGACCATGTACAGGATGGCTGGAAATGGTTAATTCCATTAGACCGTGCTTGCCAACCCACTGGTGGTGGTGGTGGTGGTGGTGGTGGTGCTGGTGGGGGGTTAAAGGTACCCACAAAATAATTTGATTGGTGGATTACAAAGAGGGCGGGACCAGGCCCCCACCCCCTGTTCATGTCAGAGATGTTTGTCACTGCTGTCATGAATGGAAACACTGGGCCTCACTGAGCTGCCTGGCTCTGTTAGTCTCCAATAAAGTAAACTACGTTAATCCATTTCGAGTTTGTGTTTGTGGAACAAAATGTTTTTCTTCAAAACCACTTTTCAACTTTTTCGGAGTATTTTTGTCAGACTTGTTCCCATTTTAGTGGGGATCCTGAAAACATTTCTGTAGTTAAATGTTTCTATGCTTGTCTATACATGAGGACTTTTAGACCATCTTTTTCATTCCATACCCCGAGTAAAACTTTTTTTGTATGATATATTTATGCTGTATTGTATACTTCCCGTGTATAAATTAGCCCCACTGTAGCTGCACTTGTACACCAGTGGAAAAGGTCAGCACTGCGGCAGAAAGAAAACCGATGAGTCATGTAGGTGGTTATTCACCACGCGACAGGTTCTGCCTTACGTCTCCGTTCACGACTTCTCCAAGTTATGCTTTCTTCAGTGGTTCACAGTTTTGTTCTCTTGGGCATAAACCTCAGATTAGAACTGGTGTGGCTTGAACACATCAATAGGAGAAAGCAAGAATATTTGAGTTTCACTTCTCAGGAAAAGATAAACCTGAAAAATTTACACTGTCTTTTCTTGTCTCATCATGCTGTGAGATGATTTTGAGTGGACGGTTGGAAGTACAGGATGTTTTGGGGGGGGGGGGGACCAGGGCGCTTGTACAATGACACAGCTCTGATCCAGATTCCATATTTTCGCATCGGGCGACGCCTGGTTGGTGCACAGGGGACTTTAATCAAAGATAAATGCAGAAGAAGCTTTACGTTTAATTTGTGAACATTTGCATGTTTATTTCCTCACTTGCAAAACATTTCAGTGTCCGACTCTTTAAGCTTCCTAAAAGTTGAATCATACTTGGACACAAATTATTAACTTTCTTGGGGTGTGTGATTCTGATTTGGGGTCAAAGTTGTCAGCAAGTTTGCAAAATTTGCACTGTCGATTTAAAAAAAAAAAAAAAAAAAAAAAGTGATTCAGGGAGTGTTACATGACCTCAAATAGTGATGGCATGATATATGTAAAGTTTATATATATATATATATATATATATATATATATATATATATATATATATATATATATATATATATAGAGAGAGAGAGAGAGAGACATGTATATTTCTAGTTCTTGGCAGTTTTTTAAATTATAGGTAGAGATGTTCTTTGCCCAATTTAGTACTTTCCTAAAAAAATAACGTAAGCGACTTTGTTTTTCAAGAAAGTGATTTTTTTTTGTGGTGCTTTGGTAATGCATTCGACCGAGTTCAGAACACGTTTTCCCTGTCGGTGCTGTCTTAAACTTCCTCACTCTTTCAAACTGCTTAATTTTCTGAAGGGTCATTGGGAGGGTGGAGCCTCTCATTGGGTGAATGCTGGTGACACCCTGAACAGCGTGCCAGACCGTCACAGGGCTAAAACACACCGCCTCATATCCACACCTAGGGGCAGTTTGGAACAGTTAATTAGTAACCTAATTTGAATTCCTTTGGCTTGTTTGAGGAAACCGGAGTACTCGAAGAAAACCCGCACAAGCATGGGAGGGCATTCAAACAACGCCTGGAACCCAAACCCAGGACCTTCTTGCTGTGAGGCGTGCCACTTTGAACAGAAGATTGCACCTTGGGGTGAAGGCAAACATGGGAATTTCTATTGAAAATAATTGTCACATTTGAGTCAGAAGTGATGGTGAAAGGTGGATAGCGATGGATATTGTCTTAAAATATGGACTAATGAGAACACAAAGCCAGTGGGGGTTGGTATTACAGTGTGTTGTGATGAAATAAGGCAAAAAAAAGAGGAAAAGGGAGCATTTAGAACCACTCATCAGCTACTTGTCCAGATTCCTCAAGAGAAAGACGCCAAGCTTTATGTACGTCTTTTTCATTGAACTGTGCAGCCCATCAATTCCCTGGTCTGATATATATAATGAATTGTCCACATATGCATAACTGAACTGCATTGCAGATATGAGGCTATGTAGTATTATAACTATCTACCTTATAGGAGCCGCTGAAGAACATTTTGAGTGTATAAACAGGAGGTTTTTTTTTTTTTAACCTTACACATGACTTGTTTATGGTTAGCACATTATTGAACATAGTGGTGGCTTTATTTAATAACTAGATGATTCATTATTGTTTACTTCAGGGAGGTAATCAGATTGCTCCTTCTTGATAGTTCAGTCTTCTGACTTAAGTTGGGAATTTTCCTGTTTTTGTGGTGTAACACGGAGCCGGTTAGTGCTTCTGAAAAGACAGCCATAACAGTTGCAGCTTCTGACATGACTTCATTTTCTTTTAATAGCATGACATGTTTTAATGATGATAAGTCAGTTACGTGAAACAGTTACGTAAGGAATAAAACATGATGGGGTGTGCTCTTGCAAGACAATAATCAGTGATGTGGGTTGTAGGTTGAGGCAAAGCCAGATGATTTGATTATTAGTTGGGTATTTGAATTCGAATAACGCATCTCAAAGAAGTGTGGTGGTGTTGTTTTTTTAATTTACATTTAATTGAACTATGGGGAGTGCATGCCGGTACAGGGGATAAGACTTTGTGTTACTGAGCAGAAGGTCAGGGCTTCAAGCTCTAGTACCACCAAGTTGCCATTGTTGGGTCCTTTATCAAGGGCGTTATTACGTTCATTCGTTTTATGTTTTACGTGATTTCAATTTCCCAAAAAAAAAATTATAAGTTGAGTTTAGCATGGTCTCTGTACGTAGTACACTGACGCAATACGCTACTTGCGCATGACGCTGCGGCCATTGTTTACAAACAACAGACTGAACGTGCCCTAGATGCCATATGGCTAGAAAATAAGCGTCAGCGGCGTATGCCTTTGAGCCTCATGCTCATTCAAGAAAAGGCACGATCTATTTTTGAAGACCTTAAGGCCAAGGCAGGAGAAAGTGCTGCCGACGAAACTTTTAATGCCAGCCACGGCTGGTTTACCCGATTCAAGAAGAGGGCAAATTTGCATCATGTTGCTGGAAGTGGCGAAGCTGCATCTGCAGATAAGGAAGCTGCTGATAGCTTCCCGGAATTGTTACAGGAAATAATTGAGAGGGAGGGTTATTCACTGAAGCAAATCTTCAATGCCGACTATCTATCTAGTGCCTGAGTCGTAGGACGACCATTGGCGACCCGCCATGAAAGATAACGCCCTGGTTATCATCTTCATGGAGGTTTTCTTGGCAGGATTAGTGCAGTGGTTTGCCATTGCCTTCTGCACGATGCGAACCTACGGGCAATTTAGAACGGCAAATTAACCTACTGTGCATGTCTTTGGATTGTGTGGGCAGTGGTGGTCTAGTGGTATAGGGCACTGGATCGCTGATCCAAAGGTTGGGGGTTCGAGTCCCACTCTCCACAAGGTTGTCACTGTCCCCCCCCCCCCCAGTGCAGCTAACTGGGATATCAAAGGCGGGCCATGTCTCTCGCTGTCTATGGTGTGAGGCATGTAAAAGAACCATTGCTGACTTTCGTAAAGAGTAGCTGCAAAGCCGTCAGCGTGTTTCTGTCCCTTGCTAAAAAGGGTTGTGACAGGAAGGGCATCCGACGTAAATAAACCTCTGCCAAATCAAACGTGCGAATCAGATGATTCGCTGTGGCGACTCCCGAGTAAAAGGGAAAAAGCCGAAAGGAAGACAGACATGTCTTTGGATTTTGGGAGGAAACCGGAGCACCCAGAGGAAACCCACGCAAGAACAGGGAGAACATGCAAACACCACACAGAAACGCCCAGGCCGGGAATCGAACCCAGGCCTACTTGCTGTGAGGCGGACGTGCTAACCACTACGCCACTGTGCTGCTCAATGCCGACTAGACTGGACTGGAAAAAAATGCCAGAAAAAATGTGTATCAGCCGTGAGGAGAAGACGATTCCTGGCTTCAAAGTGGCTAAGGATAGGCTAACGCTCATGCTTTGGGGGGGATGCGGATGGAAGCCATAAGCTAAAACCTCAGTTGGTGTACCTGGCAGCGAATCCTTAAGCCCTCAAAAACGTGAGCAATGGCTCTCTGCCAGGGATCTGGATGTGGAATCACAAGGCATGGGTGACGTTGGCCATCTTTGAAGATTTAATTTATCATCATTTCATCCCGGAAGTGAATTTGTATTGCCGGGAGAATCATCTTCCCTTCAAAATTCTTCTCATTTTGGACAATGCCCCCAGACACCTTGGATGAAAGCTGCAGATTCACTGCTGAATACGTTAATGTTTTTTTTTTTATTTGCAACCGGATTTTGTGTACAATAACTTGCAACTGGGTCGCAGTGCACTTGAAATCACGTCAAAACAAAGGCTTTCAGCTTTCATTTCATCCCAACGTTCAAGTTTTTATTAAAACTTATCTATTTGAAATTATTTTGCTTGAATTTAATTTATATGAAATTCATGTTGATATTATTTGATATGTTTGATATTATTTTACAATGTTATGTTTATAATAATTGATTTAGGGGTGTTTTATGAGAGATGGTAATGGTATTTATGGATGTATACATCACTGGAACGTGCAGTAACAACTTACGTTTTTTTTCAACTTGCGTTCGGCCGTCCGGAACTGAACTAAAACGCAAGTTGGGGAGCGTCTGTATACTCTTCTTTTCCTTTCAGCTGTTCCCTTTTTCACAGGGATCGCCACAGCGAATCATTACATGTTTGATTTGGCATAGGTTTTTTTTTTTTTTAACGTTAAATGCCCTTCTTCACACAACCTTTTCGCAAGGGGCAGAAACACGCTGACGGCTATGCAGCCTACTCTTTACGAGGTTCAGCAATGGTTCTTTTACATCCCTCTCACCCTAGACAGTGAGACACATGGCTGGACTTTGAAAACATGGTCGGCCTTTGATTGTATACATGTGTGTAAAAAAAAAAAAAAAAAAAAAAGTCTCTGTAAGATAACGGTATCTGCCAAACGCTGTAAGTGTAATTCCAGAACAATTAGCCAACGTGCTGTGTTTTATCAGTTGCAGTTATTGTTATGGAATGTCCACGAAATAAGTCCTGTTATCAGTTTTTTACACCAGCTATAAACATTCCCTTCCAAATCAATTTTTTTCCTTTAGGTTATAAAGCCACAAAAAAATCCTAACTCGTCGTCTTGTCTAGAAGTTAATGACTGATATGCAGTGACATCACGTACACTGTCATTGCAGATAGTTTTGTAAGGCACCCAAGGCATTGCTCTAGAGCAGGGGACACCAACCTTCTTGAAACTGAGAACTACTTCTTGGGTACCAATTAATGTGAAGAGCTACCAGGATGATACACACTTTTGAAAAAACTAATTTGCTCAATTTACTTACAATTTTATTTTATTATTAATAATTCATGATATTCATCTATTTGCTGATATTGATTTGATTAAAAAAAATAGCAAAAAAATTAGATGCAGCTCAATGGAGAGTGGCACTATGGAGCCACGGGCCTGTTCTTAAAAATAGCAGTGAACAGGCCCGAGGGCACCTCATGTTGCTCTTGCGGGCGACCTGGTGCCCGTGGGCACCATGTTGGTGACCCCTGCTCTAGAGGCAGTATAGATGTGTGTGTTAGAATGACTGTATGTATTTACAAAGTCTTGTAACCTCGCTTACTGGTAGTCCTGAACATTTAACCCACACCTTCATAACAATCAGATTTGACAATCCAACTGTTGGAAGACCGCAATATTCCATGTTTGAAGTCACATGGTGATGTCGAGATCCACCTCGTAGCAAGACGATCATGTATTCGAGTCCCAGGGCTCGGTGAAGGGGCTTCTGTGTGGAGTTTGCATTGTTCTCTATGTGTTTGCGTGGGTTTCTTGTGGGTACTTATAATGATAAAGAAATTCTATTGTCAACTGTTGCATGAACAATGGAAATCGGGTCTAGCAGCTATTTGTTTACGTATCAGCAAACGAAGGAAAATTCACAAGAGACAGCAACGGGTGTGTGTGTGTGTGTTTTGGCCTTGCAATAGTCTTGCGAGTGGGTGTACCCCGCCCTTGCCAGGTGTCGGCGGATGGCCACCCTGCGACCTTCTTATGATTTAAGCGGTTTAGCATTGAATTCACTAAGCTTTGACTTCTCACATTTCCCGAGAGCTTTAAGTGAAATTGTGGGAAATACCATTTGTATTAATTTCAGTTGAGCCCCCCAGTCACCTCATCATGTACTTGAATTTTGCATTTGAGTACTTGTGTAATCTTCTGCAGTCAAACCAGGGAGGATGGCTATGTAAATGTATGGGAACTCCCGGCAGTGCATCTCTGTTTTGAGATGCAAAATTTCAAGGGATGTGAATACTTTATTTATTATTAAGAGACATTTTTTTTTTTTTTGAGCTTTCGGTTATTTTTCTCTTCCATAGTCTGAAATTATTGCTGATCTGTGTCATGCATAAAGTTTGAAACCGGTTCATGACAGAAGATAAGAGAAATTCCTAAAACAATTTAGGGTGTGAAGTTTGAAGCTCACCTGTTGTGTCACAGAATACGTATGCTGTCGTAACTTGATGTTGTGGAATTTTGAGCATATCCAAAATTTTTCTCAAATGTAATTCCCAACATCAGGTTCATTTCCTGGTGTGTTGTGTGATACTCTACAGCTATTACATTATACACAAATTTAAAAACTTTTAAGGACCTCTTATGTGCTCAGAACTATACAGATTTCTAACGATAATCCAATTATTTCCCTACATCGGGGGGGTGGTGGGGGCAAACTCATTTTCACTGAAGGCCATGTCACTAAATTTAAAGGTGATCAAAGGCCTGAACATCTACTCTCAAAGAGCAGCCATGAAATCTGAATGGCAAACTAAGGCATTTCTCTCTCTCCTTCCCTCCCCTTCCCAACAGACAACCTAGCATGTGGCTGTGCCCCGGGTGAAAGGATAATTAAGTTTCTTGATAGTGGTCCATGCAAAAGACAGTGGTGACCTGTTGGTAAAGGGCACTGGATGACTGATCCTAAGGTTGGGGGTTCGAGTCCCATTCTCCACAAGGTTGTCACATACCCCCCCCCCCCCCCCCCCCACACACACACACACACACACACACAATGCAGCTAACTGGGTTATCAAAGGCCGGCCATGTCTCTCACTGTCTATGGTGAGAGACATGTAAAAGAACCATTTCTGACTTTTTCATAAAGAGAACGCTGCATAGCCGTCAGCGTGTTTCTGTCCCTTGCTAAAGGGTTGTGTCAGGAAGGGCATCCAACGTAAAAACCTATGCCAAATCAAACATGCTAGTCCGATAATTCGCTGTGGTGACCCCTGAAAAAGGGAAAAAGCCGAAAGGAAAATATGATAGCGGTACATGCAAAGAATGTACAATAATAATTTTCTCTGAAAGCTATTTTGGACTGGATTTGGCCCGTGGGCCTTCAGCTTGACACTTGTATCCTATGTTAAACCCATGTGACCTCCTTCTACACGCGCATGTATCCTATGACATTTAGTTTGCTCATATGACCATCATGTCGCCAATGTACGGAGGTGCATGTCAAAGAAAATTATTACCAAATTCTTTACAAGTATTTTTGAATTGCAATAACTGTATAATTTCTATGAGATCATCATGCAATTTTATTGATGTACTCCATGACAGATGCTTATCAAATATGACCACAACTATGCAGCTTTTTGATCCACCTCACCTAATACCATGCAAGTTCCTTCTGTAATAACACCAATAAATGTAACAGTTCAAAAAAAAATTGGATGTTGTTTGTAAATGGATTTAACTCGGGCTTAAATTTGTTTTAAAATCAGCCTGATGATGGCTCAGGCAATGCTAGTCATTACAAGTCAAGACCATGTGATCAGTTGATAATCAGGGTTTCCTGACACTGGCCATCTGCAGCATGTGCTGGCTGGGTGTGTGTGTGTGTGTGTGTGTGTGTGTTATAGCGCCCGACTGAAGTGAGAAGCTCAGCATTTTGAACTCTCATGATTAGTACAAAGTGGGCAGATTCCTATCTGGGCTCAGAGAGGGGAAATAACACTTTTTGAATGGCCCTGTCAGTTACATGACAATAGCTGTGGTGCTGAGCAAACTGCGTTGCTGGGCAAGGGAGTCTTTAGCCAACAACGCTTTTTCTATCTCTCATAAATACTCTTTCTCTTCTTTGCATTGTTGTACCTAGGCTTGTACTCACTCGTCTATCTATGCCATACACAGAAATGCTTTGCACTGACCAATCCACCATTTTGTGGAGCGGTGAAGCGAGTCATGCATCAGATTGTATGAGTTTGAGCTGTAATTGATGTTTAATTTAACCTGAATTTTTACCCAAATGCCACGTACGGTTTCCAATCACACACACTGACCCACACTGTAAGTTATGATTCAAGCCATTGTGGGGGTAGGGAAGCGTTTATCATTTTAAACATCTTTTTCGATTCCTGCTTCTGAATGAAGTGGAATAATACTGCACAGTGAACGGCGATCATGTTCTGGCATTCATTCGTTGATCCATTTTCTGAAATGCTTGATCCTAATTAGGGACATGGGGAGGCTTGTGCCAATACCAGCCGACTCTGGGCAAGGGCGGAGTGCACCCTGGACAGTTTGCCAGGCCATCGCAGACCATGCTATGATAAACATGCGCAATTTTTGTGATTGATATTGATTTTACCACACGACGATGATATTCTCATTCCCTCACTTACTCGTTTGCTTAACCGCTTAATCCTATTATTAAGGTTATGGGGAGACTGTGCCTAACTCAGCCGACACGCGCTGAAGGAAGGCTACAGCCTGGATACTAGCTTGTTAGACTGTCGCAGGACAATACACACAATCATTCAAACTCACAAACACTCCGATATAACAGGTCATTTCGACAAGCCAGTCAGTCTAATGTGCATGTGTTTGGACTGTGGAAGGAAATCCGATTACTCGGAGGAAGCTCACAAGGGCACGGGGAGAACATGCAAACTTGACACAGAAAGGCTCAAGCCCAGCAATCGAGCCCAGGCCCTTCTTGCCGAGGTGGATTTGCTAGCCACTAGAAGGCCATACTGTCGGATTATTAATTATGATTGGTTAAAATTAAAAGATTAACTATATTAAAAATTGTCTGCATGGTATTATGACAATCATTCAAGAACAATTAAAGCTGTCCATCATTGTTAGACCTCGAGAAAGCATGGAACTTTATTTTATTTCATGCTAATTTGAAATGCTAACAACGACTTGCAGGGAGCTTATGGAAGTCACAACCTGAGGGGAAACCTGAACTGAGTATATCCGAGAAACAGTTTAATCTTCTTCCTTCAGTGTTTCATGTTTTTGGTTTTTCTCCTCAGAACCAAATAAAGGAATTTTGCACAGTGCTTGTGTTTGTTGTTCACACTGGAGCGAATGTAACATTTAAATAAAGCTCGCCGAGAACTGTGCTTATTGTTTGCCCAAATTCTTACATATGTGCCCCGGACTCAGACAGACTCTTGATTGTAGATTCTGTTGTGATTATTTATAAAGTGAGAGGGTGGGGAAGCAAAATTACAAACCGTAGCAGCCATTTTAAAGCCTTCACTGGCAATGTGCACGAGCATCAGATCCACATAGAAGGTTGAATTATTCATTAGAAGAGACTCAAGTCAGAACAGATCAAATTTGATTTGTATATTTCATTTGTAATACAAAACGGATATAATATGCAGTTTAATGAATGTAAAAACGGTAGCCTATTAGCCACTGAGCCAGACTGTGAGGTGATGATAATCTGAAGTGAAGGAGTGAACACGGTGTGTGTAATTGTGTTAAAACAAACTTTATACTTTACACCGAGATGAATCAAATCAAGAAACTCTTCATTCGAGTTTTATTTGTAAATGAAGTTTATATGTTTCTAAAATTAAAATTGTACAGTTTGTGTGTTTGTGTGTGTGTGTGTGTGTGTGTGTTTTCAGTTCTGGTGTTCTGTGATTCAGACATCTTGTCTTGTCCATTATCTCCTACTCTCTTTTTATGATCAGTCCTACTACCCTCAGGGAAACATGAGTAGTGATGCAGTTACATGATGCTGTGATTGACAGCCCATCTGTCTTATCTGTCTTTCAGGACCGGAATCGGCCCTTTGATCCATTTAACTTGCAAACTTTGGAGAGTTCCTTAATGGATATGATAAGGACTGACCACGACAAAGGTAAACACCACCCTGTCGGGGGCCCACCAATGACTATCGCTGATATTGTATGGAGGAATCATTTTGCAGGTTAGGAATATTCACACATTCATGCTTCTTTTTGCTTCTTTTTAAAGCTTTGGGGAGCTCAACTCAGATTGACATGTGTTTTGACATTATATTTCATGAATTTATTTTGTAAATGAATCATCATGACCTTACCTGCAAAATCAGCTACAGTGGAACCTCGGTGGTCAAACACAATTCATTCAAAAAATGTGGGCGATTACTGATTTGTTCGAAGAACGAAACAATATTTCCCATAAGAAATAGTTAAAATTCGATGATTATGAAACGCATTACAATGCACATACCCAAGAGTAAAACAAAGTAGTATATAATAATTAGCCAAATTATGTACTGCATTTGTTTACATATCTTTTTGGTTGCTATGTGTTGGTGTATGTGGATGGATGGGAGGGAGAGATGGGGGACGGATTGTTGCTTTGAAGGGGAGTCCTTCTCCATAAAATGACTGGGTCAGGCTGGCATTTTTTTCCCCTTCTCTGTCTCTTGATTGCAGTTGATTCCTCTTCCTCTGCAGATGCTTTCTTAGTTATTTCAGCAAAGAACTTGTCCAATGTTAATTTTCTTTGTCTTCATTGCAAAAGTTTCTTGAAGTGCACCATGGCATTATCACTTCCCCCTATTTTGCACACATTTCCTAATTAAGAAACTCTGAGCACTCTCCCTTCCCTCATCTTCATCAAACAACAGATCACCACCCAAATATTTTTGTTGTTGTTCTTGTAGGTGTTGCAGCTCTTCTGCATTTAATTCAATTTCGTGGCTTTCAAGAAGGTCATGAACGTTTGCCGGCTCCATTTGAACTCGAATAATTTGTTTGAGCAGAAATGCATATTTTCTTCTAATTTTTTGATCGAACTCCAATTTGTTCGACTAAACAGTCGTTCGACCACCGAGGTTCCACTGTATATGTAGAAATATTTATGTATGTTCATCTTGTGCATGTCCATCTGTCACAATTGGTTGCCTGTTGTTTTGTTAATTTCATCTGGTTTTAATGGCGCCTTTTTGTTATCCCAAACTACAAAATCCCTTAATGTGTTAATTGATGTGAGCTGATTATCTGCCTCATGGTTTTTACTATGACAAAAGAAGACGCAGAAAATGCAGTCGTTATGTGTTAGTCGTACTCGAGTTTATGGACGGATGTAGATTTGTGTGTTTTCTCCACTCTGACTCTATAAGACCAGGAATTCATTGCAGCTTGGAGGGGAAGATATTAATGCAAAGGTTTTGCCACTTACAAGTATTAAAACATGGGCGTATGGGAGTGTTCTTTTATGGGATGCGATCAATGACAGAGTGGTATGAGCCAGAGATCAAGCCAAGTCACTGTGGCTACCGTGCAGATGATTTCAGCAACAAGTCAGAATGTGGCTGTACGTAATATCGACACAATTGTGATATTTGTGTAATAACAAAGCAAGAGGCTGAGTCGAAATCCGCTATGGCAACATGGTTTCTACTGCAATATTTCTTTTATACAACAGTTCTATAAAGAAGAAATAAATATCGAGTGACATTTCGGGCACAGTGTAGCCAAAGTTTAATCAGCTAATCAGGTCACTAAGAAGCCACGTTTCTGGCTCGTCATATTGATTTGTACATATAGGTGGAAGTGAAAAGCTTTTATATTTTAAGCCCAAAGTAATATTGCTGGAGTGGTTTGTGATGTCTGCTGATGATAGCACTAACATTGTATCAGAAGAGTTTTGAAATTGGTAATGGAATTTTTCTGGGTAAACAAAAACGAGTGAAAGGATACACACAATGAAATGACCTGATGTGGTTCTACTAAATGTAAGAAAACTTGGAGGAACCCTAATCAACTCAGTAAATTGTACCATTTAATCAAACAATAAGTACTGTAAGCATGCTTTATTCCTCTTATACCACATCAATTTGGCCACAGTTGCAATTACTTCTTTAGAAATAAATGAATCATGCTTTTAAGCATTTATAGTTATATTCAATACTGTGGCACATCAGGGTAGTTAGTATTGTTTACGCAGTGACCGCACGTTTTCTCTTCCTTAAACATTAAGGAATTAAGGCAAAAACAAACAAAAAAATACATGATCAGGTTATAGAGAACTAAGAAACTTAAAAAAAATTCTGTTGTTTTGAAAAGATTTTCACATAGCAGAAAACTTGACTGTAACAAAGTCTCCGCCTTTATTGAAATGTCTCTTTACAATTGTTTTTAATTGCAAAATAACATGTTTTTTTTTCTGTTGATTAGACTTATTATGCTAATTATTATTGTATGAGTCACGCCCCACTTGTGCACCACTGCAAATGAGATGCTTCACTTCAGAAGTGATAACATATTACAAAGAGTCTGTCTGTCTTCCTTTCGGCTTTTTCCCTTTTCTCGGGAGTCGCCACAGCGAATCATCTGATTCGCACATTTGATTTGGCATATGTTTTTACGTCGGATGCCCTTCCTGTCACAACCCTTTTTAGCAAGGGACAGAAACACGCTGACGACTTTGCAGCTCCTCTTTACGAAAGTCAGCAATGGTTCTTTTACATGCAATGGTTCTTTTACATGCCTCTCACCATAGACAGTGAGAGACATGGCCCGCCTTTGATAACCCAGTTAGCTGCACTGGGGGGGACAGTGACAACCTTGTGGAGAGTGGGACTCGAACCCCCAACCTTTGGATCAGCGATCCAGTGCCTTATACCACTAGACCACGAGTATGTTAAGATAAACCTGCTGTTTGAATGACTCATGTCAGACCGATTATCGCAAATTAATTAAAACCAGCACTAATGGTTTAAGTACTGATGAACAATCCATGCAGTTGAAACATCAGGAATAATTTCAAAGTTTGAGCTGACATGAAGCTGTGAATTAGCACTTAATGGGAGAGAAGACTTTTGAGCCGGTTTTTCATGCAAATAAAAGGCAAAACTCTTGAGTTTGAAGCCAAAATCTTGAGCAAGCTGTATTCACACTTTTGAAAAGCAATGTGTGAAACAACACGGGCATTCATGAACCTCATGATGTTCTTGTTGCTACTCTGTTGGCTCACTGAGTGCTGCCGATGTAGTCGATTTCGAGTAAACTGTTTTTCAAGAAAATGTTTGCCGTCAAGAACTTGCTTTTTAGCTGCAACTTGCATGGCCATCCCTTTTGGGATTTGATGTGTCAAAGCGGTATGCATGGTGCACTGAGTAAAAGGCAACCGATTAGGAAATTAAAAGCATTGTCATTTCAATTGATAAATTAAAAGTATATACATGAACATTTGAGTGCTTCTGTGTAAGGGATAATCAGAAGACTTGCGCCATAGTCATTTTTCATACATGGGGCCTGACAAGTGGGTGGGTTCTGTTGCACAAGTGATGACACATACCATGTGCAATTTTTGTGGGACTTTGCTTTAAGTGTAAGTGCGCGCGACAGTCGTCCAAGGTGTTGCTTGATGTGTTCCGCACTTGTGCAAGGTTAAAGTGACCAGTTCCCTGAAACACGTTATTAAGTTCCTCGGTCAGCATATCAGATCGACTTGAAACTGCAGTGGGGTCCAAAAGTGTGAGACCATATTGAAAATCTGGAATTTTAAAGATGTTTTCTATGTACAATTGGAAATAAACACAAGATTTTAGATTTAAAATACAGTAGGCCCTTGACCATATGCGGTTCAGTGCTCACGCCTCCACATACTCATGGGTTGGCGACAAACCCAGAAGTAACTGGCACGTGTTTCAAATTTAGCCAATGGCTGAGAGTTTTTTTTTTTTTTTTTCCCTCCCTTCTCCCTCCTGCTGATTGGATGCAGATGATGTGTACACCTCTTTTTTTTTTTTTTTTTTTTTTTTTCTTCTTCTCCCCCCTTTGCGCACAAGTTATCAATGTGATTGCCTGAATTGTGAAGTAAAAATTTTTGCTTCTGGTGACGAGCATAAGCACTTGATTCATTAATATGTATTATCACAGTACAAAATTAATGTTTTTACTTCATCATAACTACATTTTACTGCATTATCACTGTATTAATGAGTAAGACTGTCTATAGAATATGTTTAAGAAGCATATTTTTGAGCATGTAATATCATACATAGTTTTAAAACCGCGTCAATAACTTGTGGATTTTCATGATCCGCGGGAAGGGCTGGAACTGAACCATCGTGAAAAACGGGGGCCTACTGTAATGGAAACATAAGTTACTATTGGATTGATATCTTGAGTAAGATTTTCGACTGTCTCGAGGTTGCTGTTTCAATGTAAGCAATTTTGGAGTAGTAACCATGGTACCGGCTTTTAACAAAACGTCAGATTTTCCTAACGTATAATCTCTTGCATTTATGGATGTATTCAGAGAGCAATCCAGTGGATTTGATCTCAAGTGTTTGCACAGTATTAAAGAGTTCATGTAAGCTTGAGTGCATTTTTTTTTATAACTATAGGGGGGGGGCATGAAATCATTTGAAACTTTGAAATTTGTCTAAATATTTTAAAATTAAATTTTTAAATAAGCTGTTGTCAGCAGTATAATTTATAATGAAAATAGTTTTCTCACCAAGTAAACTCTGACCTTTGTGACCCAGTGTACATGCTGTGTGGGGAAATTTATCCACTAGTTTGACTCCATTGGTCATCATGGACAGAAGAATCACTCAAAAGCAAGACAAAGTTCTTCTGACTGATCACTTGGTCCTGTGGCAGTTGTACAAATGACAGTGTATATATCGCTCTGGATCAGGGCAGCTGTTGAAAGCTATGAAAGTGTTCGATAGTCATTCAGCTGGATGGAGTTCTGCTGTCTTTTATCAGATGTTCTTGAAATATGGACACATCACTCACCACTATCAAAATCAACTGATGGAATAATTTCTTGAGAACAGTTCCAGAAATTTGTATACACTATGTCAAGGTGCACTGGGTTTGCGGCAGCCCGTCTACTTATCTTATGTTTGTATTTGTACGGATACAGTTGGTGCTCTTATTAGCCTTTGTTTCTGTTTCACGGAGCTGTTTTTCCAGTACTTCATATATTTGTGACAGGTTTTATATTTTTCCGTATGAGGAGGGACACTGAATAAATAATTGATTCTGAAAAAGTTGGGAAAATTTGCTCAGCTAGAGGTGCTGTGAGGAAGGACCACATTGTCGTGGTTTCTGAGGTTCTGCAGCAGGACAGTTGTAGCTTGCTTTTTTTAAAATTCGGATTATTTGGGAAATTTCTCACAGTTTCTGGTTACAAAATAGTTATAAAATGAACATTGAACTCGTTGTCTTGAGCTTTTCACATGTTCAAATTTAGACAAGTTTGATTGCTGTATGAGAGCCCAACCAGCTTACGCTAGCTCTTTAACAATTAATTTCCCTATAGAGTCATTTAAAAAGTTTACCAGATTAGTTTGTGTGTACAGTATTCTCCAGCTTCAACTCTGCTATCCTATTTGTTCAATTTCCACAATGTCATGCAAAAAAACTTTTTTTTTTTTTTTTTTTTTGCTTTTATACCTGGATTTTGCTGTCACATACAACTTATGTGTATCAACCACAAAGATGTTGCACTAAGTGCAATATGGGGACATGGATATCTGTCAGCCTGTCTATGCTTTTCACTTTGTTTACTTATTATTATTATTATTCACTCTTAGTGCTGTGGTCCCACGTGGAAATCTGAAATATTTGAACTTTCCACAAATGTTTTGTAACACTGATCAACAATACAGTACAACTACAAAAGACGTGAAATTTAATGTATTTATGAAGCCTAATTGGGCAGGTGAATGTTTGGTTCAATGTAATGCAGCTGTTTCTGAAGTACGAGTTTTAACATTTGGGAATGCAAAGGCAGGCTCATGTCCACAAAAACTGGTAAAGTAACCGAAATGACAGTTCAGCCATAAATTGTCAGGTCTGAAAGACATAAGTAAATGTCACTAACTTTGTATATGTTTTATGAATGGGATTTCGAGCAGTTAACATTGAGTGAGAAGCAAACCTGTTTGGCGTGTCTGTTAAGGTGACCGCGAACTGTCTCAGTCGTGTAATGTTTACTGTGCCTTCAACACTGAAATCACAATTTCATTAGTCACAGATAGGTGAACAAACGCCCAAAAAAGTCTCTAATTTACACACTAAAAGTACACCCAAAGCATTACCAAAAAAAAAAAAAAAAAAATCCTTTTTTTTTTTTTTTTTTTTTTTTTTAACAGACATAAATGATTAAGGTGCTTCTGGTCTAAATTGATTCCTGTGGAATTCTATCTGAAGCAAAACATGCATGTCAACTGGATCACCAAAAAATGTTCAAACAAATCTGGTATAAATTGGTCTTCAGTCTTTGGCTTGCTCATTAAAGAAAATCCCCAAGTGTTTACAGAAATGGCATTTTCTTGTTGGGAGAACTCCTTGGACTTCCCATTATCACCAATCCTCCAGGTTTAACAAGTGCCACTAGAACTATTTGTCACATAGTGAACAGGCTGTATATAGGGAAGCAGTGCAAAGAGATCATGTGACGTAAAGGTCACAGGCAGTGCTCAGGGTCAAAATGGTAAATAGGTTATGTTTCTGGACAGTGTCTTGTGCCTTCTGCTTTATTTTAATATTTTAATTGGAATATGACTTAAAGAAGAACAAAGATTTGGGAACCAAGAGTTCAAGCATAGCCTCCATTCAAAACATTTATTCCACCATATTTATACTTTCCGTTTATGTCTGTGGCTGTGCAGGGGCTTGTCATACTTTTTTATATGCAGCAAAATCTCTATAGCGGTGTTGTGCATCATATGAAATTCAAAAATAAAGTCATATGAATGATTGCCAATTCTAAATGGACAGTGTGGTAGAGTAGTAATTATGTGCTGTATATTCAGTGTCATTTTTGGTGTAAAATGGGAAGAAAGCTGCAAATTAAACCGATTTTACAGTGTATTCGTGGTGAATACAATCGGCCCCCTTCTTACGAAAACCCCTGAATATGAAAAACCAGTATACGGAACACATTTTCCTAAATTTTTGTCTTCTGTGTACGAAAGAACCTCTTACGAAAAGCGCCAAATGTGCCATTCAAACATGCCATTCAAACAATGCACGAGTTGCTCTCTCATTGACTGTCTCCCCACATCCCGCCCCGCTGGCCTCCCATTGGCTAGGAGGGATGACGCAGCTCCCTCCCATTGGCTATCGCTCAACTTCACGCCCCACTGGCCTCCCATTGGCAAGGAGGGATGACGCAGTCGTTCCAACTTTGTTCAAGGTTTGTGAACCGTGTTCATGTTTGTGTGTCATTCAACTGTATTTTATGGTTCAGGCTTTTAAACCTTCCATAAACATTTGTAAGATTATAACTCTGCTAAGAAGACATGGTCAACACACACACATGCGTGTGTGATTCCCGGTGCCATGGGCATTGTAAGATTATAACTCTGCTCAGAAGACATGGTCAGCACGAAGTAAGTACCTTAAAAGGTATGCTTTTATCATTTTTAAAGGGTAGTCTCGGGAGCCTTGGAACGCATCATGCGTTTGACATGTAAAATGCACCTCTATTTACGAAAACTCCAGGTTCCGAAAAAGGCCGAAGAAGGGGGCTGACTGTATCTGACTGATTATCTGCAAGAAAGAAAAAACTATGCTTCAGAGAATTCTTAATAGTACCAGTGCACGGTTCTGACTTGGAATGTGACAGTGCTGCTCTCTCTGCATCACCCTTACAGTTATTATTATTTTTTTTTTAATATATATATTTTTCCTTTTGGATAAAGAGCACAGCATATAATTACCGGTAATCAGAATAAATGTCCTGCCTCCTTCACTGTTTGAATATCCACACAGCAGTGGTGTCTCTCTCTTTAATTTACTTTTATTTTTGTATTTTCCATTTTCCTTCCAGTGTATATATAACCAATGCATATATGACTACATATATATATATATATATTTAATACATATATGACTACACTCAAATTCTGGCGTATTGCTAATATAAGAACTACAATGGAATTTCTTTGATTATCCTCTGAGGTTAGCTTGTATTATCGAGGATTCTCAGTGAAGGGTGATAACTTTTTTTTTTTTTTTTTTTTTTTTTTTTTTTTTTAAATACGACTTAAAAAAATCTTTAAGGTAGCCTGTTTTAATTATTTTATGAATCTTTTCAGAAATAATGTTACCGCCTGCATATCGAAATGAACATTTTAAAGTAAAATTATAAAAATCTTGTGTGTCTTTCAAATCCTGTCACACTTGCTTAAATTTACTAGGTGACCATTCACATTAGCATGATGATAATATTAATTTTCAGTGAGATGTTGATGGGGTTTTAAGGATAACTATCAGCTCAAATTTAACAGTAAAATTAAAAACAATGATGATGCTGGTATAAGATTTCTGTCAGTAATTCTTGTGACCTAAAATATGTCAGATTAGTTGAGATTTGCGAGATGGCTAACATTTTTTCTTTAAAATTAGCAGTATTTTTTAAATAAGGCAGAACTTCTGGAAGGAATTCTGTTAGGTAATCTCATGCTAACTAGTCACCCGACATAGTTAATATTCTTAAAGACAAGCAAACAATAAATAAGTAAATGGACAGTCAAAATAAAAATTCTAGTGACAAGTAAAGACAATTAATATAGGCATGAATTAGACATGGTGTAAATACAGTGTGACGTCTTCAGTTACTTTATTTATGAGTTATTTTGGTACATTAAACTGATTGAAAGTGAATGTGTTGGAATTTTACATTCTGAATGGCGGCGGAGGAGGGGGGCGGTTAAAGGGGGAATTCCTGAATAAACATGGAGTTTTGTTTTTGTTTTTAATTTTAACAAGTTTATTGTAATGGACAGCGCGCAACGGGGTGAGACTTCAAGTCTAAGTGTCGTCTCGAACAGTCGACAGATTCGACTCCCGAACACAAAGATGCCTTGTGTACAGGCTCATGTGTTTACACGCACGCAGCCTTGTGCCTTAACACAGTATGACAACTTGGTTGCACTTATGCAAGCATACATACACACACTCACACAATTTTTCTCTTTTTCTCACACATGTTGGTCTCTCACATGATCCACCTTCTGCCCCCAGGGCTAAAGAGTTTAACTGGAGCAGTTAGTTCGTACTCCATGCTTTGCTGAGAAAATAAGCTGTGACTTGTTGAGTCCTTTATGAAATTCTTGGGTTCTGAATAGCGAAGATAAGTTTCCTAATAACTGCTGACCACAGCAAACGTGTCAGAAGCATCTTCAACAATAGAACACTTAATGGCATTCATTTTTCTGGACTACAGGTTCATTAGCATATGGTTATCGTGAAGAATGTTTTTTCTTTGAACAAGAATAGTACAAGAAACGGTAATTTTTTTTTTTCTCTCTCTTTCACATTCTTAAAGAAGCCTGAACTAGCGCTTTGCTTTAAATAGTAATAATTTTAATGCAGCAATCTGTCCTGAGACGGAGAACATGTCGTACTTTTCGTACTATGTTTATTTTATTGAAACTTCTGCTTTTCAACAGACTAGTGACACAACGTTTTCCATTCCTTGGGCGAGTACGCTTGCGCAGCTGTACATGTAGTTCCAATAAGTGCTGTGAGAGGCAACAAGAGGAACGGCTTGGCACAAAAATGTTCTTGTTTTAAAATTTTTGTGCACTTGGAAAAAATTTAATTGAATGTTTAAGACCAGCAAGGGGAATAAAGACGTTTTCCTCAATTGTATTCATTTTTTTAGAATAGTAATAACTCGTGAATATCAACATTGGAAGATTAAAATTGGTGGGAATAAGATAAGAAACAGCTTTATTAATCTCACAGTGGAATAAGAAAGAATGGCATGATTCTTACATCAGTTTCAAATCAAGATAGAGATGTTTGTTGTCGACTGTTGCACGAACAATAAAAAAATCAGTTTAGTAGCTGTGTTTAGCAGCAGTTATTTAAAAAGTTCGCAAAAGACAACTAATGAACGACACTAAGCTATATATGAATATGTACCTACATATACACGTACCTATATGCACACACGTACATCTATCCAGATATTCATACATACACACGTACACAAGAATGATATGTCAATGGTGCATGGTAGACATCAGGTAAGAGGTAGTATCAATAAAGCACGAATAAAAGCAGAGATTAAATACATAAAACTATAAATTTGAGTAGGCTTATATAAAACTTCAGCCTGAAGTTGAGTGTGTGTGAAATGTGTGTCCAAAGGCTAACAAGCATAGGCAAAGCCAATCCTCATAGGGCGGTGCCTAAAAAAAAAAACAAAAAAAACACATTGATAGCCAAAGGTAGTAGAGGAGATCAGTCATCATATCCCACTTCAATCTGATTGAGGTTTTTTTTTTCCTCTCAAATTTGTTGACTAGTGGAGGATTTGGATTTAAATTGATTGTGCAAATGCTAATCAGCCACATAAAAATTGCTCATCTTTTAGTGTGTTGCCTGATCCAAACAGGCCATGCCCTTTGAGAGAGAAAGTAAAAGCCACTGAATGAAGTCAGTTCAGTGTGAAACTATTTTGCACATACCAACATCATGAAAGGGAATATTTGTGATGCATTCATCGGTTATCGAACCCCGCAAAGTGTGTCAGCTTGAAATATAACTAGGGGATATCTCTGCATCCCTGATTTTGAGGAAATATCGCCGTGTGTGTGTGTGTGCATGTCTTTGAAATGATCCTAGTCAGCATTTACCACCACTGTCAAAAGAAATTCAGGGAATATACTTTGGTTCTATATATCTTCATCATTAAATTTCCAGGAATTTGCAAAATTCACATATATATATATATATATATATATATATGTATGTGTGTGTGTGTGTGTGTGTGTGTATATATATATATATATATATATATATATATATATATATCTGTATATATGTGTGTGTGTGTGTATATATAATCCCCACCCCCATCTCATCATCTTTCGCGTAATCCGGGGTTGGGTCACTAGGGTAGCAGCTCAAGCAGTGAGATCCGGACATCCCTCTCCCCAGCCACTTCCTCCAGCTTTTGTAGGGGGACACTGCCTCTCCAGCATGTTCTGGGTCGGGTATTTTGGTGGTATTTTAATCCGATGTCTGAGCCACCTCCACTGGCTCCTCTCAGTATGGAGGAACAGCAGTTCTACTTTGAGCTCCTCCTGGATAACTGATCTTCTCACCCCATCTCTGAGGCTTCACCAATCCACCTGTTGATCTCCCGTTCCATCATTCATGAACAAGATTCAAAGGTACTTGAACTTGTCCACTTGGGGCAGGACCTCATTCCAGACTCAATGGTTGCATCCCACCCTTTTCCGACTGAGAACCATGGCCTAGGACTTGGAGGTACTAATTCTCATCCCGGCCCTTTTGCACTTAGCTGTGAATCACTCCAATGAGAGCCAGAGGGCTCAGCTTCATGAAGCAAAAAGGATATATAAAAAAAAAGTTATATAATAAATATATGCAAAAAGCAGAGACGAGATCTGTGACCATCGAACCAGAACCCTTCACCGTCTTGACTGCACCTAGAAAATCTGTTCAGAAAAATATTGAACAGGATTGGTGAGAAAGGACAGCCTTGGTGGACTCCAACCCCCACTGAAAATAAATTCGACCTGTTGTTCCCAATGCGGACCAAGCTCTGGCTCTGATGGTACAGAGACCTCGTAGCCTGTAGCAACGGGTCAGGTATACTTTACTCCCGGAGCACACCCTCACTAGCCTGATAGACATGGTTGAAAGCCATCTCTAACTCTACAATGCACCTGCACAGGTTGGGTAAACTCCCCTGCACCCTCCAGGATCTGGTAGAGTGTATAGAACTGGTAGAGAGTGCTGCAGGTAGGATGAAAACCACATTGTTCCTCCTGAATCTGACATTGAAATATCAGTCGGGTTCTGATTCCACGATAATTAGAACACACCCTCCAGGCCCTCTTTTTAAAAAGGGCACTTCCACCCTGGTTTGCGAATATAGAGATATGGCCCTCGATGACCATGTGATGTTGCAGACATGCAAACCAAGATTGTCCTACAACATTCAGAGCCCTGAGATATTGAGCTCAGATCTCACCCACCCCCCCGGAGCCCAACCACCGAGGAGATTTTTGACTGCCTTGGTGACCTCAGCCCTAGAAATGGACAGACCCCCACCTAAATCCCTAGGGTCTTTATCCTCCATGGATGGCTTGTAGGTGAGGATTGAGGAGGTCCTTGAAATATTCCTTCTACTTTCTGACAACATCCCCAGTTGAAGTGAGCAGCTCCCCACTTCCAGTGTTAACAGTATTTGGGAAGAACTGCTTCTCCCTCATGAGGCATCAAATGGTGGTTCAGAACAGTTTTGAAATCAGCTGATAGTTGCCTCCCAGGCCTTCACCGAACTCCTCCCACACTGGTGATTTTGTATCAGTGACAGCCCAGGCTGTAGCATGCTTGACCTGCCGGGATCTGTCTGCTGCCTCAGGAGTCTGAGGCCAAAAAAGCCAATAGGTTTTTTTTTTTTTTTTTTTTTTTTTTTTTTTTTTTTTAAGCGAGATGCCCCCTCCCTTCTTACCACAGGTCTCCACCACCGGGTTTGTGGTTACTGCCATGACAGGCACTGATGACCTTTCGGCCACAGCTATGGGCTGTCGCCTCAATAATGGAGGTATGAAACCTGTTCCATTCAGATTCCATGTCCCCTGCCTCCTTTGGGATATGGTTATAGCTCTGCCAGTGGTGGGAGTTAAAAGCCCTTCTGACAGATGACTATACCAAATGTTCCCAGGAGACCCTAATTACACTTATGGGCCTGCCAGGTCTGGAGGGTAGCCTTCACCATCAGAGCCAGTTCACCACCAGCTGGTGATCTTGTCTTCATCCAAGTGTCCAAAACATGTGGCTGCAAGTCCGGTAACACGACTGCAAGGTCTGTCATCGAACTGCGGCCTAGGGTGCCCTGGTACCAAATGCACTTATGGTGGACAGTCATTTGTTCAAACATGGTGTTCGTAATGTACAAACAGTGATGAGCACAGAAGTTCAACAAAGAAACACCATTCAGGTTCAAGATTGGGAGAGGAAGTAAACATTTTTTAATGAAAATATTAATTGATAATATTTCCCCCCGTAGGAATAATTTACAACAGTGAACAAGTGTAAGAGTGTGTATATATATATATATATATATATATATATATATATATATATATATATATATATATATGAGTGTTTCTGGACATGCGATTAAAAAAAAAAAATTTAAATAATTTTTCTACTCTGAAAATAATCCACGAGTAACTCCTTTTTTTTTTTTCTATCAGCCTTTCATTATTTCTTCTCAGAATTCATGATTCCTCTTGTCAAAATATAAAACACTAAATGTGGTCTCTAGAGCTTTGTCCATGCTGGTCCCTTGTAGAAACATGGGGTCTCCATGGAAAAGAGCTTTCGCCATATATGGATAGAAAGGGTTCATTGTAAGGTTACATAAAGAGATTTGTAATTACAGGTAAATATATACGATTAAAAACATTCAAAACATTCATACTTATGAATACTCTATTCAAAACTATATTTTGTAGTTGTCCGTAAATTTTCCTACGTCCAATAAAGTGAACCGTTCATTTGTTAATGAATTACACCTCATACTCTTTAGCCATTCATTATTGCATGTAGTAATATTACATTCCTGAGGATTTAAGATTATCACTTGTTTTAACAGTTAGAAAAGCTTAATCCTCCACCAGCTTTTCTTTTTAATTACTTGAAATTAATAAAGCACAAACTCAGCTTTTCAATATTACTGAGAATCTATAATCCCCACTGTTGGAATTTTATAATGCACAATATAAATATATATATAAAAATATAATGCATAACCCCGTTTTAAATCTCCTCACTCTGTCATTGTGTATTAATAGTGTTTGTCAAATTGAATCTGATTGTTTATTCCGAATGTACCATTTATTTGAGAGTGACCGGTTAGCTGAGCATGTGTGTGTTTGTGTATATACATACGTACACAGGGCACAAAATTAAGAAAACTTTCTACTGGACAGGGGGCAGGCAGAAGAAAAAATATGCAGGATCCCTAAGAATTTTTCTGGACCCCTACTTTTTCTGATATGATTGTGATAATCTGTTTTTTTTTTTTGTTTGTTTTTTTCCCCCATTCACTTGTTCACCTATCTATATGTTTGGTGTACAATAGCTATTATGACTGAATAAGAAACGTACATGTAAACCATTTCTCTATCATATACAACTCTTTATTTATTATTCTGCTGATCAAATTTAAACATGTTTAATAAGTCAGATTTTCTTGAATTTGACTATTTTTTGGTGTTTGCAATGTAAAATTATACTCGGGCCTATTACAGTATTACCACTCCATAGTTAACTTTAAATACCATTAAAGTAGTGCGTTAATTCAAACTTTCAAAGTGTGCGCATAGCCTGAAAAGTCCTCTTTGGACGTCGATTCTTTTCATAATCTTTATAATCTACATTAGTGCTACTTGTTCCAGTGTCACTTTAGTCACTTTTTTTTTTTTCTTTTCCCTCCTTCGTACACGTCATCATAGTTGTTATTTGAATTGTAAATTCATGTTTTCATTGTGTTTTTAATGATTATTGGCACTCAAACGCCCTGCATCTTCTCTTGCTTCTTGTCAGGAGCTTTCATCGAAGTGTCATATCTTGGGCCACGTCGGACTGTTCATTTTACAGAAAAGGCCTTCTGCCTGACACAGGGGCCGGTACTGGGTTGGATTTTTTCGGACCGCCCACAAAAATGCCGGCGGGCCGGTGCTAATTCCGGCACGTGCTCGCATGCACACACACACACACACACAAATGTGTGTGTATATGTCTATATAATATATATATATATATATATATATATATATATATAATATATATAGTGTGTGTGTGTGTGTATGTATATATATATATATATATATATATATATATGCACACAAACCGGATTCCAAAAAAGTTGGCACACTATTAAAAATTGTGAATAAAAACTGAATGCAATGATGTGGAAGTGCCAAATTTCAATATTTTATTACGAATAGAACATAGATGACAGGTCAAAAGTTTAAACTGAGAAAATGTATAATTTTAAGGGGAAAATATGTTGACTTTAAATTTCATGGTGTCAACAAATCTCAAAAAATTTGGGACAAAGCCATTTTCACTAGTGCGAGGCATCCTTTTTTCTTCTTGCAAGCATCTGGGGACCGAGGAGACAAGTTTCTCAAGTTTAGAAATAGGAATGTTGTCCCATTCTTGTCTAATACAGGCCGCGAACTGTTCAACTGTCTTGTGTCTTCTTTGTTTCACCTTCCTCTTTATGATGCGCTAAATGTTCTCTATAAGTGAAAGATCTAGACTGCAGGCTGGCCATTTCAATACCCGGATCCTTTTCCTATGCAGCCATGATGCTGTAATTAATGCTGCATGTGGTCTGGCATTATCATGTTGAAAAATGCAAGGTCTTCTCTGAAAGAGGCGCTGTCTGGATGGGAGCTCATGTTCTTCTAGAACCTGAATATACCTTTCTGCATTGACGGTTCCCTTCCAGATGCGCAAGCTGCCCATGCCACACGCATTCATGCAACCCCATACCATCACAGATGCTTCTGAACTGAGCGCTGATAACAACTTGGGTTGTCCTTGTTCTCTTTAGTCCAGATGACATGGCGTCCCAGTTTTCCATAAATAATTTCGATTTGTGATTCATCTGACCACAGAATAGTTTTCCACTTTGCCACACTCCATTTTAAATTACCCCTGGAACAGAGAAAACGCCTGCACTTCTGGGTCCTGTTTAGAAATTACTTCTTTGTACTGTAGAGTTTCACTTGGCAACGGCGAATGGCACGATGGATTGTGTTCACTGACAATGGTTTTTGGACACATTGCTGAGCCCATGCTGTGATTTTCCCTTACAGTAGCATTCCTGTTTGTGGTGCAGTGCCGTTTAAGGGCTTGAAGGCCACGGACATCCAGTATGGTTCTTCGGCCTCGACCCTTACACACAGAGATTGTTCCAGATTCTCTGAATATTTGGATGATGTTATGCACTGTAAATGATGATAACTTCAAACTCTTTGCAATTTTTTTGCTGGGAAACACCTTTCTGCCCAACATTTGAGGGCATTTCGTGATCCTCTACCCATCTTTGCTTCTAGAGACACTACCACTCTGAGAAGCTCTTTTTATACTCAGCCATGTTGCCGATTGACCTCATTAGTGGTAATTGGTCTTCCAGTTGTTTGTTATAAGTGCAATTGACTTTTCCAGCCTCTTATTGCTACCTGTACCAACTTTTTTGAAATTTGTTGACACCATGAAATTTAAAATCAATGTATTTTTTTTTTCTTTAAATGATACATTTTCCCAGTTTAAACTTGTCTTTTTATATGTTTGAATATATAAATACATACACACTCAATCATTTAACAGCTGGAATGTTCAGTTGAAGCAGAATACTTTATTGTTCTGGGTGAAAATTGTGTATTTGAATTGCACCACCAGCATGGGGACCAAAAGAACCAGTAGGAAGAGAATTTGCAGACATCGGTCTGAAATTTATTTCCAGCGGCCAGTGAAAAGGGCTGACATTAACTACCAGCTCAAGAATGGTTTACTGCATGTGATTACAGACTGCACTGAAATCTGCTTTACTCTTGCAGATTGAAATTTGCTCAGAGAATCATGTATGCTTTCTGTTCGTGACTAGAGTCTTAAAAGCATTTACAGTTAAATTTTTTTGACTTGACTAAAATAAAAGAAATGCATGAAATACAATGATCTGTAAAATATTCTCAGGAAAAAAAAAACTGAATACTGACAGTGCACACACAGCATGTTGTCATAGTAACTGACAGTATCATGCATAGAGTTTAAAGCTCTCCGCTCATTTCGAGCTGAGTGGAGATATGGCACAGTGTGTTCATTAGTATTTAACTGTTGTTCAGAAAACATTCTAATTGTTTTTACTTAGTACTAATGAGGGTGAGACCCATTTTAGCAATTATGTTAAGGGTGTAGAAAAATATTAACCATGAGGAGATAATGATAAAAGTAAGATGTATAAATTAAAATAATGATTAAATATTTTTCGAGCAATTTATTAAAAACAGTTAATCAATAATACGTACTTCTGAGGTGCGCATCGACAGTAGATCACATTTTTATGTCCAGGTTGATGTCACATCCATGTGTCAATGGCCAAGCTTTCACAAGCGGGAGGGATGGTATGCTCATGATATGCTCATATTCCTGCCACTCACAGCGATCACCTGCCAATCATGGATTGTCATCAATCATTTGTGCAAGGGGCGGAGAGCGCATTCCCATTAAGTGTGTTAGGCCGCCAACGAATTCATAAACGCTGCAGGTGGCAGTATTGAGTGTCACGGAAGGGACAAGTGCACGCTTACACCTCTCCCTGGTTGGTGATGATCGTATCGAATCAGTCGGCAACACTTAATAGCTGGGAGCTATGTACAACTAAAATGGGGGAAGAAAATGTAGGAATTAAAAAAAAAAAAAATTATATATAATGAGAACCTAGGGGCAGTGGTGGTCTAGTGGATAGGGCGCAGAAAGACTTGAGGAGATGTGTATATATAATATATATATATATATATATATATATATATATATATATATATATATATATATATATATATATATGGGGCAGTGGTGGTCTAGTGGATAGGGCGCAGGATCGTTGATCCTAAGGTTGGGGGTTTGAGTCCCCACAAGGTTGTCATTGTCCCCTCAGTGCAGCTAACTGGGTTATCAAAGGCGGGCCATGTCTCTCACTGTCTATGGTGTGAGGCATGTAAAAGAACCATTGCTGACTTTCGTAAAGAGTAGCTGCAAAGCCTTCAGGGTGTTTCTGTCCCTCGCTAAAGGGTTGTGACAGGAAGGGCATCCGACGTAAAAACCTCTGCCAAATCAAATGTGCGAATCAGAGAAAGGGAAAAAAACCGAAAGGAAAGAAAGAAATAATATATATATATATATATATATATATATATATATATATATATATATATATATATATATATATATATATATATATATATATATACGGACCTATATGAAACAAATTTACTGTGAAAAATTAGTCTGATATATCGCCAGTCCTACCAAATCACCTTCTCTTTTTAACGAATTCACTGGCGCTGTGGTCAAATCTAAGCGTACGTGTCGATCATGAACGCAATTTATAGAAAAAGAAACTTGTCAATGTGTTTACAGAAAATTTTAATGTGTTAACCAAGTTTATGTTCACAGAACATGATAATGGCATAGTTTCCTGACCAACTGGAAGACTTGGCTATTTTTCATATAAAGATAGTAAAAATGGACCAGAGTTTAGATCATTTCTAGAATTTTTTGATCATCATACACATAGAGTTTAATAGTGGATCTTGAAGGAATTATATGAATCAACCCTGGCCTCGGTAAGATTTAGGAATATCGTTCCAGCCCAGATGTAAGAATGAAGAACTGCCTGTAACATACCGGCAGAAAACTAAGGGATAAAAGCTGCATTTTGGAGATGAGCTGAAAAATCTGGAGAATCAGTTTCTCCGTTCCATTAATATTGTTAATGGCATTCCTTGGCATGCTATTTCCAGGATTGGTGTTTCATACCTTTTCACTCAGTGATGAAGTGACTACTTGTTCTGTTTTTTTCTTGTGTAAGTGACTTGGCTAGGCGAGTTAATAAGATTGAAGAGTGGACATCAGTGGACTAATTCAAATTTTGAAGAGATGATGTGGTGTACGTTTAAGTAATGTTTATTTTTCTGTATAGGTAGATTGCGATATAGTTGGAGTCAGCCACAGATTTAACAAGCAGTAATTTAGGGTTTTTAAGTTAATGTGAGTGTTTAGTCACCACCATGGTCGTTCAGGTTGCCTTTAACAAAACATCCCTCCATTACAGGTTTGGCATCTCCTGACTAAGCAGGTTTGTTTGGGCTGCCTGCTTGTGCTACCTCCAACGTCTCATTTAATTTAAGTCTGTAAAGGTCAGTGTGTGTGTGTGTGTGTGTTTATACAGAGCTAGCATACAGTGGCATGATCACATCTAGTTGAGGGTTATACGTTAAGTTTTGCCTCCACGTCCGTTTGGTAATTGGATCAAATAGCATGAACTGCAGATGAAACTCTAGCTTGGTGCAGTCCCAGACTCTAAAAAGGTTTTGTGGAGATGTTGGGGTGTGCATATTGTTGATTATCCCAAGACAGAGGAGGATTTATTGATTTTAAAAGGGTTGTTGTTGATACACTTCTTAGAAATGGTCTGTTATAAATAATACAATGCTGAGTACCATTATTGACCAATTGGAATGGAATATTCTAATGTGCCATGTATTAAAGTAAATGAAAAGAGTTGTCATGATTTTTACCCAAAAGATCAACTTAATATGCCGCGACAGATTTACATTACCTGCAATAATTCAACAGGATTTAAGAATATTTCAATAATGACCTGGTGATAGACCAGTAAATCTGATGGCGTTTGGGTCAAAAACAGTGCAATAACCGATAAAGTGTATTTCTTGGAGCTATGCTGGAAAATCAGAAGAATCAGTTTCTCCATTACTGTGAGGAAATGCTACTTGGTTCTGCTTCTGCTGGACTTGACTACGGTTGAGTTGAAGCTATAAGTAACATGACATTCAAAGTCTGTTTGTTGTTGGTGCAACAATGTCTGTTCAGTGCTACAGACTTCATTGCGGTTATAATGACTGTAGTGTTCAGTAATGGTTGGCGAGCAGGCAGGTATTAGCAGAGTTTTTAGAAGGAATTTGTGGTGTTCTGGAAAAAAAAGGGTGGTGTTTGCTGTCAGGAATGTAAATCGAAGAGATTTTTTTGATCTGTTAGTCGTTTACCGTATGTTTTCACTTGGCATTTTAGTGAAAGGGGTTTTAAAATTGAACTTTTAGAGTTGCAAGGACTTTGGCTGTACCTTCAAGTGCTATTAGGAAGGAAACAGTATGATGAAACTGACGCTCATAAGATCCATCACAAGAAAGGAAGACAAAGACTTACTCCTGTTGTTGAGAATTTTCGTGAGTTGCAAGACTCAGAAATTGGCGATTGATAGCATATCCGATTAGAGTCAACAGGAATACTTCAAGTCGGACAAGTACCAGACACATTTCAACAGTCATCATCGAACTGGTGCAGAGAAACCATTAGTGAGGGAGGCCATTAAGAAGAGAAGTGTTTGTGCCAGGAAACACAGGGAATGAAAAGTACACCTGTGAGAATCTCTACTTTGGTATGATGTACAAATGTGAGGTTTTTAGTTTTAGGGTTATGGTCTTTGTGAGACGTACAGCGAGAAACTGGATGGTATGTACCTGTGTGGTTTCCAGTGTGACGAATGAAGGAGAATGTTTGATGGTGTCAGGGTGTCTTGTCATTGTAAACCTGCTGGCAACGTACCCAACTGTCATCAATAACACAGCATTCTGCAGCAACATTCCGTCTCCGGTGGTTTTGCATCATACTAGTACGGTCATAGAGGGGTTGGCACGTCCATCTCACAGCAAGAAAGTCCTGGGTTCAAGTCCTGAGCTTGGCAAGGGTGTTTCTGTGTGGAGTTTCATGATCTCGCTGTGCTTTCATGGGCTTTATCTGGGTGCTCCGGTTTCCTTCCACAGTCCAAAGACATGCGTGTTAGGGTAGTTGATTGTTCCAAATTGCCCCTAGGTTGAGAGTGAATGATTTGGAAAATGAATGAATGAATAGAATTATCATTTGTTTTTCAACAGGACACTGACCCAAAAAACACCACTCTGGGTTGTGTAAGAGAGATCCCCCCCCCCAAGAAGCCAAGTGAAGAGGACAGACTAGTGATATTTAGGCTGATCAGCTGATCACTAGCTAGTGCTGCTCACTGTGAAAACTGCTTCCAATCATTGGTCAGTTCTTTCATTCAGCCATTAATTCATTGTTGCAACCACTTATCATCCTGTTAAGTTATGGGCAGCTTGAACCCATCCCAGCTGACTCCAGGTGACAGGAAACACTGCGCCAATCTTGGGTCAACATATGCTTGCATTACTATTCACATGTAGGGGCAATTCAGAATGGCCGGTTAGTCTGATGTGCATGGACTGTGGGAGGAAAGACAGGCAAGGATAGGAAGAAAATGTAAAGGCGACTCCACAAACTTTCATTGAATGAGGGAACTCATTGGTCAACTGATCGGATCATTTTTGATCAGCTTACTGTACCGTATCCCTCTTATTACTTGGCTACGTACCAAAAAAAAAAAAATTGACACTTTTTTTTTTTTTATTGGTTTCTCGAATATAACGCTGCATATCATCTTTTATACTGTTGCAACTCTCTGCTATAAAGAACAAAAAAAGAAAGTCTATTATAAACGACCAATCATAATTGAGTACTGTGGTGAGCCGTGATTGTAGAGGATTACTGTTGCCTTTCTAAACCTGTGTCATCATCACTGTGGCGTTTTCATGTGCAGAACATCCACTCAGTTATCCAGTCTATCGGCATCATCAGCTATTAGATCCGCATTGATTTATGCCCCACCCTCACTTTGGCTGACACTTTTAAAAGAAATCCAGCCAGATGGACCCTAAAACATAATAAAATACAGTAAGCCCTTGACCATTCGCAGTTCAGCGCAGGTGCCCCGGCATACTCCCGGATTGGTGACAAACCTGGAAGTAACTGGCACATGATTCAAATTTAGCCAATGGCTGAGAGCTCTTGTTTCTCCCTCCTGCTGATTGGTTGTAGATGATGTGTACACCTCTTTTTTTCCCGATTTCACAAACAAGTTATCAACGTGATTACTTGAATTGTGAACAAAATTTTTTAGTGTGTTTTTAATGATTATTTAAGCCTTATGATGCCACTGAAAGCACTTTGCTTCCTTACCAGAAGCTAAAGAAGATGCAGGGCATTTATTTATTCATAAGTATTATCACAGTACAAAATTAAAAAGTTTTTACTTAATCATTACATTTTACTGTATTATTATTTTACTTCTGGATTACCGGCAAACCCGGAAATTATTGGCATGTGATTCAAATTTAGGAATTGGCTGAGAGCTTGTTTCTCCCTCCTGCTGATTGGTTGCAGATGATGTGTACGCCTCTTTTTTTTTTTTTTTTTTTTTTTTTTCTTTCTCTCTCTCTCTCTCTCCTTCACACACGTCATCAACGTGATTGCTTCAATTGTGAATTCACATTTTTTAGTGTATTTTTAATGATTATTTAATCCCTATGATGTCACTCAAATGCCCTGCATCTTCTCTCGCTTCTGGTAAGGAGCCTAAGCACTTTATTTATTTATAAAAATCATCACAGTACAAAATTATAAGGTTTTTACTGAATCATTACTACATTTTTACTGTATTAATAAGTGAGACTGTCTATAGAATGTGTTTAAGAAGTATATTTTAGAGCATGTGATATCTTAAACCGCGTCAATAACTCGCAGAAAGGGCTGGAACCGAACCATTGTGAAAAACGGGGGCATACTGTATCCATTTATTCATTTTCTAAACCACTTAATCCTAATCATGGTTCTCAGTCGACGCCGGGTGAGGGTGGGGTACACCCTGGACACCTCGCCAGGCAATCACAAAGCCAACACTCACAACCATTCATACTCTTACTCGCACCTAGAAGCAATTTAGAACATTCAGTGAACCCACTGTGCATGTTTTTGGACTGTGGGAGGAAATCGGCATACCCAGAGGAAACCCACGCAAACACGGGGAGAACATACAAACTCCAGAGCTGGGAGTCAAACCCAAGACCTTTTTGCCGTGAGGCGGATGTGCTAACCACTGCACCACTGTGCAGCCAAAATAAAATATTTAAAATTTCAAAGTTTATTCGTGGAAATTGCATCTTGTGAATTAAAAAAAATTATCTCATGCACTCATTTGTTGAACCGCTTCATCCTTTTCGGGTCACGGTGAGGCCAGATCCTATATTATTTGACACTGGGCGAATGCCCTGAACAGCTCGCCAAATCATCAAAACACCAACCATTCTCTCACACAGAACCATTCGGTCTCCCAATCAGATTTTGGTGCAATTTGGAACAGCGAGTTAGCCTAATGTGCATAATTTGGGATTGTGGGTGTAAACTGTAGTACCCGGAGGAAACCCATGCAAAGAACATGCAAACTTCACGCAAACACCCTCACCGAGCCCAGGACTCGAACCATGAACCCTGTGAGGCGGCTGTGGTCACCACTACGCCGCCATCCCACCCGATTTTAAAATCGGATTTTCTAAATCATTTAATAAATCATTTAATATAAAATTATTCATACTAGTGATGTATTTTAATGTTTTAGGTGCTAACAAAGTGAAATACTTGAACTACATTCGTGTGTGTAGATTGGGCAACAAGAACTTGCCGTAAACATGCTGAGTCAGAACTGAGCCTGCAGTGTGTTGCACAAGAGACCTGCAAATGCCACTTTAAAAGCTTGAAGGCTCAAGGCTTTGCCTGCAGGAGTGCCTGTATGTCGTTGTGGCCCTACTGTGCAAATTCGCACAGGTGCCTTATCGCCACTTGTGTTTGCATACAAGCCAGTCAGAGCCTGTTAAAGCTGCAGGCATCTTCGTGAGAATCTCACAGCGCCACAGGGTGTGTTGCTAACTCTGTCACTTGACTGTGACAATAATTACGAGGCAACAGTGCCAAGCTTTATGGAGAGTTGTGAACGATTCAGTAGCATACAATATGTGGTACTTTTTATTGTTGGAGGGAGGTGTGTGTGTGTGTGTGTGTGTGTGTGTGTGTATAGGTCAGTCAGGAGAGAGAGATGCAGAAGTTTATTCTTGCTGCAGATGGCACATCTCTCTCGCTGGCTGGGATTGGCTTGGGGTGGTTGGACCAGTCACAGAATGCATTCTCTATCAAATTCCCAGCATTCTCTTCTCCATTGTCTGAGCTGTGAGCTCTCTTTATGCAGCATAGTCCAGTGCCTTTGCCTCAGCTGAATTATAACTAAAGGCTCTCTTGTACTTTGACTCTGCACATTCAGGCAAACGTATTCCACAAACCCTCAGTAGCTCTTCTCCAGTTTACCTGCTTAATAATCTTGTGTTTTCTAAATGATGGATTTCTCTGTTCACCTGTCAGTTTGCTTCTTTTTACTTTCTTATTTTAAAAAAACTCACTGCGAATTTTAACTGGATTGTGACAGCACATTTTTCTTGCCAGTTGTTCTGATTGTAATCGGAATTTAGCTTGTTTAATTTGATGACTTTTGGGTTGGTCTCTTGCCAATCCCGAGAGTGATCAGTTGTACTTCCTTGCATGTAGGGCCAGCATTTGCCTCGTGAGCAGTATCATGTGATAATGAGATTTCAGAGATGTGTGACTTTTTTTTTTTTTTTTTTTTTTTTCTTTTTTCCCCATGAGTCCTTTCCTTTCAGGCTTTTTGAAAATTCCCACCACTTCGTTTTAAATATACAAAAACAAATATTATACCAATTTGTTCCTCCATTTAATAACTATATGTTTTATGATGTGACTTGTCTAAATTATATTTGATATTTTAGAGACCAGACGTTATTCCCATTGTTTAGGCCTTTTATTTTATTTTGGACACAATTGCAGCCCCGAAGTACAATTTATTATCCAAAAAACGTAATTTCTTTTGGAAGCTGCTTCCCAACCTCTCTGAACCCCTGATTTTGAGTGAATGCGTGAAAGCTCCATGCTCGTCGCACTGGGTGGCAGACAGGGATGGGTGGGGATACCGCTGTGCATGTTGTGAGTGGTGTTTTGGCCTAGCATAAACAGAAGGCCTAGGATACCCCCCCCCCCAAAATGTACAAATTAGTTACAACCTTGTTTTTAAGCCAGGTTAAATAGTCTACAGGTAAAACAACACTGTGGCATTGTCTATCACGGCCATTTAACACCGTGGGAACATGTTATGGTTCAAAAAGTGGAAAAGTGTAATATTGCCCTTTTAAAATCCCCCTAATGTGCTTTTCTGTGCGCATACAGTAATAACTAAAAGATTGATGTACACATTGTATTACCCAGAGCTTGGAGGCAGGTGAGTGTTAACCAACTGTACAGTGTATAGGAAGAGTCAATGAAATGAATCATGTGACAGTTTCCATGCGTTCTTTTTGTGCGTTGTGCTTTGTACTGACACATTTTGTGCTCTTTCCTTGTGTTTCCGTAGGACGCATGGGTCTGAACTTTCATCACCCAGCAGCAGAACACATAATGCCACTGAGTGAGTGATTTATTCATTTTTCCTCCATTTCCTTCTTGCTGAATTGTACGCATGTTCTGTCACTGTAATATTTTATTGCATTCATCATAAAATGTGTGTGGTTATAGTTGTCCACTTTTTTTACTGACAAAATTGCTCCTAATTACATATTTTTTAAATGGTGGTCTATAAATAATGGTGGTGTGCATTTTCCTCATTTACTTCCATGTAGTTCTTCTTTCAAACAGCTGGCTCTAAGCCTGGCTCATTTTTGCCTGTCTGTATGACATTTACATAGCCTGAACTCTCTCTGACTGTGTGTCTCATAGTTCATTATATTGCTTTATGACTCTGTTTCGAACGACCAGAAGAGCACTACTTGCAGCTGAGCAAAACTGCATGGAGCCTACACTCATGATCACTAAAATAACAGCCTTGATACACTGTATATATCCGCTCAGTCCCCTTCAGCAGGTTGCTCATAACTGCAGGGGGCATCCAGAGAAGGACGCTGTCTGAAGCATTTGGGCTGATTCCTAGAGAATGGCTGGTTTTAATCAACGCACCCACGTGTGCTCGACACACTTTAGTATGGGGTTTGGAATGTATGGTAGGGACTTAGGCACAAAGTAGGTGTCTACTGTTTTTTGTCAGTTGGTGGTGTGTCAGTGTTTGTCTGTCAGTTGGTGGTGTGTGTGTGTGTGTGTGTGTGAGTGTCAGTTAGGCAAGCAGGCAAAGTGCATGCAGAACATTTTTGTGGCCGATTGAAGGATCCGTCTCGTTTAGGGATAATGTTCAGTGGGTAAGCAATGAGACAGCACTCTTTCTCCACCACCAGTCTGTTTGTGTCCATGAGGAAGTGTTCCCTCTGAAATGTTCACTCTGTCTCGAGACCGTTATTCAGTAGAGAAGTACATTACAGTCAAAATTCTTTTTAGAGGTGTCACATATTTCATGGATTACCAGTATAATACTGAAATGGTCAGTGTGGCTGCAGATTTTCATTCATGCGAAGCAGGAACTTGCTTGATTGAACCTTCACTTTCTGCGGTTAATTGGGACCAAGATCCCCACGCGACCATCGAATTTTGCGAAGTAGGATCACCCCCCCCCACCCACCCACCCACCCACAACCTCGCCTGACTGACGTATACGTACATGTATACGTGTATATAATATCAATAAATACATATTCAATGCTATAAATGCTTATAATAACAAACATTAGAAATAACGTATAATATGTAAATAAAATATAAATACACCCACATAGACGCACTCAGATGCGCACCTCACAAAAATGTAACTAGTTTTGATGGGAGGTTTTGGGTTGTTTGTTTTGTTTTGTTTAGGTTTTTTTTTTTTTTTTGCATAATTGGCCTTGTTTTTGTGGTGTTTTCCTTAACTTTTTCCCCTATTTGTCCTTAATTTCCTTATTTTTTTTAATTCGACAAATATTAAAAAAAAAAAAAAAAAAACAACCCGCGATGCACTGAAGCCGCATGAATCGAAGCACGAGTAGCGAGGGATCCCTGTACATCTTTTTAATAGTGCAAGAGATTCTGCTTGGTTCAAATGAAAACATGCAACCACATGTCCTCTGCAGGAAATTGTAGATGACACTGGACCTTCCAGTCTCTTATTCACACCAGGACTACACTACACTAGAGCTTTTTCATTTTAAACTATAAAATGTGGAGCAAGTCTGAGAACTCTGATATCTTTACACCAAGGTTTTTTTCTTCACTGTTGATGGCTCATCATTGTGGATTCATGAGTATTAACTTTGGTTTTGGATGACCTTAAAACACCTTCTCTGAGTAAAGCTTTAAAGATTCAGATCCAATCCTATACCTTGTCAAATGGACAGTGAACTGTGTTCGTATTTTCAGATACAACGATACAAAATCCACCAAACCAGAGATGGTATAAAGTAGAGCTTGGTAACTTTCTGTTTTGCTAACACTACGCCTCCTCAGGCACTATAAAACAGACTAAAATACAAATTATTTAGACTACCAACACCAGCCAATCCTGATAAGGAAGTGGCTCGACTTGTTTGCCCAGCAAGATGACTTCAGAAGTTTGTGTTCCTATGATTGGGGTGTAGCTGAGGAGGCAACACTCGTTGACAGGACAGTATTTGTTTGGCTTTGAGAACTGTTTAAAATGATGAATATGTGGTCTTCACTGACTCCTCGTCGCACGTGCAATATGTGCGTAAAGCCGTTTTTAAATCATTTGACACCGAAACTAACGGGGTTATCAAAGATATGCCAGAAACCTTTATCACATTGTTTCAGCTCGGTCAGAAGGTTTTGATTAATTTTCTATAACAGGAGCACAAATGGTAGCACTGCTAATATGTTTAGCATTTCTTCATGTCATGGAAACAGATTTAATCGAAACTTGTGTGCAGTTGTAGATATAGTGAAGGATTCTAGTTCACCATAGTAGGGTGTGGGGATTTTTTTTTTTTTTTTTTTTTTTTTTTTGGGAGCTCTGCATGTGTAGTGATTTTCTATAATTTATGGATCATGATAAGGCATCAACACTGATTTTTCATTTCTAGCGATCTGTACGTACTGTATGCCCATCTACTCGTGTACCACATCACGCCTGTATCTTAATTATTGATTATTGTTTGATCTTGATTGTTTTCTCAACCCGTTGGCTGGAAAACTTTATATTTAATTTTTTGGCAAAAAAAAAAAACACTTTTTAATTACTCTCACACAGTTAAAAAATACTGATCACAGAATTTTTACATCAGTAGCATAGAGTATTTCAAACATTAAAACAGTACGTTGCGTTAAATGGAAATGAAACTCTCAAAGATTTTAAGGGAGCTCTGCTTCCAGACAGCACCAACATCTATTCATTAAGAATACCCCAGTCATCTTAAAAATAAAGAAATAAAATCGACATCTATACAAATAATGCAATGATTATACGTATCTGTGTTAGCTAATCAACTTCCTTTGCGTTTTCATATTCTGATAAAATTGATAGTTTAAAGTCTAGTTCGGGGGACATAATTCTACTTGTGCTCAATGTCAGTGTGATGTTAAGCTGTTATTAGCATGATGAGCAACATTTCACAACCTCTCAGGGAGTTCAGAAGGACCTTTCTCCAGTTACATCATGACTTGCACAGTCACCGTTGTTAAAACTGTGCCAAGACCAACGTTAGTGCTTGGTACTCTGCAGATTTCTTTTTCTCATGAGTCTGAAATGGTGACAGCAAATCGCTGAAATAAACACCCATTGATTGTCTTAACATTTACAAAAAACAAATTCCACTTCATGAAACACTTAAACTTTGGACCATTGGCTTGGCTTATATTGTTTCACAAGACACACCTCTCTCTCTCTCTCTCTCTCTCTCTCTTGCTCTCTTGCTGTCTGTCTCTTGCTCTCGCTCTCTGTCTCTGTCTAGTTGCTAGGCACTCTAGCACCCTGACCTCTGCTCCTCAGGCAACTCATGTCTAGTATTATCAACTAAAACACACAGACCCTTCAAACGAAAAGGGCCGAAATGTCTGGTTCTCCCGTCTGGAGTAAATTTCGTCTTCCTGCAGTGAGAATACCATAATACAATTGGGTGATGTTGGATGCCTTGCTTTGAGGAAGGGGGTGCTATAAAGAACCATGCTGAGTGCCTCTTTAGCTCATTGAATGCTTTGTTCTACAAGAGTCAGCGTGAGTTTTATTCAAGCACAGAACCTTCTTACCAAACTCTGAAAAGGATGCGATCCTCACAATTCTGTTACTTTCAGGTTTAAAAGCTGTGTAGAAATCATCTATGCACTGTCTGTCTTCCTTTCGGCTTTTTCCCTTTTACTCGGGAGTCGCCACAGAGAATCATCTGATTCGCACGTTTGATTTGGCAGAGGTTTTTACGTCGGATGCCCTTCCTGTCACAAACCCTTTTTAGCAAGGGACAGAAACACGCTGACGACTTTGCAGCTACTCTTTACGAAAGTCAGCAATGGTTCTTTTACATGCCTCTCACCATAGACAGTGACAGACATGGCCCGCCTTTGATAACCCAGCATGTTAATAGAGACTTGGAAATGTGTAATGTGCAGAGAAAAAGCTTTGAAATGCCACCTAGTGAGATGCTACCGAGTGTCTCAGATCAAGGTTTATTTAGCTGGTTTATTTCGTATGGATAATTTGTTATACAGTTATGGAGAATTAAAAAAATGAACGGTATTGTGTGTAATTTTCTCGGACATACATAAGTAAAGCAAGCAGCCCAAAAAAGTGCCATCTTTGCCCAGAGGAAAACCGATAAACCACCAACGTTGTCACAGAATTTGCAAAATTTTGTGAAATGTAAATCAGCCTCTGGGAGCATGATTTCAGGTTCTAATCCACGGGAGCAAATGCCAGCTGTGACTGAGTATTTAAAAGCACGTAGTTCTCGAGGCGAAAATGATAGTCACCCTTTCTCCCATATTGATGAATGAATGTGGGCACGCATCACATGAATCTATCTGTCATAAGCTGCTTGTGCCCGACCAAGGGGAACAAATTGCCATGGAACAACTTGTATCCAGAGCATGCCTGTATGATCATGCTCAAGTCCGGAACAAGCCAGAAGCTAAAGGGACAACACACCTGCGAACCACGAGAGAAAATTCACCTGTCTGCCATAAAAGCCTTTGAAATTCAGGATTCAAGAGCCTTTATTGTTATCATGTTCACACGTAGTGAAATATTTTAAGGGCAAAACAAGTTAAAAAGGTGAAAACAAAATTTTTTATTTATTTATTTATTTTTTTTTTTGGGAAACAAAAAAAGCCGAGGGCTCCGAACCACTGCATGTGCACGCGGAGCCGCCATCTTGGATAACATCGGATAACCCTAATGGACGCAACTGTGAATCTGTAAACATTGACATCAACTGTATCCAGAGGGAGACTTGCACCTAACAGATGACCATCTTGATAAATGGAGCGAGTTGCCCCGCTGGTGTCCAGTTGTTTCAGAACAAAAAGTCAGATACACCTGGTCAAATTTTTCCAGGTGTAAATTGTTCCGAGTACAATTGCCCTTATTTTTAGACGAAGATTGTGTTCACCGCCAAACTTGATTCTTGTGTTCGGTTAAATTTTTAGGAGAGAAATAATTATAATGGGGCGGATGCATGGGTCAAGGCTCTGCCTCCTGATTGGACAGAAGAAAGTACAAAACTTTCCTGTACGTGTCTCCAGCTGCTCAGATTACTTTGGGTAAACGTTTCTATCAAATGAATTATTGTTAACATGTAGTTTTGAATTGGCGCCACGGTGTCGTACTGGTTAGCGACGTCCACCTCACAGCAAGAAGGTGTGGGTTCGATTCCCAGCTCGGGCGTTTCTGTGTCAAGTTGGCATGCGTGGATTTCCTCTGGGTAGTCGGGTTAGGAGTAGTAGGCTAATCGGCAGTTCAAAATCATCCCTAGGTGTGAGTGTTAGCCCTGTCATGGCCTGGCAAGCTGTCCAGGGTGTATTGTCAGCTAGAGTCAACTGAGATTTGGTGCCAGCCTTCTCGCTACCCTAATTATGATTAAGCAGCTTCGACTATGAAGAAATGAATGTAGTTTTGAACAAGACTGTTGGGTATTCCTTTCTGTTTAGAACACGATCTTACAGACCTCAGTGCTTCTAATATGTAACACCACCAACTGGCAAGGCTTCATAGGCCTAGGATTCTGCACAGACTGTCCATGCAAGAGAAATGGTTGCCAGTTGCTTTGTCACTTGCTAGTGACTCCTCCCATTTTGTTTTTCATATTGCATACATTTGTGACTGGAAAACTGTTATCCTCGGGAGGAGAGAGATGTTATGGGAGAGATGTCATTTTCTCTTGCCTGCCAATCAACTTACTAATTTTGATGACCTTGTGTATGTGGAAGATTGTGGATAGCACTTTCTTTATTGCGTTCCTAAGATATTTTTAGGTTATAAGGTAATTGTAGATAATTATGCAACCTGAATTTTGGCAAGCTGAGCATGAGCTCATCCCGCGCGCGTGTGTGTGTGCACACGCGTGTGGATTGAGCTAAAAACGATAGAGTTGTGTTAGGGCCTGTGCTCTCAAACTGTTGCCTTAGTGACTGTTTTCAATGTCTGCCCACAAAACCCATGTCTCTGTTTCTCTCCCTCTGTCTGTCTGTCTTTTTCTTTCTCTTCATCATTCCTCTTTTTCTTCACCCTGCCCCCTATATGTTTTCCCCTCTCTCCCCCTCTGTGCCCCCGAACAGCCAGGAGTTATGGTCGCAGAAGAGGTAACACTCTGCCTTCTCTCCTCTTTGTATCTGTGTTTGCTCAGATTAAGCTGTTTGTGTACCAGGGTGGAAGTTTTTTGTTTGTTTGTTTGTTTGTTTTTTTTTGTTTTGTTTTGGGGTTTTTTTGGGGGTCGCTTATTGTTTGCCTCATTTTTTGTAGTTGGATGATATTTTATTAATCCATTTCTACTTTCTGGATTATAATTAGTTATATTACCAGTACTGTATATGTCACGTTAGAAGGAAGGAAGCTTTACCTGTTCATGTTCTAACATGGGGCTTGAGAGTTTTATTTACTATTTGTCTGTTTTTGTTTTTAAGAGGGATACATGTACAGACGCTCCCCGACTTACATTCATTCGTTTTACGTATTTTTCAATTTGACTTTTTTTTTTTTTTTTTTTTGTCAAATTTTGAGTTTAGCGTGCTCTCTGTAGTACGAGACGTATTACGCTACTTCAGCATGACGCTGCGTCCATTATTTACAAATGACAGACTGAACGTACCCTCCTTCTTCCCAGTTCACTGCGTGTTACCCTTGTGTTAAGATGTTGTCTCTGTGATCTTTGTGTTTACACTGTTTTGCGGACTTTTGTAAAGCTAAGCAAATATGGTTGATCAGAAGTGTAAGCCTACTAGTGATAGTGGTAATCAGTTAAAGTGGCAAGCCATCTCGTTAGAATCGAAGATGGCTATTATCAAGAAAATTGATGCTGATGAAAAACATGTGAATGTTGCACGTTTCTTCCAAATGGCTCCGTCGACCATCGGAACCATTTACAAGCAGAAAGATCGCATCACAGAGTGTGTTAAAGGTTTTATTTGATAAGTGAATTTGATTTAAAATTTATCTATTTGAAATTATTTTGCTTGAATTTAATTTATTTGAAATTAATGTTATTATTTGATATATTTGATATTTTTAAAATGTTATGTTTATAATAATTGATTTAGGGGTGTTTTATGAGATACGGTAATGGTATTTATGGATGTATAGTACAGTATGAACGTCATACGTCACTGGAACATACAGTAACAACTTACGTTTTTTTTTTCCACCTTATGTTCGGTCGTCTGGAACCAAACAAAAACGCAAGTTGGGGAGCGTCTATATATATATATATATATATATATATATATATATATATATATATATATATATATTTAGTCCATGTGGTTTTCATGCTTAACAAAGTGCTTTGTGATTTGTCCCAACATGCGCGCACACACACACACACACGGCTGAGTAATATGATATCGGTTCAGTAATAATGTTCCAGTCTCATTTAGCCACATTAAGTAATGTTGTTTGTAAATGCTAAAAGGCACAGAAAATATTGGACCACATTGATCTTCATTTTCAAATGTGTATATTGATGCCACTAAATTACAAGATGGATTCATTGTACATCTGCGCATCATCTGGTGACACCCACAAAACACCGTGAATGGCAATGCTCACACGATATCTGTTCATAATACCCTCCACTCTTCAGGGAAGACTTTCCATTAGATTTTACAGTGTGGCTGTAGGGCTTTGTGTTGGTTCAGCCGCAGAAGCATTAGTGAGGCCAGGATGTGATGTTTGAGTAGCAGGAGGATGTTATTGGAAGCAGATAGTCAGCAGCACATTAGAACCATGTGACACACTGCAGCTTACGACATACTAAATCACTGGTCACTTAGTGGTCAGCGTGTTGACTGGAACAGTGTTGTGAAGAGGTCTGGTTATACAGCTGCACCACATCTTCCATTTAAATGGAAGCATTTCCTTTTAACTGTACGATTGGTCTTAGTCGTCTTAATCTATAGCTCTGTGTTGATGTGATGCCTTTAATTGAGAAAAAAAAAAAATTCCCACTGATAACTTGCACTTTTACTGAATATCACATTTTGTGAGTAAATCCTCCACCAAACAACCGAGACAAATATATCTGTTCTTTATTCAGCTTGATGAATGAGGCCCAGTGTTAGTACTTCTTTAATGTTGACTGACTGATAGCTGGTTTAATATCATTTTATTTTGGATTTTTGTGCAATTTATTGTAATAAATGCTGAAAGTATAAAAATGTGGCTGCAGGACATGAGCACAAAGTTAGGATTAAATTGTACATACTGTGATCTTGAAAATTCTTATATAATGTTTTTAAAAACAAACCCGTAGTATCTTTAAATATGGTTCTGCTTTGATTTCAGCTCTATTTACCAGAACCGACAAAAGCCACAATTTCTTCTGACGCCGACTGAAAACTTACTTGGATTCGAATTTTGTGGTTTGTTTGAGAATTTGTACATGGCAGTGTTTCACAGGCAGTGTTTAGATGACGTACTGTTCAGTCCTAATTGACACTTTTGACATTACATTCAAGATCAAACTTTGATCGAGCAAAAATACTGCAGTCTTTATTATCTTGAAAATGCAGTGTTGCCTACTTCAGACGGAGATGTCAACACACATTCCCATGCATCCACAAGAAAAAGTCAATCACATCAAAAGTATTGATCATCCATGTTGACCAAAAAAAGCACACTGACTCGACTGATGTTCATCCTCAAATGCTTAACGTGGTACCAACAGTCCTAAATTATGTCTTGTATCGTGCATTTTAAAAATACTGTTCCCTCTTGGCTGTGGTTTTAGTTGATTGGATTTGCACCATTGAGTTAACCAACTCCTGGCATATCGAAGTCTCTCGACTCACTGTGTAATTTTCTTGAGCCTGAGTGGACTGGGCATTTTTCTCTGTTCAATCTTTTTAGCTTAGAACTCGAGATTTTATGTTCAAAGTCTGAAAGCTAGCAGTCCCAGATGAAAAGCAAATACTGTAAATAGAATTAGATGTACTTCAGCACACTTACCCTGCCACAGTAGGGCTGTGTGTGTGTGTGTGTGTGTGTGTGTGAGAGAGAGAGAGAGAGTGAGTGATGAAATTTCACAGAATAAAGTACATGTTCAATTTTTCCTTTCCAGAAAGACACAATGTCCACCATGTTGTATTTTTCACGATGGAAATTAGCTTTATTGCTCTTTTCTTCGTTGTTGTTCTTTAATAAACTAATGGAAAATGAGATGAATAAGCGCACCGCTCTCCTTCTCTTTTTCTTTCCTTTTTTCATCCTTGTATTCTTTCATCCTTTTTTGTATTCTGTCCTCCTTCCTGTCTCTCTTTGTCTCTATTTTTCTCTGCCTGTGTAGGTCGATCATCACTGTTTCCTTTCGAGGATGGCTTTTTGGATGATGCTCATGGAGATCAGTCCCTAACTCCAGGGCTGAACTCCCCCACTCGCTGTCAGAACGGTGAGAGGATGGAGCGTTATTCCAGGAAGGTCTTTGTTGGTGGACTGCCTCCAGACATTGATGAAGGTATGCCGCCTATAAACCACTGCAATATCATAGCAAAACTGGATTTTAATTTTGACACTTAAATATATTGACTTTTTCCATTTGAAAAATATCCAAATCTTGTACTTTATATGAAGTGTCTTTTTCTTTTTGTCATATTTTTTAAACTCATGCTATAGTCGATAGAGTTCTTTATATTTTTTTGTGAAGATTATAAACAAAGAATTGCTAAGATGCTACAAGTGTGTGTGTACACCGGATCAAACCATATAAACTGGCTGACTAGCGAAAGAGGCTATTACATGACAAAGCCATAATTTTTTTTTAAAGAAGTTCCTGGGCGATTGCACTATTTCGTATCAGCCAAAATGGAGACGTTTCCCATTTGTGTCTGGTTTCTCGTTTTCCCTCAGCTTGTCACCTCAGGAAGTTTTTTTTTTTTTTTTTTTTTGGTTGAAAATTTCTATAGTTAACACCACTTAAAAAAAAAAAAAAAAATATATATATATATATATATATATATATATATATATATATATATATATATCGATTGTTTCTGTCACATCTCACATTATGAGAGTCTGTGTTCTTTTTATTCATATTTCCCACCTTTTTAATATGCTCTGAAAGCTCCCTAATTGTTCTTTCCGCATTGCAGGGAATTCAGAAAATGAAAGCAAACAAATAGGCCAACCCTTACTTATTTCTAGTATTCTGAGCATGAACATGTTAGTCACTGTCCAAATAGATCTGCTGTATAAAGGAGGAAAGAGAGAGAGAATTTTGTACAGGACACCAAACCTACAGGTATAGATAACCTTGACATGACGACCAAATCTAACATACACCATTAATCACCACTGAGGCACTCCTGAATGCCTGACTGCAGTTTCTTCAGGTTCTACAAGGTCAGTTCTATTATTAGAATCAGTGTAGCCGTCACCTATCAACATCTTTCCAGTTTCTCAAGGTACAGGTTCCCAGGTTACAACAACAACAAACATAGTTACATTCATTGCCCTGGTGAAGGTAAAAGTTGCACAGTCTAATATTGTGTTGCACCACCTTTACTCTTGATAGCAGCATGTAGTCACAGAGTCATTGTTTCAACAAACTTGAGCAACAGCAAGTTTTATTTCCAATCCAGAGTTGGGGTCAATTTTTATTGAAGTCTTGAATTGATAATCAAAGCATTCCATAAAGTCTTCTTCAGCACATCCCACCGACTTTCATTAGGGTTAAAGTCATGACTATGTACTCTATTGAGATGGGTGAGTACATTAACAGAAAAATCCGGTCATCCGGGTCATGAACTTGCTCCATTATATTGCCATATAATGTTACTGAAACTCGACCTGACCAATTGAAAGTAACAATGCCCTGGTGATTATGCGCTGTAATCAATACTTAAGGCAATCCAACAAAATATTAGCGGGCACTGCTATGTTTTAATTTCTGTTTTGTCTGGTCACTGTAAGTGACTTTAGCATTTCCTCATCTTTTCTGAAGATCTCTTTCTGAAGACATGGCACACTAAATTGGTAAACTGTGATAAATAATATACGATTTTTATAAAACCGGGTTTTCAGCAGATGTGTATATTGTATTACCATATAATTTTAGTCCAAAGGGAATGGGAGGTATTGATGGCTCTGGTAGTCCCATCTAAGCTTGCTTGTATGTTGTGAAACTACAGGGATCCATCGCTACTTCGTGCTTCAGTTTCTGCGGCTCCAGTTCATCGCGGGTTTTTCAAAAATATTCATCAAAAGGAGGGGGGTGTGGAAATTAAGGAAAAATAGGGGATCATTTAAGGAAAATGCCACAACACAAGGCCAATTATGCAAAAAAACTTAAACAAAACACAACCAAAACCCCCACCCCAAAGTACTTACATTTTTATGTGAGGTGCGCGTCTGTATGTGTGTGTATTAATATTTTATTTACATCTTATGCATTAGTTTTCAATGTTTAATTGTTATTATAACCATTTATGGTGTTGAATATATATTTATTGATATTATATACACACATACATGTATGTATACGTCAGTCAGTAGGGTCAATCCTACTTCACTGTAATTGGTGGTCGTGGGGGGGGGGTGTCTCAGTCCCCATTAACCGCGGAAAGTGAGGGATCCCTGTATTAGCTTTTGCTGACCCTTTCAGCAGCACTCCGCAAACTACAGAAAATTTATATTTACAGTGTTTTATGATGTCAACGTCATGGGTTTTGCTCCTACATCTCTTTTTAATTTTACTCTTCATGTAGATGAGATCACCAATAGTTTTCGTCGCTATGGCCACCTGGTGGTGGACTGGCCCCATAAAGCAGAAAGCAAGTCCTACTTCCCTCCTAAAGGTAAGAAGACAGACCTTCAAAAACATCTGCCAGGTCATGTGGTCTCTGTCTCTATTAAACTGTCGAATGTCTAGCTAATGTTTGTGTCCTGTACATTATATCTTACCTTCCTTCAAAGCTTCCATGTCCCAGAACAGTACACTTTTACCTAACGGAGCCTGCCGTCCTGCCACACTAAAGAGTCCTATATTTGGTCCTGGAGTACTACCCCTTATCCCTCCTACTCTAACACAATAACTTCAACTCTGGAATGACAGATATTTGGCTGATTAGTTGAATCGAGGATGTTAGAGGAAAAACAACAGTGAGGAATGGGGAATGTCCACCACAATATCACCCACCAGAGACTGGCATAGCTTTATAGTGTGACCCAACAGAGTCTATTGCTTTTCTACACAACAATTCACCAGCACATTTATTGCAGCAGACACCCTTATAAGAAGCGACCTACATTTTTATCATGTGTACATGAGCAGTTGATGGTTAAGGAAGGGCCTTGCTCATGGGCCCAACCATGACATGGTGGTACTGGGGCTTGAATCCCTGACTTGAGGATTGGTAAGCCAGAGCCTTAAACACAGCCAGACTCTACAGTCCAACTGAGCAATTGAGGATTAAAGGCCAAATAATGGTGGTGATGGGGATTGAACCACTGACCTTCAAATCAGTAACTTATCCACTAAGCCACCACCACTTAAGTCTTCAGTCAAATGGCTACACATGGTTGGATCCAAAGACACTGGCTTGGTCACTGGGATTGGTGATCATTCCACGACAGTACACCATCACCCACCGGAACACAGCCGGAACCTGCCATCAGTCTACATTGTTATCCCAAAGCAGACTATTTGTTTACATTACAAGAATAGTATGGAAGTATCCGTTCATAAAAGCCCTTCACACTGTGAACCAACAGAATCTACTGTCCCTCTACAACTCGGCTTCCAGGGCTAACTTTCATCACACGTGTCGTGGTGCTACAGAGGTTGATAGTTTTGTACCGCAGATTACAAAATTGTGGCACAAATATAAAATATCTGCTACCAGAAAAACAATCCCTAGTAATGTAGTTTCACTTCAACAGGTATGTGGGATGAATGTAGAATGCAAGGCACACTAAATCCAAACCTTAACAGGGCGTGTTTTCAGGCAGTCATTTTCTTTATTTACTCGTGATGGGAAAGTTCGAGGACATCACAGCTGTACACAAAACATCAATGTATTCCGTTTCAGATTCGTAACAGAACAAGGGCTGCTCTTTTGCATCAAAACTTAGCCAAAGGAAATTCCTTTTCCACTTGGGGTTATATCTTTTAAATCTTTTGTTTCCTTTCATCCTCAATTTTATTTGGTAAGGTATCCTTCTGAGTGTCTTCCTCAGACTCATTTAAAGGTACCGTGTGTAACATTTTTGAAAATGGAGTATATCACAAATAAATGTTTTTATTACTTTATAATTGAATCGGCGAGTTCAATAAGAGTCCAACTCCTCAAATTTTCAAAATTTAGGTTTGACCTGTTTTCTGATTGTCAGATAAAATTGCATTCTCTTGTGTGCAAGAAGGTCCGAACTCCAATGCCTCATTTAGCTTTTATTAGTCTTCTGTCATGCACTGAGATCAAGATGGGCCCAACTCCAGGACTTGGACCCTATTGCATGAAATTTAACGTCAACATAGACAGACGCTCCCCGACTTGCGTTCATCCGTTTTACGTTTTTTCGATTTTACGTTTTTTTTTTTTTTTTTTTTTTTTTTGTACGTTTTTTTTTTTAAAAAAAAAGTCAAATTTTGAGTTTAGACGTACCTACGTAGTACGCAGACGTAATGATGCTGCGTCCATTGTGATTAAGTTCATTATTTTCTGTAATGTACTGATTAAAAAATAAACTTTCATATATTTTAGATTCATTGCACACCAACTTTAATATTTCATGTCTTTTATTGTTTTAATACTGATGATTTTGGCATACAGCTCATGAAAACCCAAAATTCCAATCTCAAAAAATTAGCATATTTTTTTTCAATTAACTCTAAACACCTGCAAAAGACTGTGCTCAATTGGCCTGCCAACTCTCCTGACCTGAACCCCATAGAGAATCTGTGGGATATTGTGAAGAGAAAGTTGAGAGACACCAGACCCAACACTGTGGATGAGCTTAAGGCCACTATCGACGCATCCTGGGCCTCCATAACACCTCAGCAGTGCCACAGGCTGATTGGCTCCATGCCACGCCGCATTGAAGCAGTCATTTCTGCAAAAGGATTCCCGACCAAGTATTGAGTGCATAACTGAACATAATTATTTGAAGGTTGACTTTTTTGTATTAAAAACACCTTTTCTTTTATTGGTCAGATGAAATATGCTAATCTTTTGAGATAGGGATTTTTGGTTTTCATGAGCTGTATGCTAAAATCATCAGTATTGAAACGATAAAAGGCTTGAAGTACTCAGTTGTGTGAATCTAAAATATATGAAAGTCTAATGTTTATCAGTACATTACAGAAAATAATGAACTTTATCACAATATGCGAATTTTTTGAGAAGGACTTGTGTGTGTGTGTGTGTGTGTGTGTGTGTGTGTGTGTATATATATATATATATATATATATATATATATATATATATATATATATATATATATATATACACACACACATACTTGCACCCATGCTCGTAGGTGCAAGTCTCATACAGAGATGAATTAACTGTCTGCTCGGATCGGCACAATCTAATGCATACTTAGTTAAGCAAAGAGAGTTGTAAAATGAATGAAAACCCGAATCCACAAATTACAGAGCAATTACAGATATTTATTATCTTTTGTCAGAATCCTAAGAGTGTATACTTATTTTTATATTAATATTCATTAGGATTTGTACTTGTGAATTCCAGCAAAGTGGAGCCTTCTTTCTTTTGTGTAAGTAAATAAACTTTATGCAAGAGATGCATACAAAGAACATCAGTGCAGGCTGTGTTCTAAACGAGTTCAACGGCACCCTTGCGCACTTGAAAGACCAGAAGTCTGTATAACCCACTGCAAGTACACTACTTTTGGTATTGAGCGCCTCACATATTGTAAGCGTTGACTGGCTGTTTTAAGCTTCATGTAAAGTGACTCTGTATAAATAAGTGACTTATTTGAAATTAATGTTGATATTATTTTATATATTTGATATTATTTTACAATGTTATGTTTATAATAATTGATTTAGGGGTGTTTTATGAGATACAGTAATGGTATTTATGGATGTATAGTACAGTATGAGTGTCATATGTCACACGTCATACGTCACTGTAACAACTTGCGTTCACTTTCAACTTGTGTTCAGCCGTCCGGAATCAATTAAAAACGTAAGTCGGGGAGCATCTGTAGGTGGCAGTTGTAGTGTTAAAGCCTAATGTCCGGGCAATAACTTATCCACAACAAACTCTCTACACTGAACAACTTTGGGTCAAGGCTGAAAAAGTTCAGGACGTACTGAAACTTGCCCGGTACCTTTCAGAAGAGACACTGGCTTTCCGAGATAAGCTGGTGACCAGTGATGATTGAGGAGTAAGCAATAGATGAGTAGGTCTCGTCCTGTGATGACTTTAATATCCAAAAGAGGGATTGATTGTTGATAGGCTCCATGCACATGTATGTGCATATAATCATTTCATGTCAAGTTTGAAAGTGTTTTTCTGGACAATGGAAACCGAGAGCTGACACATTGCCGACAAAGTTATACAGACGTTGAAAGGGAGGAGTTGGGAATGAAATTTCAGTTGGTTGCCACTTGGAGAGTTTTTGATACTAATTGCTTAATTTTCTCATTAGCTACAGTTGCTAGCTTGACTCACTGAAGAAACAAGGCGTGTGTGCTCGGAATTGTGGGATTTGCAGTTGAATGTGCCGACGCAATGCAGACAGGATATCATTTTTTTTGCACGACTACACGTTCAAGTAGTGCAGTGATGCGCTATTGATTTCCCCCTTTCACATTAACACAAAACAAATCAAAAAACCCACAGAGCGGGTGGACCCAGGTTTGCTTATGTGTTGGAGAGAAACAGAGAGCCTCTTGTTTGTTTTTTGTGCAACCCCCCCCATATCCTCAGTTCACTCAACCAAACTCTTGAACGAATGAATTAGTTAATAATGTATGTCAGCAGTAGAAAGTAGTGTGCATGATAGAGGATCTCTTTCCTGGAAGTAAGAACACTCATGCTACACATTTACTGGCCAGAGCCACACTTATCTCAACATTGTAAGAACTCTGTGTTGTCCGTGGACCTTCGTGGAACCTTAAACACGTTTTAGGGACTGCATATCTAATCATGTGATTCAGAACTTTCATGTATTTTTGTAATGACTTTGCTAATACTGAAGATCGTTCCAATGCACTTTCAAATTGCATTGCATGATTTTATGACACACAATTGTGGGAAAGTAATGACTTATAATCGCATTATACAGTGTCATTCAGAACTGGATGGGTTGTCTTTGAGCCTGACTGCTCTCACGGTTACTATAGGAATTCCAATTTGATGGAAATAAGGCTATTTGCATTCTACAGCCTGTCTTGGCTCACATTTGAAAACAAAAAACCTATTTCTTTTTTTTGACAGTTATTAATGCACCTCCTGTGTCTCTTGTGAATTAAAAAAGGCTTGCCCTGTCGCAGCAGCATGCACAGACACTTCTAGGCAAGAATGTACAGATGTGAAAACACAGGCTGTCTGTCTCCCAGGCATACACTTTTTCACACCAATCCTGTAGTGTAGGTGGTATGGAGGATTGTTTATGTTTATTATTTATTTGTCTTTGAGTAATTTGGTTCACCAGGAGAGAGTTTGGCTTGGCTAGGAGATCAGAGCTCAGGTCTTGGGCCAGAACCTGCGTCATCTCGGAGAGAGCTGCTCCATAACATACCATGTGTCATATCAAGGAAACTACTAACACAGTCCTGGATGTGACTCACATTCCTCAGCCTGAGGCTAATGTGCTACATCTGGGGAAGGCCTGAAAAGAATTCTCCTTCCTTTCCATCGCTCTTCCATCACTTGCTCCTTTTTTGGAATTCAAAAACACACAGCTAAAATAGCTGTGCAGTTGGAGTTGTACAGGAATAGCAAAGCTGTGTCCTTGTATGGGAGTCATGTGACCAGGATGTGTGTGGAAGGAAAACATTCCCTGTCCTCAGGCTACCAGTGAGATATTTCACTATGTGATGGAGTCGCATGGTGCTCAAGTCTATATTCACTTTGCATCTCACAGTAGATTATTCCTTACAGATTTGGGAGTCATTCAGTGGTCATTAATCTGTTCTTTTATTAAGAGGTAGGCTTCAGCAAATGGAAGATCTTGCACATGCTTGTGTAAAAATAACATGTCTCTCTTTGCTTGAGTGAAGCTACTCCCAAGTGTGACTCACCGACGAACAGTGTGGCTCCGCACTGCTCATGGGCAAGAAGCAATGCCCAGCTTGCCATATGGTTCTTAGCTATGCATGTGTGCATTTGGTATCATCAGGTTATCTTGGAATAGGGAATGCAGTGAGACGAACAGCAGGCTATATCAAATCGACGTTCAGTACTTTATGCTTGAAAGAATTGGCAACGATGGAAGTATTTCCAGAATATTTTGTCGAGGAAAGTACATATTGATCTCAGTGTTTCCAGTGCTGAACTTCTCACTTCTCATCATGTCCGGATCATTAGATTAGCATGACTGCAGGTATACCTGTTGTTTTCAACCAACTAAATAGTGTGTGTGTGTGTTTTTTTTTTTTTTTATCTCGAACAT